>CM065388.1:28062500-28665000 GCA_033060915.1 Euryodendron excelsum | reverse complement strand
CTTTAAGAAAGTGGTTTTGGAAAACAATAAGGTTTGAAAATATAGACCAAAAGGGTCACTTTTAATGTAACACTTTCCTAAAGCAACCCTAGCCATGGAAAGGCTAGAATCACCCTAGAATCATGGTTTTGAAAACAAGTTTTTGAAAAAGAGATTTTGATGCAATTTTGAAAACAAGTTTGAAAACGATTTTGAAAACGAGTTTGAAAACGAATTTCGGAAGATGCAAGACTATGATATGCACAATGCAATTTGGGGTCGTGAACATACAAGGTTAAGGCTTCACCACATAATCAAGGGGGCTGGACCCACGTGGTCTTTGGTTAGACTAGAAGAAAGCCCCCGACACGGTGACTCTCCAATAACCCAATCCTATACATGGACCGGGAATCCCCTTATTTCAAGCATGCAAAGAAAGGGCGGGAAAGAGATGGGGGATTAAAATAGAGAAAACCCAAGTGGGTTAGGAGAGAGAAGAGAGAGGGGGGGAATGCGGAAATTTAAAGAGAAAGCCTACCTTGTATCTTCTTTAAATTGCGCGCCTTGCTTGTCTTCGGTCTTCAGTCTTCGGTCTTTGTCCTGATCTTCACCTTCAGTCCTCAAGAATTGTCTTCAAGCTTTGGATGGCAGCTCTTCAAGTCTTCAAAGAGTGGTTGAAGGCTAGTGTATGAGTGTGTGGGGGAGTGTATGAGTGTATAGGAGGCTAGGGTTTGTGTATAGTGGCTAGGGTTTGGGAAAGCCTAGGGAGGCTAGGGTTTTAGAGGTGCTCGAGCTTTGTATATCGAAATATAGGATTTTTAGGTTAAGTTTGCAGACCCTTTTCACATTGAACGAGGCTCTGTATTTATAGAGGGAAGACAAACCTGGCGCCTGTTGCAGTGGGGCTAGGCTAAATTATACACTGCCGCCACTAGGAGTGGCGCCAGGCCATTTTTTGGTTTGGCGCCACTACTAGTGGTGCCAGCCATTTAGGAAACAATTAAGGTCGGCAAGCAACGTATCTTTGACTAGATTTGGGCGCCTGTACTAGTGACTACCATGCAATCTTTAGCCTGGCTTCACTAGGAGTGACTCCGGAAAGTCCGGGAATGATTTGAAGGAGCCGGGAGTGACCCAGAAGGCTGGAAAGAAGTAGGAACACTTAAAATAGTGTCCTGGAGGTATTTGACTTGAAAAATGAAGATAAGGTGGGTCAGAAAGGTTGACCGGGCCTTTAGGGGCAAAACGGTCAATCAGACCGGAAAACTGCCGGGGCGAACTTGGATTGTCCTGGGAAAAGACTTGGGATCTGGAAACATTATTTAGAATGTTCCTAGAGGTTGCCGGTTTGATTCCCAGGGCTGTCGTGGTCGGAAATGGAGACTGGCCCACTAGGGGCAAAACGGTCATTTTGTACCGGGTTTGCCGGAACTGACTCGGAATGATCCGGAAAGGTAAAGGAAGGTTGAGAACACTATAAAAAGTATTCTCGGAACATTACCGGTTTGATACCCAGAGCCGGTGTGGTCGAAGGAGACCGGCCCTCTAGGGGCAAAACGGTCATTTTGTACCGGGTTGGCCGGAACTGACTCGGAATGGTCCGGAAAGGTAAAGGAAGGTTGAGAATACTATAAAAAGTATTCTCAGGAGGTTACCAGTTTGATACCCAGGGCAGGTGTGGTTCCCAGGGCATTCGGATGCTTAGGGGCAAAATGGTCATCTTGACCAAAAAGTCTCGAAAAAGGTCCTAAGGGTAGTCTGGTCATTTTTCACCGAAGTGAGCTAACAGACACTGGTGTTGACCTAGGTTTTGAGTATTTCCGCCACTCTCACGGTGTGAGTATTTCCGCTACTCTAATGGTTTTGTGAGTATTTCCGCTACTCTAACGGTTGAGTATTTCTCCTACTCTAATGGGGTTGAGAATTTCCGCTACTCGGACGGGGTTGAGTATTTCCGTTACTCGGACGGTTCTGTGAGTATTTCCGCTACTCTAACGGTTTTGTGAGTATTTTCGCTACTTTAACGGTTTTGTGAGTATTTCCGCTACTCTAACGGTTTTGTGAGTAGTTTTGCTACTCGGACCGTCTCGAGGAATAAACTGTCTCGAGAGTGGGATTGGAAGGGGTCTTACCGTCTCCGAAGAGACGTGCCTGGATTGGAGCCGTCTCGAGGAATAAACTGTCTCGAGAGTGGGATTGGAAAGGGGTCTTACCGTCTCTAAAGAGATGTGCCTGGGTTTTGAGTGTTTCCGCCACTCTAACGGTTTTGTGAGTACTTTCGCTACTCTAACGGTTTTGTGAGTGTTTCCGCCACTCTAACGGTTTTATGAGTAGTTTTGCTACTCGGACCGTCTCGAGGAATAAACTGTCTCGAGAGAGGGATTGGAATTGGAATAAGAAAGGACAATGCCCCTAAGGGCATTTTGGTCATTTGCCTCTATTTGGGCCTGACAGGCCCGCGAAGCGATGGAAAGGCGAAATTTGGACCTAGAGGATTGGTTTCGATTGGAATATGTCCACAATGACTTGAAAACAAATCTGGACGGAGTGTAGACTGCCGAGCGGTCAAAAATGGGGTGCTTACAGCCAAGAGACGTGTTCAGTCCCGTGACATAGGGGTTTTGTTGGTAATTCCCAATGTCAACCTGTTTACGAGTGTTTCTGCCACTCTGGCAGTTGCGATATTTGCGAGTGTTTTCGTCACTCTGACGGTGTGCATTCATTCTAGAGATTACCTGATCTCAGGAAGCTGTTGGATGGTCTTATCGTTTGAGGGATCAATTTTATCGAAAAATGTGCTGAATAACTGACATTCTATATTGGTAGGCTAGTAGGCGCCAAAAGTGAACCGTTCTACCATCTTGGGGATTTGGGTTCCATCCCGGTTCATAGGTTTTAAGGGACTTATTATTTCAAGGAGTTTTCTCAAAAAACATGTTGAACTAGATGGACTTACCATCTAAGGGAATAACTTTCTCAAAAGTCGTGCCGAATAACAGGCTTTCTACATTGGCGGGCTAACAGGTGCCAAAAGTGAACCATTCTACCATCTTAGGGACTTGGTTTCCGTCCTAGTTGACAAGTTTGAAAGGACTTATCGTTCCGAGGAGTTTTCTCAGAAAACGTGCCAAACTAGATGAACTTACTGTCTGAAAGATCAACTTTCTCAAAAGACATGCTAGATTGAGTTTGATTGACTTGGACTAGAATTGGAATTGGAATTGGAATTAAGGTTGAAATAGGGGCTTACTGTCTTTAGGAAGACATGCCAATTGGAATTGGACCGAGCAATACTGCAAAGGGCATTTTAGTCATTTTGTCTCTATTGGGCTCGGCAAGCCCACGAAACAATTGATTGATTGGATTGAGTCTGTAAACTAGTTTTGATATAAATGTGTCTATGTCAATTTGAATGTGAGTACGGTTAGACTGGAGATTGGTGAGCGGGCAAAAATGGGGTACTTACAATCTTGATATTGCTAATAAAATGTTGAGATATGCACAAGTTAAAGGGCATCCCCCTAAGCTTTCTCAGGTCCCGAGGTGTCTTCAAGCCCAACATCCTAATGTCGAAACCTGACAAAGTTCATTACCCATCCATCCATAATATTCAACTACCCAAAGTATCTAACTATTAAAAACATCTAGCAATCTAACACATCTAGTCATCCATAGATTATTTGAAGCATCCAGTCATCCAGAGTACAGCACAACTGGGGCAGGTCAGAAGCCAAAAACCTTAAACACAACTTAACTTATAGGAAGTCCATTTGAACAAACCATATCTTCCATTCATCATCATAAGACTCTCTGACTCCATAAGGCATGCCCCCTCGCACTACATAACTCAGTGATCCTAAGGTCTCAGTCTTCTGATCTCCAGGACATTATCAGATTCTCTATGGATCAACCTGGGGCAACTAATTTCAACTCAGCTAGCAAGTCAGCACTGCTCTTGGATAAGAGCCTAAACTATCTGCAGTCCTCCCGGATAAGAAATTAAACTATCTATGCTACTCAACCAATGAAGCCAGCCTCAACAGCCTGAGCCATTATCGCGCCGTCTATAGTTGACAAGAAATAAAGAATGGGGCAATGGCCCACCCTTGACCTCCTAATCAACCTTTTTGAAACCATGAAAACTAGGGCAATGCCACACCCTGTACCTCTTTTCCAAACCAGTTGATCCATTCAAAACGAACTAGCCAAAGATGTTCGACCTTCCAGATACCTCAAACTTTTCAAAAAGAGACCGCATTTCCTCAAGAAATCAAGTCAAGACATTCAACTTCAGATGAGCAAAACCCCTTAGAAGATATGTAAACAAGAATCCTGCCATGCCGAGCAAAAGTAGAATTAAACCACCAAGCACCAAGCATTACAGTCTCCAGATATCTTAGTCCAAGAGGTCACAAATGTTTCCTTCTCCAACAAGCATGAAAAAATCTCTCGTAATTTCCCAGTCTCAAATCATTTCCAAAGTCTCTCAACAAAGCAAATGTATGATTCTTACCAAATCAAATCAAAACAAATCAAAATCTTTCAAAGGCGAAAACTCTTGCTTTCTTTCAAATTTCAAAATTTCAAAAGAAAAAAAAAAGTTTTCAAAACTTTTATCCATCAAAAGTTTCCATTCCAAATTCAAAATTCATTCCAAAACGGAGGCTCTAGCTTTCTTTCAAATTCAAAAGTATTTTCAAGTTCAAACATTTTCATATCTTCTCTACAAAAAGTTTCAGGTTCAATTTTAATTTCAAAATCGATTTCAAAGTTGAAAGCTCTAGCTTCTTGTCAATTTCAAAAATCATTTCTCAAAATTTCAAAAAGTTTTCAAAGCTTGTTTACAAAAAGTTTTAACTTTCAAATTCAAAACCAAAAAAAAAAAAAAACCTTTCTTTCTTTCAAATTCAAAATCAATTTTCAAAACTCAAATAAGTTTTCCTAAAAATTTTCGTCCAAAAGCTTCAAGTTTCAAGTCAAAACGAATTTTGTAAACGTTTTTCTTTAAAAAAAAATCTAACAGTTTCAAGTCAAAATAATTTTCTAAACATTTTGTCTTCAAGAGTTCTCAAGTTTCAAGTCAAAACAAGTCTCAATAAGGTAGGGTTCTATTTATTTTTATGTAATCCCCCTCTCTCTCTTCTCCCTCCAAGTCTATTTGGGCTATTATCTATTTTAATCCACATCTTCTACCTCATTTTTTTATGTGTATGAAACAAGGGCCTTCCGGTTCACAACTATGAAGGCCTTGGAGGAGGTCACCATGTCAGGTATTTTCTTCAAGTTACACCTAAGATGGTGTGGGTCTGACCCCCTTGATTATATGGTGAAACCAAGCCTTGTATGATAATGTCCCAATTGTATTGTGGTTGTTGTGTTCATGCATTGTATTTAATATCGCATTCAAAAGTATTCTTTAAAACTTGCATCCAAAAAAGCTGTTTTCTAAGCCACATCCCTATAATGATTCTAATCATTCCATGATTAGGGCTATTTAAGGAAAGTGTTATATTCAATGAGACCATTGTAGTCCATATTAGGGTTTCAAACCTTACTTGTTTTCAAAACCACAACCCTAAGATGATTCTAACTATGGAATGGTTAGGATTGTTTTAGAAAGTGTTACATTCAATGAGACCATCAAAGTTCATATAAGGATTTTAAACCCTAGTTGTTTTCAAAATCATAACCCTAGAATAGTTCTAGTCTTCTCATGATTATAATCATTTTAGAAAAGTGAGACATTTAACTCAAACCTAGGATAGGTCAAACCTTTTCAAACTCAATTTTTCAAATTTCATCTTTTCAAAATCAAATCTTTCCTAAAATAGAAACTTTTCTAAAATAAAACTTTTCTAAAATAGAATCTTCCTAATTTGAAGCTTTCTAAAATCAAACCTTTCTATTTCAATTGCATGTTTAAAACACTTGGATACTTAAGCCTTAGTTGAGCCCTAACCCTAAGTTAGGAAACTTCAACTCTTTTCTAAGTCTTAATTAAGTCTAAATCAAGATGGTTTTCAAACTCCAATTCAAGTCAAGATAATTTCAAAATTTGATACAAACTTTTCAAAACAAGTCCAAGTTTTATTGCAGAGTCAACTCAAGTTCGATTTCAAATCAAAGTCAATTTTAAACCAAATATCAATTTCCAATCTTCCAATCAAAGTTCAAATTAAACCCTCTTCAAGTCAAACTTTTCGAAGGCCCCAAAGTGTCTTTTCAAATCAAACAAGACCCTAAAGTGTATATTTTTAAAATCGAACCCCGAGTCTGAACTACGACTGACCTGATTCCCAATAAAGGGATACGTAAGCGACCCTCATGGGTGCATTCATAACCTTTTTCAAAACTCCAATTTCTTTTCTCAAAATCTCTTTCCAATTTCTTCTCTTTCACTTACATATCATGCATCACATTATCCTTAAAGTGATGGCATAGATCTCGTTCTACAATTTTTAAAGTGGATATAATTGGACATTTAATAACCGGAGATTCTAAATGAGTGAACCTAGGGTGATAAGACATGTAGGTGCCGCAAGGGCAGGATATGGTGATAGCCTAGTGCATATTCCCTATACGTAACCAACCCTTAAACCATAGATCATTGTTTTCAAAACACCAAAACCAGAGTCATTTTATAAAAGGGCTTAAACATTCTCCAAAGGTTGCCAACCAACCCGTTTCTCTAAAAAAAAAAAATCCTCTCTTGAGGAAGTTTTTCCAAAACCTATTCAAAAGCCTTAAGTTTATGTTTTCGGACTTTACTTTGTTTTAAGTGACCTAACTCACATTAACAAAGTTTGGTGGCGACTCCAAACCTTTTTTCAAAAGCCCTTAATCAAATTAATCTCCAATTTAAACATAGTCACACTCGTCCTTCTATAAGGATGAGTTCTAACGATAGAGTACCGTGTGTGTTTCTCACGCTCGAGTGCAAAAAATCGGGGCGTGACAATCTAGGTGGTTACGTGTAGGGAGGATATCTGAAAATTATCACCCTACCCCGCCCTTTCGGTACCTATATGCATATCTACCCTCAGTTCACTCACTTGAATCTTCCGTTACTAAATGTCCACTTGTTATCCACTTTAAAATTTTTGGAAAGTGGGTTTGGTCATCACTTTTTAGATAAATGATGCATGATCCACATTTTTTGTAAAGGATTTTAAGAGTGTTTGAAATTTGATTTTTGAGAGATTAGAAGTTTTTGAAACTTGATTTTGGAAAGATAGTTTGATTTGAGAAAGAGTTTTGAAAAGGGTATTTGATTTGAAATAAAGGTTATGACCGCACTTATGAAGGTTGCCTACATATCTCATTTGACGAGAATCAAGTCATCCGTAGTTTAGGGGGGCCCAATTAAAAATGGACTCGTGGAGTCTTTAAATGTTTTTAAAACTTGAACTCGAGATAGTTTTAACTTGGACTTGGACTTGAAGAGTTTTGAAAGGTTCTTGAAATAGAACTTGGAATGTTTTAAAATGTTGTTTAAAATAACTCATAAGAGTTTTGGAATGTTTTTGGAATTAATTCAAAGGAGTTTTGAAATATTTTTAAATCAACTCAAAAGAGTTTTGGGATCTTTTTGAAAGAACTCAAGAGAGTTTGGAAATATTTTTGAAATAATTCAAGAGAGTTTTAGAAAGATTCTAGAAGTTTTGTTTTGAAAATCTTGGAGTTTGGAGTTTGGTTTGGACTAATGTAAGAACTATTTTGAAAACCACTTTTGTAAAAACTCAAGACAACATGGATTTGGAAACCTCTTTTGAAGGGGGTTTTTGAAAAACCACTTTTAGGGTACAAAAGCCACTCTAGTGAGCAAGCTTTCATATGATTGATTTGAGGGAAACCACTTAAGAGAGGGCTCCATTAATACCATTACAACTTCAAAACTCAAGAGAGCAAAATCATTTAAAACCACCTTAAAGGAGGGTTGTTTTGAAAGCTTTGAAAACATTGAAAACCCCTTTTATAAAACCATTTTTATGTAAACTCAAAAGTGCAAAATACAATGATGCAAAGTAGAGATTTAGGGGTTTTTTGAAAATCATCCTAGGACGTGGAAAACTAGGGTCCTTCGGCTTAAACTTCAAGAAAATCCAATTTGAAGGCCTTTTGAGGCACTTTTTGAAAATAACTTCAACATGAACTTTTGAAAACTCTTGAAAATAAATCTAATGGTAGTTTGAAAAAGGCTATAAACATGAAAACAAGACCATCACAAGCAATACATGAACATTGTAACTATTATAATGCAAGGGAGTTATGAATCATATAAGGTTAAATGGTCACACCACATTCCAAGGAGCTCTAAGGTCATACTATGGTCAAGTAGGCTTGTGAGGGGTCACCCAATCGGTGGTTCTCACAAGTTTTCCTCTAAGCATGGCCTAAGAGCCCTCTAGTTTGAAGCATGCAAGAAGAAGGGATAGAAGATGGGGATTAAAAGAGAAGAATAGCTCAAGTGAGCTTGGAAGGAGAAGAGAGGAGTTGGGGGGGGGGGGGGGGGGGGGGGGGGGGGCATAAATGTAAATAGAGCTACACCTTTAGCCTTTAATCTTCTTCAATCCACCATGGTTGAAAGGGCTTAAGCTTGAAGAGGCTTGAATCTTGGGCTTTGAAAACTTGTATTGAATTTTGGAGGTTCTATATTGAATTTTGGAGGTTCTGTATTGAATTTTAGAGGTTCTATATCAATTTTGACATTGTTTTCTCACTGTTTCTGCCTCTCAAATACCCTGGGGCTGGCTTAATATTTATAGGCCAAAAAAATTCTTCTAGGCATATGTCCTACATGTGCCTCGCCAAAAATAAGCCCGGCACTTGTAGTACATGGCCAAGGCTTTTCCAATCATAGAATGCCACATGGCATCCTTGTACTATTCCAACTTAGGCTGCAAGAAAAGTTTTGGGCGATCGAATCAGACTCTGGGCAGATGTAGCACACGCTCTGCTATCAGGAACTTTTTATATTGACTTTACCTCAATATTAGTGCCATCTAGGAAAGATTCAATGAAATCGGTCGCAACGACAATGTTCCTCTACAGTTTCTTCTTAATCAAGAGCCCTCAGGGAGTTTTCGATGATTTTAGAAGACAAAGATATTGTCTTGGGAAGCATGCCAAAAAATAAACTTTCGGAAGTGTCTGTGAGATGCTCCACTAGTTTCCCAAAGTAGTTTTTGTGCCACGCAATCGGGAGCTCCGAGAACCAATCCTTTTGATCAGAAAATACTGATGGAAAGTTTTTTGGGAAGACTTGCGAAAATTCTCTAATATACGCATTTCTCAAGTCATCTAACAGTGCATAAAATTAGGGAATTGGGAATTAAATTAACATTGGGAGGCGTACTTTTATTTTTCCTACATGTGAGAAAAATGCCCTTTTGTGGGTCGTATGATTGCAACCTTTAGTAGATGTGATTGACCATCGGGCTGTGTTGATGGAAAGCCTATCACTTTGGCTTTGGGGAATTTCCTAATTTATGATTTTCTCAAGTCGTTTGACAGTGCGTTTTTATTAGGGAAGTGAAGAAAAACTTAATTTTTGACATAGTGTCTGTGATACGCTTCTCGAAGCTTTTATTGACTTAGAAAAGCCTCAAGTCAAGGGATTCACTTAGAAATGGGTAGCGATGCTTTTGGGAGTATCTCGCTGGATGCCAGTTTGATACCCAAGGCCAATGTGGTTAGAAGGGGTGATCGGGCCCCTAGGGGCAAAATGGTCATTTTGAGGTACACAGGAATTGGTCTAGAGTCAGTTGGAATGGCATATTGAACATGCCGAACTATCCATGAATAGTCCTAGGAAGGGTGGACTTATAGTTTCAAGGACTTAGTACTTGCTCGAAAGATGTGCAAGAATGCCTAAGGGACAGTTTGGTCATCTTGATCGGGTATCACTAGAGTGGGTCCGAAGTCAATTTGATTGACATCTTGAATGTGTCAAACTATCGATAGATAGTTGGAGAGGGTAGACTTACCATCTTAAGGAATTTATGCTTTCTCAAAAGACGTGCCCGTCTGCCAAGGGGCAGAGTGGTCATCTTGATCGGGTACCACCATAATTGGTCTGGAGTTGTTTGGAATGGTATATTGAACATGCCGAACTGTCTGGGGATAGTCATGAAAAAGTGGACATATCATTTTGAGGACTTGGCACTTTCTTGAATAACATGCGAAAATGGTCATTTTTCACCATGTTGGGCTAGTAGGCGTCAGTGTTGACCTAGGTTTATGAGTGTTTCTGTCACTCTGACGATTGCAACGAGTTAGTCTCTGAAAGGTTTCTCTTTTCTTCGGAGAATGTCCCACAGCTAAAGGGCCCTTTCGGTCCCATAACACAGGGTTGTTTTGCGATGCACCCGTGTCGACCTATTTGCAAGTGTTTTCGTCACTCTGACAGCTTGATGGTTTATGAGTATTTTTGCCACTCCGACAATGTTGACGTTGGTTTCGGAGATTGCTTGATCTCAGGAAGCTACTGGATGCCAAGGGGCATAATGGATATTCAGTATTGGCAGGCTAGCAGGTGCTAGAAGTGAATCGTTTAAGGTTTGGAGTTGGTTTCGGAGACCGCTCGGCCTCAAAAACTGCCTGGAGTGCTTAAGGGCATTTTGGATATTTATCTTCAATTGGGCCCTACAGGCCCGGGAAGCGACCGATTTGACTTGAATGAAGTTTTTAAAAGCTAATTTGGACTTGATAATGTTATGATGTTTGACTGGAGGTCTGGTCTGGCTAGAGATTACTGAACGGGCAAAAATGGGGTGCTCACACACCCTCTACACCACTCTCACCATATGCTCTTTCACCACCTTGTTACATGTTCCAACCTGATGATTTTCCTCCTTTGGATTATGAAAACCTTCAACAAAATACCAAGCATGCCTAGAAAATTCCAAACCCCACTTCCAAGCACCTAGATGGAAGCAACCAGTCCATCACAACTACAGAAGCAACCCTGAATTGACAAAAGCAACCCTCAAATCTTTCCTCAACCTCCTACCTCTTATCCATGGGATGATCAACTTTCACACTTTCAAATCAAACATCTCAAGGTTTCACAATTTATGATATTTCTCCTTTGTAAGCACTCCATTTTTTACCGCTCGGCAGTCTACGGTCCGTCCAGACTTGTACTCAAGTCAATATGGACGTATTCCAATCGAAGTTAACTCTCTAAGTCTAATCTCATCTATCCATCGCTTCGCAGGCTCATCAGGCCCAAATAGAGGCAAAATAACCGAAAAGCCCTTAGGGGGCATTGTTTGATCCAATTCCAAATCAAGCACGTCTTTCCAAAGATGATAAGTCCCCTTTCCAATTTCAAATCAAGCACGTCTTTCCAAAGATGATAAGTCCCCTTTCCAATTTCAAATCAGGCACGTCTTTCCAAAGACGGTAAGTCCCCTTTCCATATTCCCACAGGCGCGTCTTTTCGAAGACGGTAAGTCCCCTTTCTAATTCCAAATCAGGCACGTCTTTCCAAAGACGGTAAGTCCCCTTTCCAATTCCAATAGGCACGTCTTTCTGAAGATGGTAAGAGCCCTTTCCAATTCCAATCCCTTTCCTGAGAAAGTTGATTCCTCAACACGGTAAGTCTATCCTATCCGACACATTTTTCGGAGAAAGTTTCTTCATAACGGTAAGTCCCTTTAAACCTGTCAACTGGGATGAGACCCCAAGTCCCTTAGATGGTAGAACGGTCCACCTTTGGTGCCTGCTAGCCCGCCAATGCAAAAATGTCCATTTCGGCATGCCTTTTAGGAAAGTTAACTTCTCAGGCGCTAAGTCCCTTTAGCAACTTCCCGAGATTAGGCAGTCTCGGGAATGATCGCTAAGCGTTAGAGTAGCGGAAGTACTCGTAAACATCGCAACCGTCAGAGTAGCGAAAATACTCACAAGCAGGTCAATATAGGGAATTACCAATAAACCCCTGTGTCACGAGACCGCCATCAGAGTGGCGGAAACACTCAAAACCCAGGTCAACACCAGTGCCTGCTAGTCCACTTCAGTGAAAAATGACCAAACTGCCCCTAGGGCTATTTTTCGACACGTTTCTTGAGAACACACCTGAGTCCTCAGAATTGTAAGTCCACCCCTTCCAACATCGTCTTAAAGACGATCCAGCATGATTAGGTGCCTTCTAGTCAGTTTCAGGTCAGTTCCGAAACTTTCTAGTCAAGATGACCATTTTGCCCCTAGGCATCCGAGTGCCCTGGGCACCACACCGGCTCTGGGTATCAAACCGGTAACCTCCCGAGAATACTTCTTATAGTATTCCCGACCTTCCTTTATCTTTTCGGATCATTACGAGTCAGTTCCAGTAAATCTAGTGCAAAATAACTGTTTTACCTCTGGTGGGCTGGTCACCTTTTTTGGCCACATCGGCTCTGGGTATCATGCCGATAGCCTTTGGGAACATTCTAAATAATGTTTCTAAATCTCGAGTCTTCTTCCAGGACATTCTGAGTCCGTCCCGGTAGCTTTCCAATTTAGTTGACCGTTTTGCCCCTAATGGCCCGGTCAACCCTTCCGACAAATCTTGTCATCCTTTTTCAAGTCCATTACCTCCGAGACTCTATTCTAAGGGTTCCTGCTCTTTTTCAGCCTTCCGGGCCCTTCCCAGTCCCTTAAGTCCTTTTCGGGCTTTACGGAGTCACTCCTAATGAAGCCAAGCTAAAAATTACATGGTAATCACTAGTACAGGCGCCCAAATCTTCCAAAGATATGTTGTTTGCCAACTTAATGAACTTTCCTAAGTTGCTGGCGCCACTCCTAGTGGCGCCCAGAGGAAATTTGCCCTTGCACCACTACAACAAGCGCCAGGTGATTCTATTCTCTATAAATACAAAGCCTCCTCAGGGTGAAAGAGGTTCGCAAACTCAGTCTAAAAACCCTATTATTCGATATACAGAGCTCGTAGCCTCTCTAAACCCTAGACTCCTAAAGTTTTTCCAAACCCTAGCCTCCATACACAAACCCTAGCCTCCTATACACTCATACACTCTCATATGCTCATACACTAGCCTCTAAACCCTCCATTGAAGACTTAGATTGCTACAACTGCAAAGCTTTGAAGATTAAAGACAAACTCCTGAAGCTTGAAGAGAAGACCGAAGCGAAGCAAACAAAGTAAAGTGCGCAAAGCTAAGTAAAATAAAGAAGACACAAGGTAGGCTTCTTATTTACGTTTACGCATCTTCCCCTTCTCTTCTCTCTCCTAACCCAATTGGGTTTTCTTCTATTTTAATCCTCCATCTTCTTGCCCCCTCCCCTTTCTTTACATGCTTGAAACAAGGGACTCCCTAGTCCATGTATAGGATTAGGCTATTGGAGAGTCACCATGTCGAGGGCTTTCTTTTAGTCTAACCGGAGACCACGTGGGTTCAGCCCCCTTGATTATGTGGTGAAGCCTTTAACTTTGTATGTTCACAACCCTCTTTGCATTGTGCATATCATGATCTTGCATTCTTCCAAATTTCATTTTCAAACTTGTTTTCAAAGCTTGCATTAACATCGTTTTCAAAATTGTATCAAAATCTTCTTTTTCAAAACTTGTTTTCAAAACCACAATCCTAAGGTGGTTCTAGCCTTTTCATGGCTAGGGTTGCTTTAGGAAAGTGTTACATTTAAAGTGATCAATATGATCTATATTTTCAAAACATTGTTGTTTTCAAAACCACTATCTTAAAGTGGTTCTAACCTTCTTATGGTTAGAATCACTTTAGGAAAGTGAGGTATTTTATATATACTTTCTAAAAACTCTTTTTTAAAATCTCTCTTTCTAAAAACCTTTCCTTCAACATACTTTCTAAAAATGCTCTCCAATCTCCTTCTTCAAATTCCTTTTCAAAATTATTTTCCAAAAACTCCCTCCAAAAATCTATTTTCAAAACTTCTTTTTCAACTCCTTTCCAAAACACTCTCTTCAAAATTCATTTCCTAAAAACACTCCCTAGGTTTCCTTCTTAGAAAACTCTCTCCAATCTCCTTTCCAAAATTATTTTTCAAAAACTCCTTTCCAAAAGCATCTTTTCTAAAAGCCCCTTTCCAAAAATGCTTTCCTCAAAGTTCACTCTCCAAAGACGCTCCTTACATTTCCTTGCTAAACAACTCTTCCTAAAGATCTCTTTCTAAAAACTCCTCACTTGAATTTATTTCTAAAAACTCTTTCCTTAGAGCCTAAGTTAAATCCTAGAACCCACGCTTAGGAAACCGTAATTTTTCTTCCCAAAAACATGATTTCCAATCCCTTATTTTGACCTCAAAACCTAGGTTTCCAAAACCTCTTGTTTTCTACATCAAAATTATAGATATTTCCAAAACCCTTTTTTACATCAAAACTATAATCTTCCAAATCTAGGGTTTCTAAAACTTCTCTTTCTAAATCCATGTCAAATCCAATCTCCCCTTTAGGAAACCTGTCACGTCCCGGTTTTTGGAGGTGTCCAAGGTCCTTTCAGCTCGAAGACCCTAAAGCACGGAACTCTGTCACTAGAACTTATCCTTTTAGAAGGACAAGTGCGACTAGGTTTGAAAATTAATTTGACTAAGGGCTTTTTAGAAAAATAGGAGTCACCACCTAACTTAATAAAGGTGAGTTAGGGCACCAAAAACTAAGCGTTAATCCGAAGATTAAACTTAGAGTTTTTGAAAAGGTTTTTGTGAAAACTCCCTCAAGAGAGGGTTTTTAAGAAAATAGGTTATTTGGCAACCTTTGGAAATGTTTGAGCCTTTTTTGAAAATAACTCCATTTTGGTCTTTTGAAAACAGAAATCTAAGGTTCGGGGGTTGGTTACGTGTAGGAAAGATATCCTAAGATCATCACCCTACCCCGCCCTTTCGGTACCTACATGTCTAATCACCCTTGGTTCACTCACTAGAATAACTGGTTACCATTGTCCACTTAATATCCACTTTAGAACTTTGAAAAAGGGATTTAGTCATCACTTTTTGGATGAATGATGCATGATGCAAGTTTTGAAAAAAGTTTGAAGATAATGGAGGTTTTGAAAGAGTTTGGAATAGAAACTTTGAATTGATTGAAATTTTTGAAAAAGGGATTGGGGTTGAAATAAAAGTTATAACCGCACCATTTTAAATTGCCTACATATCTCATTTGGCAAGAATCAGGTCATTCGTAGTTCAGGCAAGAGCCCGATGGAAAAATAAGCGCATTAGGGCCTTTGGAAGGTTTGAAGACACTTTGGGTCTTTGAAAAAGTTTAAGACACTTTGAGGTCTTTGGAAGAATTTAAGACACTTTGAGGTCTTTGGAAAAGTTTAAGACACTTTGCGGTCTTTGAAGTTTTGACTTAAAATTAGATGGTGGAGTGTTCTGAAAATATTTTTGGATTAACATGAGTGGGTTTTGGAAAATGTTTTTGAATAACTCAAGAGAGTTTGAGAGTGTTTGTGAAAACCTTGGAAGTATGATTTTGGAATGTTTTGATGAATTTGTTTTTAAAAGTAGTTTTTGGAATCCTAATATGGACAACCTTAGGGGTTGTTCTCGTTTTGTCACTTGTCCTTAGAATCTCTAACCATGAGAGGGCTAGAGACACCTTAGGTTTGTGACCTTTTGAAAGTATTTTTGGAAATGCCTTAGAGTGTAGGAACATTAGAAAAAGTGTATGGAGTTGGGTTTTTGAAATCAAGGGAATAGGAGATTTTGAAAATAAGCTATGAGAAGAATTTGAAAATTTGAATGATCCTTTAGAAAAGGGTCCAAGAGTTGAGACTTTAAAGTTCACTTAACCTAGGTTGGCTTAGACTAGGGTTAAGGGGAACCTAAGGTTAAGAAGACTACGGGTTAACTAGCTAGGGTTAAGTTAACCTAGGGTTAGGCAACTAGGGTCAAGTTAACCTAGGGTTAGGTAACTACGGTCAAGCTAACCTAGGGTTAGGTAACTAGGGTTAAGTTAACCTAGGGTTAGGTAACTAGGGTCAAGTTAACCTAGGGTTTGATTGGAGAAGGGTCTTGAAAGTTGTTTTGATGCATTCTTGGAAAGAGTTTTGAAAACAAAACATGATATGCAATGTACTTTGGTTGGCAATCTATATGAAGATCATTTCCATGAAAATTTTGACTCTAGCCAAGAGTATGGTTTATATGGTTGGTGATTGGAGACCATTCCAAGGAAGGCTTCCCTATGGCTATTATAACCAATATCTTGACAAGAGTATAAGGGGGCAAAATTCAACATAATGATGGTAATTTTTGGAAGATCATTTTTTATGCAAAGATGGAGAGAGTGCATTTTTTTAAATCATTCTTGGAGAAGGATTTTGAAAACCATTTTTCAAGGGAACCATTCCATCAAGAGAGGGTTCATATGGCCAACAAAAGGGAGACCACTCAAGAGAGGGTTCCATGGGGCCATTCCAACCACTAAACTTGAGAGAATAGGAACCATAGAAATCAAAGATCTTGAACATCATTCTTAGGTGATCAAAAAGAGAAAAGGGAACCATTCTAACAATTTAGGGCTCCTATGGCCAATATAAAGGGAGACCACTCAAGAGAGGGTTCCATGGGGCCATTTTAATCACTAAATTTGAGAGAATGGAAACCTTGAAAATTAGAGAGTTTGAAAGCAATTTTTTATGCAAGTTGAAATACAATGGTGCAAAAGTCTGGATTAGGGGGTTGTGAGGGATTTTCTAAGGCATGACTCCTAAGGTCTCACCCTAAACTTCAAAGGGCCAACTCTTGGAACAATTTTTGAAGGACGTGTAGAACTTGGAAATATCATGAAACTAAAAGCAATACAAGCATTGTGGAATATGACAATAAACATAAAATGAGACCAAGTATACAAGACATGATCAACATAATAATATGCAAAGGGTCATGGTTCACATACAAGGCTTTTAGGCTTCACCATACAAACAAGGGGCTCTTAGGCCATACCATCTTAAAGTAGGCTAGTGAGAGGTCCCCCTACACAGTGGCTCTCACTTGCTTTCCTCTAGGCATAATCTAGGAGCCCTCTTGGCTCAAGCATGCAAGAAAGGGGGGTTGAAGATGGGGGTTAAAATAAAGAATAGCCTAAGTAGGCTAGGAGGGAGAAGAGAAGAGTGGGGGAGAGCACAAATGTAAAAGGGATACCACCTTTTGCCTTTAACACTCTTGTAGTCTTCAATGGATGTCTTGGTTGGAGCTTGAGTGACTTCAAGAAGGCTTGAGAGGCTTAAGTGGAGAGTATAAGTGTGTATGAGGCTTTGTATATGGAGTGTATAGGCTTAGAAGAGGTAGAATCTAGCCTAAGTGTTGGAGAGGGAGAATATATGTAGAGATTCGAGTTTTTGGAGTGATTTCAGCAGAGTTTCGTATCAATTTCGGACCTGGAATATGCAAGGGGGGAGGCCTCTATTTATAGGCAATTTGGAACAGACCGTGCGCATGTGCTACATGCGCATGGCCAAACTTTGGCCGTGCGCATGTAAGACATGCGCAGGTATTGTTCCATTGCCACAATAACACGTGGCACCCTATGTACTATTTAAATCTCGACCGTTGATCGAAAGTCGGTTGATCTGAACAAAATTTGAGCACATGTAGCATACGCTCCATCACCGGGAAGATTTGCCCAAACTTTGCCTCGATAATTGGGTCAACCAGGAAGGTTTCGGGGAAATCGGTCGCACTGGAGATGTTTTCCTAGTGCTTCTAATGAACTTTCATGTTTTCAAAAATTTTGAATTATGTTTGGAGGTGAGTGATATCGCCTTGGGAAGCGTGCCAAAAAGGACACTTTTGTGTAGCGTTTGTGATACGCTCCGTGTGTGTTCAAAAGTAGCTGTTTTCATTTGATGTGGTCGAGGCCTTCGAGAAGCAATCTATTCGATCAGACCGTTCTGATGGAAAGCACTCTGGAAATACTTTCTAGAATTCTCAAATTTACACATTTCTCAAGTCGTTTGATAGTGCGTTTTGATTAGGGAATCGAAGAAAAAGTTAACCTTAGCGGAGCGTCTGCGAGGCGCTCCAGGGGTTGCTGAAAGTTATAGTTTTTGCACCGTACGATGGAGGGCTTTGGGAAGTGATCCATTCGATCGAACCGTATCGGTAGAAAGATCTATGGGCGAGCTTTCGAAAATTCTCTGATTTATGCGCTTCTCAAGTCGGTTGACGGTGCGATATAATCAAAGAATTGGGAGAAAAGACAATTTAAGCAGAGCGTTTGTGAGACGCTCCAGGGAACTTTTATCGCATCGTGTGAGTTTAGTGTCGTAGGGTGTTCCTTGGGTTAAACAAAGGCGTGCGGTGAAATTCTCGCTCTAAATCCCAAGGCCGGTGCTGTTTGGGGGCATATTTGGGTTTCCAGGGGCAAAACGGTCATTTTGACCGGAGTTGGCTGGAAATGGTTAGGAATGGTCTGGTATATTGTGTCAAGCATGTAGGACTATTCAGGGATGGTTTTGAGAGAGTCTGTCGCTGTTCAACGGGGTTCGTGTCGTGCTGAGTCGTTCAGGGGTAAAATGGTCATTTTGACCAGAGTGAGCTGGAATAGGACCGGATTTGGACCAAATGGTGTGCGGGGGACGCCTGATGGTTCGACAACATTGTGGAAGGATGGACTCATCGTTTTGAGGGATTTTGAACTTTCCCAAAACGTGCCTGGAGGTTCGAGGGGCAAATTTGGTCATTTTTCACCGAGTCGGGCTAGCAAGCGCCGGTGTTGACCTAGGTGTTGGTTCCCGAGACCGCCCAGTCTTGAAAAACTACCTATGCGGTGTTGGTCTCTAAGAACGCCTGGTCTTAGAGAGCTACATGTAGGGTGGTGTTGGTTCTTGAGAACGTTTGGTCCCAGAAAGCTACCTGGAAGGGTGGTGTTGGTCTCCGAGAACGCCTGGTCCTGGAGAACTACCGAATGACAGACATTCTATGTTGGGGGGCTAGCAGGCGTCAGAAGTGAACTGTCTGGAATTTGATGAGGTGTTGGTCCCCGAGATCGCCCGATCTCGAGAAGCTACCTGGATAGCGTTGGTTTTTGGGACCGCCTGGTCTGGAAAACTGCTTGAAATAATGGTGCTTAAGGCTTCAGCGGATCCTTGTGGGTCGGAGAAGCGACCATCTGGTTGGATTGGAGATTGAAAGGCTCATCTTGAGTCTGTATGTGTTGTGATGTTGGAAACCGAATCCGATCGGGCCGAAGATTGCTGAGTGGGCAAAAATGGGGTGCTTACAAAACCAACTCTAATCTTCCCATTTAGGAAACTAGATACAATCCTCCGTTTTTTGAAACAAAATCAAAACCTCTCTTTTTAGAAACAAAATCCAATCCTTGCTTTAGGAAATAGGAACTTCAATCCTTCCAAACCTAAATCTTTCCTAATCCACTCTTTCCAAATCTCATACCTTCCTAAACCTCAAGTTTCCAAAACTTGAATGTTTAAATCTATCCTTAAACTTTAAGCTTTCTAACCTTTCTTAATTCCATCCTTTTCCAAATCTTAACTTTCCAAATCTAAGTTTTCAAACCCTTTTTAAACTCAAAACCTTTCCTGATTTCAAAAATTTCTAAAACTCAAACTTTGAATCTTTCAAAAATTCTAAGCTTCCCTAAACTTCAAATCTTTCCAAATCTAAAACTTTCTAAATTCTAAACTTTTCAACTTTCAAAACTTTCCTATTTCAAAACATTCCAAATTTAAAACTTTCAAATTTCAAAACTTTCTTAAAAGGAATTGTTTCCTATTTCAAAACTTTCTTAATCTAACACTTTCCTAAAATGAAACTTTCCTAATTCGAAACTTTCCTAAAATGAAACTTTCTTAATTCAAACCTTTCCTAATTTGAATCTTTCCTAAATCCAATCTTTTCTAATCTTCCAAGTCCAACATGCGAGTCAAGTCTTTCTTAATCTCGAGTCCTTTCTAAGTCCTATCTTCCTAGGTCTAGGGTCTCTATTCTTCCATTTCAAATTCCAATATTCTATTCTACATTCAAATCAAATCCAAATTTCAATTCAATCTCTTTCCTCCAAGCATACTTTCTATTTTCTATCAGACTCTAGTCCGAACTACATATGACCTGATTCCTCAAAAAGGATATGTAGGCAACCTTCATGGGTGCGGTCACAACCTTTTTCAAATCTCGAATTCCATAATCTTTTTCAAGCTTCTATTTCCACAACCTTTTTCAAATCTCTAATTCCATAACTACTTTCTAATTTCCAATTTTATGCTCTATTTCCAATATCCAATTCTAAAAATCTATTTTCAATCCTTAATTTCAATTTCTAAACTTTCTTTCCAATTTCAAACTTCAATTCTTCTTTTCCAAATCTATTTTCCAACTCTCTTTTTCTTGCATTTACATATCATGCATCATTCTTTTCAAAGTGGATAGGATTGGATATTTGTTAGTTGAAGACTCTCATAGGTGAATTTAGGGTAAATAGACATATAGGTACCACAAGGGCGGGGTAGGGTGATGGCTTAGTGCGTCTTCCCTGCACGTAACCAACCTCCGAACCTAGGATTACTGTTTTCGAAAGACCAAAATGAAGTTTTTAAAAAATGGCATACATATTTTCCAAAGGTTGACAAACAACCTGTTTTCCTAAAAACCCTCTCTTAAGGCAGTATTTTCAAAATCATTTTCAATAACCCTAAGTGTGATCCTCAGATTGTGCTTAGTTTTTTTAGGTGACCTAACTCACCTTAATCAAGTTAGGTGGCGACTCCAAATATTTTTCAAAAGCCCTTTATTCAAATCAATTTTCAATTCAAATATAGTCGCACTCATTCTTCTAGGAGGGTGAGTTCTAACTAGAGAGTACAGTGTTTTTCCCGCTTGTGTGTGTATTCCTCGAGTGCGAAAATTTGGGCGCGACATCCTTCTCAGTGGTAAGATAAAATTTATGAGATGCATGCCTGGTGTACTGCTAAACTTCTTGAGCCTGATGCTACTTTACCCATTGTCATCGATAAATTTGTTGCTAAACTTCATGGCCATTTGCGACAATAGTCAATTACTCTTGGCATGTACCAACAGATGCAAATTAAACAAGCATCCAGTGTTGATGCTTTAATTGCTCATATCCATAATGAATTCCTTGGTGCAGAGGATCATTGTACTATTCAGCTTAGAAAAGAATATCTCAACATGAAATGTTGTTCTTTTAAGAGGAAAGATTTAGAAAAGCACTATAAAAGTATGTCAAAAGCAGTTTTATGCTCTTAATGGGATCAATGATGTCAATCTCAAACAAGTATTTCTCAATTCTCTCCCTTAGCTTTTGGGAAATGAAACTACTAGACTACTTCAATACAAGAATCTTCGCCTTCACAATTCTACTCTTAGTTAGCTTTATCAAATGCTCTTGCTACTTTTGAAAAACTATGCAATCATCAAAAGTTTTTGTGACAACTTCACGAGCTAGGCAAACTTCTCGGCATAACCTGTGTACAACTTGATCTTCAAATAAAATCTCATGGTGGTTGCTCTTGTTTCTGTCCCACAAAGAAAAAGAAACATTTCAAAAAATGGTGTTCAAAGTTTAAAGATGCTCGTTGATCTTCATCTTCTTTTTCCTTTTAGGAAAAAAAAATGGAGATACTTCCGAAAAAAGGCAACTCGTGGCCAAAGAAAATTTGACAGATGTTTTATTTGTAAAGCAAAAGGACACTATGCCAAAGAATGTCCTCAAAAATAGAAAAGAGAAAAGATGACTCATTCCTTCTCCCAAGTTGAGAATCTTGATGATGAAAACATCGAATCTATTTTCTCTCTTGATGATGAGCCTTTGTCTGACACCATTTCGGTCATGGTTGGTGACTGATTAGAATTTTCTTTAGATCTTTCAGATTTTCTTGATTTAGAAGAAGAGTTCAATCACTTTCAGCAACTGGATCTAAACCAACTTGACCATCTTGATTTCCTCCTTACTCAACCTGCTCCAATGGCCAAGGTCCATGTTCTTCTCAATAAATATGACAAGCACATTCTAGTAATTTCCTTTTTTGATACTGGAGTAGCTTCATCCATAATAAACCAGCCATCATTCCCTTATCTCATTGGGAAACTTGTTATAAATCATTTCGTGTTGCCAATGGAAAATTTTTTGTCATTACTTTAATCAGTAAAGCCAATCCTTATTCAATTGTTTCCTAGTTACTCCGTCAAACAACAAGTCTATGATTCTGACTTTCTTAGAAAAGGCCTTCTTATTGGATCTGATTCATTCTCTATGAAAGGTTTCATGGATTCCTTTTGGGCTAAAACACAAGAACTATCTTCTGCCTTGGACAAAACTGTCTCATTTTTATTCTGTTAAAACTCTCAATCCCATTCGAAATAGTATAATCCAAAGTTCTTGTGTAAATTCTCACTCAGAATTTTTGTCCAAATGTTCTTATCCTTTGTGGCACAACCCAGATTTTTTCATATATCTTCCTTTTGAAAGGAATGAGGATATTAATCCTACCAAGGCTAACCATTGTGGAATGCATCCTGATCATTATCAATAGGCCTTAACAAGAACTTGCTCAGTTGCAAGAAGAAAGATTAGGGGAACCCACAAAATCTCAATGGGCTTGTGAAGCTTTTTATGTACATAAAAGATCATAATCAATTACCAACCTCTAAATCATTCTCTTCAAGATGATAAGTTTCCTCTTCTAAATAGATTAATCATGTTGCAGCATCTTTCTTAAGCCCAATTGTTCTCCAAGTTTGATATAAAAGCTGGTTTTTGGCAACTTGACATTCTTTCTGAAGACAGACCAAAACTAGGATTTGTATCCCAAATCATTATTATCACTGGACTATCATGTCTTTTAGCTTGAAGATTGCCCCCTCCTTATTTCAGAAAGCCATGTTCATAATTTTTGAACCCCTCTTGCCAAATGCCCTAATTTACATTGATGATATCCTTCTTTTTTTCACTTGACATTGATACTCATGCTTCTCTCTTAGCCAAGTTTGATCCTTCCTAGCTTCCCTTAGTGATTAGCCCTTATTCATGCAATGCATGAACTTTCATGGTTCATGTGCAAGGGTAGATTCAAAAAGGGTCCAGTGGGGGAAGCTGCTCCCACTGAATTGGCTACTTCCACTATTTTTTTTAAAAAAAATTATGTATATTTATTTGATCCTACGTTATAAATATATGTTTTGCCCTCATTGAATTTACAAACACTTACATTGGCTTTCCTTTGAATTTAGTAATACCTATATTTGTCCTAACTAAATATCACTGGATATGTAGCAGAAAACATACGTATCTCATTAACTCTTCATTATTTGGATAAACAACACAATTCCAATTAACCTTTAATTATATGTATCCATAGACATTTGGTTATCTAAAATCTCAAAATCTCTTATCAAAATTTTAAACCTTAACCATTCAAATCTGGATTAAGGTTTTTGATAGATTTTTTTTGTACAACTTTTATACATAAGCGGTGCCCCTTTTTCGGCGTCTATAATATAATTATCTCTTTATTTATTAAGAAAAATATATGTCAATTGAAAAATTTTTTGTGTATGATTCTATGGAAATTTTGCCCCTACTGAACAAAAATCTTATATTCGCCCTCTATTTATGTGGACATGAGCTCAAAGGAATAGTAGTCAACAAACTCAAGAAAAAATAATAACAATAAAGAAAAATATAGCAACTCTAGCTAGCCAACAAATTCATATAGGAATCAAGAACTCTGATAAGCTTGCTCTAATTTCCTTCACCAGCATTTGCCCACAAGTCAGAAACTCCCCTTTAATTCGCCAGTGATTTGTTACCAAACCAGGTGGGGAGAGAGAGAGAGAGAGAGAGAGATATTACCTAGTTAGATTAATTACAAGTATAGTTAAACGGGTTTGTAATGTAGACAAAAAAAAGGAAAAAGATTGAGCCAAATTTTACACTAAAATTCAAATTGTTTATTGTTCGTGTTAAGGTTAAGGGTTGTGTTCATTTTGGGTTCATCTCTATTCTTATTAGTTTTAAGGGGTGTGTTATTTATGGATTCATCTTTATTATTATTAGTTTAAGGGGTGTGTTAGTTTTGCATCTCTAGTAATGTTCAACGATAATTGAAAACACTAAATGTTTGCGCGGACACACACACCCAAATATATACATATATAACATATATATAACTATATATCAAAGAGTTCATTTCCATTTAAGGGTCAACTAATACTTGGCACATTTTCAGCGTGTAAATGTAGTTCGACCCAAACCGCCCTGGTTGGCCTCCTACCAAATTCTGGCCGAGCCGGTCTCACTCAACTTTTGAATCAAATTTCTACATATAAAGGTAATTCACTGACTTTTATTTATTCTCGTTGACATATCTTCTACATTGATCAATTCTTTTAACAGGACTACTATTAATTGTAGCAATTGCACTTCTTATTATATAAATAGAATTATTAAAATATAAACCATATTTTGCAGTTAAGTTTCACATATGTGCACAACAACGAACATGAAATAAATTACCACTACTAACAGGTGCAAATATTGATTTAATAAAATCTACAATTTCCTAGAGCAATTGTAAAATCTAGAAATTCATCATAGTAAGTAGCATTATCTAGAGCAATTGTAAGATCTTATTTCATAGAGTCCATTCAAATAATTTTATTTCTCCCAATATTTCTTTGATAAAACACTAAATTTATGTAACAAAAACGTGTAGGACTAATTATTCAAAATTTCTATTTTCACATAAAGAAAAGGGTTGTTCATTTTTAATAATATAATCAACAATTAAACCTTGTGCAACTATAGGATCATAAAAAAATAGAGTCAAATTGCAAGTTTAGGATCTACATAATTGCATTTTCTCCCATATATCTACATTTCTACTTTGGAAATGTTTGTTAACTTGTCTATAAGATGACTCGTACCATCGGTTGATCTATCCCTCAGAGTTTACTTGATCAACTTCTGTTATTTTGCTATAACTCTATAAATTATGGTGAACCCAATGCAGTTGGCTACTAGGGTGGAGAATAGCATCAACCACAAAGTTGCCAAATTGTGATTAGAAATTCCATTAATTTGCAAACCAGTTTGATGGGTATGTAGGTAAGTGATTACACTCCAAAAGTGTAATCTAAAGTCCCTAAATAGCTATTGTTAGTCTAATTAAGTTGTATATATGCCTCATTTTAGTATAATAATTGTTCTAATAAGTGTTTGTGGGTATTTTACCGGTTTCGAGTGAAGAAGGAGAGACTTAGAGCAAAAAATTGAGCTGAAAAGTGCAAATTTGCCTTGACCATACATACGATTAGAGTTACCGTATGTACGCTTGTAGAAATTTTTCGAGATTCAGAGAGGGCGAATTAAGGTGAACAGTACCGTACGTACGGTACCAGCACTTCCTGCCTGGTTTTCACTGCTATATCTCCGAAAAGTAACGAAATTTTTTGTATCTATCACCATTTTACATTAGATTTGCAGTTAGTACGAATTTTAGAGAGAGAAAGTTAGTTTCCTTTGTATTTTCTTTTATTTTCTTCTACTTTCCTTGTAAGCAAACATCAATTTCTTCTCCAATTAATGATAGGTTTGCAATTCTCTACATTCTACCTTATGGATTCAAGTAGCTAAGCATCTCTTGGATGTAATTGTGGAGATATACCAAGGATCTTCAAGGGTTTCGATGAAGGTAAAAGAACTTTAATGATCTATCTTTTATTTTCTTCAAATTCATTTCAATTAAGTTGTAGATCTATAGAAAACTTAGATTCATAATCTATGTTGGTAATTGCTATGCACAATCATCTAATTGGTATAGGAATTGCACAATTGATGGTTTGTCTCTATGATTCCTACAATTGAACATCAATTTACACTCAATTGAATATGAATTCAAGTTTCTATGGTCGAAATCTTCCAAGTCAAGGATCCATGGAGTGAGTCTTGACTTGAGTTATACAAATCTTCATCGAAGACCTTGTAGAGAATTGATGGATTGAAGTAATTGCATTCAAGCCTTTTGTTAATTGTTTTTAAATCTAGTTAGAATTGCTCTTAATACTTAGTTTAGTTAGTAGTCAAAATACTCTCACCATCAACGCTTAACATTCGGTCGGGAAGCATGCAAATACTCCCTCAATTCCATGGAATTGACTCCGAACAACCATAGGATTTCATTAAGGAGTTTGAGGATGAGTGTTCACTTATTATGGACAATTCTTGCCTGAAAGAGGTTTTCCTATTAAAACTCTTTCCCTTTTGTTTGAAAGACAAGGCTAAACTTTGGTTTAATTCCTTGCAACCTATGTCTATTCATTCATGGGCTGTTCTCCAAGGAGAGTTTTTAAAGAAGTTCTTTCCCGAGAACTAGACGCAAAGCATCCGAAGGTAAATTTTTCAATTTTTTCCTTTGATGGGGGAGACGTTCTTTCAATGTTAGGAGAGATTTAAAGACCTCTTAAATACGTGCCCTCATCATGGCTTCACCAATTGGCATATCATTAATACTTTTTATTAATCTTTAACCCTTTAACTTAAGCATTTGATTGAGTCAATGTGTACGGGGACGTTCTTTGACAAACAACCCCAAGAAGCATATTAATACTTTGACACCATAGCAAACAAGGCTAGAGATTGGGCACTTTCAGGGACTCAAAATCCTGAGGGTCGTTCAATTCAATAAGAGGTAGGATGATATCAATTAAAAGAGGTTGATGATGTTAATGCAAGAGTGGCCACCTTAACAAAGAAATTAGAGGCTTTTGAGGGAAAGAAGGTGTTAGCGGTCGAGAGTAAGATAAGAAGAGAAACTTCTTGCATAGTGTGTGATTCCACTGACCATGACACATCTTCATGTCCAATCATTCCAGGGATAAAGGAGGCTTTACATGGCTAAGTCAATGCGAATGGCCTATTCCAAAGAGGAGGGGGCAACCCTTACTCCAACAACTATAATCCAAGATAGAGGGATCACCCTAATTGTAGGTGGAGAAATGAGGGGAGTTCAAACTCCTAACCTTACCAAAGAGGGTATCAAAACCCTCAACACTATTCCACACCTCTTCCTTTATACCAAGCACCTCAACCTCAAGCTTATCAACAACAAACCATAGCACAACTTTCAAATCAACCCAAACCATATCAACCTCCTCATAGGAAACCCATGGAAGATAATTTGCATCAATTGTCCAACGACATAAAAGGGGTCAATGCAAGGGTAGATAAGCAAGATAAGGTGTTGGAACAACATGCTAGGATGTTTGAGGACTTACAAAAGCAAATGTCTACATTGACACAAGGTTTAACTCAACATGTCCCGGGGAGATTTCCAGCTCAACCTCAACCTTATCCAATGGTTAGGCAAGTACACATTACCGAGGGTGGCCTAAACCTTCAAACAAGTCATGAACAAGTACAAACCATAACCACTCTTAGAAGTGGTAAAGTCATTGACAAAACTATTCCCCCAAAGGATGTAACTTCTAAACCATGTGTTAATAGAGAGGGGAAAGGAAAAGAAAAAGAGGTTAAGGAAGAGCAAGAACCTAGGGAGGAAGGAGAGAGTGATAGGCACTAAGAGAAAAAAGAATGTTAAGCATGCCCATTGGTACTCCTTTTGATACCTTTGAGTGAGACTACTAGGGATAAGAGGAAGGACATCTTGAATCATGCTCCTTTTCCCCAAAGGTTGACCAAACCTAAGAATGAACTTCTTAATGCTAAAATTTATCAAGTGTTCAAGCAAGTTAAGGTCAACATCCCTATTCTTGATGCCATTAAACAAATTCCTTCATATGCCAAATTCTTAAAGGACTTATGTACTTTTAAGCGAAAGTTACATGTCAAGGAGACGGCTATGATGAATGAGAACCAAAGTGCAATCTTACAATGTAAAACTGTTCCTAAGTTTAAGGACCCCGGATATCCTACCATCTCTTGCACCATTAAAAACACCAGGATAGATCGAGCCTTATTGGATTTAGGGTCTAATGTTAATCTTCTCCCATTTTCGATATATAAGGAACTTGGCTTAGGAGAATTGCAACCTACCCATGTGACTTTATAACTAGCGGATTGGTCTATCAAGGTTCCTAAGGATATCATTGAGGATGTGCTCATCTAAATTGATAATTTCTATTTCCCCGTTGATTTTATAGTCTTGGACACTCAACCCATGGAGAATTGTGTAGCTTATAACAAATCCCTGTCATTCTAGGGCGACCTTTCCTAGCTACATCCAATGCTATCATCCATTGTAGTAATGGGTTAGTAAAGCTTTCTTTTGGCAACACCACTTTTGAATTGAATATCTTTTCTATTGCCAAACAATCGGATGAGTGTGAAGATATCTGGGAGATTGACATTATTTGAAACTACAGTGCAAGATCACTTTGAGAATGAGTTCTTTGAGGACTCTTTAGAAAAAAACTTTATTAAGGAGCGAGCCTGATGAAGCTTTGGATTGTCATGTTAAGGCTTTAGGAGAAGTTTCTTTCTTAGGTCATGAGAGCGCCCAATGCATGCATATGGGTCAATGGATGCCTTCTTTTGAACCTCTCCAACCTAGTACCATAAAGCCAATTCCATTGGAGGCAAAGCCTCCCATTCTCAAAAGGAAACTATTGCCTACTAGCTTGAAATATGCATTTTTGGGAGATGGTGAGTCTTATCCCATTGTAATTTCTTCCGCCCTATCTTTGAGCCAAAAGAAAGGCTTGATAGCCTTACTTAAACACCATAGGAAAGCTATAGGGTGGACCATTTCCGACCTCCGTGGTATTAGTCCTCTTTTGTGCACACATCACATGTTCCTAGAAGAGGGGGCTAAACCCGTGCATCAAATGCAATGGAGATTGAATCCTAATATGAAGGATGTGGTAAAGGGTAAGGTGTTGAAATTGCTTGATGCGAGGTATTATCTACCCCATTTTTTACTCTAAATGGGTAAGTCCTACCCAAGTGGTACCTAAAAAATCGGGCATCACGGTGGTTAGAAATGATAAGAACGAATTGGTGCCCACTCGTATCCAAATCGGATGCTGAATGTGTATCGATTACCGTCGCCTCAATGTCGTGACCTAAAAGAACCATTTTTCCTCACCATTCCTTGACCAAGTGTTAGAGTAAGTGCCCGGAAAGGCTTTCTATTAGTTTCCTAATGGTTATTCCAGTTATAATCAAATTGAGATCGCTTTAAAGAATCAATCCATGACTACTTTTATATGTCCATTTGGTACTTATGTTTATCGCTGCATGCTGTAAGCACCCCATTTTTTACCGCTCGGCAGTCTACACTCCATCCAGACTTGTTTTCAAGTCATTGTGGGCGTATTCAATCAAAATCGATTTTCTAAGTCCAAATCCTGTATCTCCATCACTTTACGGGCCCACCAGGCCCAAATAGAGCCAAAATAAGCAAACTGCCCTTAGGGGCATTGTCCTTTCCTTTCTAATCCCTCTCTCAGGACAGTTTATTCCTCGAGACGGTTCCAACTCAGGCACATCTCTTTGGACATTGTAAGACCCCTTTCCAATCCCTCTCTCGAGACAGTTTATTCCTCGAGACAGTTCCAATTCAGGCGCATCTCTTCGAAGACGATAAGACCAATCCCACTCTCGAGACACTTTATTCCTCGAGATGGTTCCAATTCAGGCGCGTCTTTTCAGAGACAGTAAGACCCCTTTCCA
This sequence comes from Euryodendron excelsum, assembly GCA_033060915.1. Taxonomy (NCBI): domain Eukaryota; kingdom Viridiplantae; phylum Streptophyta; class Magnoliopsida; order Ericales; family Pentaphylacaceae; genus Euryodendron; species Euryodendron excelsum. The sequence continues at coordinate 28,635,377 of CM065388.1, read as the reverse complement.
ATCCCACTCTCGAGACAGTTTATTCCTCGAGACGGTTCCAATCCAGGCATGTCTTTTTTAAGACGATAAGACCCCTTTCCAACCCCTCTCTCGAGACAGTTTATTCCTCAAGACGGTTCCAATCCAGGCACGTCTTTTCGAAGACGGTAAGTCCCCTTTCCAATCCCTCTCTCGAGATAGTTTATTCCTCCAGAAGGTCCGAGTAGCGAAAGTACTCACAAAACCGTTAGAGTAGCGGAAATACTCACAAATAGGTCGATATAGGGAATTGCCAACAAACCCCTGTGTCATGACGACCGCCGTCAGAGTGGCGAAAACACTCAAAAGCCAGGTCAACACCAGTGTCTGTTAGCCCACTTCGGTGAAAAATGACCAAACTGCCCTTTGGACCTTTTCCGAGACTTTCTAGTCAAGATGACCATTTCGCCCCTAGGCATCCGAATGCCCCGGGAACCACACCAGCTCTGGGTATCAAACCGGTAATCTCCTGAGATTACTTCTTATAGTATTCTCAACCTTCCTTTACCTTTCCGGATCATTCCGAGTCAGTTCCGGCCAACCCGGTACAAAATAATCGTTTTGCCCCTGGTGGGCCGGTCTCCTTTTTCGACCACACCGGCTTTGGGTATCAAACCGGTAATCTTCTGAGATTGCTTCTTATAGTATTCTCAACCTTCCTTTACCTTTCCGGATCGTTCCGAGTTAGTTTCGACAAACCCGGTACAAAAATGATCGTTTTGCCCCTAGTGGGCCAGTCTCCTTTTCCGACCATGCCAGCTCTGGGAATCAAACCGGAAACCTCTGGGAACATTTTGAATAATGTTTCCAGATCCCAAGTCTTCTTCAGGGATAGTCCAAGTCTGTCCCGGCAGTTTCTCGGTCCGATTGACCGTTTTGCCCCTAAAGGCCTGGTCAACATTTCCGACACATCATATCCTCATTTCTCAAGTCAAATACCTCCAAGACACTATTTTAAGTGTTCCTGCTCTTTTTCGACCTTCCGGGTCATTCCCGGCTCCTTCAAATCATTCCCGGACTTTTTGGAGTCACTCCTAGTGAAGCCAGGCTAAAAATTGCATGGTAGTCACTAGTACAGGCGCCCAAATCTAGTCAAAGATACGTTGCTTGCCGACCTTAATAGTTTCCTAATTGGGTGGCGCCAGAAGGAATTTTGGCCTAGTACCACTGCAACATGCGCTAATGTATTCCTCCCTCTATAAATACAGAACCTCTTCCAGCGTGAAAAAGATCCGCAAACTCAACCTAAAAATCATATATTTCGATATACAGAGCTCGAGCACCTCCTAAACCCTAGCTTCCCTAGGTCTTCCAAACCCTAGCCACCATACACTAAACCCTAGCCTCCTATACACTCATACACATCCCCATACACTCATACACTAGCCTTCAACCCTCCTTTGAAGACTTGAAGAGCTGCCATCTAAAGCTTGAGGACAACTCTTGAAGATTGAAAACGAAAACCGAAGATCGAAGACAAGCAAGGCGCGCAAAATAAACAAGACATACAGTAAGCTCCCTATTTAAATTTCCGCACTTCCCCCCTCTCTCTTCTCTCTCCTAACCTACTTGGGTTTTCTCTATTTTAATCCCCCATCTCTTTCCCCCCCTTTCTTTGCATGCTTGAAACAAGGAGATTTCCGGTCCATGTGTAGGATTGGATTATTGGAGAGTCACAGTGTTGGGGCCTTTCTTCTAGTCTAACCAGAGACCACGTGGGTTCGGCCCTCTTGATTATGTGATGAAACCTTAACCTTGTATGTTCACGACCAAAAAATTGTATTGTGCATATCATGGTCTTGCATTTTCCAAAAGTCGTTTTCAAAGTTGTTTTCAAAATTGCATCAAAATCTCCTTTTTCAAAACATGTTTTCAAAATCACAATCCTAGGGTGATTCTAGCCTTTCCATGGCTAGGGTTGCTTTAGGAAAGTGTTACATTCAAAGTGATCAATATGATCCATATTTTCAAATCTTGTTGTTTTCAAAACCGCTTTCCTAAAGTGGTTCTAGCCTTCTTATGGTTAGAATCACTTTAGGAAAGTAAGATCTTTTATGTTTTCCAAAAAACTCTATTTTCAAAAAACTCTTTTCCTAAAAATCTCTTTCAATATACTTTCCTAAAACTCTTCTCTCCAAAGTTGTTTTCAAAAACTCCCCCGAAAACTATTTTTCAAAGCTTCCTTTTTTTAACTCCTTTCCAAAATCCTCTCCCCAAAATCCACTTTCTAAAAACGCTTCCTAAAAATCTTTTGAAAAACTCTCTCCAACAATTTCCTTTCAAAAATTTTCTAAAAAACTCTCTTTCCAAAATCCTTCTTTTAGAAACTCCTCTCTAGGATTTTCCTTCTAAAATCTTCGTTTCCAAAAAACACACTTTCCAAAAACTCCTCTTTAAAATCTCTTTCAAAAAACTCTCCCTTCAAATTCACTTTTCAAAAACTTCTCCCTAGGATTTCCTTCCAAAAACTCGTTTCTAAAAACGTACTTTCCAAAAATCTCTTTCCTTAGAGCCCAAGTCAAGCCCTAGAACCCACAATTAGGAAACCCTAATTTTCTTTCCCAAAACATGGTTTTCAAACTTTGCCCAAACCTAGGTTTCCAAAATCTCTAGTTTTCTACATCTAAACTATACACATTTTCAAAACCTCTTTTCTATGTCAAAACTATAGCCTTTCAAATCTTAGGGTTTCTAGAACATCCCCTTTCCAAATCCTTGTCAAATCAAATCTTCCCTTTAGGAAACCAAATCCAATCTCCCCGTTTAGGAAACTAGATCCCGTCCTCCGTTTTTGGAAACAAAATCAAATCTTTTCTTTTAGAAACCAAATCCAATCCCTTTCTAATCCAAACCTATTCCTTCCTAAATCATAAGTTTCCTAAATCTAAACTTTAAATCTTTCCTTAAATTTCAAAATTCAAATCTTTCCTAATTCGAATCCTTCCTAAGCTTCACTTTTCCTAAATCTTAAGTTTCCAAAACTTGAACATAAAAATCTTTCCTAAATTTTAAAATTCAACTTTCAAATCTTTCCTAATTCAACCATTTCCTAATTCTACCTTCTTTTTAAATCTTAACTTTTCAAACCTAAGTTTTCAAACTTTTCCTAAACTCAAACCTTTCCTAATCTCAAGATTTTCCAAAACTCTAAAACTTTCTAAATCCTAAACTTTCTAAATTTCAAATCTTTTCAAATTCGAAATTTTCCAAATCTAAAACTTTCTAAACTTGAAACTTTCTTATTTTCAACACTTCCTTGTTTTCGAATCTTTCCAAAATTCAAAATTTTCCAATTTCAAAACTTTCTAAATTTAAAACTTTCCTAATTCGAAACATTTCTAAATTCAACACTTTCCTACTTCAAAACCTTTCTTAAAACGAAACTTTCCAAAATGAAACTTTCCTAATTTCGAAACTTTCCAAAAATGAAACATTCCTAATTTCGAAACTTTCCTAAATCGGACCTTTCCTAATTCGAACATTTCCTAAATCCAGTCTTTCTTCAATCTTCCAAGTCCAACAATTAAGTCCAATCTTTCTTAATCTCAAGTCCTTTCTTTCCTAAGTCTAGGTTTCTTAAACCTTCTCTTTCCAAAACAAGTCCAAATCTATCTTTTCAAATCAAAGTCCAATCTTTTCCAAAATTTCAAATTCCAATCTCCTCTTCTACTTTCACATCAAATTCAATTTTCAATTCAATCTCTTTCTTCCAATCAAACATTCTATTTTCAATCGGACTCTTGTCCGAACTACGACTGACCTGATTCTTCCAAAAGGATACGTAGGCAACCCTCATGGGTGCGGTCACAACATTTTTCAAATCTCAAATTCCAATCTATTTTCAAAATTTCAATTTCAAATTTCTATTTCCAAATTTCTATTTCTAATTTCTCAAACTTTCCAATTTCAATTCCATCTCTTCAAATTTATTTTCAAATCAAATCAATTTCAAATCAATCTCTTTCCAAATCTATTTTTCAATTCTCTTTCCATGCACTTGCATATCATACATCATGTTTTTCTGAACATTGTTTTTCAAAGTGGATAGGATTGAACCATAGTCAGTTGAAGACTCTCATAGGTGAATCTAGGGTAGATTGACATGTAGATACCGAAAGGGCGGAGTAGGGTGATGGCTTAGTGCGTCTTCCCTACACATAAGCAACCTCCGAACCTAGAATCACTGTTTTCATAGACCAAAAAGGAGTTACTTTTTAAAAAGGGCTAAATGTTTTCCAAAGGTTGCCAAACAACCTATTTTTCTTAAAAACCCTCTCTCGAGGTGATATTTTCAAAACCTTTTTCAAAAAAAAAAAAAACCCCTAAGTGTAGTCTTCGGATTATGCTTAGTTTTTAGGTGACCTAACTCACCTTAATTAAGTTAAGTGGCGACTCTAAATCTTTTTCAAAAAGCCCTTTATTCAAATCCATTTTCAATTCAAACCTAGTCGCACTCATTCTTCTAGGAGGGTGAGTTCTAATGAGAGAGTACAGCATTTTTCCCGCTTGTGTGAGTATTCCTCGAGTGCGAAAAATCTGGGCGCGACACATGCCCTTTGGCATGTGCAATGCACTGGCTACATTCCAAAGGTGCATGATAACCATCTTTAGTGACATGATCGAATATATTGTAGAAGTGTTCATGGATGACTTCTCGGTGTATGCAGACACTTTTGATGAATGTCTTGAGAACCTCAAAAAAGTGTTAAAGTAATGTGAGGAGAGTAACCTTGTTCTTAATTGGGAAAAATGTCATTTCATGGTTACTAGTGGGATTGTGTTAGGCCACATCATGTTTTCTAAGGGGATAGAGGTTGACAAACCTAAAATTGAACTGATCCAAAAACTATCCCCTCCCACTTGTGTGAAAGATGTGCAATCATTTCTTAGGTATGCTGGCTTTTACCGGTGTTTCATTGAGAGATTTAGTGCAATTGCTAGGCCAATGTGTCAACTTTTGTCTCTTGATGTTCGGTTTGAATAGACTTCTCCATGTCAACATGCCTTTGACACACTAAAGGGGTTATTGATATCCGCCCCAAACTTATGTGCAACCGATTGGTCTTACCCTTTTGAGCTCATGTGCGACGCTAGTGATAATGCCGTAAGGGCAGTTTTAGGACAAAGAGTTGACAAGAAGCCGCATGTCATATATTATGCCTCTAAAACCCTCAATGATGCTCAAATCAATTACACCACAACTGAAATGGAACTTCTCACGGTAGTTTTTGCATTGGACAAATTCCGTTCCTACTTGATTGGGTCACTAGTTATCATTTACACCAACCATGTGCCCCTTAAGTACCTTCTTACCAAACCCGATGCAAAACCCCACCTCATTCGGTGGATCTTGTTGCTTCAAGAATTTCATATTAAAATGTGAGATAAAAAAAAAAGGGGTGAAAAACGTACTAGCAGATCATTTGTCTTGGCTCCCTCTTCATGGAAGAGCCACCGACTCCAACCCTATTAATGAACATTTCTCGAATGAGCAAATCTTACATGTGTATGCTTTAGAGAAAGTTCCTCCCCCTTGGTTTGCTGACATTGCAAACTATCTTGTGGCCGGTGAGGTTCCATCCCATTGGTTTCCATTGATAAACGTAAGTTCTTTCGAAATGTGCGTTACTTCTTTTGGGATAATCCTCACCTCTTTAAGTATTACCCGGATCAAATTATCTGGCGATGTGTACCCAATCATTAGTTTCAACAAGTCATAGAGTTTTGTCATTCCCAAGCTTGTAGAGGACACTTTTCCTCTAAGAAGACCACTGCTAAGATTCTCCAATGTGGTCTTTATTAGCCAACCATGTTTAAGAATGTTCATACATTTTGTCTTGCATATGATAGGTGCCAATGTTTAGGGACACTTTCTAAGCGACACATGATGCCTCTTCAACCCATTACTATCTTAGAAATATTTGATTGTTAGGGAATTGACTTCATGGGACCTTTCACTAACTCTTTTGGCTACCTATACATCTTAGTGGAGGTGGATTATGTTTGAAAATGGGTGGAGGCCATTGCCTCCCGAAACAATGATCACCAAATGGTGGTCCGCTTTTTGAAAGAGAACTCTTCTCATGATATGGCATGCCCAAAGCCATTATTAGTGATGGTAGATCACACTTTTGCAATAAAGCCTTTGCATTTTTAATGAAGAAGTATGGCGTGGTTCATAAGGTTGGCTTACCTTACCACCCTCAAACTCAAGGGCAAGTCAAGTTAACTAATAGGGAGATCAAAAGAATCCTTGAAAAAACCATCAACCCCAATAGGAAGGATTTGTCCCTTAGGTTGACCGACGCATTGTGGGCTTACCGCACGAGTTACCAGACAGTGCTCAGTCCATCGCTATATAGGCTTGTTTATGGAAAAGCTTGCCACCTCCTAGTGGAAATTGAACATAAAACCTATTGGGCCATCTGGTGATGCAATAAAGATTTTGATATCGCGGGTGCCCACCGAAAAGTTCAATTAAATGAGCTTAATGAACTCCGTAATGATGACTTTAAAAATGCTAAAATTGCTAAGGCCCAAATGAAGAAATTTCATAGCCAACACATTCTTTGCAAATCCTATAAAATTGGCCAAAAAGTTCTTCTTTATGATTCGTGCCTTCATTTATTCCCGGGCAAGTTAAGGAGTAAGTGGGTGGGCCCCTATCTTGTTACCGATATCTTTCCACATGGTGCTATCGAAGTGAAGAACCTCACTAATGGGTCGGCTTTCAATGTGAATGGCCAAAGATTGAAGCCATATTTTGAGACTTTTTAGAGCGACTTAGATTGTGTGGATCTTATTGATCCACCTTCCTTTAACTAATAAGAGCCTATGTTTGAGTCTTTTAGGAGTAGGATTAGTTTCGGTTAGTTTCTTCTTTCTTTCTTAGTTTTCTTAGTTTTTGATTGGTTTTGTTCCTTCTTTCTTTTGTTCTTAGTTTTGGTTAGTTTCTTTCTTAGCTAACTTAGTCTTTTAGGAGTAGGAATACTTGTAGTTAGTTTTTGTTTAGTTTTATTTAGCTAGGAGTAGATTTTCGCTGTTTATAGTATTATAGTTTAGCTTTTGAGTGAGGTTACGCTTGTAGTTAGTTCTTTTCCGTTTTTGGGTTTAGTTAGGAGTAGCTAGTTTGTTTTTGTGGCCTCACCCAATTGCTTCTTGGGGAGAGTAACATGCTCCTGATTTTGTGCAGGGAATCTCAAACAATTGGTACTTTCATATCACTCATTTGATTCTCTTGCATTTGATACCTTAAGCTTTTAAAAGGGGAGCTCCCGACCATAGTTTTCCTGCTTCACTTTCCTCCCTACATTGCCATATTCTTACATTGGTGTCTCTTTGGCATTCCTTCCATTCCATGGCATCAAAGGAGACTTCTAAGGCAAACAAGAGTGTTTCCTGAGCCTCGAGTTTTGATGAGCTGGAGGATCCGGACTACGCCGCGTTCTTGTAGGCCTACACTTGCACTTCATCATCCTGGCTTCCCGAGGATAACACTGTCATTGTCGCTTGTTTGGTGGCCTCTCATCTCCTTGACGAGTCATCTCAATCATCTTCCGGATCAACCACAAAGGATGCCGCTGCGTCCTCCGATTCCAACACTTCTAAGAAATAGGCTCTCTTGCCTCGCCGGGTGGTAGTTAGAGACATAGGTTGGCTTGTTCCAGACTTCTTTTGTAAGGGTCTTTGGGTTCTTGTTTCCTTGTTGTTTGTGCCTTCCATAGCGTTATATTGTTCGGTTTAGTTGTTTTAATAAAATGGTGGGTTGCATAATCACTCTCGTGTTGGTTTGATTCTTCCTTTTATTGCATATTGTTATACATTAAGGACAATGCATTGTTCTAGGTGGGGGGTGAGGGTCGATTGTAGAGCATTCTCCCCTGTTCTCGCTAGTTTGGGCCCAGTTTTTTTTCATTTTTGTGCAGAGTAGATCAATTTTTGTGAGTTTGTGTGTTTTTCTTCTTTACCGTATGTATGATTCGCCTACTATACGTACGGTGGTGGAGCGTACGTACGGTTGGGATACCGTGCGTATGCTAACATGGCATGTTTCTATTGGCTAACGGTTCACATTTCTCTTGACCGTACATTCAGTAGCAAGTGTGTATATATGGTCCCGACACCTTGTGTGCATGTACGCTACCATTCCGACACCGTACATACGCATTTAGCCATCATACGTATGATGCCCCTGTTTTTCTATATAAACCTCCCATTTCAAATGGCAACTCGTTTCTAAACTGAGTCAACTCAGAGTTGACTCAGAGAGGGTGAGTGAGGGAGTGTTTTAAGCTTATAGCAGAGCCCTGCCAGTTTCCAGCCTTGCTCCTACTTGTTTGTGCCAGTCTTCAGTCCGCCTTTAGGTATTGCTTGAGCCTTTCTTTTTCATTTCCTTGTCTTTCTTTTTACTTTTTTTCTAGTTTAGTTAGTTTAACTTGTTAGTTAGTATAGATGGCTCCGTGGACCAAGAAGGTCTGCAGGACCCCCGCCATTTATGATGCCTCCTAGTTTGCTGACGGGAAGGCTCAACAGTACTAAGACTAGTTCTTTAGCCGGAGAGGTCCAGTGCAGGAGAGTGCGATGACTCTCAAGCACTTTAAAGGTAAGCTGTATTTTTGGAGAGAGATGTTTGAGGCTTGCAGTTGGCTTTGGTTGGCACAATACTGTTGCACCTTGATTTTTTGTACTCGAAAAAGACAAGTGAGAAAAACACAGTGCTCTCTTGTTAGAACTCATCCTCCTAGAAGAATGAGTGCGGCTAGGTTTAAATTTGAAAATTGATTTGATTAAGGGCCTATAGAAAAGATTTGGAGTCGCCACCTAACTTAATTAAAGTAAGTTAGGTCATCTAAAAGCTAAGCACAATTTGAAGATTATACATAGAGTTTTTGAAAAAAAGGCTTTGGAAAACATCCTTAAGAGAGGGTTTTTAAGAAAGTAGGTTGTTTGGCAACCTTTAAAAATATTTAAGCTCTTTTAGAAAAATGACTCCATTTTTGGTATTCGAAAATAGTGATCTAGGTTCGGAGGTTGGTTACGTATAAGGAAGATGCACTAAGCGATCACCCTACCCCGCCGTTGCGATACCTACATATCTATTCACCCTAGGTTCACTCACTCATAATCTTTTATTAATAAATGTCCAAAACTATCCACTTGATTTGAACAAAGAAGTTGACATGATGCATGATAATATAAGTGTGAGAATTTGATTTGATTTTGAAAATAGATTTGAAAAGAACTTGATTTGATTTGAAATGGATTTGAAAAGATAGATTTGATTTTGAAAGAAAGTTTTAAAAATTAGAAATAGAGATTTGAAAATAGATTTTTGAATTAGAAACTTGAAATAGATCATGGAATTGAAAACTTGAAAAAGGTTATGACCGTGACCCATGAGAGCTGCCTACATATCCCTTTTGGGAATCAGGTTAGTCGTAGTTCGAACAAGAGTTCGATTAAAAATAGACATTTTGAGATTTTAGAAAATTTTGATTTGAAAAGAGTTTGATTTGAAGAAGGGATTTGATTTGAACTTGGAATACAAGATTTGAAATTGAAATTTAATTTTAGAAAACTTAGGATTTATGAAAAATAGGATTTGATTTAGAAATACTTGACTTTGAACGGTTGGAAAAGATTTGACTTCAATGTTTGATTTAGAAAATTTGGAAAATTGGAGTTTAGGAAAGATTGAATTTAGGACATCTTTAGGATTTTAAAAGTTTAAACTTAAGAAAGTTTTGAATTTAAAAAGTTTCAACTTAGGAAAGTGCCAAATTAGGAAAGTTTTGGTTTTAAAAAAATTTCATATTAAGAAGGTTTTGAATTTGGAAAGATTTGAAATTTGAAAAATTTTCAAATTAGGAAAGTTCACTTTTAAGAAAAAGTTGATTTTGGAAATATTCGGATTTAGAAGGTTAGAATTAAGAAAGGTTTGGATTTTGGAAAGATTTGGAATTTAGAAAGATTTGGAATTTAAAGAATTTGAATTAAGAAAGATTTGAAATTTAGAAAGTCTTAGCTTTTTGGAAAGATTTGGAATTGAAAAGTTTTGAAATATAGAAAGATTGGAATTAGGAAATGTTAGAACTTAGAAAGATTTGAAAAAGTTGAGATTTAGAAAGTTAAAATTTGGAAAGGTTTGAAATTAGGAAATGTTTGAATTAAGAAAAATTTGATTCCTATTTCCTAAGGTTGAAGATTTGATTTTATTTCAAAAAATTGATGATTTGATTTGGTTTCCAAAATTGAAGGATTTGATCTAGTTTCCTAATTTGGAATATTGGATTTGACATGGAATTGGAAAGGATGAGATTTCAAAAACTTGGATTTAGAAAAGATGATTTGACATGAAAAAGAGCTTTGGAAAACCTAAAAGTTTGATGTAGAAAATAGAATTTTGAAAAGCTATGATTGGATGTAAAAAAGGAAAGTAGAAATTAGGGTTTCGTAATTATTGGCTCTAGGGCTTAAATTCGAAAGTAGGAGAGATTTTGGAAAGTAAATCTTTTGAAGGGAGTTTCTAGAAAGGAAACTTGGAGTGTGCATTTAGAAAGTAGAATTTTGAAGAGAACTTTTGGAAAAAGATTTTTGTAAAGTGTTTTTAGAATAGTCAGTTTGAAAAGAGGTTTTAGAAAGTAGATTGGAAAAAGAGATTTTTAGAAAGTAAGTTTAAAAAGAGATTTTTTGAGAGGATTTAAAAAGAGGTTTTGGAAAGGAGATTTTCAAAAAGTGATTTGGAAAGAGAATGAAATATGGACTTTTACAAGTCTCTAAAAAATATGTCACTTTCCTAAAACGACTCTAATCATATAAAGATTTGAAACATTTTAGAATTGTGGTTTTGAAAACAACAAAGATTTGAAAATACGGACCATGATAGTCACTTTAAATATAACACTTTTTTAAAGCAACCCTAATCATGGAATGGCTAGAATCACCTTAAGATTATGATTTTTACGAAAACAATTTTAAGGTTTACAACCAAAACTTATGTAACACTTTCCTAAAACAATCTTAATCATGGAGTGGTTAGAATCACGTTAAGATTGTAACTTTTAAAAACATGTTTGGAAGAAGGAGATTTTCATGCAAGTTTTGAAAAAGATTTTGATGCAAGTTCAGAAAACAATTTTGAAAAGATGCATGAGTATGATATGCATAATGCAAGTAGAGTCGTGAACATACAAGGTTTAGACTTCATCACATAATCAAGGGGGTCGAATCCACATGGTCTAAGGTCGAATTAGAGGAAAGCCCCCAACACAGTGACTTTCAACCATTCTTCCTACACATGAACCGGGGATTCCCTTATTTTAAGCATGCAAGAAAAGCGGGGAAGAAGATAGAAGATTAAAATAAAAAAAAGGCCCAAGTGGGTTAGGAGCGAGAAGAGAGAAGGGAGAAGTCGCATAAACGTAAATAGAGAACTAACCTTGTGTCTTCTTTGATATGCTTATCTTATTTGCTTTACTTCGCTTTGATCTTCTAGAGCTTCGAGATTGCAGCACCTTGAGTCTTCAATGGTCGGCTTGAAGGCTCGTATAGACACGTATTGAGTGTATGTATGCTAGGGTTAAAGTGTATGGGGGCTAGGGTTTGAAGAAACCTAAGAAAACTAGGGTTTAGAGAGAGTTTGAGGTTTGTATATCGAGAGACAGAGTTTCTGGAGTTAGATTGCCGACCCTTTTACATAGGGGGAAGGGTTTCTATTTATAGGCAACTTAGACCGACCTTGCGCCTATTGCAGTAGCACCAAGGTAAAAAATACACTAGCGCCACTCCTAGTTGTGCTGGGCCAAAAAATACACTAGCTTCACTAGAAATGGAGCTAGGCCAAAAATACAATGGTGCCACTAGGAGTGGCGCCAACCACTTTGGAAACCTTTTAAGGCGGCAAAAAACATATCTTTGATCCTTAGCACGCAAGACAAAAGATTTGGGCGCTTGTCCAAGTGACTACCATGCAATTTTTTGCTTGGCTCCACTATGAGTGACTCTAGAAGGTCCAAGAATGTTCTGGAAGGCCAGGAGTGGTCTGGATAGCCTGAAATCAATAGAAACCCCTAAAATAATGTCTTAGGGGTAGTAGACTTGAAAAATGATGTTTGGATTTGTTAGAAGGGTTGATTAGGCTATTAGGGGCAAAACAGTCAATCGGACAGAAAAACTACCGGAATGGACTCGGAATGTCTCAGAAGAAGGCTCGAGGACTAGAAATATTACTTAGAATATTCACGGAGTTTGCCAGTTTGATACCGAAAGCCAGCGTGGTCAGAAAAGGTGATCGGCCCACTAGGGGCAAAACGATTATTTTGCACCAGGCTTTCCGGAACTGACTCAGAATGACCCAAAATGTATCGGACGATTGGGAATACTATTAAAAGCATCCCCAAAGGGTTACTGGTTTGATACCCAAAGCCGATGTGGTTCTTGGGACAATTGGATGCCTAGAGGCAAAATGATCATATAGCTTCAAGTGGGCCCGAAGAAGCGACTGTTGGACTAAATTGGAGTTTAGAAGGCGGATTAGAGTTTGAATATGCATGTGACGTGTAAAAGTTAGTCCGGTCAGGCCGGAGATTGCCGAGCGGGCAAAAATGGGGTGCTTACAACTGCCCCTCTTTTTCTGTCTTTACTTGTCGAAGACAGAAAACGATAAAGTAAGAGTCCCATGTTAACCGTGAGGCAATCGGAGGGATGGACTTAGGAAATTTTTGAAAACTGGAACTTGAAATTTGGAATTTTGAAAGCTAGATTGTCTTGATTTTTGAAATTTGGAATCTTGAAAACTTGACTTTGAAATGATTTTGGAATTGAAGTTGATTATTTGAAATGATTTTGAAATTGCTTTTAGAAATGAATTGATTTGGATTCAAATTAGAAAGGTTTGGAGAACCTTTTGAAACTTTGGAATGAAACTTTTGAGGAAAAAGTTTGAAAACCTAGAATTTTGAAAATAAGCTTTCTGAGGGAGAAGCTTAAAAGCCTGGAAACCCAAGAAATACTTTTGAGATTAAACTTTTTTTGAAAGAAGAAGTTAGAAAAACCCAGAAGGAAATTTTGAAATTAGACGTTTTGAAGGAAAAAGTTAGGAAAACCTTAGGAGTAGGGCCTTTCTTATAGAGAAGACCTCGAGAAACTCGAGGGGTCTTTTAAAAACTTTTTGAAAGAACTTAGGAGAATTTTTGAAAATAGAATTTTAGATGAGACTTTAGAGAAAAGACTTTTGGGAAATCCTTTAAAAATGGCCTTTGGATTTAGAAAACTTCGACTTTGACTTTGATAAGAATTTTCGACGGAGGAGTTCAAAAACTTTTTAATTTGAGAGAAATTTTTAAAGGAAAGAGTTTTGACTGAAATTTCGAGAATCTTTGAGGATTGATTTTGAAAAAGTGTTAGAAAATATTGAGACTTGATTTGAAGAAAAAATCTTTTGAAGAAGAGAATTAGAAAAGTTTTAAAAATGGATTTTGATGAAAAACATTTGAGATTTAACTTTGAAATGGACTTTAAGCCTTGATTTTTGGAATAGATTTTGGGAGCAAACATTTAGTAGCCTTAGGATTTGAAAATGATTTTGAAGATGAAGTTTTGGAACAGAGAGTTAGAAAACCTTTTAGGAATTGATTTTGGATAAGAATTTTCGGAGGAAAAAGTTAAGAAACTTTTTTTTTGAAAACTTATTTATTTTTATTATTATTTTATCCCTTGTCCTTTCGGTTGTATATACCATATTTTGATATTCTTACCTTGGTTTACCTTTTAGGATGGTTGGCGTGAGTGATAATGGTTCTGGGAGGAGCCGCCAGTTTAGGAAGTGGGCCCATCGTTCTAGGGGTAGTCACAAATCAGCTAGCAGGGTATCCTCCAATCAGAGCATAAGGGGGAGTAGGCCTCCAGTCAACCCCTTTCCTCCTGTTGACCCAACTTTTAAGGAGGAGATAGATGTCGTGGATGAGGTACCGGGCCTTGAAGATCGTTGAGTGAGAAAAAATGGGTAGCTTACAGTTGCTCCTCCTTTTCTGTCTTGAACCGATATTTCATCTGGCGAGACGCTGCTCCTCTGTGGAAATCCGAGGTTAATTTCTAATACTCATTGAACCAACACTCTGTCTGACGAAACACTGCTACTCTGGGGATGTCAAAGGTTAATGTTTGATACTTCTTGAACCGGCACTCCGTCTGGCGAAACGCTGCTCCTCTAGGAAGTCCAAGGTTAATTTCTGATACTTCTTGAACTGGCACTCCTTCTAACGAAACACTACTCCTCTGGGGATGTCCAAGGTTGATGTCTGATACTTCTTGAACTGGCACTCCGTCTGGCAAAACGCTGCTCCTCTGGGGTAGTCTAAGGTTGATGTCTGATGCTTCTTAAACTGGCACTTCATCTGACGAAACACTGCTCCTCTAGGGAAGTCTAAGGTTGATGTCTGATACTTCTTGAACCGGCACTTTGTCTGGCAAAATGCTGCTCCTCTAGGGAAGTCCATGGTTGATTAGGGAGGTTAAGGGTGGGCCATTGCCCCATTCTGTTTCTTGTCAACTATGGAAGTCTGAGCTTTCTGAGGTGCATGCCAATATTGGAGATGCCTTAAGTTACTTGATTGTAGAGTGGCATTTCAGCTCCATTTTGTACTTTACCTTATTCCTTGTTTCCTATTTAAGAGAGAGAGAGAAAGACATAAAGTGAGTTTTTGTGCAAAAATATTTTTTTTAAAAATGCCTTGGTAAGAGGTGAATGCGTGTCATACTTTTTTTGATGAATGCACAGGTGGTTAAATGCATGACCTATTTTTATGAATCCATGGGTTTATATAAGAATTGAATTGAATGCATGTCCTACTTTTTTATGAATGCACAGGTTCATACAAAAATGGAATTAAATACATGTTATAATTTTGGATAATACACATACAGGAATAGAATTAAATGCGTGATGCACAGTTTTTACATGTAGACAAAAATGGATGCATGCCCCTTTGGGTTTGCCCTAGGGTTCATGTTTAGTTACGAACATTTTACATATGGACAGGAATGGATGCATGCCCCTTTGGATTTCCCCTAGGATTCATGTTTAGTTATGAGTGTTGTATCCTAGTGTCAAGTAGTCCTTTGAATTTCTGTTTCTCTTTTGGGATTCCCCTTTTTGATTCTGCCCTTTTCCTGTTACAATGTGATAGCACTTGCACCATTCTCAGAGGTTTAACCCATTAACTCGCTTTTCCTCTTCTTTAGATGAAAAAACTCTCTTTAGTAGATCCCTCGATTTCTTTTAGGATTCTTCTTTGGATCGGTGGGCTCTCTTGAGTGACGATTGGTATTGCCCTTTGGCCAAGCAACAGGTAGCTTCCTTCCTTGAAAGTTAATAAGAAGTGCAAGCAAACCCAGTCATTGAACCTTTCAAATTGTGAGGCCCTCTAAAGACATGATCAATCAATAAAGGGCAAATATAGATTTATGAATATCAAGTTGCAGCTTAGCTCGAAAAGATCAACATCAAATATGCATAAAACCACACAAATCGAGCACAATTGGTCATGAGATGATCAAGACCATATTAGTGACAATGTAGTGGTGTAAGTGTGAACTTCACTAAGACTAATGAGAATATAGCCCCTAGGTGTGATCCAGGATAGTGCAATAACTCGTGGATTAACACACCTAGAAGTCAAATAGGTTTCATCCCATACTATCTTTCTTTTCCCTTTTTTTTTCTTCCTCTTTTTCTCATTCTTCATTTCTCTCTTTTTTTTATTTTTATTTTTTTATTTGTGGAAATCCAACCCTATCTCTCCAATAATGGAAATATAGAAATGTAAAAGTATGGCGGTTTTCACACACATGAGCAGGTAGTCTTCTCCTATTGTCACATAACAATGATAGCTGCACTCAGACTCAATGGTAGCCCTTTCTATAAGTGATGAAAGAGGGAATCGACAAATGGTCAATCTAGGTGTGAGACAATCCGTAAATGTTTAACCATTTAAAAATAGATCATAAAGGAGGATTCCATATTGTAAGAAGTCTCGATAAGTGTGCATTAAAATGAACATGAAACACCAATGTCGCACCCTGGTTTTTAGGTCCAAGTCCTTTTGGCTTGGGAAAAAGCACAAAACTCTGTTATTAGAACTCATCCTCCTAGAAGGACGAGTGTGACTAAGTTTGAATCAAAATTGGTTTGATTAAGGGCTTTTTAGAAAAATAGGAGTCACCACCTAACTTGATTAATGTGAGTTAGGTCACCTAAAACTAAGTGTTAATCGGAAGATTAAACTTAGGGTTTTTAAAAAAAAGGTTTTGCAAAACTCCCTCGAGAGAGGGTTTTTGAGAAAATGGGTTGTTTGTGTAAGCACCCCATTTTTGCCCACTCGGCAATCTCCGGCTCGACCACGCTAAGTTTTTCAACATCACAACACATGCAGGTCCAAGATGAGCCTTTCAACCTATAATCCAGCCAACTGGTCGCTTCACAGATCCACAAGGACCCGCTGAAGCTGTAAGCACCATTATTCCAGGCAGCTTTCTAGACCAGGCAGTCCTGGAAACCAACGCCATCCAGGTAGCTTCTCGGGATCGGGCAATCTTGGGGACCAACACCTCATCAAGCTCCAAACGGTTCACTTCTAGCACCTGCTAGCCCGCCAATGTAGAATGTCCGTCATTTGGTAGTTCTCCGAGACCTGGCGTTCTTAGAGACCAACACCACCAATTTAGGTAGCTTTCTAGGACTAGGCGTTCTCAGGAACCAACACAACCCCTATAGGTAGTTCTCTAAGACCGGGCATTCTTAGAGACCAACACTGCACAGGTAGTTTTTCGAGATCAGGCAGTCTCGAAAACCAACACCTAGGTTAACACCAGCGACTGCTAGCCCGACTCGGTGAAAAATGACCAAACCTGCCCCTTAGGCCTCCAGGCACGTTTTGGGAAAGTTTAAAATCTCTCAAAACTATAATTCCATCATTCCAAAGTGTTGTTAAACCATTAGGCATCCCCCACACGCCATTTGGTCCAAATTCGGTCCTATTCAAGCCCACTTTAGTCAAAATGACCATTTTACCCCTAAACACCTCAACACTGCGCAAACCTCGCTGAACGATAAAAGACTCTCCCAAAACTATCCCTAAACAACCCTACACGCTTAACATAACATACCAAACCATTCCTGACCATTTCCAGCCAATCTTGGTCAAAATGACCATTTTGCCCTGGAAATCCAGATATGCCCCGAAACAGCACCGGTCTTGGGATTTCAAGCAAAGGGTTTCACCATACACCCTTGTTTTACCCGAGGAGGACCCTACGACACTAAACTCACATGTTTCAATAAAAGTTCCCTGGAGCGTCTCACAGACGCTCTGCCTAAATTGTCTTTTTTCCCGATTCCCTGGTTATAACGCACCGTCAACTGACTTGAGAAATGCGTAAATCAAGGAATTCTCGAAAGCTGGTTCATATAACTTTCCATTGATATGGCTTGATTGAATAGATCACTTCCCGAAGCCCTTCATCGTATGGCTTAAACCCAGTTACTTTTGACAACCCCTGGAGCGTCTCGCAGATGCTCCACCAAGATTGACTTTTTCCCCAATTCCCTTATTGAAACGACCGTCAAACGACTTGAGAAGTGCGTAAATCTGGGAATTTCCAAAAGTAATTCCAGAGTTCTTTCCATTGGTACAATCCGATTGAAAGGATCACTTCTCGAAGGCCTCGTTCACACGAAATGAAAACAGCCACTTTCGAACACCCTCGGAGCGTATCACAGACGCTCCGCAAAAGTGTCCTTTTATATATATTTCCCGAGACGATATCCCATGCTTCCAAACACAATTCAAACTTTCCAAAAACATAAAAGTTCACCGAAAGCCCTAGGAGAAGATCCCGAGTGTGACCAATCCCCCTGAAGCATTCCCGATTGACTCAATTATCCAGACAAAGTTTGGACGAACCTTCCCGGCGGTGGAGCGTATACAACATGCGCTCAAATTTTGATCAGATCAACCAATTTTTGATCAACAGTCGAGATTTAACCAGTACACAGGGTGCCACATGTCATTCTTGCAATGGAACAATACCTACGCATGTCCTACATGCGCCAGGTCAAATTTTGGCCAAGTGTATGTAGTACATGCGCCAGGTCTGTTCTAGAATATCTATAAATACCAGACCCCCCTTTGCATATTCCAACTCTGATTTCTGATGCGAAGCTCTGCTGAAGTCACTCCAGAAGTGCGAATCTCTGTACACACTTCATCCATCCAACACTTAGCTTAAATTCCATCATCCCCAAGCCTATATACTTCACATATAAAGCCTTATACACTATCAAACACTCCCTACCAGCCCTCTAAGCCTTCTTGAAGTCATTCAAGCTCCAATCAAAGCATCCTTGGAAGCCTACAAATGTGTTGAAGGCAAAAGGTGGTATCCCTTTTACATTTGTGTTTTCCCCTACTCTTCTCTTCTCCCTCCTAGCCTATTTAGGCTATTCTCTATTTTAATCCCCATCTTCAACCCCACTTTCTTGCATGCTTAAGCCAAGAGGGCTCTTAGATCATATCTAGAGGAAAGCAAGTGAGAGCCACCATGTAGGGGGACCTCTCACTAGCCTACTTTGAGATGGTAGGCCTAGGAGCCCCTTATTTATGTGGTGTAGCCTAAAAGCCTTGTATGTGATCACGACCCCTTGCATATTACTATTTCGATCATGTCTTGTATGCTTGGCTTCATTTTATGCTTATTGTCATGTTCTACAATGCCTACATCGCTCTTATTTTCATGCCATTTTCAAGCTCCATATTTATTTCGAAAATGGTTCCAAGAGTTGTCCCCTTCAAGCATAGGATAAGATCTTAGAAATCATGCTTTAAAGAGTTTCCTACTAACCCCCTAACTCCTACTTTGGCATCATGATATTTTAACTTGCATAAGGGTTGCTTTCTAATTCTCCAATTTTCAAGATTTCTATTCTTTTAAGTATAGTGGTTGGAATGGCCCTATGGAATCCTCTCTTGAGTGGTCTCCTTTTTGTTTGGCCATATGAACCCTCTCTTGATGGAATGGTTCCCTTAAAAAATGGTTTTCAAAATCCTTCTCAAAAGGTGATTTTCAAAAATGCATTATCTCCATCTTTGCATCAAAAATGATTTTCCAAAAGTTGCCATCGTTATGTTGATTTTTGAAATCCCCACTCTTGTCAAGATAAAGGTTATAATGGCCATGAGGAAACCTTCCTTTGAATGGTCTCCAATCACCAACCATATAAACCATACTCTTGGCTAGAGCCAAAATTTTCACGGAAATGATTTTCAAAAGGGTTGTCCACCAAAATCCATTGCATAACATGTTTTGTTTTTCAAAACTCTTTCCAAAAGTGCATTAAACCAACTTTCAAATCCATTTTCCAATCCAACCCTAGGTTAACTTGACCCTAGTTCACCAACCCTAGGTTAACTTAATCCTAGTTGACCAACCCTAGGTTAACTTGACCCTAGTTATCCAACCCTAGGTTAACTTGACCCTAGTTGTCTAACCCTAGGTTAACTTGACCCTAGTTATCCAACCCTAGGTTAACTTGACCCTAGTTGTCTAACCCTAGGTTAACTTGACCCTAGTTATCCAACCCTAGGTTAACTTGACCCTAGTTGTCTAACCGTAGGTTAACTTGACCCTAGTTATCTAACCCTAGGTTAACTTGACCCTCGTTATCTAACCCTAGGTTAACTCGACTCTAGTTGCCTAACCCTAGGTTAACTTGACCCTAGTTACCTAACCTTAGGTTAACTTGATACTAGTTCACTCACCTTCGGTTAACCCAACCCCAAGTCATCCTAACCTTAGGCTAACTCAACCTTAGTTAGTTAATCTTAGGTCACCCCTGACCCTAGGCCAACCCAACCTAGGGTAGTACACTTCAAGGTTCCAACTCTTTAACCCTATTCAACATGATCACTCAATTTCAAATTATTCTCATAACCCGCTTTTCCAAAACTTCCTACTCTCTTAATTTCAAAACAACCAAATCCCTATACTCTTCAAATGTTCCTACACTCCATCTTCAAGGCATTCCCAAAAATGTTTTCAAAAGGTCACAAACCTAAGGTGTCCCTAGCCCTCTCATGGTTAGGGATTCCAAGGACAAGTGATAAATCAAGAACAACCTCCAAGATTGTCCATATTAGGATTCCAAACCCTTAACTATTTCCAAAAACCACTTTCAAAAATTAATTCATCCAAACATTCTAAAGTCATGCTTCCAAGGTTTTCAAAACAAGACTTCAAAAACATTATCAAGTTCTCTTGATTCATGCCAAAGCATTTTCCCAAAACTCCCTTAAGTTGATCCAAAAACATTTTCAAAACACCTCACCATCCAATTTCAAGTCAAAACTTTCAAGACCTCAAAGTGTCTTAAACTTTTCCAAAGACCTCAAAGTGTCATAAACTTCTCCAAAGACCCCAAAGTATCTTCAAACCTTTCAAGTGCCCTAATGCGCCTATTTTCCATTGGGCTCTTGCCCGAACTACGAATGACTTGATTCTTGCCAAATGGGATACGTAGGCAATCGAAAAAGGTGCGGTCATAACTTTTATTTCAACTCCAATCCCCTTTTCAAAAATTTCAATCAACTCCTAGTTTCCATTTCAAACTCCTCCAAAGACTTTCGTGTTTCAAACTTCTTCCAAAACATGCATCATGCATCATTTATCCGAAAAGTGATGACCAAACCTCATTTTCAAAGTTCTAAAGTGGATATTAAGTGGACAATGGTAACTGGTTATTCTAGTGAGTGAACCAAGGGTGATTAAACATGTAGGTACTGAAAGAGCGGGGTAGGGTGATGATCTTATGATATCTTCCCTACACGTAATCAACCCCCGAACCTTAGATTTCTATTTTCAAATTACCAAAATGGAGTTATTTTTCAAAAGGGCTTAAATCTTTCCAAAGGTTGCCACATAACCTATTTTCTTAAAAACCCTCTCTTGAGGGAGTTTTCAAAACCTTTTCCAAAAAACCCTACGTTTAATTTTTGGATTAACACTTAGTTTTGAGTGCCCTAACTCACCTTAATCAAGTTAGGTGGCGACTCATATTTTCCTAAAAAGGCCTTAGTCAAACCAATTTTCAAACCTAGTCGCACTTGTCTTTCTAGGAGGATGAGTTTTAGTGACAGAGTTTCGTGCTTTAGGGTCTCCGAGCCGAAAGGACCTTGAACCCCCAAAAACTGGGGCGCGACAGTTTGGCAACCTTTAGAAAATTTTAAGCCCTTTTTTAAAGTAACTCCATTTTGGTCCTTCGAAAACAGAAATCTATAGTCTGGAGGTTGGTTACTTGCAGGGAAGATATCCTAAGATCATCACCCTACCCCGCCCTTTTGGTACCTACATGTCTAATCACCCTTTTGTTCATTCACTAGAATAACCGGTTACCATTGTCCACTTAATATCCACTTTAAAATTTTTAAAAACGGGGTTTAGTCATCACTTTTTGGATAAATGATGCATGATGCAAGTCTTGAGAAAGAATGTTTGAAAACATGGAAGTCTTGAAGGATTTTAAAACAAGGACCTTGAATTGATTGAGAGCTTTGAAAAAGGGACTTGAGTTGAAATAAGAGTTATGACCGCACCATTTTAGGTTGCCTACGTATCTCATTTGGCGAGAATTAATTCATTCATAGTTCGGGAGAGAACCCGATGGAAAATAGGTGCATTAAGGCCTTTGAAAGGTTTTGAAGACACTTTGGGGTCTTAGGAAAAGTTTAAAGACACTTTGTGGTCTTTAGAAAGAGAGAACTTGAGAGTTTTGATTTGAAACCGGATAGTGGAATGTTTTGAAATATAACTTTGAAATTCTTGAGAGGGGGTTTTGAAGTGTTTCAAAATGCTTATGGAACAACTCTAGGGGGTTTTGGAATAACTCAAGAGAGTTTTGAAAATATTTTGAAGTCATGCTTTGAAAACCTTGGAGGTATGATTTTGGGGTGCTTGAGTAAATAGATCTTTGAAAAGTTTTTGAAAGTGGTTTTTGAAAGCACCAACCTCTTTGGAACTCTAATATGGACAACCTTGGAGGTTGTTCTTGATCTATCACTTTCTTTTGGAGTCCCCGACCATGAAAGGGGGTAGGGATACCTTAGGGTTGTGAGTTCTTAAAAACATTCTTGAAAATACTTTGAAGATAGAATGTAGTAATATTTGAAAAGGTTATGGAGTTGGCTTTTGAAATCTTAAGAGAGCAGGAGGTTTTGGAAAAATGAGTCATGAGAATAGTTTTAAAAAGAAATATCATTTAAAAGGGGTTCATAAGTTTGGAACCTTGAAGCATGCTAACCTAGGATGGGTTGACCTATGGTTAGGGGTTGTCGTGTCCAGATTTTAATACACACACAAGCGGGAAAAACACTATACTCTCTCATTAGAACTCACCCTCCTAGAAGAATGAGTGCGACTAGGTTTGAATTGAAAGTTGATTTGGATAAATGGCTTTTGGAAAACAATTTGGAGTCGCCACCTAACTTGATTACGATGAGTTAGGTCATCTAAAAACTAAGCACAATCCGAAAACTACACATAGGGTTTCTGAAAGTGATTTTTTTAAAATGCTACCTCTAGAGAAGGTTTTTAAAAAAATAGGTTGTTTGGCAACCTTTGAAAAAATTTTAAGCCCTTTTTGAAAATAAACTCCATTTTGGTCTTTGAAAACAATGATTCTAGGTTCGGAGGTTGGTTACGTGTAGGGAAGGCGCACTAAGCTATCACCCTACCCCACCCTTTTGGTACCTACATGTCTATTTACCCTAGATTCACCTATGAGAGTCTTCAACTAACAAATGTTCAATCCTATCCACTTTAGAAAAATAATTTTGAAAAGAATGATGCATGATATATAAGTGCAATAGAAAAAGAGAGTTGGAAAATAGATTTAAAAATAGATTTGAAAAGAAATTCATTTGTTTTTAGAAAGAGATTTGAAAAGATTGAAATTGGAAAGTTTTAAAAATTGAAATTAGAGATTTGGAAATAGAAACTTGGAATTAGAAAAATAGATTATGGAATTGGAGACTTGAAAAAGGTTGTGACCGCACCCATGAGGGTTGCCTACGTATCCTTTTTGAGAAATCAGATCAGTCGTAGTTCAGACAAGAGTCTGATAGAAAATAGATTGTGACCGCACCCATGAGGGTTGCCTACGTATCCTTTTTGAGAAATTAGGTCAGTCGTAGTTCAGACAAGAGTCTGATAGAAAATAGAAGATTGGATTCAAAAAGAGTTTGATTGGAATAAGGAGTTTGATTTGAACTTAGAAGATTGGAAATTGGAATTTAGAATTTGAAAAAATTGAAATTTGATTTGGAAATATAGAGGTTTAGGAAACCTAGACTTAAGAAAGATGAGACTTAGGAAAGACTCGAGAGTTTAAGAAAGATTGGATTTAGGAAATGTTCGAATTAGGAAAGTTTCATTTTAGGAAAGTTTCGTTTTAGGAAAGTTTTGGATTAGAAAATGTCTCGAATTAGGGAAGTTTAGAATTTAGAAAGGATTTCGAATTAGGAAAGTTTTGATTTAGGAAAGATTTAGATTAAGAAAGTTTCATTTTAAGAAAGGTTTTGAAATAGGAAAGGTTTCGTTTTAAGAAAGTTTAGAAATTGGAAAATTTTGAATTTAGAATGTTTCGAAATAGGGCAGTTTTGAAAGTAAAGTTTTGAAGAAAGTTTTAGATTTGGAAAGTCGAGATTTGGAAAGGTATAGAACTAAGAGAGATTTGGAAGCTTAAAGTTTAAGGAAAGATTTAAAAGTTTAAAGTTTGGAAACCTAAGGTTTAGGAAGGTATGAAATTAGGACAGAGTGAATTAGGAAAGGTTTAGACTAGGAAGGATTGAGATTCCTATTTCCTAAAACAAGGGATTGGATTTTATTTCTAAAAGAGGTGTTTTGATTTTGTTTCCAAAAACGGAGGATAGGATCTAGTTTCCTAAATGGGAGATTGGATTTGGTCTCCTAAAGGGAAGATTGGATTTGACATGGATTTGGAAAGGGAATTTTAGAAACACTAGATTTGGAATACTATAGTTTTGACATAGAAGCGAGGTTTTTGGAAACTTAAGATTTTTGATGTAGAAAACAAGAGGTTTTGGAAACCAAGGTTTTGAAGCCAAAATAAGGGATCGGAAATCATGTTTTTGGGCAAGAAAATTAGGGTTTCTTAATCATGGGTTCTAGGGCTTGACTTGGGCTCTAAGGAAAGAATTTTTGGAAAGTGAGTTTTTAGAAAGGGAGATTTTTTGGAAGGAAATCATAGAGAGGAGTTTCTAAAAAGTGAATTTTGAAAAGAGAGTTTTTGGAAAGAAATCCTAGTGGGGAGATTTTAGAAAAAGATTTTTCGGAAGAGTTGTTTAGGAAGGAAACGTAAGGAGCGTCTTTGGATAGTGAACTTTGAGGAAAGCGTTTTTGGAAAGGAGCTTTTAGGAAAGATGTTTTTGGAAAGAGATTGTCGGAAAGAAGTTTTTGAAAAACAATTTTGGAAGAGAGATTGGAGAGAGTTTTCTAAGAAGGAAACCTAGGGAGTGTTTTTAGGAAAGGAATTTGAAGAGAGTGTTTTGGAAAGAAGTTGAAAAGGAAATTTTGAAAATAGATTTTTTGGAAGGAGTTTTTGGAAAACAATTTTGGAAAGGAATTTGAAGAAAGAGATTGGAGAGAATTTTTAAAAAGTATGTTGAAAGACAGGTTTTTAGAAGGAGAGATTTGAAAAGAGAGTTTTAGAAAGTATACAAAATATCTCATTTTCCTAAAGCGATTCTAACCATAAGAAGGTTAGAACCACTTTAAGAAAGTGGTTTTGAACACAACAAGGATTTGAAAATATGGACTATATTGGTCACTTTAAATATAATACCTTTCTAAAGTAACCCTAGCCATGAAAAGGCTAGAATCACCATAGGATTGTGATTTTGAAAATAAGTTTTGAAAAAGAAGATTTAATATAAGTTTTTGAAAACAAGTTTAATGCAAGCTTTGACAACAAGTTTAAAACAAACTTTAGAGGAATGCAAGATTATGATAAGCACAATGCAAATTGGGGTCGTGAACATACAAGGTTAAAAGCTTCACCACATAATCAAGGGGGCTGAACCCATGTGGTCTCCGATTAGAATAAAAGAAAGCCCCCGACACAGTGACTCTCCAATAGCCTAATCCTACACATGGACCGAGAATTCTCGTGTTTCAAGCATACAAGAAGAGGGGGAAGAAGATGGGGGATTAAAATAGAAGAAAACCTAAGTGGGTTAGGAGAGAGAAGAGAGGGGGAAGATTCATAAACTTAAAAGCCTACCTTGTGTCTTCTTTATTTTGCTTAGCTTTGCGCGCTTTGCTTTGCTTGTCTTGCTTCGATCTTCACTTCAATCTTGAAGAGTTTGTCCTCAATCTTCAAAACTTCAGATTGCAGCACTTCAAGTCTTTAAAGGAGGCTTTAGAGGCTAGTGTATGAGTGTATAGATGTATATGTGAGTGTATAGGAGGCTAAGGTTAGTGTATGGAGGCTAGGGTTTGGAAAACCTAAGGAGACTAGGGTTTAGAGTGGCTACGAGCTCTGTGTATCGAATAATAGGGTTTTTACACTGAGTTGGAGGACCTTTTTCACGCTGGAGGAGGCTCTGTATTTATAGACAAGGGAATGACCTGGCACCTGTTGCAGTGGCGCTAGGCCAAAGTTTACATTGGCACCAGTACTAGTGGCACCAGCCAGTTAGGAAAGTTTTAAGGTCGGTAAGCAACATATTTTGGGAAGATTTGGTTGCCTGTACTAATGACTACCATGCAATTTTTAGCCTGGCTTCACTAGGAGTGATTCTGAAGGGTTTGGAAAGGATTTAAGGAGCCTAGAATGGCCCGAAAGACTAGAAAAGGACAGGAACACTTAAAATAGTGTCCTGGAGGTAGTAGATTTGAAAAAGGGTGACAAAATTTGTCAGACGAATTGACCGAGCCATTAGGGGCAAAACGGTCAATTAGGCCGGAAAGCTGTCGAGACGGACTCAAAACCTCCCGAAAGAAGACTTGAGATTTGGATACATTATTTAGAATGTTCCCAAAGGCTACCGGCTTGAAACTCAAAGTCGGTGTGGTCAAAAAAGGCGACCAGCCCACTAGGGGCAAAACGGTCATTTTGCACCGGATTTATCGAAACTTACTCGGAATGATCCGGAAAAATAAAGGAAGGTCGGGAATACTATAAGAAGCATTCTCGGGAGATTACCGATTTGATACCCAGAGCCGGTGTGGTCCCCGGGGCGTTCGGATGCCCAGGGGTAAAATGGTCATCTTGACCGGAAAGTCTCAAAATTGGCCCGAAAACGAACTAGAAGGCACCTAATCATGCTGGATTGCTTTCAAGACAATCTTGGAAGGGTGGACCTATCGTTCTGAAGACTTAGGTATTATCTCGAGAAACGTGTGTAAGCACCCCATTTTTTATTGCTCGGCAGTCTACGGTCCGTCCAGACTTGTACTCAAGTCAATATGGACGAATACCAATCAGAGTTAACTCTCTAAGTTTAATTTCGTCTATCCATAACCTCGCGGGCCCACTAGGCCCAAATAGAGGCAAAATGATCAAAATGCCCTTAGGGACATTGTCCTTTCTAATCCCAAATCAGGCGTGTCTTTCTGAAGATGATAAGTCCACTTTCAATTCTAAATCAGGCACGTCTTTTCGAATACGGTAAGTCCCCTTTCAAATTCCAAGTTAGGCGCGTCTTTTCGAAGATAGTAAGTCCCCTTTCCAATTTTAAATCAGGCACGTCTTTCCGAAGACGATAAGTCCCCTTTCCAACTCCATTAGGCGCGTCTCTCCAAAGACGGTAAGTCCCCTTTCCAATTCCAAATCAGGCGCGTCTTTTCGAAGATGGTAAGTCCCTTTTCTAATTCCATATCAGGCGTGTCTTTTCAAAGACGGTAAGTCTCCTTTCCAATTCTAAATCAGGCACGTCTTTCTGAAGATGGTAAGTCCCCTTTCTAATTCCATCAGGCACGTCTTTTTGAAGACGATAAGTCCCCTTTCCATATTCTATCAGGCGCATCTTTCTGAAGACAGTAAGTCCCCTTTTAACCTGTCGATCGGGACGAGACCCCAAGTCCCCTAGATGGTAGAACGGTCTATCTTTGGCGCCTGCTAGCCTGCCAATGAAGAAATGTCTGTTTCAGCACGCCTTCTGAGAAAGTTGAGTTCTCAGGTGCTAAGTCCCTTTAGCAGCTTCCCGAGATCAGGCAGTCTTGGGAATGATCGCGAACCGTCAGAGTAGCGAAAGTATTCGTAAACATTGCAACTGTCAGAGTAACAAAAATACTCGCAAGCAGGTCGATATAGGGAATTGCCAACCAACCCCTACATCATGAGCCCGCTGTCAGAGCGGCAGAAACACTCAAAACCCAGGTCAACACCAGTGCTTGCTAGTCCATTTTGGTGAAAAATGGGCAAACTGTCCCTAGGGCCATTTTTTGGCACGTTTCTCAATAACACACCTGAGTCCTCAGAATGGTAAGTCCACCCTTTCCAAGATTGTCTTAAAGTCAACCCGGCATGAATAGGTGCCTTCTAGTCAGTTTCAGGCCAATTCTAAGACTTTCCGATCAAGATGTCCATTTTGCCCCTAGGCATCCGAACACCCCGGGACCACACCGGCTCTGGGTATCAAACAGGTAACCTCCCAAGAATAATTTTTATAGCATTCTCAACATTCCTTTATCTTTTCGGATCATTCCGAGTCAGTTCCGGTGAACCCGGTGCAAAATGACCGTTTTACCCTTAGTGGGCCGGTCTCCTTTTCTGACCACACCGACTCTGGATATCAAATCGGTAATCTCCCGAGGATGCTTTTTATAGCATTCTCAACCTTCCATTATCTTTCCGGATCATTCCAAGTCAGTTCCGATAAATTCTATGCAAAATGACTGTTTTACCCCTGGTGGGCCGGTCGCCTTTTCTGACCACACCAGCTCTGGGTATCAAACCGGTAGCCTTTGGGAACATTCTAAATAATGTTTCTAAATCTCAAGTCTTCTTCTGGGACATTCTGAGTCCATCCCAGCAGCTTTTTGATCCAGTTGACCGCTTTGCCCCTAATGGCCCGGTCAACCCTTCTGACAAATCTTGTCATCTTTTTTCAAATCCACTACCTTTGGGACACTATTTTAAGTGTTCCTATCTTTTTTCGGCCTTTCGGGCCATTCCCGATCCCTTAAGTCCTTCCCGGGCTTTCCGGAGTCACTCCTAGTGAAGCCAGGCTAAAAATTGCATGGTAGTCACTAGTATAGGTGCCCAAATCTTCTCAAGATACATTGCTTGCCGACTTAATGAACTTTCCTAAATTGCCGACGCCACTACTAATGGCGCCAAGCCAAAAAATGGCCTGGCGCCACTCCTAGTGGCGCCAAGAGGAAATTTGCCTTGACGCCACTACAATAGGCGCTAGGTCTATCCCATCTCTATAAATACAGAGCCTCCTCCAGCATGAAAGAGGTCTGCAAACTTAGTTTGAAAACCCTAATAATCGATATACAGAGCTCATAGCCTCCTTAAACCCTAGCCTCCTATACACTCATACACACTCCTACACACCTATACACTAGCCTCAATCTTCCATTGAAGACTTGAAGTGTTGTAACTCGAAGCTCCCCAAGATTGAAGAAGAGTTCTCGATGATCAAGACTAAAGTGAAGCGAAGACCGAAAAAAAGCAAGGTGCGCAAAGTAAAGTGAAATAAGCAAGACAAGGTAGGCTTTCTCTTTAAGTTTCTTCACTTCCCCCTCTCTCTTCTCTCTCCTAACCCACTTGGGTTTTCTTCTATTTTAATCCCCTATCTTCTTGCCCCCCCCCTTCTTTGCATGCTTGAAACAAGGGGATTCCCTGTCCATGTGTAAGATTAGGCTATTGGAGAGTCACCGTGTCGGGGGCTTTCTTTTAGTCTAACCAGAGACCACATAGATTCGGCCCCCCTTGATTATGTGGTGAAGCCTTAACCTTGTACATTCACGACTGCAAATTTGCATTGTGCATATCATGATCTTGCATCTCTCCAAAATCGTTTTCAAACTCATTTTCAAAACTTGCATTAACATTGTTTTCAAAATTGTATCAAAATCTTCTTTTCCAAAATTTGTTTTCAAAATCACAATCCTAGGGTGATTCTAGCCTTTCCATGGCTAGGGTTGCTTTAGGAAAGTGTTACATTTAAAGTGACTTTCGTGGTCCATATTTTCAAATCTTGTTACTTTCAAAACCACTATCCTAAAGTGATTCTAGCCCTCTTATGGTTAGAATCGCTTTAGGAAAGTGAGATATTTTATATACATTCTAAAATCTCTTCTCAAAAATCTCCTCCTAAAAGCCTCTTTTTCAACATACTTTCCAAAAACTCTCTCCAATCTCCTTCAAATTCCTTTCCAAAATTGTCTTCCAAAAAACTCCCTCCAAAAATCTATTTTCAAAACTTCCTTTTCAACTCCTTTCCAAAACACTTTCTTTAAAATTCCTTTCCTAAAAACACTCCCTAGGTTTCCTTCTTAGAAAACCCCCTCCAAACTCCTTTTCAACAATCTCTTTCCGAAAACGTCTTTCCTACAAGCTCCCTTCCAAAAATGTTTTCTTCAAAGTTCACTTTACAAAGACGCTCTTTACGTTTCCTTCCTAAATATCTCTTTTCAAAATTCACTTTCTAAAAACTCCTCACTAGGATTTCTTTTCCAAAAACTCTCTTTTCAAAATTTACTTTCTAGAAACTCCTCACTAGGATTTCTTTTCCAAAAACTCTCTCTTTTCAAAATTTACTTTCTAGAAACTCCTTTCCAGGATTTCCTTCCAAAAATCCCTCTTTCAAAAAAATTCACTTTCCAAAAACTCTTTCCCTAGAGTCCAAGTTAAACCTTAGAGCCAACAATTAGGAAACCCTAATTTTCTTTCCCAAAAACATGATTTCCAATCCCTTATTTGGCTTCAAAACCTAAGTTCCCAAAAGCTGTTGTTTTCTACTTCAAAACTATGTATATTTCCAAAACCTCTTTTCTACATTGAAACTATAGTCTTCCCAAAACTAGAATTTCCAAAACTCCATCTTTCCAAATTCATGCCAAATCCAATCTTCCCTTTAGGAAACCAAATCCAATCTCCCCTTTTGGAAACAAAATCAAAACACATCTTTTAGAAATAAAATTCAATCTCTTTTTTTAGAAAATAGGAATCTCAATCATTTCAAACCTAAATTTTTCCTAATTCAACTCCTTCCTAATCTAGTATTTTCCTAAACCTTAAGTTTTTTAAACTTAAACTTTTAAATCTTTCCTTAAATGTTAAGCTTTCAAGCCTTTCTTAATTCCATCCCTTTCCAAATCTTAACTTTCCAAATCTAAGTTTTCAAACTTTTCTTAAACTCAAAACCTTTCCTAATTTCAAGAATTTCTAAAACTCAAACTTTGAATCTTCCTAAAATTCTAAACTATCCTAAACTTCAAATCTTTCCAAATTCAAAACTTTCCAAAAACAGAAACTTTCCTAAATTAAAACTTTCTGAAAATTAAACGCTTTCCTTATTTCAAAACTTTCCTAATTCGAAACTTTCCTAAAATGACACTTTCCTATTTTGAAAACTTTCCTAATTCGAAACTTCCCTATTTTGAAACTTTCCTAAATTCGAATTTTTCTTAAATCCAATCGTTCTTTAATCTTCCAAGTCAAACATTCGAGTCAAATCTTTCTTAAACCTCAAGTCTTTCCTAAATCGTATCTTCCTAAGTCTAAGTTTCCTAAACCTCAATCTTTCCAAATTAATTTCCTAATCCTTCAATTCCAATTTCCAATTTCCAATCCTCTAAGTTCAAATCAAACTCTTCTTCGAATCCAATCAACTATCTTCTATCGGACTCTTGTCCGAACTACGACTGACCTGATTCCTCTAAAAGGATACGTAGGCAACCCTCATGGGTGCGGTCACAACATTTTTCAAGTTTCTATTTCTACAACTTCTTTCAAATCTCTAATTCTACAATCTTCTTCAAGTTTTCAATTCTATAATATATTTTTCTGATTCCAAATTTCTATCTCCAATTTCTAAAACTTTCCAATTTCAAATTTATTTTTTTCAAATTTATTTTTTAAATCAAATCGATTTCTTTCCAAATCTATTTTCAACTTTCTTTTTTTGCACTTACATATCATGCATCAGGTCTTTTTAGACATTCTTTTTCTAAAGTGGATAGGATTGAACATTTGTTAGTTGAAGACTCTCACAGGTGAAGCTAGGGTAAATAGACATGTAGGTACCGCAAGGGCGGGGTAGGGTAATGGCTTAGTGCGTCTTCCCTACACGTAACCAACCTCCGAACCTAGAATCACTGTTTTCAAATACCAAAATGGAGTTTATTTTCAAAAAAGGTTTAAATGTTTTCTAAAGGTTGCCAAATAACCTACTTTCCTAAAAACCCTCTCTTGAGGAAGTATTTTCAAAATCGTTTTCAAAAACCCTAAGTGTAGTTTTTGAATTGTGCTTAGTTTTTAGGTGACCTAACTCACCTTAATCATGTTAGGTGGCGACTTCAAATGTTTTCCAAAAGCCTTTTATTCAAATTAATTTTCAATTTAAACCTAGTCGTATTCATTCTTCTAAGAGGGTGAGTTCTAACGAGAGAGTACAGTGTTTTTCCCGCTTGTGTGTGTATTCCTCGAGTGTGAAAAATCTGGGAGAGACAATGTGTCGAAAAATGGCCCTAGGGGCAGTTTGGTCATTTTTCACCGAAGTGGACTAGCAGGCACTGGTGTTGACCTGGGTTTTGAGTGTTTCTGCCACTCTGACGGCGGTCTCGTGACACAGGGGTTTGTTGGCAATTCCCTATATTGACCTACTTGTGAGTATTTTCGCTACTCTAATGGTTGCGATGTTTACAAGTGCTTCTGCTACTCTGTGGTTCGCAATCATTCCCGAGACTCCCTGATCTCGGGAAGCTGCTAAAGGGACTTAGCGCCTGAGAAGTCAACTTTCACGGAAGACGTGCCAAAACAGACATTTCTGCATTGGCAGGCTAGCAGGCGCCAAAGGTGGACCGTTCTACTATCTAGGGGACTTGGGGTCTCGTCCCGGTCAACAAGTTTAAAGGGGACTTACCATCTCCGAAAAGATGTGCCTGATTTGGAACTGAAAAGGGGACTTACAGCATTTGAAAAGACACGCCTAATTTGGAATTAGAAAGGGGACTTACCATCTTCAGAAAGACGTGCCTGGCTTGGAATTGGAAAGGGAACTTACTGTCTTCGGAAAGACGTGCCTGGCTTGGAATTGGAAAGGGGACTTACCATCTTCGAAAAGACGTGCCTATTGGAATTTGGAAAGGGGACTTATCGTCTTCGGAAAGACGTGCCTATTGGAATTGGAAAGGGGACTTACCGTCTTTAGAAAGACGCGCCTGCAGGATTGGACCGAACAACGCCCACAAGGGCATTTTGGTCATTTTGTTTTTATGTGGGCCTGGTGGGCTCGCGAAGCGATGGATAGACAAGATTAGACTGGAAAGTTGATTTAACTCAGGATATGTCCATATTGACTTGAGTACAAGTCTGGACGGACCGTAGACTGCCGAGCGGTCAAAAATGGGGTGCTTACAACTACCCCTCTTTTTTTGTCTTTGCTTGTCAAAGACAGAAAAGGATAGAGTAAGAGTCTCATGTTGACCGTGAGGCAGTCGGAGGGACAAACTTTGGGAATTTCTTGACAACGAGGGTTCGAAAATGGATATTGGGCCCAAAAGGCCTTCGAAAATGAGTTTTGGCGGGAAAAAAGGCAAAGCTGCCCAAAATTTGGAAACTGACGCCACTAGGAGTGGCGCCTTTGGGAAAGTTGGCTTGGGGCCACTACTAGTGGCGCCAGGCTTGGGAACAAAACCAGAAAATTTTCTTGTTCAAACACCCATTGGATTTTGAAGAGTTTGTGAAAGATTGAGAGTGTTTGTGGAGAAACTGACTTGAACCTTGAAGGAGCACTTCTTGGAGACCACGGGTAATTACTGGAAGGAGACCACGGGTAATTACTGGAAGGAGACCACGGGTAATTACCGGAAGGAGACCACGTCGCCAGAAAAGTCCCCGGAAGAGAAGATTTCACCGAAGAACTCCAAAAAGTGAGTTTTCAAATTTTTATTGATTTTGATGTATAAAATTTCGTTTGAATTGTGTGAACAATGGAATTTGATGTTTTGATATGTTTTGAACACTATGGTGATGTTATTTTTGCATTTTAGTGCTTGTTTGGTTGAATTTGATTCGTTTTACGTGATTATGTGAAGATGATTTTCTGCAGGAATTGGGAGTTTGTTCCGACAGGCTTGGGCATTAGGTTTTCTAGCTAGATTTTTATGCCATGTGCCTTAGAAAAATGTGTTTAACAACCGTGTGAAGTTTCGTGATTTTTTGAAAGTTTGGTGAATTTTTTACTTTTTGAAAAATAAAAAATACTTAGAAATTTAGAAAAATGGGAAAACTCAAAAAATTGATGAAATTTTTAGAGTTTAAAATTTTGAAAAAGGTAGGAATATTTTAGAAAACATTTGAAATGTCTTTGAGGAATTTTAGAACATTTTTGAAAGCCATTGATTTATTGGAAGAATAAAACATGTGTTTTGAAAATTTCAAAAAATTAAAAAGTGTGTACGAATGCTGATGTTATGTAATTGTAACGTTATGAAGTGCACAGTCTGTGTTTTGTGTTGATGTGATGCAGTAGGGACCATTTTTAAACAAAACTCCGCCAAAATTTTTAGAAATTCAGGGAAAGAGTTGGAAAAGGTTTAGAAATAAGATCTTTTTGAAGGAAAAAGAAAGAAAACCCTTGAGATTTGACTTAAAGTTGGAAAATCAAAATGTGTAGAAATTTCATTTTGACTTATAATTTGAAATCTTTTTCTTTTTTTTATTGTTTGTTTTTAGTATTTATTTACTTTATTTTATTATTATCTATCTGCACGTACGGCATATTAACACCTCTTACCTTGGCTTACCTTTTCAGGATGGCAGAAGCCGGTGATGATGGTTTTGAGAGGAGACGTCGCTCGGGGAAGGCGACTCGGACAGATTCCACCGGCAGTTCTAGTCGATCTAGAGGTAGCTGACGATCTACCGGACGGGCCTTTTCTAGTCAGAGCGGACAGGGGAGTAGGCCGCCTGTCGACCCCTTTCCTCCGGTTGAGCAGGCCTTTGCGAAGGAGATTGGTGCTAAGGAGGAGGTACCGGGCCTTGGGGATCAGGTGACCGGTTATGGGAGAGCTTCCTCCAGACATAGGTAGACGGATGCCGACTTGGGAGACCTGGAGGTACTGGACATCCCACCGCTCGGGGACCTTGCTTATCACCCCAGCGTATATTCCAGACAGCATTTGCCCCCTCCTCGGGTACACACAGCTTTTAGAGGGGCTGTTCATCAGGTCTTCGTGACTATGCAGCGGGTTGCTCCATTATATCGCGCCTTCTTGGCTGAGATTGGATTTGGAGCCTTCATGGGATTACAGGCTAACCGCCTTTACCGGCATTTGGTACTGGCGCTGCTTGAGCGGTGCTTTGAAGAGACCGGGACCTTCCATTTGTCGGCTTCGAGTTGGAACCTACTCCCTTGGACTGGGCAATCATCACAGGGCTTTCCTTCGTTGGCCAGCGGATCACTCTACAGTTAGTCAGTAAGAACAAGGCCTGTATTCTGCTGGACTTGCCTCCTCCCAAGCGTTCTGCCTTCCCAGTCTCTTGGCTCAGTCAGGATGACTGTACCTTTGTTGCTGAGCCATCGCCTGCTATGCGGGACATTATGAGACAGTGACTTGTTTTGTACATCATCTTTAGTTGTTTCTGCAATAACAAGTCACTTGTGCCTTTCCAGTTGGTGAGTATAGTAGCTGATATTGGGGCTCTATCTGAGCTGGATTGGGGGTCCTTCTCCTTTGGCTGCTTCCTTTGTCGATGCGGGTTTGGACTTCCTCCCGTTGGGGCAGCATGACTAGTTTCTGGCCCTTTCTTATCTTGTGGAGCTACGAGTACCTTCCTGTTCGTCGCCCTACAGTTGTCAACGATGACCTTTATCCTCGAGCTTTGAGATAGGCCCATGACTGGGTAACCTAGCTATCAAAGATTACTGATTTTGTGACGCTCCGTGCTAACTTGGAGCTGATTGAGGTGAGGGATGTGACTTGGCGGCCTTTCATTGGATCAGTTCATTATGAGACTGTACGGTACTTGGTCCCATTGTTCCTGTCAAGGGCTGCTTTTCTCAATGATGATACTTGGGAGTCCTATCTCAGTGAGTGACATTGGCAGCAGTTTCATAAGGAGTTCCGGTCAGCAAGAGCTCCACCAGAGTATATGTTTGGGGCCTTGGTGGCAGGAGTGCCCATCCCCTATCAGGAGCGGCAGGCAGGTGCCAAGTTCTTGCTTCCTCCAGATACAGATTATGCTACGCACTTTGAGGCTCATTCTGTCAGTGCCTTCACCCGGTTTGAGGTAGTAGTCGGTGGGTACGCTGTGGGCCAGGAGGTGGTTGAGTTGTGTCGCCGAGCCTGAGGATATGTGCCCCAGGCTAAGTTTGCTGCTGTGAGGGATCAGAGGGATTAGTAACAGATGGAGCGAGATTAGTATCAGGCCGAGGTAGCTTCCCTGACAGCTCGGTTATCTTAGCTGGGTGGTGGCGGGGTATGTTGTTCTTTCTCTGCTACTTCTGTTCACTTTGTTGTTGTCTAGTATTTTTTTTTTTATGTGGCTGATTTCAGTTCTGTCTTCTCTGTAGGACGCTGGTGCTTCGAGTAGCTATCTGCCTCCTTCGATGCCAGGTTTCAGGGATTTCGATCCAGATGACATCGACTTTAACCTTTGATAGATGCCCCTTGTGGAGATTCTGATCTTCCCGTGCCCCTATTCTTGAGATGTATTTATGTCAGACAGTTTTATTTGTAAGTTTTGTACAAAAATAGATATTTATGGTATTTAGATGCATGGATAGAGAGATACATTTATGATCTTTACAGCTAAGCATATGATCAGATGTATGTGATGGATGATGATGTTATGCATCTATTACAAAAGTTAATGCTGGTGACTTCTGTTTTTACATGGAGTTATATCCTATGTATGCAAAGCTCATGCCGATTTTTTTTTTTTTTTTTTTTTTTTTTAAAATGTATGCACATATTAGAAATACATTAACTAATAGAATGACAAGGGGTGCTGTTGACTTTGTAATCTTCAGAATGGTAACTTTTTCCTTTTCGAGGGTCTAACCTCTCCTCTGGCTCAACCTTACCTTGATTAGATGATAGCACTTCGTACCTTTCTCAACCTTTTGATCGCCTCCGACTCTCTGCCTCAGGGTTAGTGTATATGATTGCTGGGCTGAAACTCTTGACTCTTGGAGTTTTAGCAACAACTTACCTGACCTTTAGCAGAGCGATAAGCAACCAGTCCTTTCAATCCAAGGAGACTTTGTTTAGGACCATAATGTAGGCTAGGTTATGGAGGTTTTCGAAACAACGGGCTATATAGGCTCAAATTTGATATTGTTTTTAGCAGGGTTTAGATCCATACTATCCTTGACTATTTTCCTTCCAGCATGGTTAACACCTCCTCTCAGCTTCGGCCACTTGTCTAGCTCACTAGATCAAGCAATCTGCTTTCAATCAGAGGGGCCTTTAGTAGAGTTGTAATGTAGGCCATGGTTTTGGGGTTTTGTAAGAAAGGGTAAAGGCTCAAACCTATTGTTTCTACTTGGTTTCTTTGTAACCTAGGATCACCTTTAAATTTCGTTCTTACTTTTACTATATACTTCTCAAGGTAAAAAAAAAAAAATGACTCTTCTCTTTCACCCTTTCCATATGCTTTTTGAGAGAAACATGACTCTCTTCTCTTTCGATCTTCTTATTATGCTTTTGAAGATGACTTATGTGGTTTTCTTTAGGCCTTTCCTTAGATTTTTTTTTTTTTTTTTTTTGGCCTCTTGCCCCTTGGCAACTCTTTTCCTTCGCTTTGACCTTTTTATCTCTTTTCTTTTTATGAAACGAGTAATCCTACCATCCCTTTTTCCTTCAGACCTTTCCTTAGTAATCCAATCCTAACCCAATGTGGGCGGTGATCCCTAGGATGGGGTTTTCTCAAGAAAGATAAATGGCTCAATGGGTTTGGCAAGGGGTTGCTTCTAACTGTATGGGAAATGAAACGAGGGCCTCTCTTAACTTTGAACTAGATAGCTTGATCTATAAAGCCTTCAATGCTGCTTTAGCATAGTAGAGGTGGATACTATTCCTAGAGTTCTCAACTATTATCTGCCCCAGTGTGGGGAGGACAGTCTTGGATCGAGGTTTACAAAGAAAATTTTCGCCTGTTGCGAGGCTCTAGGGGTTAAGCGAAAGGAGTATAAGCATTTTTTTATTACTACTATTTTTTATATGTTGGAAAATGAAAGATGGCTCCCCTTCACTTTGATAATCTTGCTGCACATCGCTTAGCTTCGGAGTCTTACAATTGTTGCCTTTGGGTAGTTCCCTCACTCATCCTTATCCTCTCTCTCTCTGGAAAGCTGATCACTTGGTGAGTGGTTAACTCATGCTATCATCTCTTCAAGTCAAATCATTCCATGAGATAGACCATGCCCCTTTGCATAGAAAGTAGTTACCATTCACAAGAGAAAAGAGGATAACAGTAATGAATAAGAGGACTATCATTTAATTACTATTATCAATTTTTATGGAAAGCATAGAGTTCTTGAGCAGTAAGAAAATGTAAACATCGATTTAAAGATAGGAAGTAAAAGGGATAGAAAGAAAATGGGTGAAAACACCCCTCTCTTGTGTGCTTTTGATAGGGATTCCTGGATTCTTTAGTAGGGCTTTGGGATAATGCTCATATCAGCGTTCCATCTATGGTTGAGATCTTCAGCCAAGGCAAGATAGGTAGATGCTTCTCCCGGGGTTCCAAGTGAGTTGGCGGTAATGACGTAATTTTCAGCTTTCTTGACCATCCTGCCTTCATTTGTTTGCTTCGTAGCTTCTCTGACAAACTAGTCGGGCAACTCATCTTCTTCCAACCTGATAGGTCGAGCCCAGGGTTTTTTGCTCTAGCGTCTAGTTGTGGCTTAGTGTTCCTCAGGTGTACCCAATGGGGGATTCTTATCATTGAGTTTGGACAGATCCTGGTCAATTTTCTTCATAGATTCATATGCGAGCTCGTCTTTGGGGGTCGGCATTTTATCGGGGTTATACTGTAACCAGGCATGACACTGCTCCATATCTTCGCATTCCATTTCCTCCCCACCCTTGTAATATATCTCTTGGCATGCAGTAAAACAAACTTTGTTGTTCCCAAACTTTGTAATGACATTAACAGTGAGATCGGATGGATGACTTGCAGTGACATTCAAGGAAGGATTCGCTGGTCGTAAACCGATGATCTCGTTGTCTATCAGGTCTTAAA
The DNA here is from genome assembly GCA_033060915.1 of Euryodendron excelsum. Classification (NCBI taxonomy): domain Eukaryota; kingdom Viridiplantae; phylum Streptophyta; class Magnoliopsida; order Ericales; family Pentaphylacaceae; genus Euryodendron; species Euryodendron excelsum. The sequence goes on along the minus strand of CM065388.1, from coordinate 28,596,862 downwards.
TCTTATGTTTAAAGAGAGTGTTTTGGAAAGGAGTTGAAAAGAAAGTTTTGAAAATAGATTTTTTGGAGGGAGTTTTTGAAAAATAATTTTGGAAAGAAATTTGAAGAAGGAGATTGGAGAACATTTTTAAAAAGTATATTGAAAGACAGGTTTTTAGAAGGAGAGATTTGAAAAGAGAGTTTTTAGAGAGTATACAAAATATCTCACTTTCCTAAAGCGATTCTAACCATAAAAAGGTTAGAACCACTTTAAGAAAGTGGTTTTGAACACAACAAGGATTTGAAAATATGGACCATATTGGTCACTTTAAATGTAACACTTTCCTAAAGCAACCCTAGCCATGAAAAGGCTAGAATCACCATAGGATTGTGATTTTGAACATAAGTTTTGAAAAGAAGATTTTGATGTAAGTTTTTGAAAATAAGTTTAATGCAAGCTTTGAAAACAAGTTTAAAACAAACTTTGGAGGAATGCAAGATCACGATAAGCACAATGCAAATTGGGGTCGTGAACATACAAGGTTAAAGGCTTCACCACATAATCAAGGAGGTCGAACCCACGTGGTCTCCGGTTAGACTAAAAGAAAGCCCCTGACACGGTGACTCTCTAATAGCCTAATCCTACACAAGGACCGGGAATTCTCTTGTTTCAAGCATGCAAGAAGGGGGGGAAGAAGATGGGGGATTAAAATAGAAGAAAACCCAAGTGGGTTAGGAGAGAAAAGAGAGGGGGAAGATGCGTAAACTTAAAGAGAAAGCCTACCTTGTGTCTTCTTTATTTTTCTTAGCTTTGCGCGATTTTCTTTGCTTGTCTTGCTTCGATCTTCACTTCAATCTTCAAGAGTTTGTCTTCAATATTCAAAACTTCAGATTGCAGCACTTCAAGTCTTCAAAGGAGGCTTTGGAGGCTAGTGTATGAGTGTATAGATGTATATGTGAGTGTATAGGAGGCTAGGGTTTGGAAAACCTAAGGAGACTAGGGTTTAGAGAGGCTACGAGCTTTGTATATCGAATAATAGGGTTTTTACACTGAGTTGGAGGACCTCTTTCACACTGGAAAAGGCTTTGTATTTATAGACAAGGGAATGACCTGGCGCCTGTTGCAGTGGCGCTAGGCTAAAGTTTACATTGGCACCACTACTAGTGGCGCCACCCATTTAGGAAAGTTTTAAGGTCGGCAAACAACGTATTTTGGGAAGATTTGGGCGCCTGTACTAGTGACTACCGTGCAATTTTTAGCCTGGCTTCACTAGAGGTGATTTCGAAAGGTCCGGGAAAGATTTAAGGAGCCGAGAATGGCCCGGAAGCCCAGAAAAGGACAGAAACACTTAAAACAGTGTCTCGGAGGTATTAGACTTGAAAAAGGGTGACAAAATTTGTCGGACAGATTGATCGAGCCATTAGGGGCAAAACGGTCAATTAGGCCGGAAAGCTGCCGAGACGGACTTAGAATGTCCCGAAAGAAGACTTGAGATTTGGAAACATTATTTAGAATGTTCGCAAAGGCTACCGGCTTGAAACCCAAAGTCGGTGTGGTCAGAAAAGGCGACCGGCCCACTAGGGGCAAAACGGTCATTTTGCATCGGGTTTATCGAAACTGACTCAAAATGATCCGAAAAGATAAAGGAAGGTCAGGAATACTATAAGAAGCATTCTCGGGAGATTACCGGTTTGATACCCAGAGCCGGTATGATCTCCGAGGCATTTGGATGCTTAGGGGCAAAATGGTCATCTTGACCGAAAGTCTCAGAATTTGCCTAAAACTGACTAGAAGGCATCTAATCATGCCGGATTGCTTTTAAGACAATCTTGGAAGGGTCGACTTATCGTTTTGAAGACTTAAGTATTATCTCGAGAAACGTGCTAGAAAATGGCCTTAGGGGCAGTTTGGTCATTTTTCACCGAAGTGGACTAGCAGGCACTGGTCATTTTTCACCGAGGTGGACTAGCAGGCACTGGTATTGACCTGGGTATTGAGTGTTTCTGCCACTCTGACAGCGGTCTCGTGACACAGGGGTTTGTTGGCAATTCCCTATATCGACCTGCTTGTGAGTATTTCCGCTACTCTAACGGTTATGATGTTTACGAGTATTTTCGCTACTCTAACAGTTACGATGTTTACGAGTACTTCCGCTACTCTGACGGTTTGTGATCATTCCCAAGATTGCCTGATCTCGGGAAGCTGCTAAAGGGACTTAGCGCCTGAGAAGTCAACTTTCTCAAAAGGCGTGCCAAAACGAACATTTCTGTATTGGCGGGCTAGTAGGCGCCAAAGGTGGACCGTTTTACCATCTAGGGGACTTGGGGTATCGTCCCGATCGACAGGTTTAAAGTGGACTTACCGTCTCCGAAAAGGCGTGCCTGATTTGGAATTGAAAATGGGACTTACCGTCTTCGAAAAGACGCACCTAATTTGAAATTAGAAAGGGGACTTACCGTCTTCAAAAAGACGTGCTTAGCTTGGAATTGGAAAGGGGACTTACCGTCTTCAGAAACACGTGCCTGGCTTGGAATTTGAAAGGGGCTTACCGTCTTTGGAAAGACGTGCCTATTGGAATTTGGAAATGGGACTTACCGTCTTCGGAAAGATGTGCTTAGTTGAATTGGAAAGGGGACTTACCGTCTTCGAAAAGACGCGCCTGCGGGATTGGACCAAACAACACCCACAAGGGCATTTTGGTCATTTTGTTTCTATGTGGGCTTGGAGGGCCGGCGAAGCGATGGAAAGACAGGATTAGACAAGAAAGTTGATTTGACTCAGGATTTGTCCATATTGACTTGAGTAAAAGTCTAGACGAATGGTGGACTGCCGAGCGGTCAAAAAAGGGGTGCTTACAGGGGTGACCAAAGGTTAACTAGCTTGGGTTAGGTTACCCGAGGGTGAAGGTGGACTAGGGTTAATCAACTAGGGTTTGGTTAACCTAGGGTTGGACAACTAAGGTCAAGTTAACCTAGGGTTGAATAACTGGGGTCAACGTAACCTAGAGTTGGATAACTAGGGTCAAGTTAACCTAAGGTTGGATTGGAGGATGGTTTTAAAAGGTGGTTTTATGCACTTTTGAAAAGAGTTTTGGAAAACAAATCATGTTATGCTAAGGACTTTGGTAGGCAACCCTTTTTGAAGACCATTTTTATAAAAATTTGACTCTAGCCAAGAGTATAGTTTATATGATTGGTGTTTGAAAACAATTCCAAAGAAAGTTTCCTTGGGACCATTATAACCTTTATCTTAACAAGAGTATGGATTTCAAAAATCAACACAATGGTGACAACCTTTGGAAAACCACTTTTAATGCAAAGATGGAGAGGATAAATATTTGAAAATCATTTTTGAGAAAAAGATTTTGAAAACCATTTTCCAAAGGAAACTATTCTAACAAGTTAAGGTTCCTATGGCCAATGTGAAGGGAAACCACTCAAGAGAGGGTTCCATAGGGTCATTCCAACCACTAATCTTGAAGGAATAGAAATCTTAAAATCAAAGAGTTTGAAAATTACTTTTGTACAAAACTAAAAAGAGAAGGGAACCATTCTAACAATTTAGGGCTCCTATGGCCAATACAAAAGGGAGACCACTCAAGAGAGGGTTCGATGGAGCCATTTCAACTATTAAACTTGAGAGAATAGAAACCTTGGAAATTAGAGAGTTTGAAAACCATTTTTATGCAAGAGGGAATGTAAAGATGCGAAACTGTGAGTTAGGGGGGTAGTGGGGGTTTTTCTAAAGCATGACCTCCTAGAATCTCATCCTTGCTTCAAGGGAACTCTTAGAACCATTTTGAAAGGAATGTTCAGCTTGAAAATAGTATGGAAACAAGAATGGTGTAAGCTTTCAAAAACATAATCATAAACATGAAAATGAGGCCAAGCACACAAGACATGAACATGATAGCAATATGCAAAGGGGTCATGAATACATACAAGGCTTTAGGCTACACCACATAATCAAGGGGCTCTTAGGCCATACCATCTTAAAGTAGACTAGCGAGATATCCCCCTATACAGTGGCTCTCACTAACTTTTCCCTAGGCCTGAACTAAGAGCTCTCTTACTTCAAGCATGCAAGAAAGGGGGGTAGAAGATGGGGATTAAAATAGAGAATAGCCTAAGTAGACTAGAAGGGAGAAGAGAGGAGTGGGGGAAGACAAAAATGTAAAAGAAATACCACCGTTTGCCTTCAATACACTTGCAATCTTCTATGGATGACTTGACTTGAACTTGGAGGGCTTCAAGTAGACTTGAGGGGCGGGAAAGAGGAGTTTTATAGTGTGTGGGGCTATGTAGGTGAAGTGTATGGGTTAGGGGGAGGTGAAATCTAGCCTAAATGTTGAAGGAGTGGGATATACATAGAGATTTGAGATTCTGGAGCAGTTTTAGCAAAGCTTCGCATCAATTTTTGGTTCTGGAATGTGCAAAGGGGGATGCCTGTATTTATAGGCAAAATTTTGGACACTAGCGCATGTAGGACTTGCGCTTATGTAAAATTTACACAGGCGCATGTAGCACATGTGCCAGTACTATTCCATTGGTAGAATGCCACGTGACACCCATTGTACTGGTTAAATCTTGACGATTAATCAAAGTTTGGTCGATCTAATCAAAATCTAGGCGCCTGTAGCATACACTCTGTCACCGGGAGTGTTCGTTTAAACTTTGCCTCATAATTGAGCCAAACGGGAAGGTTTCAGAGGAATCGGTTGCATCCACGGTGTTCTCCTAAGGTTTCTCGTAAACTTCTGAGTTTTTGAAAAGTTTGAACAGTGTTCGAAAGTGTGAGATATCATCTCGGGAAGTGTGCATGAAATCACATCTTTGCGGAGCGTCTATGATACGCTCCGCAGGGTTTCAAAAGTAGCTATTTTTGTGCTGTATGATCGAGGCCTTCGGGAAGCGATCTCTCCAATCAGACCGTACCTATGAAAAGTGCTCTGGAAATACTTTTAGGAATTTCCTAATTTATGCATTTCTCAAGTCGTTTGACTGTGCGTTATAATCAGGGAATCGGAGAAAAAGTCAATCTTGGCAGAGCGTCTGCAAGACGCTCCGGTAGTGGTTGAAAGTAGCAGTTTTTGAGTCACGCGATGAGGGACTTCGGGGAGCGATCTATCCGATCAAGCTGTATCGATGGAAAGACCTATGAACGAGCTTTCGAAAATTCCCTTGTGTACGCATTTCTCAAGTCTTTTGACAGTGCATTATAACCAGGGAATCGGGAGAAAAGGCAATTTTGGTGGAGCGTCTGCGAGACGCACCAGGGAACTTTTATTAAGTCGGGGATGTTTAGTGTCATAAGGTCCTCCTTAGGTTAAACAGGGGTGTATGACAAGACCGTCATTCAATATTCTAGGACCAGTATTGTTTTCGAGACGCGTTTGGGTTGCTAGGGGCAAAATGGTCATTTTGATCGGGTTCGATTGAAAAAGGTTAAGAATGGACTAGAGTGTTATGTTAAGTGTGCCAAGTCATTCAGGGATGATCCGCAAAGAGTTTTTCACTGTTCGGTGGGATTTGTGCGGTGCTGGGGTGTTTAGGAGCAAAATGGTCATTTTGATCGAAGTTAGCCAAAATGGGACCAAAATTGAACAAAATGGCGCGCGGAGTACGCCTAACTACTTAGTAACACTTTGGAAAGGTGGACTTGGCATTTTGAGGGATTTTAAACTTTCTCAAAATGTTCTTAGAGGCCCAAGGGGCAGGTTTGGTTATTAGGCCTCTATTGGGCCCAGCAGGCTTGAGAAATGGTTGACTGATTGGATAGGGGTTTGAAAGTTGATTTGGGCTTGAATGTGCTTACAGAGTTTTAAAAGGGAGTTCGATCAGGCCGAAGATTGCAGAGCAGGCAAAAATGGGGTGCTTACAACCAATATGGTAAAGATCATCAAAACTGTTGACTTATATTTATGCAAGTGATCATACACACAAGATATAACCTTAAATAAGCATGCACATCAATCTGTTCATAATTGAATATTTGCCCTACTGATTGCGAAAGTGTAAGACAAACACTATCAACAGTCCTCTCTCTCTCTCTCTCTCTCTCTCTCTCTCTCTCTCTCTCTCTCTTTAAAGACTTAATCATCCCAGGCTTGCCAATATGCGCTAATCTTCCTATTGAGAGTGTAGCTACTTGCTGCTTTGCCAGGATGTCCTCCAGAGGTCACTCTTTGGACTTCAATGAGTTTATGTAATGGATCCTATCTCTCACCCTTTTGCATTTTCCATCTCTCTGTACTTTCTATTTCTCTCTCACCTTTTTTGGAGTCAAAGATTGTTTTTGCTGAAAATGCTGCTTGTACTATCCTCTCCTTCAAGTCAAGGGCATCATGGATTGGGAAAAGGTCCCTAAATATGGTTACCATCCATAAGAGTGTGAAATAAATAGGATGCACCAAAAATCACTACTCATTTCATTCAAGTCTATTTATGCGGCATGAAAACACTTGATTTAAAGCAAAAATGACAAGCGAAATGGGATGCAAAATAATAAAAGATAAGATGGAAAAATTCAAGAAACATCCCTTTTATTGCACATTGGAAGAAACCCTCCAGAGAGGTTCCAGAATCACACCAATTTCTTCTATGCTTCATCGAGCAGTTCATCTCCTAGGTGCCGATGACTCCAACATCGATCAAATCTTGTATCTTGTGCTTCAAGAAAAGACATTGCTCAATATCATGCCCCTGTCTTTCGGAATGGTACTCACAAACAAGAGTCAAGTTGAAAGTAGGGAAAAGGATTTGGCAACGGTGGGTTAGGTATGGGGGTCAAAAGGTTGGCTTGTAAGAGGTCATGATAGCTTTTGTTTGGGTGCAGGCTAGGGGGGAAAAGGCACGAGGTCGGCGAGCCTTCTTATTGGGGTTGAGATGTTGTTGGGCTGTCATTGGCCCAGGAGTAGGTGCTTTAGTAGCCATGGGGGTCTGATATTTGTATTGGGGGTGACATTGCAGTGGTTAAGCAAGCAAGATGGCAGACACTTCTCCCTCATTTTGGCCCATTTCCCATGCTATGGGCACCTTCTTTGCTAAGCTTGCAGAAAGCTCTTCAGTTTTAGCATAGGGGTCAACGATCCTTCCAGTTTTTGGGCCATTTTCTATCATCTCCCCTTGCATGATAAGCTCAGAAAAGTTTCTCCCAACACTTGTGCAGAGCTTTTCGTAGTATATGCCCGAGAAGATATACATGAATAGTTGAATATATTCCTTATCTTCTAAAGGGGGATTGACTTGTACTGCTGCTTCTGTCCATCTAAAGGCATAGCTTTTGAAACTTTCTTTTTTTCCTTTACTCATTGTCATCAAGGACCAATGGTCAGAAGTGAGATCTATGTTGTGGCGATATAGGGCTCTAAATGCATTAACTAGCTCGATCCAGGTGCTGATCTTCCTTAGGTCTAGACGGACGAACCATTGCAAAGCAGACCAGTGAGACTATGTTAGAACAATTGCATAAGGAGTTTCGGATTGTTCCCATGACCACTCAGTGCCCCAACATATAGGCAAAGATGAGCAATAGGGTTACCAGTACCATCATACTTCTGGAAGTCAGGCATTTTGAACTTAGTAGGTCTTGGATGGTCAAGAAAAAAACAGAGCTCGTCATAGGAAGTAAACTCATAAGTGTCACGGCCATGGAAACTTTGTAGTGAATCTTTTAGCCCTTGGATTTTCAAACTGAGAGGGTCTAGGGGAGTCCTCTTTATGGCGGGTGAGAGCAGTACGGTTTCCTTCTCTTTAGTGTTGGCCCCTTGGCATCTTCCTTGTTCTTTCTAGTATTGTCAGATTGAAGCATGATCCTTGGGTTAGCAGGTTCAAGGTCTTTGGAAGAAGTCATGGACGACGATGGGATTACAACAAGATCTTTTATGGTCGTGGTTTGAATGAGCTTGAACATTTCATTAATCTTGGTTCTCATTTTGTTGACCTCCTCTCAAAAGACTTGGGATGATTCTTCAGGGTTGGCGACCATAAGTGATGCTCTTTGTCGAGTGATAAAGGGATCTCTAGGTGGATGTTGACCTTTCTTAGGAGCAATGTTGACTCGGTGTAGTGTGATTTCTGTAAATGAAAAAGAAAGAAGCAGAAAGACAAGGACACAAATCGCAAGTTAGTTTTTGGTTTTCAGATAGCTCTATGTAATGCATGCCCTAGGGTGTCCCTATTTGAGAGGGGGACTAAATATGATGTATTTGGCTCACTTTTGGAGATAAGGGGTCCGCCCCTGTATGCAGATACCTTATCATCAAGTAGGAACATTCATTCACTCATATACTCAATTGTGAAAAGTAAAAGAATACATGGAACTTTAGATTTAGAATAAAAGAGGAAACAGAGTACACTTTAATAGGGAGAAAGGGAAACATTTTTCTTTGGACTTCCACCTATCTAATTTTGCATATGAAACCCTAAACTACTTTTGAGTCTTCAGCTTCGCCTTCTTTGGATTTGATGCCGACGAGGTCGTTGAGAGACCTTGTTGATTGATTACCCTTTATTTTCTTGGCAACTCTATCTCTGTGAGCATAGAGGGATTGGGGCCCCTCTTATGGAATGACTTGAAATGCATGCAATAAGTCCTTAGGGTTACATGGGAACCTTTAGGGTCTGGGTAGGTTTAATGCAAAGGGGAATAACCTTGGTGTCACTCTCGATGGGTTGATCATATGCATGAGAATGCAGTGACTTGAGATGCTTCGAAACTCTTGTCTTGGGATAAAATATTGTATACATGAATATGGATACAAATAGTATAAGGAGAGAAAATGCAATTGAAGTAAATATGCATGCATGAACAGTTAGACAGGCATTATAATAGTAGGAGTGCATTAATTATAATAACAGGAATAAACAAATATAAAGGAAAGTGAAAGTAGTCGCCCTTTCCTCTATGGTTTTGAAATTAGTGTGCGTTGTCTTAAATTCGGCAGAGGTTCGGCTATGCATGGTGGCTATATGAGCATGAGGTTAAGGGTTTACTAATGTGTCCTAAGAAGGCTCGATTCCCAGATCTTCAAACCTAGACGCACTCCCCGAGTGGTGCCACGATCAGTTAGTGATCTGAGCAGAGGAACCATTCCTTAGCTTGGTCTCTGGTTTCTGTTGAGAAGCTCCTAAATACTACTAACGCCATCCTCCAGCTTTCCTTGCCAATAGCATATTTCAGTAAGCTCGTTTAGACTAATCAATTTAACTTTGATCTAAGAGGACTTTAGGGTTTGTGGTGTGGGTTTTTTACTTTTAAAAGAAAAGGAAAAGGCTCAAACCTACCATTCTACTAGTGATAACTGTCAATGATTTTTAGTCTAATAGCACTTTTTTTTGCGTATTCTTATCTTTCTTTGGATATCTCATCACCCTTTTTTTTTTTTTTTTTTTTTTTTAAAAATAACGATGTTAACGACAATGCTTGTGTGAACTTAAGGTAATACTTCAAGGATTTTTTTTTTTTTTTTGACGTATATCTCCAGTGCTTCTAATTTAACCTAGCGTGATCACTTTGTTAGGGAATATTCCTGAAGGAAAGTAACTGGCTCTAAGGGTTTGACAAAGGTTATATATTCTTTTCTAATTGTATAGGAAATGAAACGAGGACCTCTCGTCATCTCAGAATTAAATCGTTTAGTCCATTGAGCTTTACCACTGAAACCCTACCTATTGATTAGTGGAGATTAAGGAAAGTAGATTTTATTACTTCTACACAGAAACCAAAGGTCTAGCTTTCAGAATTATATGTAGTAGTGTTTAACAGCATCTGAATTCAACGGACTAAGGAATTCTTGACCATCCATTTCCTCCAAAACGAGAGCTCCTCCAGATAGGACCTTTTTTTTTTTTATCACGAATGGCCCTTCATAGTTTGGAGCAAATTTCCCTTGAGCTGCCTCTTGATGGGGGAACACTTTTTTGAGCACCAAATCTCACAGTTGGAATGATCGAGGCTGCACCTTCTTATCAAACGCCCTGGCCATTCCTCTTATGTAGCATTGAGCATGATAAACCACGGCTAGCCGCTTCTCATCTAGCAGGTAGAGTTGGGCATACCGGTCTTTAATCCATTTTGCTTCATCCAATTTGGTTTTTGTTAAGATCCTTAGGGAAGGAATCTCAATATCGACAGGAATGAATGCCTCGGTGCCGTAGACCAGCTTGAAGGGAGTGCTTCCGATGGAAACCCTTATTGTAATACCCGACAATATTTTAGAGATTTTAAAATTATCCATTTAAGATTTGTAATACTTTCATGGATAATAAAAATATTAGAATACTATTTGTAGAGATTAAAATATTTTAAAGACAAATATTTATTTAGTTGAAAGGAATAAATCATAAGTCAAAAGTAAGACATTAATACTGTAACACCTCGAAAATTTCAATGACGTTAAAATTATTTATTGTTAGACCCATTGAAGTTTTACTAGAATAAGTATTTGAGGTGATGATTAATTTTGTGGAGCACGTGTGACTTAGTCTATAATTATGCATTTGTTTAAATGGTGGTTAAGATAATGTTAGAGATTATTGATATATTAATGTTTTATTTGTGGGAACAATTGATTTAGTGCATACAAAACAATAGACATCTAAGGGAAGAGAGTGTGGAGTGGCTAGAACCTAAGAAATGATGTGTTAACTTCTATTATTGCATACAAATAGGTGGGAAGTTCTAGGCATTTCTCATAAAGGCAAGGCAAGTGGCTATTAAGTGTCATTGCATGGTAACCCAAGCACATGCAATTAGACAAGTGGTGATAAATGTGTCTAAGGCAAAGGCAACTCTAATGCATAAGGCAATTCATATGGCTATAGAAGGGGGCCCATTTGGCCGTGAATCTCTCACCAAATGCTCTCACCAAACAAGAGCATAAGAATAAATGGGGGCCGCTGCTAAGTGGCTGCCAAGAAAAGAGTGAGAAGAGAGAGCCGTGAGGGAGAGGAAGAAAAGGGAGGAAAGAAAATAAGGAAGGAAAAAAAATAGAGGGAAAGGAAAAGGAAATTGTGGGAAAAATTTATTAGTTTGATTTTAGTTTATATAAAATTATTTGGAGAGCTATGGTGATCTCGTCAAAATTGGTAGAAATCACTTGAGGTAACCGGATTGTATACAATATGTATTTTTTTTAAATCTCTTTGCAAAGAGTTTATTCCTATTATTCGTGAATTGTATTCATGTTGAATATTCGTACTAGCTCATTGTTTAATTCCATGATTATATTTATTGTTGGATCCATTAAATTCCTTCTAGCACATCCTTGATTACCATGTTCATTAATTTATTCGTTGATAAAATTATATTTTAAAAAAATTGTTGGGTTATGTGTTTGGTTGATGTGCCGTGGAACTGATTAATACATGTACAAACATACCCGTTGGCCTGTTGTTTGGAAAGTGGTTATGAAATGATAACCCTATGGGGTATTGGTTATGGAATCTGGAATTGTTATGTGGCACGGGTAGTGTTTGGCATGATACTGAGAAGGGCCAAGTATTGAGCCTAATAAAAATGTGAAAATTGATTATCATCCTAGTGTGAATTTTGGTTAGCTCCTGATAATAATAATTATTATTATTTGAAATCTCCTCGGTTTAACTAATTTATTCGTTGAGCTTCATTTTTAAATATCCTGAACCAACCATTTGTACTCCTGTGTATTGTATACTTCCTGCTTAAATTTTATTTTTCAAGTAGAAGCATATAAGATGCTAGTGGAGCATTATTTTGAGCTTATAAAGAATCATATTTAATTTGGAGACATTATTGTTAGGAATTATGTATCTTGGAGCTTAGGAAGAATTAGTATTATTTTTATTTTTTTGAGTTATTTGAAGTTGTAATCTTATCTCAAGAATAAATTTGGGAGTCAATTATAATGATACATTTGGGGTTGTAGCATGATTAAATCTTATTTGAAGTTAGTTATTTTATATATTAACGGTCCGAAAATCCAGGTCGTTACACTTATAGTAGTTCAGTAGGCCATTAATGCAAAAGGAAGTTTCTCGTGCCAATCTCTGTAGTTGTCAATCATCTTTCGGAGTATTCTCTTAATGTTCTTGTTGGCTGCTTCCATTACTCTGTTCATTTAAGGCCGGTAGGTGACCAAATTCCAGTGCGTAATGTGAAATGTTTGGCATAGCTTTGATATCAACTCATTATTCAAATTGGAAGCGTTGTCAGTAATGAGTGACTCGGGAATCCTATATCGGTAAATGATATGATTTTCCATGACTTTCTTGGTAACATGAACATAGGAGACGGCTTCCACTCATTTAGTGAAATAATCAATGGTGACAAGGATGAAGCGGTGGCCGTTGGAGGCTTTAGGAGTGATAGGGCCAATCATATCTATCCCCTATATAGAAAAAGGCCACGGGGCTGACATGAAATGGAGCTTAGTAGGCGGTGCTTTAATCTTATCCCCATGTATCTGGCACTTGTGACACCGAAGAACGTATCTAATACAATTTGACTCCATTGTCGACCAGTAATACCCTGTCTGGAAGATATTCTTTGCAAGCGTGTGGCCATTCATGTGGGGACCGCAAACTCCCTCGTGCACTTCCTCCATGATAACCTTGGCTTCAATGGCATTGATGCATCTTAGAGGTCCAAACCATGATCTCCTGAAAAGCTCATTCCCAGCCATAAAATAATGTCCCGCTAAACGACAAATGGTCTTCCTATCTTGTTGTGATATTGCATCGGGGAATGTTTTGGCTTGGATGTACCTCTGGATGTCATAGAACCATGGTTGCTCGTCGAGCTCAACAGTTGTGTGCAGGCAATAGGAAGGGATATCCCTAGTAAAAATCTGTAAAGAGGGTATCTCAGTGCCCCTGTCGACCCTGATTGTTGCAGCTAACGTAGCTAAGGCAACGGCAAAACTGTTCTCTACTCGAGGTACGTGATGAAAATTCACGCTTCTGAATAGCTGACAAAAATCTTTAACCTGCTGATGATACGGGAAAAGTTTGGCATCTTGAGTTTGGTATACGTCCTTAGATTGCTGAATAACCACATCTGAATCACCAAAAACAACTAGTTCATCAATCTTCATTTCTAAGGCCAGCCTTAATCCCAGGATGTAAGCCTCATATTCGGCGATGTTATTGGTGCATAGTTCAAGTTGTAGTTTAACCACAATAGGATAGTGACTGCCTGTTCTTGATACTACTACTGCCCCAATGCCAGCTCCCTTTTTGTTAGCAACCCCATCGAAATACATCTTCCACCCAGCTCCTGCTTACTCTTTAGATGCGTCATCAACGCATAGTATATTTTCATCGGGGAATTAGGGTTCCATGGATTGATAATCATCAATAGGGTTCTCAGCCAGATAATCAGCTATCACCTGCCCCTTGAATACTTTATGGGTAGTGAACACGATGTCGAATTCTAGCATGATCATGTGCCATCGGGCAATTCTGCTAGACAGGGTTGGTTTCTCGAATATATACTTGAGGGGATCCATTTGAGAGATGAGGAAGGTGGTATGACAGAGCATGTAATGCCGAAACCTGTGAGCTGCCCAGGCTAATACGCAGCAGGTTTTCTCGAGATTCGAATGCTTTGTTTCATATGGTAGGAATTTCTTACTGAGGTAGTAAATGGCTTTCTCTTTTCTTCCCGTTTCATCATGTTGTCCCAAAACACACCCCATGGAAGTATCTAACACTGACATGTACATCAACAAAGGATGCCCTGGGGTTAGTGACACTAGGATAAGAGGATTCTACAGATATTCTTTGATTTTCTTAAAAACTATTTGACAGTTATCATCCCACTCTTTTGGGACGTCTTTCTTAAGGAGCTTGAAAATAGGTTCGCACAGATGGGTCATTTGGGCGATGAATCTGCTGATAAAGTTTAACTTTTCCAGAAAGGACCAGACCTTTTTTTCCCGCTTCGGTGCTGGCATTTTGACGATGGACTTAACTTTGGCAGGATCAACCTCTATCCCCTTTTCATTGACTATAAACTCCAGCAACTTCCCTGAAGATACTCCAAAGGTGCACTTGGCAGGATTTAGCTCAAGCTGATTCTTACAGAGACGGTCAAACACCTTCCGCAGGTTGAACAGGTGGTCTTTCCGCTGTTTTGACTTGACAATCATGTCATCCACATAAATTTCTACTTCCTGATGTATCATGTCATGGAATAGGGTTATCATGGCTTTTTGGTAGGTTGCCCCTGCGTTGCGAAGTCTGAATGGCATAACTTTATAGCAGTAGACTCCCTAGGGGGTGATGAAAGTAGTCTTCTCTCGATCCTCTTCAGCTAGCTTGATCTGATTGTATCCCGAAAGACCGTCCATGAAGGAAACCATTTCGTGACCGGCCGTGTTGTCAACAAGCAAGTCTATGTGTGGGAGAGGAAAGTCATCCTTTGGACTGGCCTTGTTGAGGTTCCAACAATTAATACACATCCGCACCTTGCCATCTTTCTTAGGTACAGGGACAATATTAGTCAACCATTAGGGATATTCTACTACTTGCAGGAATCCTGCCTAGAGCTATTTAATCACTTCTTCCTTGATCTTCAGGCTCCATTCGAGCTTCAATCTTCTCAACATCTGCTTAAAGGGTTTCATCCGCGGGTCTAGGGGTAATCTATATTCAATAATGGATTCATCCAACCCGGGCATATCTTGATAGGACCAAGCGAAAACATCCAAGTATGCACGCAATAGTTCCAATAATTCTCTGAGCTGCCATTGATCTAGGCCTATACCGATTCTAAGCTCTTTTGGATCCCCTTCATTCCCCAAATTAACGGTTTCCATTTCCTCAATGTTTGGGGTATTACGGTTCTCATGTCTTTCTATTTGTTTCCGAATTTCCTCTGGCACCTCCTTTAAATAATTTACATCTTCTACAATTCCCAGTTGTTGGTAATCAAACTCGATGTTAAAGTCATCATTTGTCAGGATTGGCATTCTTTGGATTAGTTGAGTAAGACGTCGAATGCAATGATCCCTGGCATGGAAAATAGTGTGCAATGAATAAAACAAAAAAGGAGTATTTTTCCATTAATAACTTGATTTAAAAGTTAAGACAAGTAAACTAAGAGGACAAACTTTGTTTATGGCAAATTAGCTGCTCCGGGATCTCGCTTTAGTGAGCTTTGTACCGAAACTTGTGAGCACGGATGATGTCTTTGCTAGCCCAATTATGTAAATTTTTGCCTAGCAGCATCGCTCAAATGAATCCATCTTGAGTTATTCCAGTGTCGGCTGTCATGACGGGTGCTTCTTCTTGGACTTTCCTCTTCTTCTTATTTAATGTAGACACTCCTTTCCCCATGTCCAACTACTTGAATCGATCTGAGAGTTCCATGACAACTTTCCTATCAGCCCTTTTCTTCCGCGCTCCTTCTCTTTTCTCCGTTCTCGTGGGTCCATACCCCAACCCAAAGGTGGGTTCAGCCGACGGTATTTTTACGACCTCAGGCCTTCCTTGTAAATATCTCCCTAAGCCTTTTCCTGGATGAAAACCATTTGCTTTAAAGTACTGCACTATCATCTGAGAGTTTCAAAAATATTTCGGCTCCACTTGATCTTCTTTTTGCATAACAGTGAATATATTCGAATGACTGAAAGCAAGAGGGCAATTCAGTGTCAGATGCAACGATATCAGCTTTATATACAACGAATTCCTTTTCGGCGAAAATAGAAATCAGCTAGGAGCCCACGATAAACTTGACTTTCTGATGAAGGCTAGAAGGAACTGCACCCGCCGAATGAATCCAAGGCTGTCCTAACAGTAAATTGTAGATAGCCGGAATGTGCAAGACTTGGAACTTGATTGTGAAGGTTACTGATCCTATCTCGACAGGCATTTCAATTTCGCCTATAGCTTCCCTCCGAGAACCATCAAAGGCACGAATGATCATACTGCTGTTCTTCAATAAGTTTGGTCCATTCCACGCCTTTCTAGGGTAGAATACGGGCACACATTCAAAGCCAACCCGTTATCTATCAATACTTTGGCTACCATTTTTCCTCTTGTTCTTACGGCAATATGTAGAGCCCGGGTATAGCTTGTTCCATCAGCAGGAATCTCGTCATCGGAGAAGGTAATGATGTTTGGGGCCATGATGAGGCTCACCATGTTATGTAGGTTATCTGGCGTGAAACTCTCAGGCACATGAGTATCCTTGAGGATCTTTATCAAAGTGTCCCGGTGTACTTCAGAAGTGAGCAACAAGCCTAACATCAAAATATGGGCTGGGCCTTTTCTAAGTTGTTCCATGATGTTGTAGTCGACCTTTCCTAGAGCTTTGGTGAATTCTGACATCTCTTGATATGTTGGTTGGTTGGAGCATTCTCCCTCTTTTTCCTTCGCTTATCTTTTTCTTTCCATTCAGTAGAGGCGTAGAGGCGCCCTGACCGAGTCATCCCTCCTATTTCTATTACGGGCTCTCCGGTGCCCCTATCAGGTGGGTAATTCCATGGGACACTATGAAGTAAATATTGGCGGTTGGGTTACAATGGGAAGAGTTATCCTTGGGTTTATGGGCAAATGGATTACCATAGGTGAAGGGTTGGTGAGGACAGGTAAGGTGGGGACACAATTGGTTTCTTTGGCAAGACTAAGGGTAGCTTAGGTCATACGACTCCTTGAATGTTGGTTTGAGGTTCAAGCCTAGCCACAGTGACCATAGGTTCAGGTTCAAATAATGGAGTAAGGATAAGGTGATAATGAGGGGGGTCAAGTGAGGTTTTTATGGTTAGGTTCATATCGGGTTGGTGAGATTGCATGGTTAGGAAGGAATGGTCTTGGTATTCGGGTTCCTCTAGGGTATAAGTTGTTCCTTCTGGAATTACGATAAGTGGGTTGCGTAGAATCCCTCTGCTAACGTTCCTGCTTTCCAACGGTATGTTCTCCTAAAGCTTGTGAATCATGGCCTTCACTATTACGAAAGATATAGGACTAGTATTCATTTCCCTTGCCTATAAAAATATGGACAATAGTTGCAAGTTAGAGTTTGGTTCTTAGAGAGTTCTATGCAATACATGCCCTAGGGTGCCCCTCTTATAGGAGGGAAGCTAAATATGATGTATTGGCCCACTTTTGGAGATAGGTGTTTTGCCCCTATATGCAGATACCTTACCGTCAAATGAGGAGCTTCATCCATTCACATGTTCATCCATCCATATATTCATCCATCCATGTGCTCGAGGAAAATAAAGAAATACATTTTAACTTTGGGTTTATAATACAAAAGAATTGAAATACATTTTAACAGGGAGAAGGAACATGTTTCTTTGGGATTTCTGCCTATCTAGCTTTACATAAGAAGTCCTAAACTACTCTTGAGTCCTAGGAATGGTCTTCCTTGGATTTGATGTAGAGAAGGTCACTGAGAGACCTTGCTGATCGATTGCCCCTTTTCTTCTTAGCAACCCTATCTCCATGAGCATAGAGGGATTGGGACCCCTCTTATGGAATGAATTGGTGTGCATGCCATGTGTCCTTAGGATTACGTGGGAACCCATTGGGTTTGGGTAGGTTTAATGCAAGGGAGAGTGAACTAAGTGTCACTCTCTTTGGGTTGATCATATGCATGAGAATGCAGTGACTTGAGTTACTTGGAACTCTTGTCTTGACATGGGATATGAAATGCATGAAAATGGAAGCATAGAGTATAAGAAAAGAGAATACAGTTGAAGTACATATGCATGTATGAGCAGTTAGACAGTCATAATAACAGTAAGAATACAGTCATTATAACAACAGGAATAGACAGGTATAAATGAAGAATAAGAGCAGTGGCCCTTTCCTCTATGGTTTTGGAAACGATGCATGTGTCTTAAATCCGGCAGAGGTTCAGCTATGCAAGGTGTCTATATGAGCATGAGGTTGAGGGTTGACTAATGCGTCCTAAAAAGGCTTGGTCCCCGGATCTTCAAACCTAGGCCCACTCCTTGAGATGGTGCCATGATCGGTTGGTGATCTAAGCAGGGGAACCATCAAGAGGCCGTAGGCAAAGAAACTGACACAACATCTTGCCCACAACCAATATACCATTCCCCCTTTCTAACTAGAAGGGTCATATCAGGGTAAAAATGCAAGTATGCAGAATGCAAATGCACATGTACTGTGTGTGTGATTTTTGAAAGCAGAGGAAAGAGCCCAACAACTTCCATCCATCCTGTTCATCACATTCATGCATAGTAATTAATTAAGACGATAATGTAAATAAGAAGCACACCTACAAAACAAAGATGCAAGAGTTAGTATACGGATGACAAACTTAATACAAGATAACATGAATAAATGCATATTTTTTTAAAACAATTTTGAAAATTTGGTTTTAAAAATTTAAAGTGAATAGGATTGAACAAGTTAATTGAAGACTCTACAAAGGTGAAGGGTAAAGAGATATGATTACGGTCTAACCCTCTAAGTGTCCCTAGTGAAATCGCCAGCTGTCGCGCCCAGATTTTTTACACTAGAGAAATACACACACACGCGGGAAAAACACTATACTCTCTCGTTAGAACTCACCCTCCTAGAAAAATGATTGCAACTAGGTTTGAATTAAAAATAGATTTGAATAAAGGGTTTTTGAAAAACATTTGGAGTCGCCACCTAACTTGATTAAGGTGAGTTAGGTCACCTAAAAACTAAGCACAATCCAAGGATCACACTTAGAATTTTTGAAAACGATTTTGGAAATACTACCTCAAGAGAGGGTTTTTAAGAAAACAGGTTGTTTGGCAACCTTTAGAAAACATTTAAGCCCTTTTTAGAAAAATAACTCCATTTTGGTCTATCGAAAACAGTGATTCTAGGTTCAGAGGTTGGTTACGTGCAGGGAAGACACACTAAGCCATCACCCTACCCTGCCCTTGCAATACCTATATGTCTATTCACCCTAGATTCACCTATGAGAGTCTTCAACTAACAAATGTTCAATCCTATCCACTTTAGAAAAGAATTTTTAAAAGAATGATGCATGATATGCAAGTGCAAGAAAAGATATTTGATTTGGAAATTGATTTGAGAAGAAATTGATTTGATTTAAAAAGAAATTTGAAGAGATAAATTTAAAATTGAAAGTTCTAGAAAATTGAAAATAGAGATTTGGAATTGGAAGTTTGAAATAGATCATGGAATTAGAAACTTGAAAAAGATTGTAGAATTAGAGATTTGAAAGAAATTGTGAAAATAGAAGCTTGAAAAAGATTGTGGAATTTGAGATTTGAAAAAGGTTGTGACCGCACCCATGAGGGTTGCCTACGTATCCTTTTGGAGGAATCAAGTCAGTCGTAGTTCGGACAAGAGTTCGATAGAAAACAGAAGATTTGATTTGAAAAAGGAGTTGAATTGGAATTTGGATTTGATTTGAATTTAGAATAAAGGATTGAAAATTAGAATTTGGAATTATTTTGGAAAGATTGAGGTTCAGGAAACCTAGACTTAGGGAAGATGGGATTTGGGAAAGACTAGAGGTTTAAGAAAGATTTGACTCGACTTGGAAGGGTTTAGAAGATTAGGAAAGATTGGATTTAGGAAGGCTTTGAATTAGGAAAGTTTCATTTTAGGAAAGTGTCATTTTAGGAAGGTTCTGTTTAAGAAAGTTTTGGTTTAGGAAAGTTTTAAAAAAGTTTCAATTTAGGAAAGTTTTAAAATAAGAAAGGTTTTGAAATAAGAAAGGTTTCATTTTAAGAAAGTTTTGAAATTGGAAAGTTTGAAATTTGGAATGTTTTGAAATGGGGAAGTTTTGAAAGTAAGAAAGTTTTGAGTTTAGAAAGTTTTAGATTTGGAAAGATTTGAAGCTTAGGAAAGATTTGAAGATTTATATTTGGAAAGATTTAAAAGTTTAGGTTTAGGAAGGTAGGAGGTTAGGAAAGAGTGAATTAGGAAAGGTTTAGACTAGGAAGGATTGAGATTCCTATTTTCTAAAACAAGGGATTAGATTTTGTTTCTAAAAGAGGTGTTTTGATTTTGTTTTCAAAAATGGAGGATGGGATCTAGTTTCCTAAATGGGAGATTGGGTTTGGTTTCCTAAAGGGGAGATTGGATTTGGCATGGATTTGGAAAGGGAAGTTTTAGAAACCCTAGATTTGGAAGACTATAGTTTTGACGTAGAAAATAGGGTTTTGGAAACTTATGATTGTTGATGTAAAAGAGGAGGTTTTGGAAATCTAGGTTTTTAGGCAAAAAAAGTTAGGGTTTCCTAATCGTTGGCTCTAGGATTTAACTTGGGCTCTAAGGAAAGGGATTTTGGGAAAGTGAATTTTTGGAATGGGAGATTTTTGGAAAGAAATCCTAGAGAGAAGTTCTTGGAAAGTAAACTTGAAAAGGGAGTTTTTTAGGAAAGAAGATTTTGGAAGAGGGTTTTAGGAAAGAGTTGGTAGGAAAGAGATTTAGGGAGTGCTTTTAGAAAGTAAATTTTTAGGGGAGTGTTTTGGAAAGAAGTTTTGAAAAACAAATTTTTGGAGGAAGTTTATTGAAAACAATTTTGGAAAGGAATTTGAAGAAGGAGATTGGAGAGAGTTTTTGGAAAGTATGTTGAAAAAGAAGTTTTTAAGAGGGATTTGAAAATAGAGTTTTTGGAAAGTATATATAAAATACCTCACTTTCCTAAAGTAATTCTAACCATAAGAAGATTAGAACAACTTTAAGATAGTGGTTTTGAAAACAACAATGTTTTGAAAATATGAACCATATTGGTCACTTTAAATGTAACACTTTCCTAAAGCAACCCTAACCATGGAAAGGCTAGAATCACCTAAGGATTGTGATTTTGAAAACAAGTTTTGAAAAAGAAGGTTTTGATGCAAGTTTGAAAACAATGTTGATGCAAGTTTAGAAAATGAGTTTGAAAACGAATTTTGGAAGAATGCAAAATTATGACATGCACAATGCAAGTTGGGGTTGTGAACATACAAGGTTAAGGCTTCACCACATAATCAAGGTGGCCGAATCCACGTGGTCTCCGGTTAGACTAAAAGAAAACCCCCGACACGGTGACCCTCCAATAGCCTAATCCTATACATGAACCGGGAAGTCCCTTGTTTCAAGCATGCAAAGAAAAAGGGGGGGAAGAAGATGGGGGATTAAAATAGAAAAAAACCCAAGTGGGTTAGGAGAGAGAAGAGAGGGGAAAGATGCGTAAACTTAAAGAGAAAGCCTACTTTGTGTCTTGTTTATTTTGCTTTGCTTTGCGCATCTTTTTTTTCTTGCTTTGCTTCAATCTTCGTCTTGATCTTCGAGGGCTTGTCTTCGGTCTATAAAGCTTCGAAGTTGCAGCACTTCAAGTCTTCAATGGAGGCTTTGGGGGCTAGTGTATGTGCGTGCATATGAGTGTATAAGAGGCTAGGGTTTGTGTATGGAGGCTAGGGTTTGGAAAACCTAAAGAAGCTAGGGTTTAGGGAGGTTACGAGCTCTGTATATCAAAGAATAGGGTTTTTAGACTGAGTTTGCGGACCTCTTTCACGGTGGAGGAGGCTTTGTATTTTTAGAGAGAGGAATGACCTGGCGCCCGTTGTAGTGGCGCCAGGCCAAAATTCCTTCTGGCGCCACTCCTATATTTGGCTTAGCACCACTACTAGTGGCACCAGCCACTTAGGAAAGTTTTAAGGTCAGCAAGCAACATATCTTGAGAAGATTTGAGCGCCTATACTAGTGACTATCATGCAATTTTTAGCCTAGCTTCACTAGGAGTGACTTTGGAAGGTCTGGGAAGGATTTAAGGGATCGGGAATGGCCCGGAATGCCAGAAAAGGGCAAGAACCCTTAGAATAGGGTCCCAGAAGTATTAGCCTTGAAAAAGGATGACAAGAATTGTCAAAAGGGTTGACCGGACCATTAGGGGCAAAACAGTCAATCGGGCTGGAAAGCTGTCGGGACGGACTCAGAATGTCCCAAAAGAAGACTCGAGATTTGGAAACATTATTTAGAATATTTCCAAAGGCTACCGGTTTGATGCCCAGAGCCGGTGTGGTTGGAAAAGGCGACCGGTCCACTAGGGGCAAAATGGTTATTTCGCATAGGGTTTGCCGGAACTGACTCGGAATGATCTGAAAAGATCAAGAAAGGTAGGGAATACTATAAGAAGCACTCTTGGGAGGTTACCAGTTTGATACCTAGAGCCGGTGTGGTCCCTGGAGCGTTCGGATGCCTAGGGGCAAAATGGTCATCTTGACTGGAAAGTCTCGGAATTGGCCCGAAACTGGCTGGAATGCACCTAAGCATGCCAGATTGCTTTTAAGATAACCTTGGAATGATGGACTTACCGTTCTGAAGACTTAGGTATTTTCACGAGAAACGTGCCAGAAATGGCCCTAGGGATAGTTTGGTCATATTTCACCGAAGTGGGCTAGCAGGCACCGGTGTTGACCTGAGTTTTGAGTGTTTCTGCCACTCTGACGGCGGTCCCATGATACAGGGGTTTGTTGGCAATTCCCTATATTGACCTGTTTGTGAGTATTTTCGCTACTCTGACGGTTGCGATGTTTGCGAGTACTTCCGCTACTCTGACGGTTTGCGATCATGCCCGAGTTTAATCTCGGAAAGCTGCTAAAGCAACTTAGTGCCTAAGAATCAACTTTCTCGGAAGGCATGCTGAAATGGATATTTCTACATTGGCGGGCTAGCAGGCGCCAAAGGTGGACCGTTCTACCATCTCGGGGACTTGGGATCTCGTCCCAGTTAACAGGTTTGAAGGGACTTACCGTTCCAAAGAAACTTTCTTTGAAAAACGTGCCGAAAAGGATATACTTACTGTTTCGAGGAATCAACTTTTTCGAGAGAGGGATTAGAATTGGAATTGGAATAGGGGACTTACCGTCTTCAAGAAGACGCGCCTACAGGATTGGAAGGGGACTTACCGTCTTCGGGAAGACGCGCCTATTGAAATTGGAAAGGGGACTTCTCGTCTTCGAAAAGACGTGCCTACGGGATTGGACCGAACATCACCCATAAGGGTATTTTGGTCATTTTGCCTCTATTTGGGCCTGGTGGGCCCGCGAAGTGATTAATTAACTGGATTAGGACTAGAATTCTAGAATTTGTCCATATTGATTTGAACCCAAGTCGAGACGGACTGGAAACTGCCGAGCGGGCAAACGGGTGCTTACAGTTATAGGTGTGTAACTCTAAAGACAGCCTAGGCAGCACAAATCACTACTTTATAAATAGCTTTGGGCACTCAGATTGTGGAGCTTCAGGCTTCTCAAACCAAATTTCAGAATGAGATTCGATAGGAGCAGACACGTCAGAGCCAGATGTTGACTAACATCTTGACCAGACTTCGAGAGGATGAGGAGCCTGATTTTCCTAACTTCACTATTGGTACTTCAGGCCCTGCATCTATAGAAGGGCATGATATTCAAGATGACAATGATTTCGGACTTCAACAAGCTAGGGTTTAGATAGCATCTTATGTAGTACATCTCATGTACATCCCATGCATACATTTCATTCATCGATGTATCTAAAACTCTACGGCATTTTTTATATATCCCATTTCAGTTTTATATGATTACATGCTTGTTTTGACTTTTATATGATGTATTTCTTTTAGTGTATGTAAACCTCTTGTATACACAAGTTATTTTTCAAATATGAGTTACTGGGTGATTCATTTCTATCTATTGCATGATGGTAAGAGGTTGACAGTATTGTATGGCTTCTCTCACTATGTACTTCCCATTGTTAGCATCCATTAGTGATCTATCGGTTGACCTTTCTTATTCATAGTGGATGTGTCGATTCTTCGCATGAGGGATGTCGCACCCAGATTTTTCGCACTCGAGGAATACACACACAAGTGGAAAAAATGCTGTACTCTCTCGTTATAACTCACCTTCCTAGAAGAATGAGTGCAACTAGGTTTGAATTGAAAAATTGGTTTGAATAAAGGGCTTTTGAAAAAGATTCGGAGTCGCCACCTAACTTGATTAAGGTGAGTTAGGTCACCTAAAAACTAAGAGTAATCTGAAGACTACGCTTAGGGTTTTTGAAAAAATGATTTGAAAATATCTCCTCGAGAGAGGGTTTTTTAAAAAAACAGGTTGTTTGGCAACCTTTAGAAAATATTTAGCCCTTTTTTAGAAAAATAACTCCGTTTGGTCTTTGAAATCAGTGATCCTAAGTTCGAAGGTTGGTTACGTGTAGGGAAGACGCACTAAGCTATCACCCTACCCCGCCTTTTCGGTACCTACATGTCAATCTACCCTAGATTCACCTATGAGAGTCTTTAATTAATAAATGTTCAACCCTATCCACTTTGAAAAACAATGTTTGAAAACTAATTTAGCATAATGCATGATATGCAAGTGCAAGATGAAAGAATTGGAAAATAGAAATTGATTTGAAAAGATGGAATTGAAATTGGAAACTTTGAAAATTTGGAAATAGAAATTTGAAATTGGAAGTTTGAAAGTAGATTGGAATTTGAGATTTGAAAAGATTTTGAAAACCACACCCATAAGGGTGGAATTGAAAGTTTGAAAAATGTTGTAACCGCACCTATGAAGGTTGCCTACGTATCCCTTTGGGGGAATCAGGTCAGTCGTAGTTCGGACCGGAGTCCGATTGAAAATAGAAGGTTGGATTGAAGAAGGAAATTGAATTGGAAATTGAATTGGAAATTGAATTGGATTTGAAATTAGAAGAGGAGATTGGAAATTGGAAATTGAGGACTTTGATTTGAAAAGATAGATTTGGACTTGTTTTGGAATAAGAAGGTTTAAGAAAACCTAGACTTAGGAAAGAGAAGAGACTTAGGAAAGATTTGACTTGGCTTGGAAGATTTGGAAAGATTGGATTTTAGGAGATGTTTAAATTAGGAAAGGTCCGATTTAGGAAAGTTTCGAATTAGGAAAGTTTTATTTTTGGAAATTTTTTGAATTAGGAAAGTTTTGAATTTAGGAAAGTTTTAGGTTTAGGAAAGTTTTGAATTTAAGAAAGTTTTGAAAATCGGAAAGTTTTGAATTTAGAAATGTTTTGAAAAAGGAAAGTTTTGAATTTGGAAAGTTTTGAAAACAAGGAAGTTTTGAAAATAAGAAAGTTCTGTTTTAAGAAAGGTTTGAAAAAGGAAAGTTTTTAGTTTAGGAAATGTTTGAATTAAGAAAGTTTTGAGTTTAGAAAAGTCTTAGATTTGAAAAGATTTTAAAGTTTTGAAAAGTTTAGAATTTAGAAAGTTTGGAAGTTTAGGAAAATTTATCTTAAGAAAGTTTTGAATTTAGGAAACTTTGAATTTAGAAAAATTTCAAATTTAGAAAGTTTAGGATTTAGAAAGTTTTAGAGTTTTAGAAAATCTTGAAATTAGGAAAGGTTTGAGTTTAAGAAAGGTTTGAAAGCTTGGATTTGAAAAAGATTTTGGAAAGGGGTAGAATTAGGAAAGGGTTGAACTAGGAAAGATTTGAAAGTTGAGTTTTAAAGTTTAGGAAAGATTTTTATGTTCAAGTTTAAGATTTAGGAAAACGGAAGTTTAGGAAGGATTCGAATTAAGAAAGGGTTGGATTTTGAAATTTAAGGAAAGATTTGAAATTTAGGTTTAGGAAACTTATGGTTTAGGAAGGCAGGAAATTAGGAAGAAGTTGAATTAGGAAAGGTTTGGGATTTGTTTCCAAAAACGGAGGATTGGATTTAGTTTGCTAAACGGAGAGATTGGATTTGGTTTCTTAAAGGGAAGATTTGATTTGACAAGGATTTGGAAAGGGAGATTCTAGAAACCCTAGTTTTGAAAAATTGTGGTTTTGACGTAGAAAAGAGGTTTTGAAAACATGTATAGCTTTGATGTAGAAAACAAAAGATTTTGGAAACCTAGGTTTAGGGCAAAGTTTGAAAACCATATTTTTGGAAAGAAAATTTAGGGTTTCCTAATTGTGGGTTCTAGGGCTTGGCTTGGGCTCTAAGGAAAAGGGATTTTAGAAAGTGCGTTTTTGGAAACGAAGGTTTTCTAGAAGGGAATCCTAGGAAGGAGTTTTTGGAAAGTGTGTTTTTGGAAACATAGATTTTGGGAGGAAAAATCCTAGAGGGGAGTTTCTAGAAGGAAGATTTAGAAAGGTTTTTGAAGAGAGTTTTTAGGAAGGTGAATCTAGGGAGTGTTTTTAGAAAGTGAATTTTGAGGAAAAGATTTTGGAGAGGAGTTGAAAAAGAGAGTTTTGAAAAATAGATTTTTGAAGGGAGTTTTTGAAAACCATTTTGGAGAGGAGAGCTTTAGGAAAGTATGTTGGAAAAGAGATTTTTAGGAAGAGATTTTTAAAGAGAGTTTTTAGAAGGTGTAAAAACATCTCAATTTTCTAAAGCAATTCTAACCATAAGAAGGCTAGAACCACTTTAGGAAAGTGGTTTTGAAAACAACAAGATTTGAAAATATAGACCAAAAGGTCACTTTTAATGTAACACTTTCCTAAAGCAACCCTAGCCATGGAAAGGCTAGAATCACCCTAGGATTGTGATTTTGAAAACATGTTTTTGAAAAAGAGCTTTTGATGCAATTTTGAAAACAAGTTTGAAAACGATTTTTGAAAACAACTTTTTGAAAACGAATTTTGGAAGATGCAAGACTATGATATGCACAATGCAATTTGGGGTCATGAACATACAAGGTTAAGGCTTCACCACATAATCAAGGGGGCCGGACCCACGTGGTCTTTGGTTAGACTAGAAGAAAGCCCCCGACACGGTGACTCTCCAATAGTCCAATCCTACACATGGACCGGGAATCCCCTTGTTTCAAGCATGCAAAGAAAGGGGGGGAAAGAGATAGGGGATTAAAATAAAGAAAACCCAAGTGCGTTGGAGAGAGAAGAGAGAGGGGGCAAGTGCAGAAAATTAAATAGGGAGCCTACCTTGTATCTTCTTTAATTTGCGCGCCTTGCTTGTCCTCGGTCTTCGATCTTCATCTTGATCTTCTTCTTCAGTCTTCAAGGGTTGTCTTCAAGCTTTGGATGGCAGCTCTTCAAGTCTTCGAAGGGTGGTTGAAGGCTAGTGTATGAGTGTTTGGGGGAGTGTATGAGTGTATAGGAGGCTAGGGTTTGTGTATAGTGGCTAGGGTTTGGGAAAACCTAGGGAGGCTAGGGTTTTGGAGGTGCTCGAGCTCTGTGTATCGAAATATAGGATTTTTAGGTTAAGTTTGCAGACCCTTTTCATGTTGAACGAGGCTCTGTATTTATAGAGGGAAGACAAACCTAGCACCTGTTGCAGTGGCGCCAGGCCAAATTATACACTAGCGCCACTAGGAGTGGCGCCAGGCCATTTTTTGGCTTGGCGCCACTACTAGTGGCACCAGCCATTTAGGAAACAATTAAGGTCGGCAAGCAACGTATCTTTGACTAGATTTGGGCGCCTGTACTAGTGACTACCATGTAAACTTTAGCCTAGCTTCACTAGGAGTGACTCCGGAAAGTCCGGGAATGATTTGAAGGAGCCGGGGATGACCCAGAAGGCCGGAAGGGAGCAAGAACACTTAAAATAGTGTCCTGGAGGTATTTGATTTGAAAAGTGAGGATAAGATGTGTCGGAAAGATTGACCGAGCCTTTAGAGGCAAAACGGTCAACCAGACCAGAAAACTGCCGAGACAGACTCAAACTGTCCTAGAAGAAGACTTGGGATCTGGAAACATTATTTAGAATGTTCCTAGAGGTTGCCGGTTTGATACCCAGAGCCGGCGTGGTCGGAAAAGGAGACCAGCCCACTAGGGGCAAAATGGTCATTTTGTACCGGGTTTGCCGGAACTGACCCGGAATGGCCCGGAAAGGTAAAGGAAGGTTGAGAACACTATAAAAAGTATTCTCGGGTCATTACCGGTTTGATACCCAGAGCCGGTGTGGTTGAAGAAGGAGACCGGCCCTCTAGGGGCAAAACGGTCATCTTGTACCGGGTTGGCCGGAACTGACTCGGAATGATCCGGAAAGGTAAAGGAAGGTTGAGAATACTATAAAAAGTATTCTCGGGTCATTACCGGTTTGATACTCAAAGTCGGTATGGTCGAAGAAGGAGACCGGCCCTCTAAGGGCAAAACGGTCATTTTGTACCGGGTTGGCCGGAACTGACTCGGAATGATCCGGAAAGAGAAGGAAAGGTTGAGAGCACTATAAAAAGCAATCTCAGAGGGTTACCGGTTTGATACCCAGAGCCGGTATGGTTCCTGGGGCATCCGGATGCCTAGGGGCAAAATGGTCATCTTGACCGGAAAGTCTCGAAAAAGGTCCTAAGGGTAATTTGGTCATTTTTCACCGAAGGGGCTAACAGCCACTGGTGTTGACCTAGGTTTTGAGTGTTTCCGCCACTCTAACGGTGTGAGTATTTCCGCTACTCGGACGGGGTTGATGATTTGTGAGTATTTCTGCTACTCGGACAGGGTTGATGATTTGTGAGTGTTTCCGCTACTCGGACAGAGTTGAGTGTTTCCGCTACTCGGACGGGGTTGATGATTTGTGAGTATTTCCGCTACTCTAACGGTTCTGTGAGTATTTCCGCTACTCTAACAGTTCTATGAGTATTTCCGCTACTCTAACGGTTCTGTGAGTATTTCCGCTA
The DNA here is from genome assembly GCA_033060915.1 of Euryodendron excelsum. Lineage (NCBI taxonomy): Eukaryota > Viridiplantae > Streptophyta > Magnoliopsida > Ericales > Pentaphylacaceae > Euryodendron > Euryodendron excelsum. The sequence continues at coordinate 28,568,365 of CM065388.1, read as the reverse complement.
CTCTAACTATTCTGTGAGTATTTCCGCTACTCTAACGGTTTTGTGAGTAGTTTTGCTACTCAGACCGTCTCGAGGAATAAACTGTCTCGAGAGAGGGATTGGAAAGGGGTCTTACCGTCTCCGAAGAGACGTGCCTGGATTGGAACCGTCTCGAGGAATAAACTGTCTCGAGAGAGGGATTGGAAAAGGGTCTTACCGTCTCCGAAGAGACATGCCTGGGTTTTGAGTGTTTCCGCCACTCTAACGGTTTTGTGAGTATTTCCGCTACTCTAACGATGTTGTGAGTGTTTCTGCCACTCTAACGGTTTTGTGAGTAGTTTTGCTACTCGGACCGTCTCGAGGAATAAACTGTCTCGAGAGAAGGATTGGAATTGAAATAAGAAAGGACAATGCCCCTAAGGGCATTTTGGTCATTTTGCCTCTATTTGGGCCTGACAGGCCCGCGAAGCGATGAAAAGACGGAATTTGGACCTAGAGAATTGGTTTCGATTGGAATATGCCCAAAATGACTTGAAAACAAGTCTAGACGGAGTGTAGACTGCCGAGCGGTCAAAAATGGGGTGCTTACAAGGGATCATAGCATATCTTAAGAGATTCAATTCGAGATTTATGAATGATTAGGGGTTAGCATGGGGCATGATCACAATATGATAAGCGTTGTTATTCTTTCATTTCAATATAAACACAATATGGTTTTGACTTCATTATGATGAGATAATTACATTTACGAGTACGGATTATAGTAAGTAGTTTTACATTGTTGACCTTTGCATCTATGACCTAATTGAGTGGAGATCATTACCTGGTGAGAGTAAAGCCTATTGCTTCATTGGAGAGATTTTTATACTTACTCGAGTGAATTCTTATTGACTTCTCTCATTTACAAATGGCTTCATTATACTTGTGTTTGGCTTGTTGGTTTGATATTGATTTGCATTAATTGGCACTTGCATTCTATCAAGATTTATATATACACAATACTTGCTTTGGAAATGATTTTAGGCCCTCTTTGTTCACTTTGAGCCACCGAGTTTTATTGATATTTTTCTTCTCTTTGTCACCACATGTTTACACTCTTTGTAATGCATTTCTGAGTCTCATGGGAAAAATGATGAGAAAAAAAAAAAAGAAAAAGAACAAGAGAAGAAAAGAAAAGAAAGAAAAAAAAATCATTAATGGCAAGTGAAAAATGTTCTCATCCTTTTTTTTAATGGCAAGTGAAAAGTGTTCTCATCCTTTTAAAAAAAAAAAAAAAGAGAAAAAGAGTATAATACATGTATAGAAATTGAAAGCATATAAGAAAGTGGAAAAAGAAACAAGAATGATTGATAAGTGAAGGGAGTTGAAACCTCAAAGAGAGGTGAAGTTGATATTGTAAAAGTTGAAAGTTGGAAAAGAATAATGTCTTTTAATGAGCATTACATGCCTTGAATCACACATGTTTTGTATCTTCACACCTTTTCTTTCCTTCTTACCATACCTTGATACATTTTGGCCTTCCCTTACAAAGTCTTTGATGATCCGAAGCATGATCTTCAATTGAGGTCTTGATAGAATGTAAAACGTTATTTGCACATCATGCTTAATTGATATCTATGTCATAAGCATTCTTCCATGAAGTCATGCTAAGTTGATACACTTACATTATATAGTCTTTCTTAGTTTGGTTTGCTCTTTTGTATGACTTGAACACTTACTCTTTCACTATGAGTAGCCAAGTGAGATAAACTGTGTGTTCGATTACACTTTGAGTTTATGCCCGATGAGTGTTTAGATCGAGGCTGTAAGGTTGTCGGTGTGAAGTGAAGCATTGTAAACTACCATGTATGATCCTAGCACACACACACTCATGAATCTTGTCATAATGTCTTCATAGACTCATGTTGTTTGTATTGAAAGTAGAGATACATTGTTTTGAGTGATGTGATATACCTTCATGCATTTCTCTTATATTGTTCTACATCTAGGATTGTTTATTATAAGGCGATGTTTGTGGGTGTCATCACTGTAAGCCCTCACGAGACACCACTCATCCACTAGGGGTTCAAAAGCTTGGTGCATAGGTTAAATGCATCCGAGACTCCCACGAAAGTGGAGATTATCTTTTTGTACATATTTGTTTTATTTTTTGCATTTTGCTAGGGACTAGCAAAAACTAGGTGGGGGTGGTCATTACACTCCAAAAGTGTAATCTAAAATCCCTAAATAGCTATTGTTAGTCCAATTAGGTTGTATATATGACTCATTTTAACATAATAATTGTTCTAATAAGTGTTTGTGGGTATTTTGCAGGTTTTAAGTGGAGAAGGGGAGACTTAAAGCAAAAAATTGAGCTGAAAAGTGCAACTTTTCCTTGACCGTACGTATGGTGGTTTCACCGTACATATGGTAAAGTCCACCATACGTATGTCTGCAGAAAGTTTTCGAGATTCAGAGAGGTTGAATTAGCATAAGGACCACCATACGTACAGTACTGTTCACTGTACGTACGGTACTAGCGCTTCCTGCTTGATTTTCACTACTATATCTCCAAAAAGTGACGGGATTTTTTGTATCTATCACCATTTTATATTAGATTTGTAGTTAGTACGAATTTTAGAGAGAGAAAGGTAGTTTCCTTTATATTTTCCTTCATTTTCTTCTACTTTCCTTGCAAGTAAACATCAATTTCTTTTCTAACTAATGATAGATTTACAATTCTCTACATTCTACCTTATAGATTCAAGTAGCTAAGCATTTCTTGGATGTAATTGTGGAAATCTATCAAGAATCTTCAAGAGTTTCGATGAAAGTAAAAGAACTTCAATGATCTATCTTATATTTTTTTCAAATTCATTTCAATTGAGTTATAGATCCATAGAAAACTTATATTCATAATCTATGTTGGTAATTGCTATGCACAATCATCTAATTGGTATAGGAATTGCACAATTGATGGTTTGTCTCTATGATTCCTATAATTGAACATCAATTTACACTCAATTGAATATGAATTCAAGTTTCTATGGTCAAAATCTTCCGAGTCATGGATCCATAGAGTGAGCCTTAACTTGAGTTATACAAATCTTCATCGAAGACCTTGTAGAGAATTGATGGATTGAAACAATTGTATTCAAACATTTCGTTAATTATTTTTAAATCTAGTTAGAATTGCTCTTAATACTTAGTTTAAGTAGCAATCAAAATACTCTCACCATCAACATAGTTTCAGTCTTCTTTGTAGATAGCTTCAATTTACTTAAGTGAATCTCTAATTCGAATCACATTGTTGGTTGTTTGCCTATGTGATGCCTATTTTGGCTTCGTCCCTTAGAAGAGAACGATACTGAACACTACCGGTTTATACTTTAATCGTGACATCCGTTCTCTTGCGGGAAAACTCAAATTCACATCATCTTAGAAGCGATTCAGTAAGCAAGACCCATATATATCTCATCCAACAAAGGGTGGAAGCAAGTCATTTTGGAACTGTAAATGATACAAAAGTTTATATATACATATAATAAAAGAGGACTGTTTTTGAATTTTGATGGGACATTTGTTCTAGATGGTATATATTTTGTATCCAATGGAGGAGATTTATTTTCAGACTTCGTTCAATGGTTTGGATCAATTTTGAGTGAATCTCATTCACTCAAAATCCCACCCAAAACATCTCACATGGGCCCATTACCTGAACAACCTGCCACGCGCCACACCTCTCTCTCTCTCTCTCTCTCTCTCTCTCTCTCTCTCTCTCTCTCTCTCTCTCTCTCTCTCTCTATAGCTCTCTCCGCCTTCCTATGTTCCCTCTATCTCTCCGCCCAAACCCTCTTACAGACTTCCAGTGCCAAAGCAAAGAAGAAGAGGTCTTGTAGCCTTCCAGTGCCAAAATCCTCTTACCAAAAAAAGAAATCCAAGTTCGTTCTTTTTCTCTTCCTTCTTTCCATTCTTTCCCCCACAATTGATGGCTAGGGCTAATGGGTCAAACAATTAAAGTTGAAATTTTTTTGCGTTCTCTACATTCGAAACCAGTTCCATTCAAAACATACACTTTTTTTTTTTACAACCAAAACCAATTCCGAAGCAAAGAAGAAGAAGACCGAAATCCAGGTTTTTGTACTCTGTTCCAAGTTCGATCTTTACTCTGTTTTCTATCTCTTTTTTTCCCTTTCTTCTTCTCTTTCCTTTTTCCATTTTTTCCCCCAAATTTGACGGCCAGGGCTATTTCAGCTTCTTTGCACTGAATTAGAGTTCATGGGTTCGATCAAAACATTCACTACCGAAAGCTTGGTTCTTTCTCTCTTCCTTTTTTTTTCAACCAAAACATTCACCTTTTTGTTTCACATGGTTTTCCTTACTTTTTAATTGTTTGTAGTCATATTTTCAGATAACTCTTGCCATTGGAGTCCTCATTTTTGTTTTGCCACTGTCAGATATGATGTATAAATGGTCCTTAAAGTTTTTATCACCATTTTTTCCCCTCCCATCAGATTTTCTCATTGTTTCCATTTTTCTTTCTTTGTTTTTCTCCAGCAATAGTCCTCTTCATGACTGTGAGTTTATTGTAGTCCTCATTTTTGTTTTACTACTGTCAGATATGATGTATAAATGGTCATTAAAGTTGTTATCACCATTTTCCCCCTCCCATCAGATTTTCTCACTGTTTCCATTTTTCTTTCTTTCTTTTTTCTCTGGCAACAGTCCTCTTCACGACTGTGAGTTCTCCGGCGACAGTCCTCTTACGTGCAGCAATGAAGTGAGGTCTTTACCACTAATATCTTCTCACTGTTAGCATAGTTCTTTGTAAGCACCCCATTTTTGACCACTCGGCAGTCTACACTTCGTCCAAACTTGTTTTCAAGTCATTGCGGGCGTATTCCAACCGAAACCAACTTTCTAAGTCCAAATCCGGTCTGTCCTTCGCTTCGCGGGCCTGCTGAGCCCAAATAGAGGCAAAATGACCAAAATGCCCTTAGAAGCATTGTTTCTTTCTAATTCCAACTCCAACCCCTCTCTCGAGACAGTTTATTCCTCGAGACGGTTCCAATTCAGGCACGTCTTTTCGAAGATGATAAGTCTCCTTTCCAATCCCTCTCTCGAGACAGTTTATTCCTCGAGATAGTTCCAAATCAGGCACGTCTTTTCGAAGATGGTAAGTTCCCTTTTCAATCCTTCTCTCGAGACAGTTTATTCCTCGAGACGGTTCCAAATCAGGCACGTCTTTTCGGAGACGATAAGACCCCTTTCCAATCCCTCTCTCAAGACAGTTTATTCCTCAAGACAGTTCCAATTCAGGCATGTCTTTTCGAAGACGATAAGTCCCCTTTCCAATCCTTCTCTCGAGACAGTTTATTCCTTGAGATGGTTCCAAATTAGGCACGTCTTTTTGGAGATGATAAGACCCCTTTCCAATCCCTCTCTCGAGACAGTTTATTCCTCGAGACGGTTCTAATTCAGGCACGTCTTTTCGAAGACGATAAGTCCCCTTTCTAATCCCTCTCTCGAGACAGTTTATTCCTCGAGACGGTTCCAAATCAGACACGTCTTTTTGAAGACGATAAGTCCCCTTTCCAATCGCTCTCTCGAAACAGTTTATTCTTCGAGACGGTTCCAAATTAGGCACGTCTTTCCAAAGACGGTAAGTCCCATTTTCAATCCCTCTCTCAAGACAGTTTATTCCTCGAGATGGTTCCAATCAGGGCCCCTTTAGTAACTTCTCGAGAATGCTTCTTATAGTATTCTCAACCTTTCCTTATCTTTCCGGATCATTGTGAGTCAGTTCCAGCCAACCCAGTACAAAGTGACCGTTTTGCCCCTGGTGGGCCAGTCTCCTTTTCGACCACACCGGCTCCTGGTATCAAATCGGTAACCTCCCAAGAATGCTTCTTATAGTATTCTCAACCTTTCCTTATCTTTCTGGATCATTCCGAGTCAATTCCTGCCAACCCGGTACAAAATGATCGTTTTGCCCTTGGTGGGCCAGTCTCCTTTCTCAACCACACCGGCTCTGGGTATCAAACCAGTAACATTCTGAGACTGCTTTTTGTAGTGTTCTCAACCTCCCTTTACCTTTTTGGATCATTCTGAGTCAGTTCCGGCAAACCCGGTGTGAAATGACCGTTTTGCCCCTGGTGGGCCGGTCACCTTTTCCGACCACACCAGCTCTGGAAATCAAACCGGCAACCTTTGGGAACATTCTAAATAATTTTTTCAAATTCCAAGTCTTCTTCTGGGACAGTCCGAGTCTGTCCCTGCAGCTTCTCGACCCGATTGACCATTTTGCCCCTAAAGGCCCAGTCAACCCTTCCGACACATCTTGTCCTCATTTTTCATGTCAAATACCTCTGGGACACTATTTTAAGTGTTCCTACTCTTTTTCGGCCTTCAAGGTCATTCCCGGCCACTTCAAATCATTCCCGGACTTTTCGAAGTCACTCCTAGTGAGGTCAGGCTAAAATTGCATGGTAGTCACTACTACAGGTGCCCAAATCTAGTCAAAGATACGTTGCTTGCCGACCTAAATACTTTCCTAACTGGCTATGCCACTAGTAGTGGCACCAAGCCAAGAATTGGCTTGGCGCCACTCCTAGTGGCGCCAAGAGCAATTTTGCCCTGGCGCCACTGTAACAGGCGCCAGGTTTGTCCAACCTCTATAAATACAGAGCCTCTTCCAGCGTGAAAGATGTCCGCAAACTCAGTTTGAGAATCATATAATTCGATATACAGAGCTCAGATACTTCAGAAACCCTAGCTTCTTTAGGTTTTCCAAATCCTAGCCACCATACACAAACCCTAGCCTCATATACACTCCTACACACCCCCATACACTCATACACTAGCCTTCAACCCTCCTTTGAAGATTTGAGGAGCTGCAATCTAGAGCTTGAAGACAACTCTTGAAGATTGAAGGCGAAGATCAAGACGAAAATTGAAGATCAAAGACAAGCAAGGCGCGCAAAATAAACAAGACATACGGTATGTTTTTTATTTAAATTTCTCCATTCCCCCTCTCTCTTCTCTCTCTTAACCCACTTGGGTTTTCTTGATTTTAATCCCCCATCTATTTTCCCCCTTTTCTTTGCATGCTTGAAACAAAAGGACTCCCGGTCCATATGTAGTATTAGACTATCGGAGGGTTAACGTGTCGGGGGCTTTCCTTTAGGCTAACTGGAGACCACATGGGGTCGGCCCCCTTGATTATGTGGTAAAGTCTTAACCTTGTATGTTCATGACCCCAAAATTGCATTGTGCATATCATGATCTTACATATTCCAAAAGTTGTTTTCAAAGTCATTTTCAAAATCATCTTTAAACTTGTTTTCAAAGTTGCATCAAAATCTCTTTTTCAAAACATGTTTTCAAAATCACAATCCTAGGGTGATTCTAGCCTTTCTATGGCTAGGGTTGCTTTAGAAAAATATTACATTCAAAGTGACCCACATGGTCCATATTTTCAACTCCTTGTTATTTTCAAAAACCACTTTCCTAAATGTCGCGCCCAGATTTTTCGCACTCGAGGAATACACATACAAGCGGGAAAAATGTTGTACTCTCTCGTTAGAACTCATCCTCCTAGAAGAATGAGCGCGACTAGGTTTGAATTGAAAATTTGATTTGAATAAAGGGCTTTTGGAAAAGATTTGGAGTCGCCACCTAACTTGATTAAGGTGAGTTAGGTCACCTAAAAAAACTAAGCATAATCCGAAAACTACACTTAGGGTTCTTGGAAAAAGGTTTTTGAAAATATCTCCTCAAGAGAGGGTTTTTAGGAAAACAGGTTGTTTGACAACCTTTGAAAAACATTTAGCCCTTTTTAGAAAAATAACTCCTTTTGGTCTTTGAAAACAGTGATCCTAGGTTCGGAGGTTGGTTACGTGTAGGGAAGACGCACTAAGCCATCACCCTACCCCGCCCTTCCAGTACCTACATGTCAATCTACCCTAGATTCACCTATGAGAGTCTTCAACTAACTAATGTTCAATCCTATCCACTTTGAAAAACAATGTTTGAAAAGAAACTAACATGATGCATGATATGCAAGTGCAATAGAAGAGAGTTGATTTAGAAATAGATTTGAAAAGAAGAATTTGATTTGATTTTAGAAGAAAGATTTGAAAGGATAGATTTGAAATTGGAAGTGAAAAGAGATTTGAGAAAAGGGATTTGAAAATAGAAATTTGAAATTGGAAGTCTAAAAATAGATTGGAGATTTGAAAAGATTGTGGAATTTGAGATTTGGAAAATATGGAGGAATTTGAAATTTGAAAGAAAGTGTGACCGCACCCATGAGGGTTGCCTTCGTATCCTTTTGGAGGAATCAGGTCAGTCGTAGTTCGAACAAGAGACCGATTGAAAATAGAAGAATTGATTTGAAAAAGAGATTGAATTGGAAATTGGGTTGGAAGATTGAGAGATTGAACTTAGAATAGAGGATTGAAATTTGAAATTTAGAATTTTGGAATTGAAGAGATTGCATTTTGATTGAAGGATTTGAAAAGACTTGACTTTGGAAAACTCGGTTTTAGGAAACCTAGACTTAAAGACTTCAAAAAGAAAGATTGGATTTGACTTGGAAGGATTTTGGAGAAAAATTGACTTGAATACTTGGACTTAGAAAGTTTCGAATTTGGAAAGTTTCATTTTTGGAAAATTTTCAATTAGGAAAGTTTTCAAGTTAAGAAAGTTTTGAAATTAGGAAAGTTTTGAATTAAGAAAGTTTCAACTTATGAAAGTTTTGAATTATGAAAGTTTCAACTTAGGAAAGTGTTATTTTAGGAAAGGTTTTGAAATTAGGAAGTTTTGAAAGTTGGAAAGTTTAAAATTTGGAAAGTTTTGAAATAGGGAAGTTTCAACTTAAAAAAGTCTTGATTTAAGAAAGTTTTGAGTTTAGAAAAGTTTTAGATTTGGAAAGTTTTAAAGTTTTAGAAAATCTTGAGATTAGGAAAGGTTTGAATTTAAGAAAGGTTTGAAAACTTAGGTTAGGAGAGTTAAGATTTGGAAAGGGACGGAATTAGGAAATGGTGGAATTAGGAAGGATGTGGAAATTGAGTTTTAAAATTTAGGAAAGATTTTTATGTTCAAGTTTTGGAAACTTAAGATTTAGGAAATGAGAAGATTAGGAAGGATTCAATTTAGGAAAGATTTGGATTTTGAAATTTAAGAAAAGATTTAAAGTTTAGGTTTAGGAAACTTACGGTTTAGGAAGGTAGAAATTAGGAAGGAGTTGAATTAAGAAAGGTTTGGATTAGGAAGGGATTGGATTTGGTTTCTAAAAGCAAAGGTTTGCTTTTGTTCCCAAAAACGGAGGATGAGATCTAGTTTCCTAAACTAGAAGATTGGATTTGGTGTCCTAAAGGGAAAATTTGATTTGACAAGGATTTGGAAAAAGAAATTTCTAGAAACTCTAGGTTCAGAAGTGTAGAATTTTGACGTAGAAAGGAGGTTTTGGAAACGTGTATAGTTTGGATGTAGAAAATGAGAGATTTTGGAAACCTAGGTTTGGGGCAAGGTTTGAAAATCATGTTTTTGGGAAGAAAATTAGGGTTTCCTAATGGTTAGCTCTAGGGCTTGACTTAGGCTTTAAGGAAAGAGTTTTTGGAAAGTGCGTTTTTGGAAATGAAGGTTTTGGAAGGAAATCCTAGAAAGGAGTTTCTTGAGGAAAGATTTTGGAAAGAGATTTTTTGGAAACGAAGATTTTTAGAAGGGAATCCTAGGGAGGAGTTTTTGGAAAGTGTGTTTTTGGAAACAAGTTTTAGAAGGAAAATCCTAGAGGGGAATTTCTAGAAGGAAGATTTTGGGAAGAGAGTTTTTAGAAAGATTTTTAGGGAGCATTTTTAGAAAGTGAATTTTGAGGAAAGAGAATTTTGGAAAGGAGTTGAAAAAGGGAGTTTTGAAAAATGGAGTTTTGAAAAATAGATTTTTGAAAAGAGTTTTTGAAAACAACTTTGGAAAGGAGAGTTTTAGGAAAGCGTGTTGGAAAAGAGATTTTTAGGAAGAGATTTTTGAAAAGAGAACTTTTTGGAAAGTATAAAAAAACATCTCACTTTCCTAAAGCGATTCTAACTATAAGAAGGCTAGAACCACTTTAAGAAAGTGATTTTGAAAACAACAAGGGTTGAAAATATGGACCATATTGGTCACTTTGAATGTAACACTTTCCTAAAGCAACCCTAGCCATGGAAAGGCTAGAACTACCCTAGTATTGTGATTTTGAAAACATGTTTTGAAAAAGTGATTTTGATGCAATTTTGAAAACAAGTTTGAAAACGATTTTGAAAACGATTTTTGGAAGATGCATGATCATGATATGCACAATGCAAATTTGGGGTCGTGAACATACAAGGTTAAGGCTTCACCACATAATCAAGAGGGCTAGACCCACGTGGTCTCCGGTTAGCCTAAAGGAAAGCCCCCGACACGGTGACCCTCCGATAGTCTAATCCTACACATGGACCGGGAGTCTCCTTGTTTCAAGCGTGCAAAGAAAGGGGGGGAAAGAGATGGGGGATTAAAATAGAGAAAACCCAAGTGGGTTGGAGAGAGAAGAGAGAGGGGGAATTACGAAAATTTAAAGAGAAAGCCTACCGTATGACTTGTTTATCTTGCGCGCCTTACTTGTCTTTGATCTTCGGTCTTCGTCTTGATCTTCATCTTCAATCTTCAAGAGTTGTCTCCAAGCTTTAGATTGCAGCTCTTCAAGTCTTCAAAGGAGGGTTGAAGGATAGTGTATGAGTGTATAGGCGTGTATAGGAGTGTATATGAGGCTAGGGTTTGTGTAGGGTGGCTAGGGTTTAGAAGACCTAGGGAAGCTAGGGTTTTGGGAGTGTTTGAGTTTTGTGTATTGAAATATATAATTTTTAGACTGATTTTGCGGACCTCTTTCATGTTGAAAGAGGCTCTGTATTTATAAAGGTTGGACAACACTGGCGCCTGTTACAGTGGCGCAGGCCAACCTTTATACTAGCGCCACTAGGAGTGGCACCAGGCCAATTTTTGGCTTTAGTGGTGCCAGCCACTTAGGAAATGTTTAAGGTCGGCAAGCAACGTATCTTTGACTAGATTTAGGCACCTGTACTAGTGATTACCATGCAATTTTTAGCCTGGCTTCACTAGGAGTGACTCTAGAAAGTCCGGGAATGATTTGAAGCAGCCGGGAATGACCTGAAAGGCTGGAAAAAGAGTAGGAACACTTAAAATAATGTCCCGAAGGTATTTGACTTGAAAAGTGAGGATAGGATGTGTTGGAAGGGTTGACCGGGCCTTTAAGGGCAAAACGGTCAATCAGATCGAGAAGCTGCCGGGACAGACTCGGACTGTCCCAGAAGAAGACTTGGAATTTGAAAACATTATTTAGAATGTTCCCAAAGGTTTCTGATTTGATTCCCAGAGCTGGTTGTAAGCACCCCATTTTTGACCACTCGGCAGTCTACACTTCGTCTAGACTTGTTTTCAAGTCATTATGGACATATTCCAATCGAAACCAATCCTCTAGTCCAAATTCCGTCTTTCCATCGCTTCGAGGGCCTGTCAGGCCCAAATAGAGGCAAAATGACCAAAATGCCCTTAGGGGCATTGTCCTTTCTTATTCCAATTCCAATCCCTCTCTCGAGACAGTTTATTCCTCGAGACGGTCCGAGTAGCAAAACTACTCACAAAACCGTTAGAGTAGCAGAAGTACTCACCAAAACCGTTAGAGTAGCGGAAATACTCACACCGTTAGAGTGGTGGAAACACTCAAAACCCAGGCACGTCTCTTCAGAAACAATAAGACCCCTTTCCAATCCCTCTCTCGAGACAGTTTATTCCTCGAGACGATCCGAGTAGCAAAACTACTCACAAAACCGTTAGAGTAGCGGAAGTACTCACCAAAACTGTTAGAGTAGCGGAAATACTCACACCGTTAGAGTGGCGGAAACACTCAAAACCCAGGCACGTCTCTTCGGAGACAATAAGACCCCTTTCCAATCCCTCTCTCGAGACAGTTTATTCCTCGAGACGATCCGAGTAGCAAAACTACTCACAAAACCGTTAGAGTAGCGGAAGTACTCACCAAAACTGTTAGAGTAGCGGAAATATTCACACCGTTAGAGTGGCGGAAACACTCAAAACCCAGGCACGTCTCTTCGGAGACGATAAGACCCCTTTTCAATCCCTCTCTCGAGACAGTTTATTCCTCGAGACGGTCCGAGTAGCAAAACTACTCATGAAACCGTTAGAGTAGCGAAAATACTCACAAAGCCCTTAGAGTAGCGAAAATACTCACAGAGCCGTTAGAGTAGCGGAAATACTCATAGAGCCGTTAGAGTAGCGGAAATACTCAACCGTTAGAGTAGCGGAAATACTCACAGACCCGTTAGAGTAGCGGAAATACTCATAGACCCGTTAGAGTAGCGGAAATACTCACAAAACCGTTAGAGTAGCGAAAATACTCATAAATCATTAACCCCGTCCGAGTAGCAGAAATACTCACAAATCATCAACCCCGTCCGAGTAGCAGAAATATTCAACCCCGTCCGAGTAGCGGAAATACTCACAAATCATCAACCTCGTCCGAGTAGCGAAAATACTCACACCGTTAGAGTGGCGGAAACACTCAAAACCTAGGTCAACACCCGTGTCTGTTAGCTCACTTCGGTGAAATTTGACCAAACTACCCTTAGGACCTTTTCCGAGACTTTCCGGTCAAGATGACCATTTTGCCCCTAGGCATCCGAACGCCCCGGGAACCACACCGGCTCTGGGTATCAAACCGGTAACCTCCCGGGAATACTTTTTATAGTGTTCTCGACCTTCCTTTACCTTTTCGGATCATTCCGAGTTAGTTCCAGCTAACCCGGTATAAAATGACCGTTTTGCCCCCGGAGGGCCGATCTCCTTCTTCAACCACACCGGCTCTGGGTATCAAACCGGTAATGACCCAAGAATTCTTTTTATAGTGTTCTCAACCTTCCTTTACCTTTCCGGACCATTCCGAGTCAGTTCCGGCAAACCCGGTACAAAATGACCATTTTGCCCCTGGTGGGCCGGTCTCCTTTTCCGACCATGCCGGCTCTGGGAATCAAACCGACAACCTCTGGGAACATTCTGAATAATGTTTCCAGATCCCAAGTCTTCTTCTGGGACAGTTTGAGTCTGTCCCAGCAATTTTCCAGTTCGGTTGACCGTTTTGCCCCTAAAGGCTCGGTCAACCTTTCCGACACATCTTATCCTCACTTTTCAAGTCAAATACCTCCAGGACACTATTTTAAGTGTTCCTGCTCCTTTCCGACCTTCCAAGTCACTCCCGGCTCCTTCAAATCATTCCCGGACTTTCTAGAGTCACTCCTAGTGAAGCCAGCCTAAAAATTACATGGTAGTCACTAGTACAGGCGCCCAAATCTAGTCAAAGATACGTTGCTTGCCGACCTTAATTGTTTCCTAAATGGCTAGCGCCACTAGTAGTGGCGCCAAGCCAAAAAATGGCCTGGCGCCACTCCTAGTGGCGCCAGTGTATAATTTGGCCTGGCGCCACTGCAACAGGCGCCAGGTTTGTCTTCCCTCTATAAATACAGAGCCTCGTTCAACGTGAAAAGGGTCTACAAACTTAACCTAAGAATCTCATATTTCGATATACAGAGCTCGACCACCTCCTAAAACCTAGCCTCCCTAGGTTTTCCCAAACCCTAGCCACCATACATAAACCCTAGCCTCCTATACACTCATACACTCCTCCATACACTCATACACTAGCCTTCAACCACTCTCTGAAGACTTGAAGAGCAGCCATCCAAAGCTTGAAGACAATCCCTGAAGACTGAAGGTGAAGATCAAGACCGAAGACCGAAGACCGAAGACCGCACGGCGCGCAAAATAAACAAGATACAAGGTAGGCTCCCTATTTAATTTTCTGCACTTCGCCCCTCTCTCTTCTCTCTCCAACCCACTTGGGTTTTCTCTATTTTAATCCCCCATCTCTTTCCCGCCCTTTCTTTGCATGCTTGAAACAAGGGAATTCCCGGTCCATGTGTAGGATTGGACTATTGGAGAGTCACCGTGTTAGGGGCTTTCTTCTAGTCTAACCAAAGACCACGTGGGTCCGGCCCCCTTGATTATGTGGTGAAGCCTTAACCTTGTATGTTCACGACCCCAAATTGCATTGTGCATATCATAGTCTTGCATCTTCCAAAAACCATTTTCAAAGTTGTTTTTCAAAACGTTTTCAAACTTGTTTTCAAAATTGCATCAAAATCTCTTTTTCAAAAACTTATTTTCAAAACCACAATTCTAGGGTGATTCTATCATTTCCATGGCTAGGGTTGCTTTAGGAAAGTGTTATATTAAAAGTGACCATTTGGTCTATATTTTCAAACTTTGTTTTCAAAACCGCTTTCCTAAAGTGGTTCTAGCCTTCTTATGGTTAGAATTGCTTTAGGAAAGTGAGATGTTTTTACACCTTCTAAAAACTCTATTTAAAAATCTCTTCCTAAAAATCTCTTTTTCAACATACTTTCCTAAAACTTCCCTCTTCAAAATTGATTTCAAAACTCCCTTTCAAAATCTCTTTTTCAAAACTCTCTTTTTCAACTCCTTTCCAAAACTTTCTTTCCTCAAAATTCACTTTCTAAAAACACTCCCTAAAAATCTTTCTAAAAACTCTCCTCCCGGAATCTTCCTTCTAGAAATTCCCCTATAGGATTTTCTTTCTAAACTCTACGTTTCCAAAAACACACTTTCCAAAAACTCCTTCCTAGGATTCCCTTCTAGAAAATCTACGTTTCTAAAAACACACTTTCTAAAAATCCCTTTTTCTTAGAGCCCAAGTCAAGCCTTAGAGCCCACAATTAGGAAACCCTAATTTTCTTTCCAAAAACATGATTTTCAAACTTTGCCCAAACCTAGGTTTCCAAAACCTCATGTTTTCACATAAAAAATATACATGTTTCCAAAACCTATTTTCTACGTCAAAACTATAATTTTTTAAATCTAGGGTTTCTAGAATCTCCTTTTCCAAATCCTGTCTCCCCTTTAGGAAACCAAATCCAATCTCCCCGTTTAGGAAACTAGATCCCGTCCTCCGTTTTTGGAAACAAAATCCAACCTTTCTCTTTTAGAAACCAAATCCAATCCCTTCTTAATCCAAACCTTTCTTAATTCAATTCCTTCCTAAACCATAAGTTTCCTAAGGTTAAACTTTAAATCTTTCCTTAAATTTTAAAATCCAACTCTTTCCCAATTCAAATCATTCCTAATCCTTCACTTTCCTAAATCTTAAGTTTCCTAAACTTGAACATAAAAATCTTTCCTAAGTTTTAAAAACTCAACTTTCAATTTTCAATTCAACCCTTTCCTAATTCTACCTCTTTCCAAAACCTTTTTCAAATCCAAGCTTTCAAATCTTTCCTAAACTCAAACCTTTCCTAATCTCAAGATTTTCTAAAACTCTAAAACTTTCTAGATCTTAAACTTTCTAAATTTCAAATCTTTCCAAATTCAAAACTTTCTAATTTTGAAACTCTCCTAAGTTAAATCTTTCTAAACCTAAATCTCTCCAAATTCTAAACTTTCCAAAACTTCAAATCTTTCCAAATCTAAAACTTTTCTAAATTCAAAACTTTCTTAATTCAAGACTTTCTTAAGTCAAGACTTTCTTAATTCAAACATTTCCTAAATTGAAAACTTTCATTTTTCAAACCTTTCCCAAAGCGAAACTTTCTTATTTTCAAAACTTCCTTATTTTCAAAACTTCCTTGTTTTCAAAACTTCCCACTCTCAAGACTTCCCTTTTTCGAAACATTCCAAAATTCAAAGCTTTCTGAACTTGAAACTTTCTAAACTCTAAGTCTTTCCTAAACTAAACTTTTCCTAATTCAAAACATTTCTTAATTCAAAACTTTCCTAAACCTAAAACTTTCTTAAACCTAATACTTTCCTAAACCTAAAACTTTCCTAATTTCGAAACTTTCCAAAAATGACACTTTCCTAAATCGAACCTTTCCTAAATCCAATCTTTCTTAAACTTTTAGTCTTTCCTAAGTCTCATCTTTCTTAAGTCTAGCTTTCCTAAACCTCCATCTTTCCAAAACAAGTCTTTCCAAAATCAATTTTCCAAAGCAAGTCTAATCTTCTCAATTTCAAATTCCAATCTCTTCTTCTAATCTCAAATCAAATCTAGTTTTCAATTCAATTTCTTTCTTTCAATTCAATCTCTCTCTTCAAATCAATCTATTTTCAATCAGACTCTTGTCCGAACTACGACTGACCTGATTCCCCCAAAAGGATACGTAGGCAACCTTCATAGGCGCGGTCACAATGCTTTTCAAATTATCAATTCCACCCCCATGGGTGCGGTTTTCAAAATCTTTTCAAATCCAAAATTCCAATTTCAAAATTTCAATTTTCAAATTTCTACTTTCAGTTTTCAAACTCTTTTTAATTTCAATTCCATCTTTTTAAATCTATTTTCAAACCAAATCAATTTCAAATCCATCTCTTTTCAAATCTATTTTTCAATTCTCTTTCCTTACACTTGCATATCATGCTAAATTAGTTTTCAAACATTGTTTTTTTAAAATGGGTAGGATTGAACTACAGTTGGTTAAAGACTCTCATAGGTGGATTTAGGGTAGATTGACATGTAGGTACCGAAAGGGCGGGGTAGGGTGATAGCTTAGTGCGTCTTCCCTACACGTAACCAACCTCTGAACCTAGATCACTGTTTTCGAAAGACCAAAAGGAGTTATTTTTCTAAAAAAGAGCTAAATATTTTCCAAAGGTTGCCAAACAACCTGTTTTCTTGAAAACCCTCTCTCGAGGAGATATTTTCAAATCGTTTTTCGAAAACCCTAAGTGCAGTTCTCGGACTATGCTTAGTTTTTAGGTGACCTAACTCACCTTAATCAAGTTAGGTGGCGACTCCGAATCTTTTTCAAAAGCCCTTTATTCAAACCAATTTTTCAATTCAAACCTAGTCGCACTCATTCTTCTAGGAGGGTGAGTTCTAACGAGAGCGTACAGTATTTTTCCCACTTGGGTGAGTATTCCTTGAGTGCAAAAAATCTGGGCGCGACACCGGTGTGGTCGGAAAAGGTGACCGGCCTACCAGGGGCAAAACGATCATTTCGCACTGGGTTTGCCGGAACTGACTCGAGATGATCCGGAAGGATAGAGGAAGGTTGAGAATACTATAAGAAGTAATCTCAGAGGATTACTGATTTGATACCCAGAGCCGGTGTGGTCGAAAAAGGAGACCAGCCCACTAGGGGCAAAACGGTCATTTTGTACCAGGTTGGCCGGAACTGACTCGGAATGATCCAGAAAGATAAGGAAAGGTTGAGAGTACTATAAGAAGCATTCTCAGGAGGTTACCGACTTGATACCCAGAGCCGGTATGGTCGAAAAAGAAGACCGGCCCACCAGGGGCAAAACGGTCATTTTGTACTAGGTTAGCCGGAACTGACTTAGAATGATCCGGAAAGATAAGGAAAGGTTGAGAATACTATAAGAAGCATTCTCGGGAAGTTACTAAAGGGGCCCTGATTGGAACCGTCTCGAGGAATAAACTGTCTCGAGAGAGGGATTTGAATGAGGACTTACCGTCTCCGAAAAGACAAGCCTGATTGGAACCGTCTCGAGGAATAAACTATCTTGAGAGAGGGATTGGAAAGGGGACTTACCGTCTTCGAAAATACGTGCCTGAATTGGAACCGTCTCGAGGAATAAACTATCTCGAGAAAGGGATTGGAAAGGGGACTTACTGTCTTCGAAAAGACGTGCCTGATTTGGAACCATCTCGAGGAATAAACTGTCTCGAGAGAGGGATTGGAAAGGGGACTTACCGTCTTCAAAAAGACATGCCTGGTTTGGAACCGTCTCGAGGAATAAACTGTCTCGAGAGAGGAATTGGAAAGGGGACTTACCGTCTTCGAAAAGACGTGCCTGAATTGGAATCGTCTCGAGGAATAAACTGTCTCGAGAGAGGGATTGGAGTTGTAATTGTAAAGAACAATGCCCCTAAGGGCATTTTGGTCATTTTGCCTCTATTTGGGCCTGGTAGGCCCGCAAGGCAATGGACAAATGGGATTTGGACTTAGAAAATTGGTTTTGATTGGAATACGCCCACAATGACTTGAAAACAAGTCTGGACGGAGTGTAGACTGCCGAGCGATCAAAAATGGGGTGCTTACACTAAAATGGTTCTAGCCTTCCTATGGCTAAAATTGCTTTAGGGAAGTAAGATGTTTTTTATACTTTCCAAAAAGCTCTCTTTTCAAAAATCTCTTCCTAAAAATCTCTTTTTCAACATACTTTCCTAAAACTCTCCTCTTTCCAAAATTGTTTTCTAAAAACTCTTTCCAAAAATCTGTTTTTCAAAACCTCCATTTTCAACTCCTTTCTAAAACGCTCTCTTCAAAGTCCACTTTCCAAAAACGTTCCCTAGGTCTCTTTCCTAGAAAAAATCTCCCCAAAAATCTTTCCAAAAACTCTCTTTTCAAAATCTTCTTTCTAAAAACTCCCCTCTAGAATTTCCTTCCAAAAAAACTTGTTTCCAAAAACATGCTTTCGAAAAACTCCTTCTCTTTAAAATTTCTTTCCAAAAACTCTCTCTTCAAATTTACTTTCCAAAGATTCCTCTCTAGGATTCCCTTCTAAAAACCTTCGTTTCTAAAAACGCACTTTCCAAAAACTCTTGCCTTAGAGCCCAAATCAAGCCCTAGAACTCACAATTAGGAAATCTTAATTTTCTTTCCAAAAACATGATTTTCAAACTTTGCCACAAATCTATGTTTCCAAAACCTTTTGTTTTCTACATCAAAACTATACATATTTCCAAAACCTATTTTCTACGTCAAAACTATAGTTTTCCAAATCTAGGATTTCTAGAAACTTCCCTTTCCAAATCCTTGCCAAATCCAATTTTCCCTTTAGGAAATCAAATCTAATCTTCCCATTTAGGAAACTAAATCATATCCTCCGTTTTTTGAAGCAAAATCAAACCTTCTCTTTTAGATTCAAAATCTACATCTTTCCTAATTCAACTCTTTCCTAATTTTCCACCTTCCTAAGCCGTAAGTTTCCTAAAATTTTTAAATCTTTCCTTAAACATTAGGCCTTCAAATCTTTCTTAATTCAACCCTTTCCTAATCTTAACTTTTCAAATCTTCCCTAAATTCAAACCAACCTTTCCTAATCTCAAGATTTTCCAAAATCAAACTCTAAAACTTTCTAAATCTTAAACTTTTCAAATTTCAATTCTTTCCAAATTCAAAACTCTCTTAAGTTAAATCTTTCTAAACTTCAAATCTTTTCGAAATTCTAAACTTTTCTCAATTTCAAATCTTTCCAAATCTAAAACCTT
This sequence comes from Euryodendron excelsum, assembly GCA_033060915.1. Lineage (NCBI taxonomy): Eukaryota > Viridiplantae > Streptophyta > Magnoliopsida > Ericales > Pentaphylacaceae > Euryodendron > Euryodendron excelsum. The sequence continues at coordinate 28,549,050 of CM065388.1, read as the reverse complement.
TCTAAACTCAAAACTTTCTCAATTCAAAACTTTCTTAAGTTGAAATTTCTTAATTCAAACCTTTTTTTTTTTAAATCTTTCCTAATTTAAAATCTTTCTAAAAGTCTAAGCTTTCCAAATTCAAAATTTTCTTAACTTGAAACTTTCCAAATTCTAAACTTTTCTTAAACTAAACTTTCCTAAGTCAAAACATTTCTAAAATTCAACTCTTTCCTATTTCAAAAATTTTCTTAAAACGAAACTTTCCAATTTCAAAACTTTTCTAAGTTGAAACTTTCTTAATTCAAATATTTCCTAAATTGAAAACTTTCCTAATTCAAAACTTTCCTAAGTGAGACCTTTCCTTTTTCAAAACTTTCCTAATTCCAAAACTTTTCAAATTCCAAAACTTTCCTAATTTTGAAACTCTCCTAATTTGAAAACTTTTTCAAAACTTTCTTAATTCGAAACTTTCCTAAATCGAACCTTTCCCAATTCAAACATTTCCTAAATCTAATCTTTCCTAATCTCTTAACCCTTCCAAGTCAAGTCAAATCTTTCTTAAACTTCACATCTTTCCTAAGTCTAGCTTTCTTAAACCTCCATCTTTCCAAAACAAGTCTAAATCTTTCTTTCAAATTCTACTTTTTCAAATCAAAATCCAATCTTTTGGATTCCAAAATTCTAAATTTCAAATTCTAATCTCCTCTTCTAATTTCAAATCAAATCCAATTTTTAATTCAATCACTTCTTCAAATCAAAACCTTCTATTTTCAATCAGACTCTTGTCCGAACTACGACTGACCTGATTCCTCCAAAAGGATACGTAGGCAACCCTCATGGGTGCGGTCACAACTTCTTTCAAATTTCAAATTCCTCCACATTTTCCAAATCTCAAACTCATCATCTTTTCAAATCTTCAATCTATTTTCAAACTTCCAATTCCAAATTTCTATTTTCAAATCTCTATTTTCAATTCCAAAAACCTTCTTTCCAAATTCAAACTTCTATCTCTTCCTTTTCAAATCAATTTCTTTCCAAATCTATTTCTCAACTCTCTTATCTTGCACTTGCATATCATGCATCATATCTTTTTAAAACATTTTTTTCAAAGTGAATAGGATTGAACATTAGTTAGTTAAAGACTCTCATAGGTAAATGTAGGGTAGATTGACATGTAGGTACCGAAAGGGCGGGGTAGGGTGATGGCTTAGTGCGTCTGCCCTACACATAACCAACCTCCGAATCTAGATCACTGTTTTCATAGACCAAAAAGGAGTTATTTTTCAAAAAGGGCTAAATGTTTTCCAAAGGTTGCCAAACAATCTGTTTTTCTTAAAAACCCTCTCTTGAGGTGGTATTTTCAAAAACCTTTTTTAAAAACCTTAAGTGTAGTCTTCGAATTATTCTTAGTTTTTAGATGACCTAACTCATCTTAATCAAGTTAGGTGGCGACTCCAAACTTTTTTTCGAAAGCCCTTTATTCAAACCAATTTTCAATTCAAACCTAGTCGCACTCATTCTTCTAAGAGGGTAAGTTCTAACGAGAGAGTACAGCATTTTTTCCACTTATGTGTGTATTCTTCGAGTGCAAAAAATCTGGGCGCGATAGCTGGCGACTCCACTGGGGACACTTAAAGGGTTAGGCCGTAGTCATGTCTCTTTACCCTTCACCTATGTAGAGTCTTCAATTAACTTGGTTCAATCTTATTCACTTTAAATTTTCAGAACTAAATTTTCAAAATTGTTTTCAAAAAATATGCATTTATTCATATTATCTTGTATTATGTTTGTCATCCACATACTAACACTTGCATCTTTGCTTTGTAGGTGCGCTTTTTGCTTAAGTTTTATTAACTGTTGTGCATGAATGTGATGAACATGATGAATGGGAGTTGTTGGGCTCTTTCCTCCACTTTTAAAAATCACACACACACATTGCAAGTGCACTTGCATTTTGCATACTTGCATTATTACCCTGATATGTCCTTTCTAGTTAGAAAGGGGGAATGGTATATTGGTTGTGTGCAAGATGCTGTGTCAGTTTCTTCGCCTACAGCCTCTTGATGGTTACCCCGCTCGGATCACCAACCGATCATGTACCACCTCGGGGAGTGGGCCTAGGTTTGAAGATCCAGGGACCGAGCCTTTTTAGGACGCATTAGTTAAACCTCAACCTCATACTCATATAGACACCATGCATAACCAAACCTCTGCCAGATTTAAGACACGAGCACCATTTTCAAATCCATGGAGGAAAGAGCGACTGCTCTTACTTTCATTTATACCTGTCTATTCCTGCTGTTATACTGACTGTATTCATACTATTATAATGCATGTCTAACTACTCATGCATGCACGTTTACTTTGCTATTACATTCTCTCTCATTATACTCTTTGCATACCCATGTTCATGCATTTAATATTCCATGTCAAAACAAGAGTTCTAAGTAACTCAAGTCACTGCATTCTCATGCATATGATCAACCCATTGAGAGTGACACCAAGGTCACTCTCCCTTGCATTAAACCTACCTAAACCCTAAGGGTTCCCACGTATCCCTGAAGACTCATTGCATGCATCTCAATTCATTCCACAAGAGGGGCCCCAATCCCTCTATGCTCACAGAGATAGGATTGCCATGAAGACAAGGGGCAACCAATCAACAAGGTCTCTCAACGACCTCTTCAATATCAAGTCCAGGGAAGACGAATCCGAAGACTCAAGAGTAGTTTAGGGTTTTCCTTTGTAAAAGTAGATAGGCGGAAGTCCAAAGGAAAATGTTTCCCCTCCCCCTATTAAAATGTATTTCAATTCTTTTGTATCTTGAACCCAAAATTTAATGTACTTCTTTACTTGTATGAATGAATGCATGGATGGCTGAAGGTTCCTACCTGACGGTAAAGTGTCTGCATACAGGGGCAAATCCCCTATCTCCAAAAGTGGGCCAATACATCATGATTAGTTTCCCTCTTAAAGAGGGACACCCTAGGACATGCATTGCATAAAGCTCTCTAAAAACTAGAAATTGACTTGCGATTTGTGTTTTTGTCTCCTTCTTTCTCTCTTTTTATTTTTCATTTACAGAGGTCACCCTGCACTGAGTCAACATTGCTCCCAAAAAGGAGCAGCATCCACCTAGGGATCCTATTATCACTCGGCAAAGAGCATCATTGATGGCTGCTAACCCTGAAGAATCCTCTCAAGTCTCTCGAGAGGAAGTCAACGAAATGAGGACTAAGATGGATGAGATGCTCAAACTCATTCAAACTCTGGCCATGAAGGATGCTACTACAGTCCCGTCATCATCTATGATTTATCCAAAGACCTTGAACCCACTAATCCAAGGATCATGGTTTAGTTCGATAATGCTGGGAGGACTAAGAAAGATGCCAAAGGGGTCAACACTGAAGAAGAAGAGACCATATTGCTTTCACCTGCTATAAAGAAGGCTTCTCTAGACCCTCTTAGTCTGAAAATCCAAGGATTAGAAGATTCGTTGCGAAGTCTCCATGGCCACGATACTTACGGGTTCACTTCCTATGATGAGCTCTGTTTCTTCCCTGACCACCCAAGACCTGCTAAGTTTAAAATGCCTGACTTTCATAAGTACGACGGTACCGGCAACCCCGTTGCTCATCTTCGTCTATATGCTGGAGCGCTAAGTGGACATGGCAACGATCCGAAACTCCTTATGCAGCTATTCTAACACAGTCTCACAGGGTCTGCTCTATAGTGGTTTGCTCGTCTGGACTTAAGGAAGATCACAACCTAGATGGAGCTAGTCAATGCGTTCAAAGCCCAATACCGTCACAACATCGACCTCACTTCCGATCGATGGTCCTTGATGACGATGAGCAAGGGTGAGAAGGAGAGCTTTAAAGCCTATGCCCTAAGATGGAGGGAGGCCGTTGCACAAGTAAACCCTCTGCTGGAGGAGAAGGAGTATGTACAACTGTTTGTACATACTTTTCAAGGTCTATTCTACAAAAAGCTCTGCACAAGCGTAGGAAAAAGCTTCTCCGAGCTTATCATGCAGGGAGAGATGATAGAAAACGACCTCAAGATAGGAAGAATTACGGATCCCTATGCCAAGACCAGAGAAAATACCGCCAACATAGCCAAAAAGGTGGCCACTACAAGGGGCACGATCAGGAAGGAAAGTAAAGTGTCCGCTATTCTGCCTAGCCAACCACCCCAATACCGTCCCCCGCTACAATCACCGCCAGTCCTACCCTTACCCACTTTGACCATGCCTGTTCCTACCCCTAACTATGGCCCCGCGGGGGCACGACCCAACTTTAATAAACCTACTCGACGCATTCGTACTTTCGACGCCTTAGCCTGCACCCAAACCGAGGCTTACCATAGCCTTCTAAAGAACAACATTTTGAAGCCCGTCCCTGCTTGCTCGTTGCCAAGCCGTCTGCCCCCGACCTTTAATGCCGCTCTTACATGTGAATACCATTCAGGTGGCCAGGGACATGACACCGAAAGCTGCTTTGCTCTCAAGCACAAGATTCAACACCTGATCGATAATAAGACCATTGATCTGCAGCCGGTAAAACCTGCTCCTACTCCCAATGTGACCACCAACCCTCTGTCAGATCACACCATCAATATGATACTAGTAGAGATAGAAGACGAGGGAGAATTCGACGAGCTCGAGGCCGAAGGTTATGAGAACGATTGGGAGGCCGATGAAGAAAATGACTGGGAAGAAGATCTCCCACTATGCCCAATTTATCTCCATAATCCTGATGAGATGCTTGACGCTTCTGACTGGCCCATTGATGAGCACGTGTTCCTGGAGGGAGAACATATCGAAATCATAACTGCCGATGGATGGGGTGATGAATTTCTACACCCGAGGTATACAGCAGCTGAACGTCAATTACTAGAGAACCCTTGGCTCGCAACTGAGTACAACTATGGAGACATGGGATGGGAGCTAGAGGAGTCAAGAGAACAGACAAAGCCATTTGAATTAGAGGGGGGTGAGCTGGTCACCCTGTTTACAGAAGAACCCACTGCAAAGAACAGAAAGGAGGCTAACAACCGCATCAATAGTGTCAACATCTTTGGAGCTCTAGATGAAGCCTTTGCTTGTCTCGCCTTAGCTGAGGATCCAGGTCGCGAATGGAGCATCGAAGATGTGGGAATTGTCCCAAGGCCGTACTAAAATGGGTTCCTTGCACAAGCGTACAAGAAAGCGGTGTTTACACTCATTTTCTTTCTATCCCTTTTACTTTCTGTCTTTAAATTAATGTTTACATTCTGTTTTTTCAAGAACTCTGTGCTTGCCATAAAATTGATAATATCAATCAAGTAATAGTCTTTTATCCCATTGCTGTTGTCTTATTATCTCTAGGGAATGGTGGCTACCTTCTACATAAGGGGCACGGTTTGTCTTATGGAATGATCCAACTTGAAGGGATGATAGCATAAATTAACCACTCACCAAATGATCAGCTTTTCAGAGAGAGAGAGGATAAAGATGAGTGAGGATACTACCCAAAGGCAGCACTTGCAGGACCCTAAAGCTAAGCGATGTGTGGCCAATTTATCAAAATGAAGAAGAGCCATCTTTCACTTCCCCACATATAAATAAAAGAATAAATAACTAATAAACAAATATGCTCATATTCCCTTTGTTTAACCCCTAGAGCCTCGCAACAAACAAAGTTTTCTTTGTCAACCCTAATCCAAGACTGTCCTCCCCATACTGGGGCAGACAATAGTTTGAGAACTCTAGGAATGGTATCCACCCCCGCTGTGCTAAAGCAGCAATGAAAGCTCTATAGATCAAGCAATCTAATTCAAAGTGAAGAGAGGCCCTCATTTCATTTCCCATACAATCAGAAGTAACCCCTTGCCAAACCTGTTGAGCCATCCATCTTTTTTCTAAGAAAACCTCAACCTAGGGATCATCGCCCACACTGGGTAGATTGAACTGCCAAGGAAAATATCCAAGGGAAAAGGGGCGAAGAATTATTTATTTCATAAAGGAATAGAAAGAAAAAGCAAAGGAAAGGAGTTGCCAAGGTGTAAGAAGCAAAAAAAAAAAAAATCCTTTAAGGAAAGGCCTGAAGAAAATCATGATTGAGTCATCTTCAAAGGCATAATAAGAGGATTGAAAGAAAAGAAAGTCATGTTTATCTCAAGGAGTAAATAGAAAGGGTGAAAGAACAAGGTCATTGTCACCCTGAGAAGTATATGGTCAAAAGCAAGACGGAAATTCAAAGGTAATCCTAGGTTATAAAGAAACCAAGTAGAGACAATAGGTTCGAGCCTTTACCCTTTCTTGCAAAACCCCAAAACCATGACCTACATTACAACCCTATTAAAGTCCCCTCTGATTGAAAACAGATTGCTTGATCTAAATGAGCTAGATACGCTGCCAAAGCTAAAGAAGGATGCTAATCCTATTGGAAAGTATTCAAGGATGGTATGGATCTAAACCCTACCGAAAACAACATCAAATTTGAGCTTGCATATCCCGTTGTTTCTAAAACCCCATAAGCTAGCCTACATTACGGTCCTAAACAAAGTCTTCTCGGATTGAAATGACTGGCCACTTATCGCTTTGCCAAAGGTCAAGTAAGTTGTTGCTAAAACCTCGAGAGTCGAAAGTCTCACCCCAATAACCCTATACACTAGCCCTAAGATAGAAAGTTGGAGGTGATCAAGAGGTTGAGAAAGGTGCGAAGTGCTATCATCCAATCAAAGTAGGGTTGAGCCAGAGGAGAGGCTAGACTCTCGAGGAGGAGGGAGTTACCATTCCCAAGATTACAAGTCTAACAGCACCTTGTGTCATTCTATTAACATATTTCTAACCTGTGCATACGTTAAAAAAAAAAAAATCAGCATGGGCTTTGCACACATAGGACATAACTTCCTGTAGAAATAGAAGTCACCAACATCAACTCATGTAATAAAATATCTAATATCATCATACATCACATGCATTTGATCATATGCCTAGTTGTAAATATCATAAATGTATTTGTCTAGCCACGCGTCTAAGGACCATAAATATCTATTTTTGTACAAAATATCAAAATAAAACTGTCTAACATAAATGTAACTCAGGGACAAGGGGCAAAAGAGGATCAGAGTCTCTACAAGGGGCATCTATCACAGGTCGAAATCGATATCATCTGGATCAAAATTCCCGAAACCCGGCATCGGAGGAGGTGGATAACTACTCGAAGCACCACCATCCTATAGGGAAGATAAAACTGAAATTAACTGCATACAAAAGGAACCAAGCAATGGCAGAGCAAGAAAAAGCAAAGAAAGAGTAACATACCCCCCCACCGCCCATCTGAGATAACCGAGCCGTCAAGGAAGCTACCTCGGCCTGGTACTGATCCTGCTCTATCTAGTACTGATCTTTCTGGTCTCTCACAGCAATAAACTCGGCCTGGGGCACATATCCTCCGGCTCGGCGCCACAGGTCAACCACCTCCTGGCTAACAGCGTACCCGCCGACTACTACCTCAAACCGGGTGAAGGCACTGACCGAATGAGCCCCAAAGTGCGCAGCATAATCCGTATCCAGAGGAAGCAAGAACTCAGCACCTGGCTGACGCTCCTGATACGGGATAGGTACTCCTGCCACCAAGGCTCCAAACATGTACTCTGGCGGAGCTTTTGCTGATCGGAACTCCTCATGAAACTGCCACCAGTGTCGCTCTCCAAGATAAGACTCCCAAGTGTCATCACAAAGAAAAGAAGCTCTCAACGGTCATCGGGACAAAGAAAATGGACTGATCCACAGGGACAATCGGGATCAGCCAAGTTACCCCGGACTCACAAAATTGTCATGCTGGACTGCCCACCTCAAAGCGAAGAAGCATCCTCAACAACTGCAGGGCTCTGGAAGGTATCAAAAACGAGGAAAGGCCAGAAGCTAGTCATGCTGAACGAAAGCACACACCGGCTCTGGGTATAGTATTCTCAAATGCCTTTCCTATTCTCTTTCCGGATTATTCCGAGTCAATTCTGGCCAACCCGGTACAAAATGACCGTTTTGCCCCTGGTGGGCCGATCTCCTTTTTCGACCACACTGGCTCTGGGTATCAAACCGGTAACCTTCTAAGACTGCTATTTATAGTTTTCTCAACCTCCCTTTACCTTTTCGGATCATTCCGAATCAGTTCCGACAAACCCGGTGCGAAATGACTGTTTTGCCCCTAGTGGGCCGGTCACCTTTTCCGACCACACCGGCTCTGGGAATCAAACTGACAACCTTTGGGAACATTCTGAATAATGTTTTCAAATTCCAAGTCTTCTTCGAGGACAGTCCGAGTCTATCCCGGTAGCTTCTTGACCCGATTGACCGTTTTGCCCCTAAAGGCCCAATCAACCCTTCCGACACATCTTGTCCTCATTTTTCATGTCAAATACCTTCGGGACACTATTTTAAGTGTTCCTGCTCTTTTCCGGCCTTCCGGGTCATTCCCGACTGCTTCAAATCATTCCCGGACTTTCCGAAGTCACTCCTAATGAAGTCAGGCTAAAATTGTATGGTAATCACTAGTACAGGCGCCCAAATCTAGTCAAAGATACGTTGCTTGCCGACCTAAATACTTTCCTAACTGGCTGGCGCCACTAGTAGTGGCGCCAACCCAAGAATTGGCCTAGCGCCACTCCTAGTGGCGCCAAGAGCAATTTTACCCTAGCGCCACTACAACAGGCGCCAGGTTTGTCCAACCTCTATAAATACAGAGTCTCTTCCAGCGTGAAAGAGGTCTGCAAACTCAGTTTAAGAATCATATAATTCGATTTACAGAGCTCAGACACTTCAGAAACCCTAGCTTCTTTAGGTTTTCCAAACCCTAGCCACCATACACAAACCCTAGCCTCACTCCTATACACCCCCATACACTCATACACTAGCCTTCAACCCTCCTTTAAAGACTTGAGGAGCTGCAATCTAGAGCTTGAAGACAACTCTTGAAGATTGAAGACGAAGATCAAGACGAAGATCGAAGACTAAAGACAAGCAAGGCGCGCAAAATAAACAAGACATACGGCAGGTTTTTTATTTAAATTTCTGCATTCCCCTCTCTCTTCTCACTCCTAACCCACTTGGGTTTTCTTTATTTTAATCCCCTATCTCTTTCCCCCCCTTTCTTTGTATGCTTGAAATAAGGGGACTCCCAGTCCATGTGTAGTATTAGACTATCGGAGGGTCATCGTGTCGGGTGTTTTCCTTTAGGCTAACCGGAGACCACGTGGGGTCAGCCCCCTTGATTATGTGGTGAAGCCTTAACCTTGTATGTTCACGACCCCAAAATTGCATTGTGCATATCATGATCTTGCATCTTCCAAAAGTTGTTTTCAAAGTCGTTTTCGAAATCGTCTTTAAACTTGTTTTCAAAGTTGCATCAAAATCTCTTTTTCAAAACATGTTTTCAAAATCACAATCCTATGGTGATTCTAGCATTTCTATGGCTAGGGTTGCTTTAGGAAAGTGTTACATTCAAAGTGACCCACATGGTCCATATTTTCAACTCCTTGTTATTTTCAAAAACCACTTTCCTAAAGTGGTTCTAGCCTTCCTATGGTTAGAATTGCTTTAAGAAAGTGAGATGTTTTTTATACTTTTCAGAAAGCTTTCTTTTCAAAAATCTCTTCCCAAAAATCTATTTTTCAACATACTTTCCTAAAACTCTCCTCTTTCTAAAATTGTCTTCTAAAAACTTTTTTCAAAAATCTGTTTTTCAAAACCTCCTTGTTCAACTCCTTTCTAAAACGCTCTCTTCAAAGTCCACTTTCCAAAAACGTTCCCTAGGTCTCTTTTCTAGAAAAACTCTCCCCAAAAATCTTTCCAAAAACTCTCTTTTCAAAATCTTCCTTCTAGAAACTCCCCTCTAGGATTTCCTTTCAAAAAACTTATTTTCAAAAACACACTTTCCAAAAACTCCTTCTCTTTAAAATTTCTTTTCAAAAACTCTCTCTTCAAATTTACTTTCCAAAGATTCCCCTCTAGGATTCCCTTCTAAAAACCTTCGTTTCCAAAAACGCAATTTCCAAAAACACTTGCCTTAGAGCCCAAATCAAGCCCTAGAACTCACAATTAGCAAACCTTAATTTTCTTTCCAAAAACATGATTTTCAAACTTTGCCCCAAATCTAGGTTTCCAAAACCTTTTGTTTTCTACATCAAAACTATACATATTTTCAAAACCTATTTTCTACGTCAAAACTATAGTTTTCCAAATCTAGAGTTTTTAGAAACTTCCCTTTCCAAATCCTTGCCAAATCTAATTTTCCCTTTAGGAAACCAAATCCAATCTTCCCGTTTAAGAAACTAAATCCTATCCTCCGTTTTTGGAAACAAAATCAAACCTTCTCTTTTAGACTCAAAATCTATATCTTTCCTAATTCAACTATTTCCTCATTTTCCACCTTCCTAAACCGTAAGTTTTCTAAAACTTTATAATCTTTCCTTAAACATTAGGCCTTTAAATCTTTCTTAATTCAACTCTTTCCTATTCTTAACTTTTCAAATTTTTCCTAAATTCAAACCTTTCCTAATCTCAAGATTTTCTAAAATCAAGCTCTAAAACTTTCTAAATCTTAAACTTTTCAAATTTCAAATCTTTCCAAATTCAAAACTTTCTAAATTCAAAACTTTCTTAAGTTAAATCTTTCTAAATTTCGAATCTTTCCAAAATTCTAAACTTTCCTAAACTTCAAATCTTTCCAAATCTGAAACCTTTCTAAACTCAAAACTTTCTCAATTCAAAACTTTCTTAAGTTGAAATTTTCTTAATTCAAACCTTTTTTTTTAAATCTTTTCTAATTTAAAATCTTTATAAAAGTCTAAGCTTTCCAAATTCAAAATTTTCTTAACTTGAAACTTTTCAAATTCTAAACCTTTCTTAAATTGAACTTTCCTAATTCAAAACATTTCTAAAATTCAACACTTTCCTATTTCAAAACTTTTCTTAAAACGAAACTTTCCAATTTCAAAACTTTTCTAAGTTGAAACTTTCTTAAGTTGAAACTTTCTTAATTCAAATATTTCCTAAATTGAAAACTTTTCTAATTCAAAACTTTCCTAAGTGAGACCTTTCCTTTTTCAAAACTTTTCTAATTCCAAAACTTTTCCAATTCCAAAACTTTCCTAATTTTGAAACTTTCCTAATTTTGAAACTCTCCTAATTTGAAAACTTTTTCAAAACTTTCTTAATTCGAAACTTTCCAAAAATGAGACTTTCCTAATTCGAAACTTTCCTAAATCGAACCTTTCCCAATTCAAACATTTCCTAAATCCAATCTTTCCTAATCTCTTAACCCTTCCAAGTCGAGTCAAATCTTTCTTAAACTTCACATCTTTCCTAAGTCTAGCTTTCTTAAACTTCCACATTTCCAAAACAAGTCTAAATCTTTCTTCCAAATTCTACTTTTTCAAATCAAAATCCAATCTTTTCGATTCCAAAATTCTAAATTTCAAATTCCAATCTCCTCTTTTAATTTCAAATCAAATCCAATTTTTAATTCAATCACTTATTCAAATCAAAACCTTCTATTTTCAATCGGACTCTTGTCCGAACTACGACTGACCTGATTCCTCCAAAAGGATACGTAGGCAACCCTCATGGGTGCAGTCACAACTTCTTTCAAATTTCAAATTCCTCCACATTTTCCAAATCTCAAACTCCATCATCTTTTCAAATCTTCAATCTATTTTCAAACTTCCAATTTCAAATTTCTATTTTCAAATCTCTATTTTCAATTCTAAAAACCTTCTTTCCAAATTCAAACTTCTATCTCTTCCTTTTCAAATCAATTTCTTTCCAAATCTATTTCTCAACTCTCTTATCTTGCACTTGCATATCATGCATCATATCTTTTTAAAACATTTTTTTCAAAGTGAATAGGATTGAACATTAGTTAGTTAAAGACTCTCATAGGTGAATGTAGGGTAGATTGACATGTAGGTATCGAAAGGGCGGGGTAGGGTGATGGCTTAGTGCGTCTGCCCTACACGTAACCAACCTCCGAATCTAGATCACTGTTTTTATAGACCAAAAAGGAGTTATTTTTCAAAAAGAGCTAAATGTTTTCCAAATGTTGCCAAACAACCTGTTTTTCTTAAAAACCCTCTCTTAAGGTGGTATTTTCAAAAACCTTTTCTAAAAACCTTAAGTGTAGTCTTCAGATTATTCTTAGTTTTTAGGTGACCTAATTCACCTTAATCAAGTTAGGTGGCGATTCCAAACTTTTTTTCAAAAGCCCTTTATTCAAACCAATTTTCAATTCAAACCTAGTCGCACTCATTCTTCTAGGAGGGTGAGTTCTAACGAGAGAGTACAGCATTTTTCCCACTTGTGTGTATATTCCTCGAGTGCGAAAAATCTGGGCGTGACATTCTTCATCACCTTTTCGCTTTCCCTTTTTTTTTTTGGGTGCGTGGTTAACTGTTTCAGATTTTAAGGCTTCTTTACTTGATCATTAATTTTTACTACTTTCCCAACCTTCTGATGCATTAAAAGTGACAAAGACATAGAAACCCAATTCTATTTTTTGGTTATTATGCAAATGCAATGGCCAGTTCAATTGGGTTAAGCAATGGCAAGGTAGCTTCTGTGGTGTTTCTGTACGTGGGTTCTGGCCTTCTTGAATTATTTGGTGAAATTGTATCAGGGTTGTTTGAATGTCATTTTTGTTAAGGCAAAACACGTTTTAATCAATTGAGACTCGGTTGTAGATATTGGTTCCAGTTCCATTGCTTACAAATTGGATAGTGCTAAAATAAAATCTTCATTGAACATATGTAAAGTTTTGTAGTCCTCATTTTTGTTTTGTTTTTTTGTTGCTACCCTCTATTTAATTTTTTTTTTTTTTTGGCAAAGTGAATACTATAATGATGTCCGATTTTTTTCTCTTTTTCCTTAACTTTTTTTCTTTTAGCATAGAAAAATGTTTAATGAGCATGTAAGTGTCAAATTTCTATCTTTCGTTTGGCCATCTATCAATCAACAAACAACTTGAACAATAGGCATAAACTATATTGAAATTTCCAAATAAAGTTAGCATCGTGGAGGGCCCATTTAACAAAATCAGCAAGTTGGTAATCAGCAAGTTAGTTTATTTCAAAATCCAAAGTCTAAACATGGTATAATGTACATATGATGGTGATTGTGTGTCAAATAGGTGTTACTAAAATAGCACTAGCTTTTTTTTTTTTTTTAAAATATGTGGAGTATTAGGATTGAAAGACTTGGGGTAGTGTTCTTGACCCACTTGATCTGTGATTGATAGATTATGGTTCATGGTTTTGAGTTCCAATTTGTCAACTTTTCTTATATATGCTTGCCTCTACACTTTTTTTTTAAAAAAAATAATTCATGTGCCTAGATTCATTCTTATATCTTGAGTTTGGATTAGTTATATGCGTACATTTCATTTTTTTTACCTGTTCATTCACATTGATCTATGTGTTTAAAATTAAATAACCAAGCATTTCAGGTTGAGGCACTGGTTCGCTGTGACCTTTAATCATGGATAGCACCACCATTTATGTTCATGTAAGTTGATTTTTCTTAATACTACTATTATCTTATTTGTTAAGAATCTTAGAATCTTTTTTTTTTTTTTTACATATTTATAATTTTATCTATTGTATAGGTGGATGGAGATTTGGAGCGAACCGTAAGATGAGCTCCCTTTACTTATTTCGTATTTGATCTACATTTCTTAATTTAAAATTTTTTAACCTTTCAAATGCCTTTGTATATATAGATTCACTTTCTTTGAGAAAAAAAAAACATAGGGGTTGTGATTCAGGATGAGCGAGACTTTACTACCATTCGTATTCACGGGGTAAGCTTACCAATCAAATCTGTTTGCCTTTTATTTTTTTTCTTAATAATTTTACTTATTTTTTGAAAGAAAAAGGCAAAGGCAACCGCAAAAGCAATGTCCAAGCGGAAAGAAAAAGCAAGTTTTGCTAGCAAAGGAATGGAAAATGCAAGCAAAGTGATAAAGTTCTTCCAAGCATTTTAATATTTGTTTTCGAAATGTTTAGCAAGTAAAAGCAAAGATTATCGAAATTTCAGTGCGTATATTTTGGAGCATGCATAAGTTTATCCTTGATCATGTACTTATTTTTTAGTATTAAGTTTAGGTCAACATGCATAATGCTTTAAAAACTCTTAAGAATATGATGAGTTTAGAGTTTTAAGTGGTGTCTATTGAGAAAGCTTCAACTGTACTTTTGTAGAATTGGGTTGAAAAAGGTGAAGAGCTCAAGAGACTAAATACAACTAGATTGCTTCGATGGCTATGTAGCAATAAGGTAATTTCAGTCACACTTTCTATTTGTATATTTTGTGTTGATTTTAATGTTTTTGTAAATAACTAGGTTATCGTGTATACTCCTCATTGGCAAAAATACAATCAAATTGACACAAAGACATTTTGAAAAGTGATGAAGGAAATTCATAGTTTTACGAGTCCAAGGACTTATTGGAAATAGCAAGTTTGAAGACATTATTAGACATTATTTTTGTAAATAAAACGCATGCTATTTGTGAAGCAGACACTTTTTGGTATAGCTTACTATCGCTGTGAACTCTATCACCCATTTTTTTTATAAAGTTTACTATCAATGAGAACTTTATTTTATTTTTGAGGTTTTTGTAAAACTTGATGTCTGTTTGAACTCTGTTGCTTAACCTGTGATAATTTGTATGGAGACTCCATGATTAGTGTCCCTTTTATTTTTCTTTCTTTAGCTGCCATTTTGTTCTCATTTCTATGAATTATCCATAATACACAAGAATGTCATTCTATTTTATTGTTTGTGAAATCAAATAAGACCCAAAATTGAATGTGCAAGTTTAGATTTTGTTGGCAATACTGTAAGCATGGGTTATCTCTAGTATATATATATAATGGTTGCTATGTGGATTGCTAGAGTAAGGCCTTTTCAATGCATCATCATGCAGCATAATGGTAAAAGCAAAATTAATATCAAGCGCCCACACAGCTTATTCCTTTATGCTACTCTTTCCAAAGGTAATAGAAATGTTCTGAAAATCAAATCAAGAACAAAGCCGGAGATTTTGACAGTATTAATTTCTAAATTCAACCACAATAAAAATGATCCAAAATGGTTAAACTTCCAAAAACTGGAGCCAGATGCAACTCAAATATTCATGCTGAGAACTTGAAATTGCATACCAAACTGGGAATGTAATAGCTGTTAATTGATTTCAAGTTTACTTTTCAGATTTTGAATAACCAAACACTATCGTAACAATTAATGGCCTTTTCCTCCCTCGATCTGCAGCTTAACTTCATGGACGGCCAATCATGTGGAAATGACAAGAACCAATAACACAGAATTGTAAATAGTTGAGTAGAATACATGCAAATTTTGATTGTTTATTTTGTGATAATCACCCGATACTCCTTCGGGCATCTGGCATTGAGTCTTACTCTTCCACTGTTAAGTGTAGAATGTATTTGTAAAACAGTTATTTTTTCTCCAATTATTTCACTTTTAATATAAAATTTAGATACGTTTAGGCTTTAGCCACTACTGGTGGCAATGGTCATGACAATCTTCTGTCCCTAATCTTCGTGTAGTTGGGTAACCCTGTTTTGGATTAATGTTGTTCAGAGTTCACCTATGAAGAAGAAATGATACTAGCTACCAATGGCATTCCAGTCCACTCCTCCAATTTGGCAACTTCACATGCTCCCTATAGCTAGTCAAATCGTGGGCTACTAGCTTTGCTGGATCCCTCCTTGAACTTGCTATGACCTTCTGGCCCTCTGGGTCCGATCAGCAGTACCTCTCTCTCTCTCTCTCTCTCTCTCTCTCAAATATATATATATATATGTGTGTGTGTGTGCGCGCGCATGTGTGTGTATACATATACATTTCTGCACATTGCATGTGCGTGCGTGGGTGTGTGTGTAAGTGTGGAAGGCTTAATGATCAATATGTGCGATTGAAATATGCAGATAGAAGATTAATGCTCAGCATTTGCATGTAGAACTGTTTGCTCTCCCTTGATGCTAGAAATAAAGTTGTTTGCATGTAGACTTAATTCTGTCCAAAAAAAAAACTTCAATCACCAGCTAAAGTTGCAGCCTTTTGCAAACCCAACTTCAGAAGAGATTGGCTTGTTGTTGGCTCTATGTTAGAAATAACCTTGAACCCGCCATAAATAGCGGGAAAAAAGGGGTAGAATCCAAACTCACAAGATCTAACTCGTAATACAGGTTTCCATTATATGTAGAAATTTTTTTGAGTGCAATACAAAACCCAACCATGCGAAAGATTAAATTAGGGATGAACCAAGGAAACGCAGAAAATTTTTAGAATAAATTTAGCTACCACATAAAGCAATAGAGAGTTCTAAGTTAATGCTATTATGCTTTTCTGAGGAGGAGCCAGAGCAGTCATTGAAATTAGACCTGTAGTACGATGATGAGATTTCCTCACTAATCTCAGTACTCATAGAAGAAGCCTTACTTCTTTGCGCAGAGCGATGATGCAACGACAGCGACAGTGACAATTCGCAACCACCAGTCTCTTGATCATCTTCTGCACGTCCATTTCCAGAGATATCGAATTTGCACCTCTTTGATGTTGCACATTGTTGATCTTCTTGCATCGCAATCTGTGAAAGAGAACTGGATGGTTGATCAACCCATAAATGTATGATAATTAAATGCACATTTCAAGTAAGTTAGTGTTACTGACTGCTATTATTTTGCTAAGCTTTTCTAAGGCATTCAATACCAAACTCATAAACCAGAAAACATTTTCAATTTTCTGGTAACATTCATGTAAAACACATACTAGAGCAGCTAAGGGTCGGATAAAACAGCTGTCTTTATTTTTATAAGCTGGTCTGGAAAATACAAGGGTATATTACGTGATGAAGAAGGAGGTGACCTACTACTTTAAGGGCGCTGCTGCTGCTCTCTCTCTCTCTCTCTCTGTGTATATATATCCGTATTGTACTGCTCTAATGCATTAAAGGGCCATCTTGGACTTCATTTTCGATCCCTGTTTATCAAATACAGAGTGGACCCACAGCCTTAATAGATCTTACCAGTCAAACATCGTGGCCATTATCCACGAGAACAAATCCATTGAAGTGCTCAGCAAAGAAATAATAAAAGCATGAAAATCTCTACTCCCAACCCCCTGACGTCCCACCCCATACTTTGACCATTAAAATTTTTTAATTTTGCTATTTTATCCATAGCCTTATCCTCATACTTCAATATTATCATCTACTTCAATTGTTTTGATATTTTTTTTTTTCACTCTCACCTTTTAATTTTTAATTAAAAAAAATTTTAATAAAAATTTTTAAATTTCTTCTTACTCTCACTTCCTTAATTTTTATATAAATAAAATTTTTATGATCAAATTTTATAATTTCTTTTACTCTCATCTCAAATTAATTAAAACAAAATAAAAATAAAATAATAAATAATAAATAATAAATACTTGCCTTGTCAATAGTAAATTCAGGTGTATAGAGGGAGGCATATCCGAATAGAAAATCTCTAATCTCATATTCCCTAACAATCTCACTCACTCATGTGACCCATATTTTTTTGTTCTTTTTTTATTTTTTAAAAAAATCAAATTAATCAAAACAAAATAAAAATAAAACAACAAATAAAAAATAATGATAATCACACACACACACACACACATATTGATTAATGATAAATTCAGGTATATAGAAGGAGGCATATCCGAATAAAAAATCTTATTCGAATAGAAAATCTCTGATCTCATATCTTTGATAATCACACTCACTGATGTGACTCATATTTTTTTTTGTTCTTTTCTTTTTTTTTAAAACAATTCAAATGAATCAAAACAAAATAAAAATAAAACAAATAAAAAATAACAAATATTTACCTGATGTGACTCCTATTTTTTTATTTTTTATTTAAAAAAATTAAATTAATCAAAATAAAATAAAAATAAAATAATTAATACATAATTAACCATAAAAAAAACATCACATTACTACTACTTTACACTAATAAAATATTTGAGGACAAAATGAGACAAAACAAAAAACTTTTCGTCCCATTAGCCCACCCTCGTGTTAGGGGTGGGAGTAGAACCTCTCTAAAAGCATCGGCACCATGACCAGAGTAGCTTTTGAACGCCGCATTTTAGTCATTTAGCATGTTTCTATTGATATACATTATAAACTTGTTTAAAAAATTGTGTGCGCTCTATTCAAAAAAGTGAACATGACCTAACATCTACCAACTATGCTAGGTGTGAAGCCCTGCGTTATTTCGCCTGTAGGTTTTCCAACCAACCAAACTGCTTTAGGAGAGAAATATATTTTATAACTTCATTCTGCCGAGAAAATATTGATGAAAAAAAACGTAGAAAAATCCCCATGTTGGGGTCAGCTATCATTTCTCATTCAACGAGGCCAAACTAGCATAAAGGTTCTACTAACCTACAAGTAAATGCAAAACATAAAACAACAAACAAAATACTGGCCTATGTAAAACAAAGTTGTATGATAAAGACTTGGTACCCGTAAAGATTATACTGCTTTGTTCACAAAAGACAATAATAATACTAGTCCTTTTTTTGGTCCTTTCTTTTCTTTTCTTTGGTTTTTTATTTTTAAATCTCATGCCAATAGGTACATATCCGCTGGTCACCTGAGCATCTTCTGGTATTAGAGTTTGAAACTTGAAAGTTGTCATGGAAAACCCCTAACAATGCATTCAAACACCATCAGAAAAGCTGTAGAGAGAGAGAGAGAGAGAGAGAGAGAGGAGGCTAATGGCTATTGTACCTTAAGTAAATCAGATTCCTCCAACGTATCTGCATAGGCAAAGGGATTGCTGAGGTTGTAGAGTAGATCATGTGGCAGAGAGAAGGCTGTGGATATTGGAGATGGCTCATGGGTCTGCCATCTGTAACCACTCTCCTTCTTTTTCTTCTCCTTCTCCTTTATTCCGCTTTTCTCAGGCACAGTCAGAGTATAATCATGAAAACAGTACGGATTCGTGACTGTCTGACATATTTTTTGGCTGCATTGCAGGTTCCGTCTCTCAGGGATCAAACTCATCGTCTCGATTCGAGCTCTGAGGAATAATAGCCAACAAAAAGAACATCAAGAAAGAGAACTAAGATGCAAACAACATCAGAGACAGTAAAGACAAATGCGTGTGTAAATGGGATCCTTTTTGTTTCTTGGCACAACCTTTCTTGAGATTTGGGTCCGAAACAAGTAAGGGAACAAGTAAGGGTATTAATGGCTAAGGCTAATTAGCTCACCTTTTTGTAGGGAGTGGACTGTAGACGAAGTGGGAATCCGATTCTTCAACGGGCTTCAAAGATGGATGGTAGCAGACGTCGTTTTCTTGATCAACACACCCATCAACATGATGATCTTCAAAAGATTGTTTTCTTTGTTGGTTGGAAGTCCCATCTGTTGTTATTGAGATTTGAGTGAGTCAAACGCATGCACACAAAGGTGTTCAAAGCCAAATGGGGGGTAGCGTTTAACAAGGCTCTGATACAAAACAAAACAAAACATAAAAAAAAACTCGCGGAAAACCATGCACAAAAAAGTTAGGCTTGTGGATTTCATAAGAAATGCCAATATTAGAAGATTAAAAAGGATGCTGGTTTTATTCTGTGCTCTATCTATTTTGGCTACAGAACAACTTTATTGGGAATGAGGCAATAAATGAGGTGAGGGAGCAACTCGTTTTTGACTTGTTTGGTTAAATTTTTTTTTAAATTTTTTTAATTAAATCTTTTTTTTTATTTATAAGTAAAAAAATTAAAATTTTGAAATTTTTGAGTAAATTTTACTTATCACTCATACACTTTGACCACAATCTCAATTTAATCTCTTTATTTTTGATTGTTCCATTTTAACCCTTACACTTTTAATTAAGTAGCAATGTGGCCCATCTATTAAATTTTTGTTAATAAAGGTGATGGAAAGCTTTTTTTTTTTTAAAAAAAAAATAAAAAATAATATTTTTTTATTATTTTTTTTTTTTAATTGTTAACAAAATTTAAAAAATGAAACAAAAAATACTAAAATTGATACTTTTTTTATTTTTAAAATATTATTTTAGTACTATTAATATAAAAATAACCTACAAATGTATTGAAAACAAAAAAAAAAAATTTATTTTAGTATTTTTTGTTTTCTTTTTTAAATTTTGTAAACATCCAAAAACAAAAAAAAATATTCAACAAACACTGCTTTTGATAACGTTTTTGTTTTTATTTTTTTATTTTTTTGGTATCATTTTTTGTTTTCATTTTTTATTTTTAAAAATAAAAAGCAATGTCTGTTTAATATTTTTTATTTTCAGTTGTTTACAAAAAATTTATAAAATAAAATAAAAAACACTAAAATAGTTTTTTCTTTTTAATACATTTGCAGGTTACTTTTATGCTAATAGTATCCAAAATAATATTTTGAAAACAAAAAAAAAAACACCCATTTTAGTATTTTTTGTTTTATTTTTTAAATTTTGTTAACAACTAAAAATAAAAAAATAATAAACAATATTGTTTTTTATTTTTTAAAAGAAAAAAATAAAAAAAATGGCTTTTCGTCACCTTTATTAACAAAAAATTGATGGAGAAACCACATTGCTACTTAACTAAAAATTTAAGGAGTGAAGTGAAGAAATTAAAAATAGAGGAACTAAAGTGAAATTATGATCAAAGTGCAAAGATAATAAGTGAAATTTATCCAAATTTTTTTACTTTTCTGCTTATCTTATATAGTTAAAAGAAAAAAAAAAAGTGAAAAAGTCTAATTTTTTCACTTATAAAAAAAAAAGCAAAATAAAAAAACTTAGAAAAACTGTACCAAACCAGAGAATATGTAATTACATGAACTTTGATTTGGGACAAGAATGAATCCTAATAGACGAAACCACGTTCAGAAAAACTCATGTTGGATTTGATACAAAATCCTAGTTCAGACTATAAATTAAAATTTTGATACAAAAACATGAACTAGCAGAGATGGGTTTCTGGTGGTTGAGAGAAACATATCAGTTCTTTGGATACCTTGTCTGCTCAGATCAGTCTTCACGCTCCTGTACATCTGATTGGAACAAAAAGAACACAAAGAAAAAGTAAAGACATTCATTACTTATTTTTAAATGGAGGCAAAATTGAACCTTAAGCCATCAAGTCAAGGAATTTATATGTTAGCAGAAATGAAAGAAAAACCAACCTGGAGATGGCTTTTGACATGTGAAATGGTGAGTCCACCTACATCCATCAACTGAAGAACCAGCTTTGGCGTTGCTTCTACACAGTGAAAAGAACAAAAGGCCAACATCCTTATAGTCAAGAACTCAGAGAATAAAGAAATCGAAGCCACAAAAAATCAAAAAAAAAAAAAAAGGGAGACGCCCAAGAAAAATTAGAGAGTAAAGAATAAGGAGCGCAAGCATGATCCAGAACACAAATGAAGGAAGAAACTAAAGACCAAAACCAGAGCAACCCAATGAAGTCCAGAGAGAGAAACATGGACTACTTACTGTCTTGACCACCAAGCCTGTCAATGGCATGAACAAAACAGGTATGAAGATGAGGAGTCCATCTCAAACGAGGCACCTTCGATCTTATATATTGTCTCACTGCTCCATTTCTTCCACAACTACCCATCTTCCTCTCTCTACCTTCGGCCCTGTTTGCTTCTCCAAACACCTCTCGAATATCCAACTGGTCCAAAACCTCTTCTTTTCCCGTCTCGATGAAGTTTTACGACCTGGGTCTTCCCCAAACCTTTTCCATACCTGTCCTAACTAACTACAGCCTCTCTTTGTTTATCCTCCTGAAAGAGAGGTTTTTGTTTTGTTTTTTTTTTTTTATTGTTGCAATCCCGTTGGAACTGTGTATGTTTGAAGCCACACAATATGCAGTGGCACAAAAGAGGTAGATATATAGGACAGAGAAAGAGAGGATTGAGAGAGAGGGGGGGGGTTAAAGATCACCAGAAGAGGAAGAGACGACGGTGAAGCTGAAGAGGGGCTCTGTAAATTCTTTTTGAGTTCTGATCATCTGCTTATGTTCCAACCCTGCAAAATAAAATTCTCATCACGAGCTTCTCATCTGTCTCTCTCCCCCAACAATATCATTACAAATACAATTGCCTTTTCTGCTGCGCTGCTGCTTTGACTCTCCTCTCTCCTCTCCCCTATTTCTCTCTCTAGAATCCTAATGCTCTCTCGTTTCTCTCTCTACAATCCTAATACGCCAACATCGTCATGATCACAAAAGCCCATGAAGAATTTATGGGTATTTATCTTGATTAAATGAAACAAAGCACAGTGATGGTGACGACCCAGCATGATTGTAACTAGAGTATGTGGGCGCCCCTTTTTAGTGACAATTTTACCCCTAATTTTTTATAGTAAGACATTTGTGTACTTGTATCAGTTGTATGTACTTGTATTCAGTAGGGTCTACGC
Organism: Euryodendron excelsum; assembly: GCA_033060915.1. Taxonomy (NCBI): domain Eukaryota; kingdom Viridiplantae; phylum Streptophyta; class Magnoliopsida; order Ericales; family Pentaphylacaceae; genus Euryodendron; species Euryodendron excelsum. Next base: position 28,526,578 of record CM065388.1, on the reverse strand, counting down.
CCTACAGGGTTGGGTAATTTGGACTTTAGAGTTGAGTTTGCCTTCACTGAAGAGGCTATGTCTAAATGGCTGCTTAAATGTGCGGACTTTGCGGAGAGAAGAAAAAAGTTGAATCATATGAAGCAACAAAAATATAAACTAATTATATTAATCGATAATACAAAATATATTTTCAGATTAGTATATAAATTGACACCGTCAGATTGTTTTTAAATATTTTACTATTCCAAAAACTTTAACAAAGTTTAATTAAATTTTATCTTTATTGTCTTAAAGTAAATATGAAAATATATAATTAGAGACAAGCTCATACCTTGTGCAAAAATGATTTAGTCCTGTTCAGTAAGACTTTTTGACTTAATTTTCTTTTAACTTATAAGCACAAAAAAAACTTTTTTTTTTACATTTTTGCTCTTTTTTTTTTTTGTTTTACTTATCTTTAGTTTATGAAAATGAAAAAATATTTTTTTACTTAAAAATTAAATAAAATTAAATAAAAAAATTTAAAATAAATTCTACCAAATGAATCCTTAATTTTTTAAATTGGTACAATATCTAACCAGCGTTTTCAATCATATACAGCCCCCCTTTTTGACCTAAGCCAACAAGGATCATTTAAAAAATTGTCTCTACACACCATTTTCAGTCATATAAAGCTGAGCTTCCGACCCCTGTAACCCTCACAAATCAACTCACCATTATAAACCATTATTCGCCAACGGCTCAGGATATCCATACCCATGACATTTATCTAGAAAATCTAGCTAAGGAAAACAAAATCCTAAGATACAAACGCGGCTAAGAAGTGTTTGCCTTGTGGAATGATATTAAGCACTCGCGGACCGCGGTCGCGGGGCACAGATCCCAAACCTTGTAAATTTTTTTACAGTTTAGATTAATTATACACAGCATTACTAATATTTTTTAAATTTTAAAACGTAACAAGTTGACCCTATAAACTATCAATTTGTATCAATCAACCCTTCCTATTAAAAATCAATTAAAAAATGAATGAAAATTTGTTATTTTACTTGCACATATTAACAAAAGTATAGTTTTATACATAAATTGATATTTTCTTGTTATAATAATTATTCAGTAACTGAAATGTCTCTTAAAATGACTTGTAAGTATAGGTACAAAATAAAAGATATTTTGATCATTAGATAATTATTACAAAAAAATAATATAATATGGGTTTAAAATGAACTTTTATGAATATATGCGAATTACATGATAATTTTTTATTTTCTCTCCTAACTAATTGTTAATATATTACTAACAAAGAATTGATTAATACAAATTGGTTGTTCAAATGGTCAATTTATTATATTTTAAAGTTTAGGAGGGATAGTGACACTGAGTCATAATTTAAAAGGTGTGATTGTAATTAATTCTATAATTTTTATAATATTTTTGGTTTTTATAATAAAATATAAGTATTGGTACCCCAAAATTTTACATAAGTCGATACAAAATTTAAGAATTTACCTGACTCCCCTCGGCATAAAATTTAAGTCCGCCCCTAATATTAAGGTCACTCGTGCAACTCCCAACATGCGGTAATGACACCTAGACTTTTATCATTTGGATCTGCACACGATTTAACATGGGCGTGAGATACCCTAAATTTTGAAGTTAATTCATTACAAGGTCGTCCCTGTAAGTCACAGTTCTTCTCTTTCTAGTTATGCTACTAAAATTTTATGTACCACCGCATTCTATATTTGTCTTGTATTATATATCTTTTAATCGCAGATTTGTGAAGTGGAAACAAAAAAAAAAAGATAGAAAACAACAATAAAAATATAGTTACAAATGTTAGAAAATATTATTCAATTCGGCAAGGAAAATGATAAAAAAATAAATAGATATTTGTCAAAAAAATTATTTTCTTTATTGTGCACTCATTAAAAATTAAATATGTCCCTACTATGAGTGCCTACTCCTGGAAGGAGCTTAGCTCCCAGAGTACACACTCACAGTACAGACAAGTGAATATATAATTTTATTTTTATTTTATAATATTTATGCATTTTAGGTCCAAACATAACATTACTTTAAAGAATAAAAGGGTACACACTCTAAATGGAGATCATTAGATCAAATATGGTCAAATTCAGCGAAATGAAAAATGGTGTTGATATTTGACCTACATGTAATAGGATTTTTTTATGAAATATTTCTGTCTAGGATCCATGTCTACTACTAAATTTAATGACAGTGTGAATTGTCCCAATTTACATGTGTAGTCGGGTTCAAAAGTAGCAGGCTTATACATAGCCAGATTAATCTCCTCTTACAACCTGTTTGAAAGTTGGGAAAAGAAAGGGAAGGGGAGGGGGAGGAAAGAAAAAATAAAGAAAAAATAAAAGAAAAAAAAGAAAAATTTTGAAATCAATTTCTCTCCTTCTCTCTCTCTTCTTTTTCTTCACTTTTCTTTTATTTTTTTTAAATCAAACAAAAAAATAGTAAATAATATTTTTTCTTCCTCTCTTTTTCTTTTCTCAAATTTGAAACAGGCTGTTAGGGGTTCACGGAACCCTCTTCCGTTATTCACATACAATGCGCCCGCGACTATTGCCCCACCTAACAACTAGGGACACTTTGTTCTCCAAAAGACTAAGCGAAATTTCAAGTTTAACCTCAAGCAGTCTTTTCCAATTTCAAATGCGTCATTGACATTTGTTAGAGTAGGTAGCATAAGATGAGCATAGTCAAAGGGGCTACCCAGCTTTCCATCTCTTACACTCGCGAATACATTAGCAAGGAAATAAAATTAATGTAAATTCCATTGTTAACTGTTAATAATGATGTTACAGGGTATTGAGCTTTCTTTTTTTTCAAATTTCACCTTTTATTGGTAGTATGAGATACAGATGTAAAATTTTGAATAGTTTTCGGTATTTATCAAAAAACATTTAGTTGCATTATTTTTTTCAATAATTCCAAAATAGTCCGGAAATTCTTTTACAAACAATTGCAAACGTTCTAAGTTTTGTACATATTTGTGAACAATTATGGATTTCACTAGGCTTATAGTTTTATAGCAGGGCGAGAATATGATCGCCGTAGTGGAAAAAACAATTTATGACCTATGAAAATGTAATGATCTTCGTACTTCTGGAAATTAATTAAAATGAAGAAATATGAAATAAAAATTATAGGACGTTTTTGGATTTAAAACTTTGAAAGTAGGTCATATGGTCCTTGAGAAGAAAAAACAATATTCGCAGCAACAACTCTACAATTTTGCATATTTCTATTTACTAAATATTTTCCTTATGGGGCTGAAATCCAAAAGGCTATGGCATCCATAGTTGTACAAAATATTTATCTCAATAATAAAACGTATCAATAAATCAGTTCAAATTAAGTGCCACAAAATTAAAGTTTGTATGGTCACAAACTGACTGGCTAAATCTAAACATGCTTTGTTTTTTTTTTTTTTTTTTATCATAATTTATAGTCGCAATTGTGTGTTAGACTTTCCGTTTTGAAATGAAATACTTACATTTTTTGATAACATGAAAAGAAAATAATAAAAAAAGTTTCAATGAAAATTGTAAACTATATGAGTACACATCCAATTTAAAGGACAAAAAAAAAAAAAAAACCTTTTCTAGAGTCTTGAGAAACAGATACATTGGATTTAGAAATAGCAAATTGGAAAATCAATGAGAAATATTGAGATTTTCAAGATCAATAAGAATAGATGAAAAGAATTGGGTCAAACTTTTGGTTTGTCAATAATGGACCTAACTTCTCTTTCTATAATCCGAAATTCGGGAGGATCTAAGTCTAAGGACCACTTTATGATCAATTACATTCAAAGGTGACCAAAAATCAACCACTAACACATAATGTACATTCCCTTTCTAACCAATTCACATTCATCTTTTTGGTTGTCTAAGGTTCATATATTTTATGGGTCAATCAATTAATGGGTGACCATATAGCTAGTTTGATCACTTTTCTCATCTCTCATGATCAACCATCATCCATGCATTATATAATTTGTATGAAGATGACAAAATTTGTGACTTTGTGTGGACAGTGGCTCAAGCACAAATTTAAGGGTAGTCGGTCAAAAAAATTTAAATTAAAATATAACTCGTTTGAATTAAGTTATTTGATTAGTTTTTCGTCTTAGTTTTTTTTAACAAAAATTGAATTCTTTTTAATTCTTTTAAATTATTTTTTTGATACTTTTATATTGTGTTTTTTTAAAATTAAAAATAAAAAAATTAATAAAAATATATAAATGACTTATATAAGTCAATTAATTTAACTACTAATCCAAATTAAAATAAATAAATACTCTGTATAGCATTGTACGTACGTATATGTGCTTTAGAATGGCGTGAACTTAGCATGCAGGTTGTAGAGTTTTAGTTAGGGGTGGACATTGTTTAGGCTCGGCTTGACCAGCCCTATCTAATTAGAAATAATTTTTATTTAACCTAAAACTAAATCTTAAGCTCGCTTAAAATAAAAAATAGATGCCTAGCTTGCTTATTTAAACCAAAACAAAATTAATAAATATTCTTCAAAAACAATTTTTATAATATAAAATCTATATATATATATATATATCAACATATACAAATATATTATTCTATACATATTTTGGGCTAGATCATCGGTTTTATGGCTATCCCTAATTTTGATTAATAGCTACATTTCACTCCTTAAGTGTGGACACTATCATTATCTTCTTTATAAGGGGGGTGTGCAAGTTAATGAACTTTCACTAGAAAATAAGAATGGACATTGGTCTGGTCGAGTGGAGTTTGAACTGCGTCTACACTAAAATTTAAATTTATCGAGTTTGAACTGGGTCAAGCCCGCACATTTAACTTAAAAACATTTTTAATAAATATCTTTCTTCAAACTTTTTTTAAATAATATAAATTTTAAATAAATAAATATATTAAAAATATTATTTTACGTAAATTTAAGCCCGGATCAAGTTTCAAACTTTCAATAACAATTTTTAAGCCTGCTTATTAATCTAATTGGGTCTAAAAAATTTCAAGCCTGTAAATAATGTGTCAACTTAGCAGGGCAAATATGCTATCGGGTCATGGCCACTTCTCACCGTCACCCACATTCCCCTTGTCTCTCTATCTGTAGACCAGGTCAAAAGTAGGGGTGACAATTTTAACTCGAAATTTATGGATCCGCCCAAATCCGTCAACCTAAAAATCGTCCAAACCTGCTCAAATCTATAAATGGATTGTAATTAGGTAATTGTAGCTACACTCCTTTAAAAGCGGGTAGGAGGTGGGTGTTTAATAGGTTGCCCTAAGCGATTGTCAGTATACCCATCGAATCTACGATCATCCCATAACCTCTTTAAATCTTCTTCAATTTCAGCAACTTATATCCCAAAGACTATCTCGAAATTGCAACGAACCCGAACACGAACCCAGTGAGACCGATCAAGAAACAGAGGATCAAGACTGTGGATCTACGATTGTAAGACAAAGGGCGAGCATAGAAGGATTTAGGAGACGAAGGCATGTCGAGACGAGACTGTTTGGCATTCAAAAAAAACCCTAGAAATATAGGGTTCTATGGTGTGAAATACCTCGCTGAGATTAAGCTTTGTGAAATGGTAGCTGGTTGTACACGGACGGCTCAAATTGCTTTGGCGATGTGAACTGTTGTGAAGAGAATTCCTGGCCGATCGAGGGAGAAGAAATCAATGTTCAAAAGATCTGGGCGGCGGATGGTCGGAGAGGGAGGTCAAGGTTTTTGTTCTTCTTGTGAGGTCTCCATTCATTGGGCTTCGGAGGGATCACAAGGTTCTTGAATTGTTGGGTGTCAGTTACGGTTTTGAAGAGAGAGAAAATCAGAGGTTCAAGGATCATGGCGTTGCATAGAGAAAGAACGATGTTGACGAATGATGATGAAGGTAGAATCGGCGACCATTGATTCTGATTTATGAGCTTTTGTTGATAATTCAAGGACCATGTGCCCGATGAAAAAAAATCTCATCAAATAAATAAAAAAAATTTATATTAAAAATGGGTTGGCTTTGGATTAACAGGTTTAATGTGTGTCCAATTAATTAAACCGGCTCAAATTCAATTCATTTATTAATTAGATATATTTAGGCTAACTCATTTTAATTCGTAACCCATAAATATTCAATCTAAACTCGTTTAAATTCGTCCATTTGCCATCCTAGTCAAAACCATAAAAATTATTTTTTTTGAATTTTTGGAACTTTTTATGTTTTTGGAAATGAGAAAGTCAACTCTACAGACAAAAGAGAGATAGAGCCACACAAGAAAGGTTAAATATTTAACAATCAGAATATATAATTAGAAAATATAATCAGAATGATATGGCTGAGTTGTCGGTCTATCACTTTAAAACAAAAAACTTACTAAGATGCATTTTAATTATAAAATTACCATTGTCACATCATTCTGATTCAAAATTCTAATTATAAATTTTAGAAGAATAACTTTTTTCAAATTTCATTCATAAAATCTGAACCGTAGGTTGGGTGACCCAGACGCAAGGGCACGAATTATTATGCCGTGTCGACGGTAGGCATTTAAGAAAGATAAACACGTTGGGTTCGTTTGGTTGAGGTTGAGAGAGAAAGGTAAGAAGAAATTAGAAACGTAGAATTGAATTTCGATCAAATTACATCACTCACGTTTTTTTATGTTTGTTTTTGTGTAATTAATTTCTCAACTAATAAAGGTTTTTTTTTACCAAAATAAGTTAAATTTTAAAATTTATTTTTTAAATATCAAATTGACAAACCTTATTCCCAAACTATTTTAAAATGCAATTCAAACTTGTGTTTTTATTTCAAAAGCTGAAAAAACGCAGTCCAACACTGCATTTTACAGAGAAATGTAATTTTAAAGACTAAATTCTTGAACTGCGTCTTTTCCTTGTTAACTCTGCCACCTCCCTTCTCTTCTCTTTCACTCTCTCTTCTCTTTTCTCTATTTTTCTCCTCTTTCCCGTTGTCCCTCAGCAGCAAGCTTGTTTTCTCCTCTCAGCCATTTTTATCTTTCTCTACCTTACTCCTCTCACTATAACAGGTAACTTATTTAACTATAAAAAGTTTTACACATTCTTATAGTAGAAAAATATATTATTTTGAATATATAGTTATATTAAATGTAGTTTAAAAATCACTAACTTTAGTATTTTTGTTGGTAGTAATCTTCATTGGTCTCGTCACGTGGGCAAACACTTCTCTTACTCCTTGTACTCTGGCAGTCACCATCTTGTTTGGTAAGCTCTAATATATTTTTATTTATCTTGTTTAGGTGTATGATGTTATTATATATAGTTACATTATTTTATGTTATTGAAGTTGTTAAAATATATGTGTTTTATTTATTTTTGTTGTCATATTATTTGTGTTAATAATTACTAAACAATTATAAATAGATTGTGTGCACGAGAAGCATCACATTTCTAGAAAATTTATTTACAAAATTATTGTAAAAATACAAAATTTATTTACAAGTGAGTAAATTTTTTTTAAGGGACATAGTAAAAATTAATTGAAAAAATGTCTTGGTGAAAAAAATATATTATTAAAATATGTAGTAAGCTTTTAAATTTTGTTTTACAAAATATTTGTAGTAAGCTTTTCTATACAAAATTTATACAAAAAAAAATAGAAAATTGATTTACAAAATTTATTGCAAAAATAGAAAATTTATTTACAAAATTATTGTAACAGGAAGAAATTTATTGAAGAAATACGAAATTTATAGAAAAAATAAGAATTGATTTACAAAATTTAGAAAAAAAATAGGAAATTAATTTACAAAATTATTGAAAAAATATAAAATTTATTTACAAGTAAGCAAATATTATTATGAAATTATTGTAAAAACACATAATTATCATAAAAATACAAAATTTTTTGAAGAAATACGAAATTTACGGACAAATTAAGAAATTGATTTAAAAAATTTATAGAAAAAATAGGAAATTGATTTAAAAAATTATTGAAAAAATAGGAAATTTATTTAAGAAATAATTGAAAAATAAGAAATTTATTTACAAAATTATTTTAAATATACAAAATTTATTTACAAGTAAGTAAATAATATTTATGAAATTATTGTAAAAAACACACATAATTATCATAAAAATAAAAAATTTATCGTAGAACTACGAAATTTATAGAAAAAATAGGAAATTGATTTATGAAATTATTGAAAAAGTAGAAAATTTATTTATAAAATTATTGAAAAAAATATGAAATTTATTGAAAAATAGGAAATTTATTTGCAAAATTAGTCTAAAAATACAAAATTTATTTACAAGTAAGTAAATATTATTTACAAATTTATTGTAAAAACACATAATTATCGTAAAAATACAAAATTTATTGTAAAAATCTGAAATTTATAGAAAAAATAGGAAATTGATTTATGAAATTATTAAAAAATAGGAATTTTATTGAAACATGTAGTAAGCTTTTTAATTTCATTGTACGAAATTTGTTAATGAAATTATTGTAAAATTAAAAAATTTATGTAGGAAAGTATTGAAATATGAAATTTATTGAAAAAATAAGAAATTTATTTACTGTGGTGTTAAGTAAATGTAATTTAAGCAAACCCTAAACATGTCCCTTGAAAATTACCTTGGCTTTAAGTAAATGTATGATGTATTTGTTTGTTTTATAGCAAAGTAGGACAAAAAATGGATGAGAAGGTGACAATGATGTATTGGGGTGAGAAAATAATGAAAGATCGTAATAAAGGGATATATCACTTCCCGAAGACCTCGATCACATCACTCGATTGAATAGATTGCTTCCTGAAACCCCTAATCGCGTGGCTCAGAAGTTACCACTTTCAGAAACCCTTAGAGCATCTCACAAGCGCTCCCCTAGGGTTGTCTTTTCCTTCGATTTCATGATTATAACGCACTGTCAAACGACTTGAGAAATACGTAAATTAGATAATTTTTGAAAGTATTTCTAAAACACTTTCCATCGGTATAGTCCGATCGGAGAGATCATCCCCTAGAGGCCCTAATCACGTGGCCCAATGATTGTTACTTTTAAACATCCACGGAGCGTATCACAAATGTTCCAAAAAAGTGTGTTTTATACATACTTCCCTAAATGATATCTCACTATTTTGAACACCTTTGAAGCTCCCCAGAAGTTCTCGACTCTTGAGAAACAATAGCAGAACATCGTAAACGCCATGAATTTTCCCGAATCTTTTTCGCATTGCACAATTATCAAGGCAAACTTAATACTAAAGTTCCCAAAGGAGGAACATATGCTACATGTGCCCAGATTGTGATCAAATCGATCAAAATTTTGCTCGCTCTCCAAGTTGAGTTAGTACAGAGAGTGTCAAGTGGCATTCAACCATTGAAATAGTACTAGCGCACGCCACCTCTCAAAACATTGCCTATAAATACTAGGCTACCCCCCTGTATATTCCAAGGTGGAAAACAATGGCGAAACCTTGCTAGAACACTCCTAGAACCTCGAAAAATCCTAAATACTTTACCTCTTTCAACATTCCAAGCATTTAAACTAGATTCCACCCACCTAAAACCTATACATCTCATCCTTAAAGCCTCCAAAGCAAGACTCAAGCCATTTTCAGCTCACTTCAAGGCCATCGAAAACCCTTCAAATCTCAAGCAAAGCTCTCCATTAAAAGCTGAAGAATTTGTAAAGACAAGATAATATTTCTATTTATATTTTGCTACCCCCACTCTTCTCTTCTCGCTCCTAGTCTCCTTAGGCTATTCTCTATTTTCAATCCCTATCTTTTACCCCCTTTCTTGCATGCTTGGAACAAGAGAGCTCCTAGGTAATGCCTAGAGGAAAGCTTGTGGGAGCCACCGTGTAGGGGATCTCTCACAAGTCTACTTTGAGATGGTATGGCCTTGGAGCACCTTGCAATGTGGTTGGCCTTTTAGCCTTGTATGGTTTCATGACCCTCTTGCATATGGCTCTTATATTCATGGATTGCATGCTTGGCTTTGCTCTTACTTTTGTCATCTTCATGCTTTTCTTAAATCCTTATAAAAATATTTTTCTAAAAATTGCTAAGAGTTGGTTCATTGAAGTTTAGAATGAAACCCCAAGTTTTCATGTTCTAGAAAGCTCTCCATTGGCCCCCTAACTTATATTTTGCATACTTGTATTTCTTTACATTTTATGTTACATAAAAATGGCTTTCAAACCCGTCTCTTCTATATTGATTTTTAAGAATCTACTCTTTTGAGCTTTGTGGTTGAAATGGTTCCTTGAAACCTTCTCTTGAGTGGTTTTCCTATTATCTTGACTATATGAACCCTAATTCATTAGAGTTGGTCTTCTTCACTCTAAGGATGACTTTGAAAACAACTCTCTTCAAGAGAGGTTTTCAAAAGGGCATTTGTCTTCATTATTGTTAAAATGGTTTTCGAACTCTCTCTTTCTATATGATTTTCAAAGCTTTGATCTCTTGAGTTTTGTGATTGAAATGGTCCTCATCGAACCCTTTCTTGAGTGGTCTCCTCACTTATTGACTATAGGAACCCTAGTTTACTAGAGTGGTTTTCTACACTCCAAGAGTGGTTTTCAAAACAACCCTCTCCAAGAGAGTTTTTAAAAATTCATTCTCTTTATTTTGCATAAAAAAATGTTTTCTAAAACCAACATTACATGTTGATTTTGAAAAGTTTTGCTTTCTTTAAGTTAGTGGTTATAATAGTCCCAATGAAACTCTCTTTGGAGTGGTTTCCAAATATCAACTATATAAATTATACACTTGATTAGAGCTTATTTTCATGTAATGATCTTTTTCAAAATTCATGTAACTCTTTAAATTTTTTTTTCAAATCTGTTACAAAACATAATGGTTTCTAAAATCCCTTTTCAAAATTCATGCATTAAACCACATTTCCAAAACCACTAAGTCCAAACCTTAGTTCAAAGTCAGTTTTCAAAATCACCTTCTAATCCTTGGTTAGCTTGACCCTCATTGTGTTAGCCCTAGGATAACCTAACCTTAATTAGTTAACCCTAGTTCAATCTAATCTTAGGTTTGCCTAACTCTAATTGGTTAACCCTAAGTCAATCCAACCCTAGTTCAATCAAACCCAAGTTAGTTAACCTTAGGTCATCCCAACCATGGTTAGAAGGCTTCAAAGACTCCAATTCTAAACTTCTTTCAAACCTTTTTTCAATTACAAAAATCATTTGCATGGCATGCATTCAAAAAGATTCTACTCTCTTGAGTTTTCAAAAATCAATTCAAAAGTCTTTTCTAATTCTTCCATACCCTATTAAAAAATGTTTTTAAGAATTCTCCTAAACTTGTCTTGGCAAAAGTGGTTAGACATTTACTATTTCCACAAGCTATTTCAAAAGTGATTTCAAAACTCACAATTCTAAAGGTGATCTTAACCCTCTCATGGTTAAGGTTTCCTTAGAGAAAGTGACACATCAAGTGCAGCCTTCTAAGGTCCATATAGGGTGTCGAACCCTAAATGCTTTTCAAAAGTTTTTTTCAAAGATCACATTCTTGAAGCAACTCTAATCCTTCCATGGTTATGAATGTTCAAGTGTAAGTGAGACATTCAAGAAGGGTTCTATAATCCTAAAGTTTTAAAAACCAAGGGGAAGTTTCTAGTTCTTTTTCCAAACATGTTTTCAAAATTCATAGCCCTAAGGGAGTTTAGTTCTTCAATAACTATCCTCTTAAGGTGATGAAACATTAAACATGCCTTTCATAAGATATTCAAAAACAACTTTCAAAAGTTTTTCGAAGACAAGTTCACAAGAGCATTTTCAATCCAAACTCTACCTCCAAAGATTTTAAAACAAAACTTCAAAACATTTTCAAAACTCTCTTGAGTTGTTTCAAAATATTTCCAAAACTCACGTGAGTTATTTCAAAATATTTTCAAAACTCCTTTCAGTTGTTTCAAAGCACTTCCAAAACTCCATTGAATTGATTCAAAAATATTTCAAAACTCCCTTGACATAATTGCAAAAACATTTAAAATCATCTTTAAATGTGATTTCAAAAACACTTCAAACATCCTAAGTCCTATTTTAAAGACATTTTTTTAAACTCTCAAGTTCTCTTTTTCCAAAGACATCAAAGTGTCTTCAAAACTTTCCAAAATTCTCAAGGGCTCTAATGTGCCTACTTTTCAAAACTAGACCCCAATGTGTCTTTCAATGGCCTCAATACACCTATTTTCTATCGGGCCCTGGCCTGAACTACGAATAACCTGATTCTTGCCAAATAAGATACATAAACAACCTTCAAATAAGTGCTGGCATAACTCTATTTTAAGTCAAATTCCTTTTTCAAAAATGTTATCAAGTCTAAATTATTTTCAAAAAGCCTTTTTCAAATTCGATCCTTTTAAGTCTTTCAAAACTTGCATCATTACATCATCTCATCCCAAAAGTGATGACCAAACCATTGTTCAAAATTCTAAAGTGGATTTTAAGTGAATATTAGTAATCGGTGATTCAAGTGAGTGAACCAAGGATGATTAGATATGTAAGTACCGAAAGGGCGGGATAGGGTGATGATTTTAGGATGTCTTCCTTACACGTAACCAACCTCAGAACCTAGAATCACTGTTTTCACAATACCAAAATAGGGTTATTTTAAAAAAGGCCTTAAATTGTTCCAAAGGTTGCTAAACAATCTATTTTCTTAAAATCTCTCTCACGAGGAAGTTTTGAAACATTTTTCAAAAATCTAAGTTTAGTCCTTAGATTACGCTTAGTTTTTTAGGTGACTTAGCACATCTTTAATTATATTAGGTGGCGATTGTAAGCACCCCATTTTTGCTTACTCGGCAATCTTCGATCCGTCCAGACTTATATTCAAACCAACACATACATATTCAACTCAAAATTAATTTTCTAGACTCAATCCAATCAATCAATCACTTCGTGAGACCATCGAGCCCAACATGGGCAAGATGACCAAAATGCCCTTATGACATTGCTCGGTCCTATTCCAGTTGACACGTTTTCCTAGAGACGACAAATCCCCATGTTAATCTTAAATTCAATTTCAAATCTAATTCCAATCCAGATCAAATTCGGCACACCTTTCGAGAAAGTTAATCCCTCAAGTGATAAGTCCATCTAGTCCAGGACGTTTTTCGAGAAAACTCTTCGAAACGGTAAGTCCTTTTCAACCCATCAACTGGGACAGGACCCAAGTCCCTGAGATAGTAGAACGGTTCACCTTTGGTGCCTGCTAGCTCGCCAATGAAGAATATCCATTATTCGGCACGTCTTTTAAGAAAGTTAATTCCTCAGATAATAAGTCCACCTAACAGCTTCCCGAGATTAGGTAGTCTCTGGAATGAATGCGCACCATCAGAGTGACGGAAACAAGCAAGGACTATTGAAAGTCATCTTGTTAGGGGTTTTCTTCTAGTTCAACCTTAGACCGTGTGGATTCGGCTCCTTTGATTATATGGTGAAGCCTAACCTTATATGTTCATGACTTTACTTGCATTGTGCATGTCATACATCCATTCAAAATTGTTTTCAAAACTTACTTTCAAAACTTGCATCAAAACTCTCTTTCAAACTTTCATTTAAAATTTTGTTTTCAAAATCACAATCGTAAAGTGATTTTAACCATTCCATGGTTAGAGTTGTTTTAGAAAATTATTATATTTATTGTGACCATCAAGGTCCATATTTGAGGTGTAAACTATCACGCCCCGTAACCCCGCCCACGCGGATTTAGGGTACATGATTGACTAATAGCAAGGTTACCTGAGGCTGCATTACATAAATTAGTTGATCACCTGTGCATAATCATTTAAAATTTATGAAAATAGAATCTTTTATAAGTTGAAATATGATCCATGTCATACACGGTAGAGCTACGCCTATTCCAAAACATAAACATTCCATAAGATGGGCCTATCAAAGGTCACCATAGTTATAAAATGATATTGTCGCGTTCAGATTTTTCGCACTCGAGAAATACACACACAAGTGGGAAAAATACTGTACTCTCTCATTAGAACTCACCCTCCTAGAAGAATGAATGCGACTAAGTTTGAATTGAAAATTAATTTGAATAAAGGGCTTTTGGAAAACATTTGGAGTCGCCACCTAACTTGATTAAGGTGGGTTAAGTCACCTAAAAACTAAGCACAATTCAAAAACTACACTTAGGGTTTTTGAAAATGATTTTGAAAATACTTCCTCAAAAGAGCATTTTTAGGAAAACAGGTTGTTTTGCAACCTTTAGAAAACATTTAAACCCTTTTTGAAAATAAACTCCATTTTGGTCTTTGAAAACAGTGATTCTAGGTTCGGAGGTTGGTTACGTGTAGGGAAGACGTACTAAGCCATCACCCTACCCCGTTCTTGCGGTACCTACATGTCTATTTACCCTAGCTTTACTTATGAGAGTTTTCAACTAACAAATGTTCAATCCTATCCACTTTAGAAAAAGAATGTCTAAAAAGACATGACACATGATATGTAAGTGCAAAAAAAACAAAAAGAAAGTTGAAAAATAGATTTGGAAAGAAATAGATTTGATTTAAAAAATAAATTTGAAAAAAATAAATTTGAAATTGGAAAGTTTTAGAAATTGGAGATAGAAATTTGGAATCAGAAAAATAGATTATGGAATTGAAAACTTGAAGAAGATTGTAGAATTAGAGATTTGAAAGAAGTTATAGAAATAGAAACTTCAAAAATGTTGTGACCGTACCCATGAGGGTTGCCTACGTGTCCTTTTGGAGGAATCAGGTCAGACGTAGTTCGGACCAGAGTCCGATTGAAAATAGAAGGTGTGATTAGAAAAAAGAGATTTTGATTGGAAGATTTGAAAAGATTTGATTTTGGAAAGCTTGGTTTTAGGAAACCTAAACTTAAGAACGACTTGAGACTTAGAAAAGATTCGACTCGAGTGTTGAACTTGGAAGATCGAAGAAGGATTGGATTTAGAAAAGGTTCGAATTAGGAAAGGTCCGATTTAGGAAAGTTTCAAAATAGGAAAGTGTCTTTTTTGAAAAGTTTCGTTTTAGGAAAGTTTTGAATTAGGAAAGTTTCAATTTAGGAAAATGTTCGAATTAGGAAAGTTTTGAAATTAGGAAAGGTTTGTGATTAGGAAAGGTTTTGAAATTAGGAAAGGTTTCGTTTTAAGAAAGTATTGAAATTGAAAAGTTTTGAATTTAGAATGTTTTGAAATAGGAAAATTTTAAAATTTAGAAAGTTTTAGATTTGGAAAGATTTGAAGTTTAGGGAAGTTTAGAATTTTAGAAAGATTCAAAGTTTGAGTTTTAGAAATTCTTGAAATTAGGAAAGGTTTGAGTTTAAGAAAGGTTTGAAAACTTAGATTTGTAAAGTTAAGATTTGGAAAGGGATGAAATTAAGAAAGGTTTGAAAGCTTAACGTTTAAGGAAAGATTTAAAAGTTTAAGTTTAGGAAACTTAAGGTTTAGGAAAGTACTAGATTAGGAAGGGGTTGAATTAGGAAAGATTTGGGTTTGGAATGATTGAGATTCCTATTTCCTAAAACAAGGGATTGGATTTTGTTTCTAAAAGATGTGTTCTAATTTTGTTTCCAAAAACGGAGGATTGGATCTAGTTTCCTAAAGGGGAGATTGGGTTTGGTTTCCTAAAGGGAAAATTAGATTTGACATGGATTTGGAAAGATAGAGTTTTGGAAATCCTAGTTTTAGGAAGACTATAGTTTTGATGTAGAAAATAGGTTTTGGAAATATATATAGTTTTGATGTAGAAAATAAGAGGTTTTGAAAACCTAAGTTTTGAGGCCAAAATAAGGATTGGAAATCATGTTTTTGGGAAGAAAAAAACCTAAGTTTTGAGGCCAAAATAAGGATTGGAAATCATGTTTTTGGGAAGAAAAATTAAGATTTCCTAATTGTTAGTTCTAAAGTTTAACTTGGACTCTAAGGAAAGAGTTTTTGGAAAGTAAATTTTTTGAAAAGAGGGATTTTTGGAAGGAAATCCTAAAGAGGAGTTTCTAGAAAGTAAATTTTGAAAAGAGAGTTTTTGGAAAAGAAATCCTAGTGAGAAGTTTTTAGAAAGTAAATTTTGAAAAGAGATGTTTAGGAAGGAAACGTAAAAAGCGTCTTTGGAAAGTGAACTTTGAAGAAAACGTTTTTAGAAGGGAGCTTGTAGGAAAGACGTTTTCGAAAAGAGATTGTTGGAAAGGAGTTTGGAGGGAGATTTCTAAGAAGGAAACCTAGGGAGTGTTTTTAAGAAAGGAATTTTGAAGAAAGTGTTTTGGAAAGGAGTTGAAAATGAAGTTCTGAGAATAGATTTTTGGAGGGAGTTTTTTGGAAGACAATTTTGGAAAGGAATTTTAAGAAGGAGATTGGAGAGAGTTTTTGGAAAGTATGTTGAAAAAGAGGTTTTTAGGAAGAGATTTTTGAGAAGAGATTTTGGAATGTATATAAAATATCTCACTTTCCTAAAGCGATTCTAATCATAAGAGGGCTAAAACCACTTTAGGATAGTGGTTTAGAAAGTAACAAGATTTGAAAATATGGACCATGAAAGTTACTTTAAATGTAACACTTTTCTAAATCAACCCTAGCCATGGAAAGGCTAAAATCATCCTAGGATTGTGATTTTGAAAACAAATTTTGGAAAAGAGGATTTTGATGCAATTTTGAAAACAATGTTAATGCAAGTTTTGAAAATGAGTTTGACAACGATTTTGGAAGGATGCAAGAACATGATATGCACAATGCAAATTTGGGGTCGTGAACATACAAGGTTAAGGTTTCACCACATAATCAAGGGGGGCCGAACCCACATGGTCTCCGGTTAGACTAAAAGAAAGCTCCCGACACGGTGACTCTCTAATAGCCTAATCCTACACATGGACCAGGAATCCCCTTGTTTCAAGCATGCAAGGAAAGGGGGGAAAGAAGATGGAAGATTAAAATAGGAGAAAACCCAAGTGAGTTAGGAGAGAGAAAAGAGAGGGGGAAGTGCAGAAACTTAAAGAGAAAGCCTACCTTGTCTTGTTTATTTCACTTTGCTTTGCGCGCCTTGCTTTTCTTTAGTCTTCGCTTCACTTCAGTCTTGATTATCGGGAACTCTTCTTCGATCTTCGGGAGCTTCCAGTTGCAGCGCTTCAAGTCTTCAATGGAAGATTGAGGCTAGTGTATAAGTGTATAGGAGTGTGTATGAGTGTATAGGAGGCTAGGGTTTGTGTATGGTGGCTAGGGTTTGGGAAACCTAGAGAAGCTAGGGTTTAGGGAGGCTACGAGCTCTATATATCGAATATTAGGGTTTTTTGACTGAGTTTACAGACCTCTTTCACACTGGAGGAGGCTCTATATTTATAAAGATAGGATAGACCTGGCGCCTGTTGTAGTGGCACCCAGGGAAATTTCCTCTTGGCGCCATTAAGAGTGGTGCTAGGCCATTTTTTGGCTTGGTGCCACTAGTAATGGTGCCAACAACTTAGGAAAGTTCATTAAGTCAGCAAGCAACGTATCTTGAGAAGATTTGGGCGCTTGTACTAGTGACTTCCATGCAATTTTTAGTCTGGCTTCACTAGGAGTGACTTTGGAAAGCCTGGGAAGGACTTAAGGGAATGAGAATGGCCCGAAAGGCCGAAAAAGGGCAGGAACACTTAAAACAGTGTCCCGGAGGTAGTGGATTTGTAAAAGGATGATAAGATTTGTTGGAAGGGTTAACCGGGCCATTAGGGATAAAGCGGTTAACTGGATCGGAAAGCTGCCGGGACAGACTCAAAATGTCCCGAAAGAAGACTCGAGCTTTAGAAACATTATTTAGAATGTTCCCAAAGGCTACCG
Organism: Euryodendron excelsum; assembly: GCA_033060915.1. Lineage (NCBI taxonomy): Eukaryota > Viridiplantae > Streptophyta > Magnoliopsida > Ericales > Pentaphylacaceae > Euryodendron > Euryodendron excelsum. The sequence continues at coordinate 28,508,762 of CM065388.1, read as the reverse complement.
GTTTGATACCCAAAGCCGGTGTGGTTGGAAAAGGCGACCAGCCCACCAGGGGCAAAATGGTCATTTTGCACCGGATTTACAGAAACTGACTCGGAATGATCCAAAAAGATAAAGGAAGCTTGAGAATGCTATAAAAAGCATCCTCGGGAGATTATTGGTTTGATACCTGAAGCTGATGTGGTCGGAGAAGGCGACCAGCCCACTAGGGGCAAAACGGTCATTTTGCACCGAGTTTACCGGAACTGACTCGGAATGATCCAGAAAGATAAAGGAAGGTTGAGAATGTTATAAAAAGTATTCTCAGGAGGTTACCGGTTTGATACCTAGAGCCGGTGTGGTCCTCGGGGTGTTCGGATGCTAAGAGGCAAAATGGTCATCTTGACCGGAAAGTCTTGGAATTGGCCCAAAATTGACTAGAAGGCACCTAATCATGTCGGATTGACTTTAAGACAATCTTGGAAAGGGGTGGACTTACTATTCTAAGGACTTAGGTGTGTTCTCGAGAAACGTGCTGGGCCCTAGGGGCAGTTTGGTCATTTTTCACCGAAATGGACTAGCAGGCACTAGTGTTGATTTGGGTTTTGAGTGTCTCTGCCACTCTCATGGTGGTCTCATGATACAGGGGTTTGTTGGCAATTCTCTATACCGACCTGTTTGCAAGTATTTTCGCTACTCTGACGATTGCGATGTTTACGAGTACTTTTGCTACTCTAACGGTTCGCAATCATTCTTGAGACTGCCTGATCTCTAGAAGTTGCTAAAGGGACTTAGCGCCTGAGAAGTCAACTTTCTCGGAAGGCATGCCAAAACAGACATTTATACATTGGCAGGCTAGCAGGCGCCAAAGGTGGATCGTTCTACCATCTAGGGGACTTGGGGTCTCATCCTGGTCGACAGGTTTTAAAGGAGACTTACCGTCTCTGGAAAGATGTGCCTGGTTTGGAATTGGAAAGGAGACTTACCGTTTTCGAAAAGACGCGCCTGATTTAGAATTGGAAAGGGGACTTACCGTCTTCAGAAAGACGTGCCTGATTTGGAATTAGAAAGGGGACTTACCGTTTTCGGAAAGACGCGCCTGATTTGGAATTAGAAAGGGGACTTACCATCTTCGGAAAGACGTGCCTAATTTGGAAGGACTTACTGTCTTCGAAAAGATGTGCCTGATTTGGAATTGGAAAAGAGACTTACCGTCTTCGGAAAGACGCGCCTGATTTGGAATATAAAAATGGGACTTACCGTCTTTGGAAAGATGTGCCTACGGGATCAAACTGAACAACGCCTACAAGGGCATTTTGGTCACTTTGCCTCTATTTGGGCCTAGTGGGCCTGCGAAGCGATGGATAGACGGGATTAGACTTAGAGAGTTGATTTCAATTGGAATACGTCCATATTGACTTGAGTACAAGTCTGGACGGATCGTAGACTGCCGAGCGGTTAAAAATGGGGTGCTTACAACTGTTCCTCTTTTTCTGTCTTCGCTTGTCGAAGACAGAAAACGATAGAGTAAGAGTCCCATGTTGATCGTGAGGCGGTCGGAGGGACGGACTTTCGAAATTTTTCAACAACGAAGGTTCGAAAATGGATATCGGGCCCAAAAGGCATTCGAAAATGAGTTTCGGTGGAAAAAGGGCAAAATTGCCCAGAATTTGGAACTAGCGCCACTAAGAGTGGTGCCTTTGGCAAATCTGGCTTGCTAGTGGCACCAAGCTTAGGATCAAAACTAGCAAATTGCTGGTTCGACACTGCTACGGGATTTAAAAGGTTTGGGAGAATCTTAAACCTGATTGGAAAAGAAATTTTCTTAAAGAACTGAATCAGAAAAGCTTAGAGATGGATTGTAAAAATTGAGATTTGATTTTGAAAATGATTTTTGACCTTGATTTTCGAAGTAGATTTGGGAAGGAAACATTTAGCAACCTTAGAATTTGATTTTAAGAAGTGATTTTGAAGATAAACTTTTCGAAAAGAGAATTAGAAAACCTTTTGAAAATCAATTTTGGAAAGGAACTTTTAGAAGAAAGATTTCTTGAAAACTTTTCGAGGAAAATAATAGGAAACCCCTGGGAAACTGATTTTGAAAAAGAACTTTTGAAGGGAAGAAGTTAAGAAACTTTTCGAGAATTGTTTTTGGAAAAAGAACTTTTGAAGAAACCTTTGAGAGTTGATTTTAGAAAAGAACCTTTGAATGAACAGTTTAAGATACCCTTTAAGTTGGTTTGAGTAGAATTTATATGAAAGTTGTATCATTCATTTTCATTTATATTTTATCTTTGGTTATTATCATTATTAATTTTTTCTTGCTTTTATTTCTTATCTTTTGAACTGCATATATCATGTATTAATACCTCTTACCTTAACTCACCTTTCAGGACGACATACACAGGCGATGACGGTTCTGAAGGGAGACACTGCTTCGGGAAGGTGGCCCAGACAGATTCTGTCGGCAGCTCCAGCCGCTATAGGGATAGTCTGCACTCTGCCAATCGAGTATCTTCTAGCCAGAGTGGAAAGGGGGGAGTAAGCCTCCAGTCAACCCCTTCCCTCCAGTTAAGCCAGCCTTTGAGGATGAGATGGATGTCGAGGTTTCCCACTTTTGACTTTTGGGATGGCCGACGCTATTTTGAGCTGACTACGGGTTTGGTAGGACGGGTATCCTCCAGATGAGCAAGACATTTTTTGCTAGTCCTCTGGTTGCATGGCTTCTCTCCTATTGATGCAGCTTGTTTTCTAGTAGCGGGTCTCTTTTGGCCACCTAACTTGTCTCTCTTTCATTTTGGGGATTGTGAGCTTGCCCTTACTCTGCATGAGTATGGCTTCCTCTTAGGTCTTCGGGATGGTTCAGCTGACATTATCGATCCTACTTTTCCTAATGGCTGCATCACGATTGTTTCTTCTCAGCTTGGGCTCTGTTGTGCAGCATTTTCTTCTGATTTTTTGCCCCAATTTCCTTACGTCTCAATGAAGTTCTTGTTTCTTTCATTTTGAGCTTGTGACGGATAGGGGATTGGCATACTTCTCAAGATTGGTCCATTTCTCCATAGTAGCACTAGCTTTGCGTCTCCTAAACTTGTTGATGTTTCCACCGGGGGGGATGACTTGGTCGACTGTCGGTTATATGCACTGCTTGTCAAGATTTGTGAAGGGCATTCCCATGCTCCTATGGTTGTGGGAGAGACCTTCGTGAGCCTTACCAGACTCCAACAGGGGGTTAATGCTCATTTTCAGGGATGTGCTCCAATATTCCAGCTTTCGGTGATTGGACAGTTATCCAGTGCTCTTCTTTTTCAGCATACATGGTATCTCGAGCCAGGAGTCATGTGATTAGAGAGGTTGAGGGTGTGCCATTGACCTATTCTCTATTTCTTGTCGGCCATGGAAATCTAAGCTTTTTGAGGTGTGTAACGATGCTATAGATGTCTGAGTGGTGGCTTTAGCTCCTTTTTGAGTTTTACCTTGTTCCCTGTTTCCTATTTGAGAGAGAGGGAAGGACATAGAGTTAGTTTTTGTACAAAAACAGTTTACTTATGCCAATTCTAAAAGTGCACAGGTAAAAGCATGTTATATTTTCTTTTTTTATTTTTATTTTTATTTTATTTTTATTTTTAGTTTTTATGAATGCACATGGAATTGGATGTATAACTTATTTTGCATGTTCTACTTTTTTGATGTACATATTTTATGAATGCACAGGTTCATACAGAAATGAAATTTAATGCATGTTATACTTTTTGGATGAATGAACATACAGAAATGGAATTGACTATTGTCGCGCCCCCGGTTTTTGGGTGTCCAAGGTCCTTTCAACTCGGAGACCCTAAAGCATGGAACTCTGTCACTAGAACTTGTCTTCCTAGAAGGACAAGTGCGACTAGGTTTGGAAATTGGTTTGACTAAGGGCTTTTTAGAAAATCAGGAGTCGCCACCTAACTTGATTAAGGTGAGTTAGGGCACCTAAAACTAAGTGTTAATCCGAAGATTAAACTTGGAGTTTTTTAAAATAATTTTGAAAATTCCCTCAAGAGAGGGTTTTTAGGAAAATAGGTTGTTTGGCAACCTTTGGAAATATTTAAACCCTTTTTGAAAATAACTCCATTTTAGGCTTTCGAAAACAGAAATCTATGGTTCGGGGGTTGGTTACGTGTAGGGAAGATATCCTAAGATCATCACCCTACTCTGCCCTTTCGGTACCTACATGTCTAATCACCCTTTGTTCACTCACTAGAATAACTGGTTACCATTGTCAACTTAATATCCACTTTAGAACTTCAAAAAAGGGGTTTAGTCATCAATTTTTGGATGAATGATGCATGATGCAAGTTTTGGAAGAAGTTTGAAAATAATGGGGGTTTTGAAAGAGTTTAAAATAGAGACTTTGAATTGATTGGAATTTTTGAAAGAGGGATTGGAGTTGAAATAAAAATTATGACCACACCATTTTAGGTTGCCGACATATCTCATTTGGTGAGAATCAGGTTAATCTTAGTTTGGTCAAGAGCCCGATGGAAAATAGGCGCATTAAGGCCTTTGGAAGGTTTGAAGACGCTTTTGGGACTTTGGAAAAGTTTAAGACACTTGGAGGTCTTTTGGAAAAGTTTAAGACACTTTGAGGTCTTTAGAAAAGTTTAAGACACTTTGAGGTCTTAGAGGTTTTGACTTGAAATTGAATGGTGGAGTGTTTCTTGAAAATGTATTTGGATCAACTTGAGGGAGTTTTGGAAAAATGTTTTGTCATGTCTCAAGAGAATTTGAAATCTTGTTTTGAAAACCTTGGAGGAATGTTTTGATGAATTAGTTCTGGAGAGTGGTTTTTGAAAATGGCTAAGAGTTTGGAATCCTAATATGAACAACCTTAGAGGTTATTCTTGATTTATCACTTGTCCTTGGGATCCCTAACCATGAGAGGGCTAGCGACCCCTTAGGTTTGTGACCTTTTGAAAACATTTTTGGAAATGCTTTGAAGATGGAGTGTTGAAACATTTGAAGAGTTTATGGAGTTGGTTTTTTTGAAATCAAGAGCGTAGGAGGTATTGGAGAAATAGGTTATGAGAATAGTTTGAAAATTGAATGACCCTTTGGAAAAGGGTTCAAGAGTTGGAACCTTGGAGTATACTAACCTAAGTTGGGTTGGCCTAGGGTTAAGGGTAACCTAAGGTTAACTAACTTGGGTTAGGTTAAGTTAACCTAGGGTTAAAATGACCTATGGTTAACTAACTAAGGTTGGGTTAACCTAAGGTTAGGATGACTTAGGGTTAGGTTAACCTAAGGTGAATGAACTATGGTCAAGTTAACCTAGGGTTGGTCAACTAGGGTCAAGTTAACATAGGGTTAGTGAACTAGGGTCCAGTTAACCTAGTTAGATTCGAGAATGGTTTTGAAAGTTGTTTTGATGCATTCTTAGAAAGAGTTTTGAAAACAAAACATGGCATGCAATGGACTTTGGTTGGCAATCTTCTTGAAGATCATTTCCATGAAAATTTTGACTCTAACCAAGAGTATGGTTTGTATGGTTGATGTTTGAAAACCATTCCAAGGGAGGTTTCCTCAATGGCCATTATAACCTTTATCTTGACAAGAGTGGAGGTTTCAAAAATCAACACAATGATGACAATTTTTTGAAAATCATTTTTGATGCAAAGATGGAGAGAATGCATTTTTAAAAATCATCTTTTGAGAAGGATTTTGAAAACCACTTTTCAAGGAGATCATTCCATCGAGAGAGGGTTCATATGACTAAATAAAAGAGAGACCACTTAAGAGAGGGTTCCATAGGGCCATTCCAACCACTACATTTGAAATAATGGAAATCTTGAAAATTAGAGAAATGGAAAGCAACTTTTATGCAAGTCAAAATACAATGATGCCAAAATGAGAGTTAGGGGGGTTAGTAGGGGCCCTTCTAAGGCATAATTTCTAAGGTCTCATCCTAAGCTTCAAGGAGCCAACTCTTGGAACAATTTTGAAAGAAATATAAAACTTGGAAATGACATAAAATTGAGAGCAATGCAAGCATTATGGAATATGGCAATAAGCATAAAATGAAGCCAAGCATACAAGACATGATCAAAATAGTAATATGCAAGGGGTCATGATTCGCATACAAGGCTTTTAGGCTACACCACATAAACAAGGGGCTCTTAGGCCATACCATCTTAAAGTAGGCTAGTGAGAGGTCCCCTTACACGATGGCTCTCACTTGCTTTCCTCTAGACATGATCTAAGAGCCCTCTTGGCTCAAGCATGCAAGAAAGGGGGTGATATCGTCTTGGGAAGTGTGCCAAAAAGGACACTTTTGCGGAGCGTCTATGATATGCTCCCGGGGTGTTTGAAGTGGCTGTTTTTGTTTTCTGTGATCGAGGCTTTCGAGAAGCGATCTATTCGATCGGACCATACTGATGGAAAGTACTCTGGAAATACTTTTAGGAATTTCTAAATTTACGCATTTCTCAAGTCGTTTGACGGTGCATTTTGATTAGAGAATTGGAGAAAAAGTTAACCTTGGCGGAGCGTTTGTGAGACGCTCCAGGGGTTGCTGAAAGTTATAGTTTTCACACCGTACGATGGAGGGCTTCGGGAAGCGAACTATTCGATCAAACCATATCGATGGAAAGATCTATGGACGAGTTTTCGAGAATTCTCTAATTTGCGCATTTCTCAAGTTAGTTGACGGTGCGTTATAACCAGGGAATCGAGGGAAAAGACAATTTAGGCGGAGCGTCTGCTAGACGCTCCAGGGAACTTTTATCGCGTCGTGTGAGCTTAGTGTCGTAGGGCGCTCCTTGGGTTAAATAAGAGCATGTGGTGAAACTCTCTGCTCGAAATCCTAAGGCTGGTGCTGTTTCGAGGCATATTTGGACTTCCAGGGGCAAAACGATCATTTTGACTAGGGTTGGCTGGGAATGGTTAGAAATGGTTCAGTGTATTGTGTTAAGTGTGTGGGGTTGTTCAGGGATGGTTTTGGGAGAGTCTTTTACCGTTTGGCGGGGTTTGCGCAGTGTTGAGATGTTTAGGGGCAAAATGGTCATTTTGACCAGAGTGGGCTGGAATAGGACCGAATTTGGACCAAATGGCGTGCGAGGGACGCCTAATGGTTTAACAACATTTTGGAAGGATGGACTTATCGTTTTGAGGGATTTTGAACTTTCCCAAAACGTGCCTGGAGGCCCAAGGGGCAGGTTTGGTCATTTTTCACCGAGTCGGGCTAGCAGGCGTCGGTGTTGACATAGGTGTTGGTTCCCGAGACCGCCCGGTCTTGAAAAAATACCTGTACGGTGTTAGTCTCTAAGAACGCCTGGTCTTAGAGAACTACCTGTAAGGGTGGTGTTGGTTCTTGAGAACGCCTGGTCCTAGAAAGCTACTTGGAAGGGTGGTGTTGGTCTCTGAGAACGCCCAGTCTTGGAGAACTACCAAATGACAGACATTTTGCGTTGGCGGGCTAGTAGGCGCTAGAAGTGAACCATCTGGAATTTGATGAGGTGTTGGTTCCCGAGATCGCCCGATCACAGGAAGCTACCTAGTTGGCGTTGGTTTCTAGGACCGCCTGGTCTGGAAAGCTGCCTAGAATAATGGTGCTTATGGCTCCCGCGGGTCCTTGTGGGCCCGAGAAGCGACCAATTGGTTGGATTGGAGATTGAAAGGCTCATCTTGAGCCTGCATGTGTTGTGACGTTGGAAACCGAACCCGGTCGGACAGGAGATTGCCGAACGGGCAAAAATGGGGTGCTTACAGTTGCTCCTCTTTTTTTGGCTTTGCTTGCCGAAGGCAAAAAAATAACAAAGTAAGAATCCCTTTTTGGTCGCGAGGCGATTGGAGGGACGATGTGCCGGTGAATTTAGAATGCTTTGGGACCTCTTGTGAGTTGCCAGTTTGGAAGGCTTTGGAATTCACAAGCTTTACATTCTGATTGGGGATCTAGTTGTCGATTTGACGCGGTTTGGTTCAGGACATTCAATTCTTACGAGTGAATGTTGAAAGCTTGACTTCCGGCTTTTGGCAAAGCCTTAAGAGCAAATTCGGACTTTTGGAAGCTTGAAACTGATTTTGGTAGGAAGTTTATCCGGCGGGCGCATGTGTTACATGCGCACTTTGTTGTTTTAAGCCTTGCGCATGTAATACATGCACCAGTATGATTCTTGTGCTTGCGCGTCTGCTACATGCGCCAACCCGTGTCATATAAACAGAGCTGGTTCGCGTTTTCAGTGTTGCGTTTTCGGGTCTTTGGTTGATTTCGGGATTTTCTCCGAAGGATTTCAAAGGATTTTGCTCGGGAATCATTAGAGGAGTGTTGGGAGACGTTGGGCATGTGCCGAGGATTGTCATCGTCGCCGGATTCTTGCTGAAAAGCTTGTTTTTTGTTGGAGAATTTTAAAGGTTAGTTTACTTGAAACTTGTTGATTTCGATATGTTTGCTTTCTTTTTTTGCATATGAACAGTGTAATCCCATGTTTTAGAATGTCTAGAACGCAATGATCAGATTGTTTTTGTGATTTAGTGGAGATGTGAGCGCGTTCTGAGTGATTTTGTGTGTTTGGGTAAAGTGAGTTTTCCGCAAGACCCGAAAAATTGTCTCTATGGGCTTGGACATTGACTTTTTGTGAGGGATTTTTACACCGAGAACTTTAGAAAAATGTGTAGAACAACCGTATGAAGTTTCATAATTTTCTAAATAATTTTAAATTTTTTAATTTTTAAAAATTACAAAAAATAGGAAAAATTGAAGAAAATTATAAAATGGATCTCGTTGATGGTTGAAAAATCATAAAATATTTTTTGAAAATTGTAGTGATATTCTTGCATGTTCCAGGAAATTTTTGAAAATGTAGATGAAATAGGAAAATTTGAAAAGATCAAAAAATTGGCTTAACAATTGCGTTTGAGAGCGGGATGCGTGTTTTGGAGGATGGGGTTGTTTTAGTTGATGGTTTGAGATGTTTCAGACTATGTTTGTGACTTGTTTAATTTCGGGGTAGTGACCTTTTAAGGCGAAACTTTGCCGAAATTTTCAAAAATTTTAACACTTAGCTTTAAAACCTTTTGATAAAGCAAATCCTTTTGAGAAAGGGGCTTTTTAGGGAGAAAGCCCGGAGAAACCGTGATTTTGAAGAAATTTTTGGGAGTGGGATTTTTGAACGAGAAAAACCCAAGGAAACTGTTTTTTAGAAAACTTGAAGAACAGGGCTTTTGAAGGTGAAAGCCCAAGAAATTGTTAAGTACTTGGAATGGGGGCTTTTTGAAGGAAAATCTCAGAAAAACCGCAAATATGTTGAGTCAGGGCTTTTGAAGGAAAAAGCTCGAGAAACCGGTTTTGAATTTTGAAACCAAACTTCTTGAGGAAAAAGCTTAGAAACCCTTAGAAAATTTCTAAACTAGGGTTTTTGAAGGAGAAAACCCGAAAAACTGGTTTTGAAGCTTCGAAACCAAACTTTTTTGAGGAAAAAGCTTGAAAACTCTGTAGAAAAATTTTGAAGTGGGGTTTTTGAAGGAGAAAACCCGAGAAACCGGTTTTGAAATTTTGAAGTCAAACTTTTTGAGGGGGAAAGCTTGAAAACCTGTAGAAAATTTTTGAACTAGGGTTTTTGAAGGAGAAAACCTGAAAAACTGGCTTTGAAATTTAGAAACCAAACTTTTTGAGGAAAAAGCTTGAAAACCTGTAGAAAATTTTTGAACCAGGGTAGGTGGGGCCCTTGCCCTTCCACTTTTCCTTTTTTTTCTTTTTCTTCTTTTCTTCTCATTCCCTTTTTTCTTTTTTTTTTCTCTTTTTTTTTTTTTTTTTTTTTTCTTCTTCTTTTTTTTTTTTTTTTTTTTTTCTCTCTTCTTCTTTTTTTTTTTTTTTTTTTTTGTATATACATTGACGCGTTTACCTTTGCACTTTTCATATATGATGATTGATTGATCCTCTTGAATGTTGTCATTTTTCAAGATGTCAGAGGCTGGAGGCGACGGTCCGAACAGGAGGCACCATGGGAAGGCACCGCGGATAGAGCTCGAGGAGGGCGGCAATAGTCAGGGCAACTTGGCTAGAGGTAGCAGTCGGAGCGGCTCAGCTCGGACTAGTGGTCGGGGTGGCAAAGCACGAGGAGACAGTAGGGGTGTTTCTGCACGGAGTAGTGGTAGGGTCAGTTCTCCTCGGGGCGGTTGCAGTGGGTCATAGAGATCTTTGAGCAGGACAGCTTCTAGTGGGAGCTCTGTGAGGGGACAACCCTCAGCGGCTCCTGATGAGAGATTTGAGGATGAGGCTGACTCGTCCGTGGACCCACGGACAGGATATGACATAGCCTCCGTTCGGGACAGGTAGAGAGATACTTCATTCAGCAACGACCAGCTATCCATTCCTGATATTCCCCCGCTACGTGATTTGGCGTTCCATCCGAGCCTATATTCGCGCTATGGTCGGATGCCATCGTCTACCCATAGTTCATTCAAAGGGGCCAGTATCTCGGCCTTGAGGGCTATGCAGGTGTCAGCTCCATCCTATTAGGACTTTTTACATTGGATCGGTTTCGGCGCTTTTATGACCTTGCAGACTGATAGACTTGATCACGGGATCGTTATGGGGTTGTTGGAGCGGTGGTTCGGGGAGACAGGGATTGTGCATTTGGTAGGTTTCGAGTTAGGACCTACCCCCGTTGACTGGGCTATGATTATCAGGCTATCTTTCGGAGGGGTACCGATCTCTCTACGGGACGTGTCTCTGGAGGAGGCCCGTCTTCTCTTGGGATTGCCAGGGCTTGGGGGCTCGAGTTTCCCAGCTTCACTTTTATGCTCGGCCGAGACAGCCTTTGCTTTTGAGCCTTTACCTGATGACCAGGTTGTTATGAGACGCCGGGTGGTGCTGTACATCATCTTTAGTTGCTTTTGCAACAATAATAGGTCGACGGTCCCTTTGTCTCTGGTGAGCTTGGTAGCGGATTTGGACGCGCTAGAGTATATTGACTGGGGTGCTTTCACCTTTGCCTGCTTCTTACGAGGGATGAGAGTGAGGACATCCGGGGCTCAGGGGAGCTTGACGAGCTTTTGGCCATTTCTGGTATGGTGGAGCTATGAGTATTTGCTAGTTCGCCGACCGGAGGTGTTAGCAGGCGATGCCTTCCCGCGGTCCACGAGATGGGCCAGGCAGCAAGTAGTCCAGCGGTCATTGCTTACAGATTTTGTAGCCTTTCGGGCTAACTTGGAGTTGCTGAGGCCTCAGGATGTGACCTAGGCACCCTACCACCGGTCCACCCAATATGCCGGCATGAGGGATGTCATCCTCTTATCCAAGTCGCGGATCACCTTTCGGGGTCCTGTGTCATGGGAGACGTACCTCGGGGAGGGTCACTGGAGGCAGTTTCATACTACCTTCCGTACGGCCATGGATCCTCCCTTGTATATGTTTGGACTTTATCAGGCAGGGGTAGAGATCCCTTATATGGTCGGGGTTCCTGGGGAGCGGTTCTTGCTTCTGCCGGATGTGGATTATGAGGCTCACTTCCGGGCAAGATCTATTGGCGCTTTCACCCAGCTGGATTGGTGGTCGGAGGACAGGTGGCTGGCCATGAGGTGGTGGAGCTTTGGCGTCGGGCCCAGGGCTTCGTATCTGAGGAGGAGTACCTAGCAGCTTGCCAGGCATGAGATCAGTATCGTGTTGAGGAGGAGGTCCTAACTGCTCGCATATCTCTGATGGAAGCCCGTTGGGTATGTTATTTGTGGTTCATTACTTTCATGTTCCTTATGTATCTCCTGTTTTCTGATACTAGCTCTCCTCCCCTTTTTGCCTTTTTCTTTGGTCAGGGCCCTTTTGACGCGGGAGCTTCCTCCAGCCAGCCCTCTCTGTATGTGCTGGATATAGGCGACTTTGACTTGGATGATGACCCTACTCCTTGAGGCGCCCCTTTTATCTGTTGACACAGTTGTAGTTCAGTTAGTTTGGCTGTATTGTTTTATGTTTTTGAGGCCGTATGTTGGCCCTCATGGATGATGACTGTATGATGATTTTATGTTCATTATTTTTATTTCTTGCATACGATGATGATTATTTCTTCCCTCTTGTCTTTTCATATATGTTATGTGGGTATATGATGGGTATGAATGCAAACACAAGAGTACAGGAATCATGGTATGCATGAGAAATGGTGGATATATGCAAACTTTAAGCAGATGTGAAAAGGTGGGTGCATTATTGCACTTGTCAGGCAGGGTGCACAGGCGTGCATATAACTTTATGAGGACAGGTCTAGAGGTAGATCGGGCGCTCCCCGAAAATTGTCATTTCGGCACTTTGCTCTTTCTTTGGAGATTCCCCTTTTTGTTGCGCCTTTTTCCTGTAATGGTGAGATAGCAGTCGCCCCATTCCTAGGGTTTTCATTTTTGGATCCAACCCCCCTCTCTCTTATCTGAGGAACTGTCACTCAATTGATTTTCTCTCAGGGGCCTTATGTTTGATCTGGTAGACTCTCCAAGTGACAGTCGAAGTAGCCTTTGGTAAAGGGGCGAGCAGTTTCCATCCTCAATCCGAGAAGACTTTACTTTGGACCATAATGTAGGTTAGATAATGGGTGATGAATGAAGGGGTATCCAGGCTCAAACGATTTTTTTTTTTTTTTAGGGCGATAGTAACCAGAACCACCTTAAGTTAGCTTTTGCTGCTTTGTTCCCTTTTCTTTTTCTGGTATCGCCATTTCCTCTTGAACTTGTTTAGACTAAGCAATCTTTCCTGATCTGAGGGGACTTTCCATGGGTTGTAATGTGACTAGGTTGTGGGTTTTTGAAGGGAAGGGTATTGATGGCTCAAAGCGTGATGTGGTTTCTGAGGTTCACTGGTGATCACCTTTTCAGGTCTTTTCATTTTGTCTGCGGGCTTCTTTCTCTATCTCCCTCCTTTTTCTTTCTTCCCTTCTTTGTACAAATTTGTGCCTATATAGGGCCCATCATTCCTTTTAGTTCTTGCCCCAGTATTATTGCTTACACAGGCTATTAACTTTCAGGAGGCACTAATTGTTATTTCATTTTTCATCATCATCATCATCATTTTTTTTTTGTGGAGTATTGCCTTATTTCCCTCCTTTTTCAATGTAGGAGGGGGCCTACTTTCTCTCCATGCTCCTTTTTATCACTTTTTCCTCCGAGTTTGCTTTGCCCATTTCAGGGAGTGATCACTAGGGTGGATTTTTAGAAAGAATATACTTCGGCTCAAAAAGGGCTTTTCAAAGAGTGTTTTTTTAACTGTATGGTAGCAGAATAGATGACCCTTCTTCCTTTTAGACAAGATTGCTTAGACTATGAAGTTCAGTTTTAGAGGTTTCGGCGTTATCTTTTGAAACAAACAAGAGTTAGCTTAACTGTTCGGTTACTTGCACTTGCCCCAGTGTGGGGGGTGGTTCCTGGTTAAGGTGTTCAAATGAAAATTACTTGTGGCTCGAGTGGGCTGACCAAAGGATTTATGTTTGCTATTCCAGGGATTTTGAAATGAAGGCTTCTCCTCCTTTCGAGGGTCTAACTGTTGACTGCTTTGCCATGGCGTCCTTCGAAAGCCACCCCACTCCCTTTCCTTCCTTTTGCTATTTTGGATCAGAAATGGTTCCCCCAGGCGAGGATGCACGTACCATCCCTCCTTTTAAGTTAGGGCATAACAACAAGAAAGGAAAATTCTGAGAAAGAGCAAGCACCAAAGATGATAAATGCAAATTTCAACTTCTTTCATTTCAAAAGTTCTATTTACATGATGAGCTCTTGATTAGCAAAAGATGAAAGTAGAGTTAACGAAACAAAGATTAACAGGAAATTAAAGACAAAGTTTGGTAGAAGGACATTCCTTTGGTAATCACTTCTTTAGGTAGGTTTTGGGACCACGCCTGCCTCCTCCATGCTCCATTTGCTGGCTCCTACACTTGGTTGTGCTGGGCGAATTAATGCATCAGCTGCGGGATGGTAGAGATCAACAGCCATAGCGTAACCAGGGTTTCCTCCTTTTCCTTCCTTTTCTTTAGTGGGGTCAGCGGGGTTGTGCGTCCCTTCTTGGGACTTCTGCTCGCTTTGCTTTAGTTGAGCAGTTTTCTCTTGCTCAGCTTCTTGGGATTTCCTAACCAGACCTTCTTTAGAGGCTTGCGATGACTTTTCCTGGGCTTTCTCTTTTTCGGCTTCCTCTTTGTCAATCTCTACAAATAGGCTATCCAGATTGCCTTCGTTGAATTCGAAGGGTGGGTTTGGCAGTTTTGGCTCATAGATGCCCTAGCCCATGTCCTCGTAATCAAAAAGCTCCTCTTTTAGGCGAGCCTCGGCTTCAGTATATCTAGGATGTAGGAATTCTTCTCCCCAACCATCAACAGGTGCAGTGTCATTGGGAATGTTTGCAACAAGTTCATCCATGGGCCAGTCGAAAGGGTCTTGCTCTCCACTTGTATTGTAGAGATAGATGGGGCATGGTGGCAGTTCTTCCTCCAATTGCTTTTAGTGTCTGACTTACCCTCGAAGTACTCCGCGGTTATGATGCCATCAGGATCCGCCTCACCCTCGGTGATGATGTTGACAGCATGGTCTGGTAAGGGATTTGCCGTGACATTGGGCGCGGGGACCGCCTTCGTTGAATTCGAAGGGTGGGTTTGGCAGTTTTGGCTCATAGATGCCCTAGCCCATGTCCTCATAATCAAAAAGCTCCTCTTTTAGGCGAGCCTCGGCTTCAGTATATCTAGGATGTAGGAATTCTTCTCCTCAACCATCAACAGGTGTAGCGTCATTGGGAATGTTTGCAACAGGTTCATCCATGGGCCAGTCGAAATGGTCTTGCTCTCCACTTGCATTGTAGAGATAGATAGGGCATGGTGGCAGTTCTTCCTCCCAATTGCTTTTAGTGTCTGACTTACCCTCGAAGTACTCCGCGGTTATGATGCCATCAGGATCCGCCTCACCCTCGGTGATGATGTTGACAGCATGGTCTGGTAAGGGATTTGCCGTGACATTGGGCGCGGGGACGTCCTTTGTTTCTTGGGTGTTGATGACCTTGTTGTCAATGAGGTCTTGAATCTTATGTTTCAAGGAGAAATAGGATTTTGTGTCATGCCCCTGTCCCCCAAAATGGTACTCGTAGGTAAGGGCAGGGTTGAAAGTTGGCGGCAGTGGGCTTGGTAATGGCAGCGGGGGAATAGGGGTTATATGCTTGGCCTTGAGGAGCTCATGATAGGCCTCTGTCTGGGTGCATGCCAAATGTGTGAACTTTCGGTTCCGTCAGTTGTTGTTCTTGTTGGGGTTGAAGTATGGTCAGGTAGCAGCAGGTCCAGTTGGGGGTGCTTGGGTAGCAGCAATGGGGATATTGATGATGGGAGCAGGTGGTGGAGGCCGAGCTTGGTATTGGGGGTAATATGGTTGTTGCTGTGTAGGTAGGATAGCAGATACTTCTCCCTCTTTCTTACCCGTGCCCTGAGTGGTTGCCACCTTCTTGGCCGCATTTGCAAATCCCTCACTTGTCTTGGCATAGGGGTCAGTGATTCTACCGGTTTTTAGCCCACTCTCAATCATTTCCCCTTGCATTATCAACTCAGAAAAGCTCTTTCTGATACTTAAGCACAGGCATTCATAATACAGCTCTTGGAAGGTGTTCACAAACAACTATATGTATTCTTTTTCTAGTAGTGGAGGGTTGACTTGCGCAGCTGCCTTCCTCCATCTCAAAGCATAACTTTTGAAGCTTTCTTTTTCACCTCGAGTCATCATCATCAAGGCGCATCTGTCTACGGTCAGGTCACTGTTATGCTGATATTGAGATTGGAAGGCGGTGACTAGTTCGTTCCAAGTTGTTATTTTCCTCAAGTCTAAGCGAGCGAACTATTGCAAAGCCGGCTCGGTTAGTCTGTGTTGAAACAATTGCATTAGAAGTTTGGGGTCATTCCCATGTCCACTTAGTGTCCCAGTGTACAACCTCAAGTGTGCAACAAGGTCCCCACTCCCATTGTACTTTTGAAAGTCGGGCATTTTGAATTTGGGCGGCCTTAGGTGGTTAGGAAAGAAATAGAGTTCGTCGTAAGACATCCCACCGAAGTTGTCATGACCTTGGAGGCTGCGCAGGGACTCCTCCAAACCTTGTATCTTGAGATCGAGAGGGTCCGAGCTCTCCTTCTTTGAAGTGGCAGTTAGTAAGTTGGTTTTAGGGTTATCCTCTTCTCCTTCCTCAGGTTGTACCGCTTTAGGGATCTCCTTGCTCTTTGTTGTACCATCAGTTTGCAGGACGACCCTTGGTGGGATTGCTTTAGTTTCCTTAGGATAGGATGTGGATGCCGATGGGTTTATGAAAGGCCCTTTAAAGGCCATTAGTTATATGAGTTTGAACATTTCATTTGTTTTCACCTTCATTTCATTTACTTCTTTACGTGTCATTGAACTGTTCGGTTGATTAGGAATATTGCATTCGCTCGACATTTATGTTGTTCTTTGTCGGGTGCGGACTGGCGTTCAGAGGACGGGGGTCACTCGTGTTCCTCTCTTTCCTTTCTTCAGAGCAATGGTGACCTACAATGCAAGCAGTCTCACCAAAGCTATGGCTAGTCTTTTGATGAGAAAGGGGAGGAAAAGAAATTAAAGAAAAATGAAACAAAAAGATTGCATGTTAGGTTTTTGATTTGGAAAGGCTTTATGCGATGCGTGTCCTAAGGATGCCCCTGCCTTTTGAGGGGAACTAAGCATGATGTTTTGGCTCATGTCCGGAGATAAGGGATTGCCCCTGCATGCAAATACTATACCTGCCCCTGCTCATTCATTTGACAATAAGGACGATTTTATTAAGATGAATTCCTTTTGGTACATAGAATTTTCTCAAAAAATACATAGAAATGGGGAGGGGGAACATTTTCCTTGGAACTTCCACCTATCTCTACATTTACATTATAGGATCCTAAACTACTATTGAGCCTTTGAATCTACTTTGTTTGTAGGAGCCCTTGATTTGAATTGCTCCCTTGTCTTCTTGGCAACCCTTATCTCCATGAGCGAAGGGGGATTAGGGCCCCTTTTTATGAGATGACTTTGATGCATGCCGTGAATCCTTAGGGTCTTGTGGTATCCCTAGGAGTTTTGGGTTGGCTTGAATTGGGCGAGAAGGTCTTTGAGCCTTTCTCTAGGGCTTGATTGGATGCATGAAGATGCAATGACTTGAGTTACTTTGAGAACTCTTGTCTTAAAGTGAATTCCAATGCATGAGCAGTTATGATGTATGTACATGAAAGCAGCAAGAATTAGATATCATAATAGCAAGGATTAAGCAAAATTTATAAGGAAAAAATAAAGCGGTCGCCCTTTCCTCCTTGATTTTGAAATTGACGAGTGTGTCCTAAATCTGGTAGAGGTTTGGCTATGCATGGGGTGCTACATGAGCATGAGGTTGGGGGTTTACTAATGCTTCCTAAAAAGCTCGGTCCCTGAACCTTCAAACCTCCGGTGTCCTCCCCTGAAAGGGTGAACTCCATCTTTGATTAGTGGTTCGAGCGGGGGAACTATCAAGAGACTGTAGGCTAAGAAACTAACATAGCATCCGCCCACAGTCAGTATACTGTTCCCCCTTCTATCTAGAAGGGTAGTAACCAGGTAATACATTTAAGATGCAAATGCAAGTGAGCGCACCAAGTGTATGTGGAATTTTTGAAAAATAGAGGAAAGGGCCCAACAACGCATATCACATCCTGTCCATTCATGGCAACAAATAAGATATGAAACAAAAATGTGAACAAAGGTCCACCTACAAAAGAAGAATGCAAAGAGTTAGTAACTTTTTGAAAAACTCAATGCAAGGTAAAATGGATGGTTAATTCAAGAGCATGAATGTAAGCAATGGATGTAAGTGATGACACTTATTTGAAAATCATTTTGAAAAATAAGGTTTGTTTTGGAGGCTTGAAAAATTTGAAGAGAGGATGAAATTGGACAAAGTAACCAGAGATTCTGAGTGAGTGAAGGGTGAAGAGACATGTTAATGGCCTAACCCTCTAAATGTCCCTAGTGGAGTCGCCAGCTGTCGCGCCCTCAGTTTTTGGGTGTCCAAGATCCTTTCGGCTCGGAGACTCTAAAGCATAGAACTTTATCACTAGAACTCGTCTTCCTAGAAGCACAAGTGCGACTAGGTTTAGAAATTGGTTTGACTAAGGGCTTTTTAAAAAATTAGGAGTCGCCACCTAACTTGATTAAGGTGAGTTAGGGCACCTAAAGCTAAGTGTTAATCCGAAAATTAAACTTAGAGTTTTTGAAAATGATTTTGAAAATTCCCTCAAGAGAGGGTTTTTAGGAAAATAGGTTGTTTGGCAACCTTTGAAAATATTTAAGCCCTTTTTGAAAATAACTCCATTTTGGTCTTTCGAAAACAGAAATCTATGGTCCAGAGATTGGTTATGTGTAGGGAAGATATTCTAAGATCATCGCCCTAACCCCCCCTTTCGGTACCTACATGTCTAATCACCCTTTGTTCACTCACTAGAATAACCGGTTACTATTATCCACTTAATATCCATTTTAGAACTTCAAAAAAGGGGTTTAGTCATCGATTTTTGGATGAATGATGCATGATGCAAGTTTTGAAAAAAGTTTGAAAATAATGGAGGTTTTGAAAGAGTTTGAAATAGAGACTTTGAATTGATTGGAATTTTTGAAAGGGGGATTGGAGTTGAAATAAAAGTTATGACCGCATCATTTTAGGTTGCCTAAGTATCTCATTTGGCGAGAATCAGGTCAATCGTAGCTCGGACAAGAGCCCGATGGAAAATAGGCGCATCAGGGTCTTTGGAAGGTTTGAAGACACTTTTGGGTCTTTGGAAAAGTTTAAGACACTTTGAGGTCTTAGAGGTTTTGACTTGAAATTGAATGGTGGAGTGTTTCTTGAAAATGTATTTGGATCAACTTGAAAGAGTTTTGGAAAATGTTTTGTCATGTCTCAAGAGAATTTGAAGTCTTGTTTTGAAAACCTTGGAGGAATGTTTTGATGAATTAGTTTTGGAGAGTGGTTTTTGAAAATGGCTAAGAGTTTGTAATCCTAATATGAACAACCTTAGAGGTTGTTCTTGATTTATCACTTGTCCTTGGGATCCCTAACCATAAGAGGGCTAGGGACCCATTAAGTTCGTGACCTTTTGAAAACGTTTTTGGAAATGCTTTGAAGATGGAATGTTGAAACATTTGAAGAGTTTATGGAGTTGGTTATTTTGAAATTAAGAGCGTAGGAGGTATTGGAGAAATAGGTTATGAGAATAGTTTGAAAATTGAATGACCTTTTGGAAAAGGGTTCAAGAGTTAGAACCTTGGAGTATACTAACCTAGGTTGGGTTGGCCTAGGGTTAGGGGTAACCTAAGGTTAACTAACTTGGGTTAGGTTAAGTTAACCTAGGGTTAAAATGATCTATGGTTAACTAACTAAGGTTGGGTTAACCTAAGGCTAGGATGACTTAGGATTAGGTTAACCTAAGGTGAATGAACTATGGTCAAGTTAACCTAGGGTTGGTCAACTAGGGTGAAGTTAACCTAGGGTTAGTGAACTAGGGTCAAGTTAATCTTGTTAGATTTGAGAATGGTTTTGAAAGTTATTTTGATGCATTCTTGGAAAGAGTTTTGAAAACAAAACATGGCATGCAATGAACTTTGGTTGGCAATCTTCTTGAAGATCATTTCTATCAAAATTTTGACTCTAACCAAGAGTATGGTTTGTATGGTTAGTGTTTGGAAGCCATTCCAAGGGAGGTTTCCTCAATGGCCATTATAACCTTTATCTTGGCAAGAGTGGAGGTTTCAAAAATCAATATAATGATGACAATTTTTGGAAAATCATTTTTGATGCAAAGATGGTGAGAATGCATTTTTGAAAATCATCTTTTGAGAAGGATTTTGAAAACCACTTTTCAAGGGGATCATTCCATTAAGAGAGGGTTCATATAACCAAACAAAAGAGAGACCACTCAAAAGAGGGTTCTATAGGGCCATTCCAACCATTACAGTTGAAAGAATGGAAATCTTGAAAATTAAAGAAATGAAAGGCAACTTTTATGCAAGTCAAAATATAATGATGCCAAAATGAGAGTTAGGGGGGTTAGTAGGGGCTCTCCTAAGGTATAATTTCTAAGGTCCCATCCTAAGTTTCAAGGAGCCAACTCTTGGAACAATTTTTGAAAGAAATGTAAAACTTGGAAATGACATAAAATTGAGAGCAATGCAAGCATTGTGGAATATAGCAATACGCATAAAATGAAGTCAAGCATACAAGATATGATCAAAATAGTAATATGCAAGGGGTCATGATTTGCATACAAGGCTTTTAGGCTACACCACATAAACAAGGGGCTCCTAGGCCATACCATCTTAAAGTAGGCTAGTGAGAGGTCCCCCTATACAGTGGCTCTCACTTGCTTTCCTCTAGACATGATCTAAGAGCCCTCTTGGCTCAAGCATACAAGAAAGGGGGGGTTGAAGATGGTGATTAAAATAGAGAATAGCCTAAGTAGGCTAAGAGGGAGAAGAGAAGAGTGGGGGAGAACACAAATGTAAAAGGGATATCACCTTTTGCCTTCAACACACTTGTAGTCTTCAATGGATGTCTTGATTGGAGCTTGAGTGACTTTAAGAGGGCTTGAGAGGCTAGAGTGGAGTGTGTAAGTGTGTATGAGGCCTTGTGTGTGGAGTGTATAGGCTTGGGAGAGGTAGAATCTAGCCTAAGTGTTGGAAGGGTAGAATATATGTAAGGATTCGAGTTTCTGGAGTAATTTCAGCAGAACTTCGCATCAATTTTTGGACCGAAAATATACAAAGGGGGAGGCCTCTATTTATAGGCAATCTAGAATAGGCCTGGTGCATGTGATATATGCGCATGGCCAAAATTTGGCCTTACGCATGTAGGACATGCGCAGGTACTATTCCATTGCCAGAATGACATGTGGCACCCTGTGTACTGGTTAAATCTCAATCGTTGATCGATAGTCGGTCGATCTGATCAAAATTTGAGTGCATGTAGCATACGCTCCATCACCGGGAAAGTTCGTCCAAACTTTGCCTCCATAATTGAGTCAACCGGGAAGGTTTCGGGAGAATCGGTCTCACTCGGGATGTTCTCCTAGTGCTTTCGATGAACTTTCATGTTTTCGAAAAGTTTGAATTATGTTTGGAGGTGAGTGATATCGTCTTGGGAAGTGTGCCAAAAAGGTCACTTTTGCGAAGCGTCTGTGATACGCTCCCGGGGTGTTTAAAAGTGGCTGTTTTCGTTTCGTGTGATCAAGGCCTTCGAGAAGTGATCTATTCGATCGGACCGTACCGATGAAAAGTACTCTGGAAATAATTTCAGGAATTTTCAAATTTACACATTTCTCAAGTCGTTTGACTGTGCGTTTTGATTAGGGAATCGGAGAAAAAGTCAACCTTGGCGGAGCGTTTGTGAGACGCTCCAGGGGTTGCTGAAAGTTATAGTTTTCACACCGTACGATGGAGGGCTTCGAGAAGGGAACTGTTCGATCAAACCATATCGATGGAAAGATCTATGGACGAGCTTTCGAGAATTCCCTAATTTGCGCATTTCTCAAGTCAGTTGACGGTGCGTTATAACCATGGAATCGGGAGAAAAGACAATTTAGGCGGCGCGTATGCTAGACGCTCCAAGGAACTTTTATCGCGTCGTGTGAGCTTAGTGTCGTAGGGCGCTCCTTGGGTTAAACAAGGGCGTGTGGTGAAACCCTTTGCTCAAAATCCCAAGGCCGGTGCTGTTTCAAGGCATATTTGGACTTCCCGGGGCAAAACGATCATTTTGACCAAGGTTGGCTGGGAATGGTCAGGAATGGTTCGGTGTGTTATGTTAAGTGAGTGGGGTTGTTCAAGGATGGTTTTGGGAGAGTCTTTTACCATTTGGCGTGGTTTGCGCAGTGTTGAGGTGTTCAAGGGCAAAATGGTCATTTTGACCGCAGTGGGCCGGAATAGGACCGAATTTGGACCAAATGGCATGCGGGGGACGCCTAATGGTTTAACAACATTTTGGAAGAATGGACTTATCGTTTTGAGGGATTTTGAACTTTCCCAAAACGTGCCTGGAAGCCCAAGGGACAGGCTTGGTCATTTTTCACCGAGTCAGGCTAGCAAGCACCGGTGTTGACCTAGGTGTTGGTTCCCAAGACCATCCGGTCTCGGAAAACTACCTGTGCGGTGTTGGTCTCTAAAAACGCCCGATCTCAGAGAACTACCAAATGACGGACATTCTACATTGGCGGGCTAGCAGGCGCCAGAAGTGAACTATTTGGAATTTGATGAGGTGTTGGTTCCCGTGATCGCCCAATGACGGGAAGCTACCTGGTTGGCGTTGTTTTCTAGGACTGCCCAGTCTTGAAAGCTGCCTAGAATAATGGTGAGTATGGCTCCCGCGAGTCCTTATGGGCCGGAGAAGCGACCAATTGATTGAATTGGAGATTGAAAGGCTCATTTTGAGCCTGCATGTGTTGTGATGTTGGAAACCGAACCCAGTCAGACAGGAGATTGTCGAGCGGGCAAAAATAGGGTGCTTACAACTGCATGTCATGCCTTGGATGAATACATAAGTAGATATAAATTATATAGGAATTTAATGGATGTACAGGTTATACATGTCATGGATGCATTATACTAGACGTATATAAACCATTTACAAAGGATGTCCCAGGATTGCCCAGGGCCCATACTCTTAGGATTCTGTTTCCTTTCTAGCATTCTGCCCCATTTAATTTTGTCCCGTTCTCATCGGGGTGTGATAGCATGTGCACTATTCTCCACGGATCTTGACCTTTTAGGTTTGCTATCCTATCCTTATTTTCTACAGTGTTGCTTTTTGAAATTTTTCTGACCTCACTTGGTTTTCTTTCTCAAATTTTCAAAATGCCACCATGGCTTGAGCGACAACTCGCATGCCATTTGTAGAGTGATAAACAGCTAGGCGCTCCATTAGAGAAGACTTCTTTTAGGATCGTAATGTAGGCTGGGTTTAGGGTTTGTTAGAAACGAAGTGATATTTAGGCTCAAAGTTCTTCTTTTTTAGTGGATTGTTTGAACCAAAACCATCTGAGCACACTTTGGAGCATGAGATTGCCCCTACATTCCTTATTGATTCTCCTTTCTTATTCTACTTGTCTGGTTATTGTTAGGCCTATTTGGACTAAGCAATTTTCTTTGATCAGAGAGGACTTTAACTTGGACCGTAACATAGGCTAGGTTAAGGGGTTTATAAATGAAAGAAATACGCAGGCTCAAATTTGATGTTATTTCCAGTAGGGTTTAGCTCTGCACCATCCTTGGTTTGTCTTCCAACAAGGTTTGGTCCCCTAATTTCCCCCCTTGAGCTTCGGTAACATGTCTGGCTCATCTAGATCAAGCAATCCTTTTTTCAATCGGAGAGGATTTTAGTAGGATTGTAATGTAGGCCATGGTTTTGGGGCTTTTTTTTTTTTTACAAGAAAGGGTAAAGGCTCAAACCTATTATTTCTACTTGGTGGCTTTGTTACCTAGGATCACCTTTGAATTTTCTCTTTTACGAAAAGGAGTGAACTTTCTTGTAACTTTTGACCTTCTAAGTTGTACGCTTAACCCCAACCCCCCCCCCCCCCCCCCCCCCCCCCCCCCCCCCCCCCCCATTTTTTTTTAACTTCCGGCTTTATATGCTTTTCAAAGACAACGCAACATGATTATTTTCCGGTCTTTCCTCTGATATGCTTCTTTTTTCCTTTCCTTTCTTGTTGCTTTTGACAAGACGAACATTTCTACAACTTCTTTCTCTCAGATCCTTTACTTTCAATTTAACCCATTGTGGGCGGTGATCCCTAGGTTGGGGTTTTTTTGAGAGAAAAAAAGGTAATGGGCTCAACAGGTTTGACAAGGGTTGCTTTTAATTGTATGAGAAATAAAATGAGGGCCTCTCTTCATTTTGAACAAGATTGCTTGATCTATAGAGCCTTCACGTTACTTCAGCTTGATGGTCGATGACATTCTCTGCCACATCTTCTACTGCCTGTCTGCCCCAATGTAGGGGGATGGTTTTGGATCGGGTTGGCAAAAAATCTTTCGCTTTCTGTGAGGCACTAGTGGGTTATGCAAAGGGGATATTTTTATGTATGGTAGTAGAATTGAGGGCCTCTAATCATTTCAAATTGAATCGCTTAGCCTATAAAGCCTCTATACAAAATTTAGACAATGTTTCTAAAAACGGTGCGTTTTTGTCAGTAACCCCTATATATTCTATTGAATCAACTACTTTGTGCTTACCTCAATGTGGGAGATGGTTCTTGGTTTGAGAATATCTGAAAAGAAATTATGTACGACTCTAGTGGGCTGGGCAAGGGGTAGTGTTTAGTTAGGATAAATAGAACAATGGGTTCTCATCATTTTGAGTACTCGGCTGCCCATTGCTTAGCCAGGATATCACGCAAGTGTCGCCTTTTCAATGAACTCCACACCTTTTTTATGAGACTATCTCCTTCCTATCTCTCACCCTGTCTTTGCCTCTCAAAGATCTTAACCCCCCTTTGAATGGGCTGCCCATGCTATCTCATCCTTTAAGTCGAGTCATTTACCAAATGGAAAAGAATCCCTAAACGCAACAATCGTCCACAAGAGTATGAGACAAAGGAGATAAATTGGAAACTACCTATTTTCATTTAAAAACATGATTACATGGCATGCAGTGTTTATTTAAAGAAGATATGCGAAAAATAGAAAAGCAAACAAAAAATAAAATAATTTTATGAAAACCTCCCTTTTCCAGTGGACCTCTTGGTGGGAACCCCTAACAAGGTTTTGAAACTGTGCCGACTGCTTTGGTATTTCATTCCCCGAGTATATCACCAAACGACGGAGGACGAATTGATGGATCTTTTGCGATGTTTGGCATGCATTTGGCAGTTAAGATATAGCAATGCATGGGTCTGATAGAACTTTGCAAATGGTGAAGCCTCCTTTTGCATGGACGATGGTTGTCACGGCATGGTGTGAAGGTAACGTCTTGTTGATGGATGGTTAGTTCCTGTTGCTCGCTAATGTAGGTTTGGCCTCTTCTAACAACTAGGCTTATCCTTCCACGAGTTTGAACTTGGTGGGATACTAGAGGGATTCCATGAATTCAGTTGTACTTTCTAACCTACAAAAAGAAAAAGAAAAACAGAATGTAGTCAGCATGTGGAGTTGGAGGTTTTATGCGATGCATATCCTATGAAGGTCCCTTCTTTGAGGGAATCTAGGCATGATGACATGTCCATTTTAGAGGCAAGATTTTGCCCTTATTATGCAATATAATACCTCTTCGACGTGGGTCGGTTGATATTTCCTTATTTAGGCAATCCCGCCTCTATGGACTGAGAGAGATTTGGGCCTCTCTCGAGATATGGTTCTATGCATACCATGAATCCTTAGGGTTTAAGAATCCGTAGGAGTTTTGGTAGGTTCGATTAACATGAGATTGGATTGCTCTTTTCTCTCTACGGTTGATTAGATGCATGAGAATGAAATGACTTGAGTTTCTTGGAACTCTTGTCTCTGAATGGATATAGATGCATGAACATAATAAAAGTGAACATGTGAGCAGTATGATAATAATAAATTAATGGTTTAGAAAAACCCCCTTCTTGTCTTGCTTCTGTCTTTGATTCTCTGGGTACTTGGAGATGAGGAGGGGGAGGATAGAAGACAAAAACAAAAGAGAAGTTAGTGCCTTGATTTGAAATTTTTTATGCAATGCATGTCCTAGAGGTGCCTCTACTTGAGAGAAGAACTAAACATAATGTATTTGCTCACTTTTGGAGATAGGGGATTTGCCCCTATATGCAGATACCTTAATGTCAAGTGGGAACCTTCATCCATTCATCCGTTCATCCATCCATTCATTTGCGGGGAATAAAGAAGTACATTTAACTTTTGGGTTTAAGATACAAAAGAATTAAAATACATTTCGATGAGGGGAGGAGGAACATGTTTCTTTGGACTTCCACCTATCTAATTTTACATAAGGAATCCTAAACTACTCTTGAGTCTTCGTATTCGCCTTCGTTGGATTCGATGTCGAGGAGGTTGCTGAGAGACCTTGTTGATCGATTGCCCCTTGTCTTCTTGGCAACCCTATCTCCGTAAGCATAGAGGGATTGAGGCCCCTCTTATGAAATGAATTGAGATGCATACTATGAGTCCTTAGGGTTACGTGGGAACACTTAGGGTTTGGGTAGGCTTAATGCAAGGGAAAGTGAACTAGTGTCACTCTCTTTGGGTTGATCATATGCATGAGAATGCAGTGACTTGAGTTATTTGAAACTCTCGTCTTGATATGGAATATGGGATGCATAAAAATGGATGCATAGAGTATAAGGAAAGATAATATAATTGAAGTACATATGCATGTATGAGCAGTTAGACAAGCATTATAACAGTATGAATATAGTCATTATAACAACAGGAATAGACAGGTATGAATGAAAATAAGAGCAATCGCCCTTTTCTCCATGGTTTTGAAAATGGTGCGCGTGTCTTAAATCAGGCAGAGGTTCGGCTATGCATGGTGTCTATATGAGCATGAGGTTGAGGGTTGACTAATGCGTCCTAAAAAGGCTCGGTCCCCAGATCTTCAAACCTAGGTCCACTCCCCGAGGTGGTGCCATGATCGGTTGGTGATCCGAGATGGGGAACCATCAAGAGGCCATAGGCGAAGAAACTGACACAGCATCTTACCCACAACAAATATACCATTCCCCCTTTCTAACTAGAAAGGACATATCAGGGTAAAATGCAAGTATGCAGAATGCAGGTGCACGTGCAGTGTGTGTGTGATTTTTTAAAGCGGAGGAAAGAGCCCAACAACTCCCATCCATCCTGTTCATCACATTTATGCATGACAGATAATAATATTGTAAACCAAAAGTGCACCTACAAAACAAAGATGCAAGAGTAAGTATGTGGATGACAAGCTTAATACAAGATAATATGAATGCATGTTTTTTTTTTTTTAAACAATTTTGAAAATTTGGTTTTGAAAATTTAAAGTGAATAGGATTGAACAAGTTAATCGAAGACTCTACATGGGTGAAGGGTAAAGAGACATGACTATGGCCTAACCCTCTAAGTTTTCCCAGTAGAGTCGCCGGCTGTCGCGCCCAGATTTTTTGCACTCGAGGAATACACACACAAGCAGGAAAAACACTATACTCTCTCGTTAGAACTCACCCTTCTAGAAGAATGAATGCGATTAGGTTTGAATTGAAAATTAATTTGAATAAAGGGCTTTCGGAAAACATTTGGGGTCGCCACCTAACTTGATTAAGGTGAGCTAGGTCACCTAAAAATTAAGCACAATTCGAAAACTACACTTAGGGTTTTTGAAAATGTTTTTGAAAATATTTCCTCAAGAGAGGCTTTTTAGGAAAACAGGTTGTTTGGTAACCTTTAGAAAATATTTAAACCCTTTTTGAAAATAAACTCCATTTTGGTCTTTGAAAACAGTGATTCTAGGTTTGGAGGTTGGTTACGTGTAGGGAAGGCGCACTAAGTCATCAGCCTACCCCGCCCTTGCGGTACCTACATGTCTATTTACCCTAGCTTCACCTATGAGAGTCTTCAACTAACAAATGTTCAATCCTATCCACTTTAGAAAAAGAATGTCTAAAAAGACATGATGCATGATATATAAGTGCAAAAAATAGAAATTGGAAAATAGATTTGGAAAGAAATAGATTTGATTTAAAAAAGAAATTTGAAAAAAATAAATTTGAAATTGGAAAGTTTTAGAAATTGGAGATAGAAATTTGGAATCAGAAAAATAGATTATGGAATTAAAAACTTGAAGAAGATTGTAGAATTAGAGATTTGAAAGAAGTTGTAGAAATAGAAACTTGAAAATTGTTCTGACCGCACCTATGAGGGTTGCTTACGTATCCTTTTGGAGGAATCAGGTCAGTCATAGTTTAGACCAGAGTCCGATTGAAAATAGAAGGTGTGATTTGAAGATTTGAAAAGATTTGATTTTGGAAAGCTTGGTTTCAGGAAACCTAGACTTAAGAACGACTTGAGACTTAGGAAAGATTAAACTCGAGTGTTGAACTTAGAAGATCGTAGAAGGATTGGATTTAGGAAGGGTTCGAATTAGGAAAGGTCCGATTTAGGAAAGTTTCAAAATCGGAAAAGTGCCTTTTTTGGAAAGTTTCATTTTAGAAAAGTTTCGAATTAGGAAAATTTCAATTTAGGAAAGTGTTTGAATTGGGAAAGTTTTGAAATTAGGAAAGGTTTGAGATTGGGAAAGGTTTTGAAATTAGGAAATGTTTCATTTTAAGAAAGTATTGAAATTGGAAAGTTTTGAATTTAGAATGTTTTGAAATAGGAAAGTTTTAAAATTTAGAAAGTTTTAGATTTGGAAAGATTTGAAGTTTAGAACAGTTTAGAATTTTAGAAAGATTCAAAGTTTGAGTTCTAGAAATTCTTGAAATTAGGAAATGTTTGAGTTTAAAAAAGGTTTGAAAACTTAGATTTGGAAAGTTAAGATTTGGAAAGGGATGGAATTAAGAAAGGTTTGAAAGCTTAACGTTTAAGGAAAGATTTAAAAGTTTAAGTTTAGGAAACTTAAGGTTTAGGAAAGTACTAGATTAGGACAGAGTTGAATTAGGAAAGATTTGGGTTTGAAAGGATTGAGATTCTTATTTCCTAAAATAAGGGATTGGATTTTGTTTCTAAAAGATGTGTTCTGATTTTGTTTCCAAAAAACGGAGGATTGGATCTAGTTTCCTAAAGGGGAGATTGGGTTTGGTTTCCTAAAGAGAAAATTAGATTTGATATGGATTTGGAAAGTTGGAGTTTTGGAAATCCGAGTTTTGAGAAGACTATAGTTTTGATGTAAAAAGTAGGTTTTGGAAATATACATAGTTTTAATGTAGAAAATAAGAGATTTTGGAAACCTAGGTTTTGAGGCCAAAATAAGGGGTTGGAAATCATGTTTTTGGGAAGGAAAATTAGAGTTTCCTAATTGCTGGCTCTAAGGTTTAACTTGGACTCTAAGGAAAGAGTTTTTGGAAAGTGAATTTTTTGGAAAGAGGGATTTTTGGAAGGAAATCCTAGAGAGGAGTTTGTAGAAAGTAAATTTTGAAAAGAGAGTTTTTAGAAAAGAAATCCTAGTGAGGAGATTTAGAAAGTGAATTTTGAAAAGAGATGTTTAGGAAGGAAACATAAAGAGTGTCTTTGGAAAGTGAACTTTGAAGAAAATGTTTTTGGAAGGGAGCTTGTAGGAAAGACGTTTTCGGAAAGAGATTGTTGGAAAAGAGTTTGGAGGGAGTTTTCTAAGAAGGAAACCTAGAGAGTGTTTTTAGGAAAGGAATTTTGAAGAAAGTGTTTTGGAAAAGTGTTGAAAAGGAAGTTTTGAGAATAAATTTTTGGAGGGAGTTTTTTGGAAGACAATTTTGGAAAGGAATTTGAAGAAGGAGATTGGAGAGAGTTTTTGGAAAGTATGTTGAAAAAGAGGTTTTTAGGAGGAGATTTTTTAAGAAGAGATTTTGGAATGTATATAAAATATCTTACTTTCCTAAAACGATTTTAACCATAAGAGGGCTAGAACCACTTTAGGCTTGTGGTTTTAAAAGTAACAAGATTTGACAGTATGGACCATGAAAGTCACTTTAAATGTAACACTTTCCTAAAGCAACCCTAGCCATAGAAAGGCTAGAATCACCCTAGGATTGTGATTTTGAAAACAAATTTTGGAAAAGAGGATTTTGATGCAATTTTGAAAACAATTTAATGCTAGTTTCGAAAATAAGTTTGAAAATGATTTTGGAGGGATGCAAGATTATGATATGCACAATGAAAATTTGGGGTCGTGAACATACAAGGTTAAGACTTCACCACATAATCAAGGGGGCCGAACCCACATGGTCTCCGGTTAGACTAAAAGAAAGCCCCCGACACGGTGACTCTCCAATAACCTAATCCTACACATAGATTGGGAATCCCCTTGTTTCAAACATGAAAAGAAAGAGGGAGAAGAAGATGGGGGATTAAAATAGAAGAAAACCCAAGTGGGTTAGGAGAGAGAAGAGAGAGGGAGAAGTGTAGAAACTTAAAGAGAAAGCCTACCTTGTCTTGTTTATTTCACTTTGCTTTGCGCGCCTTGCTTTTCTTTGGTCTTCGCTTCACTTCAGTCTTGATCGTTGGGAACTCTTCTTCGATCTTTGGGAGCTTCGAGTTGCAGCACTTCAAATCTTCAATGGAAGATTGAGGCTAGTGTATAAGTGTATAGGATTGTGTATGAGTGTATAGGATTGTGTATGAGTGTATAGGAGGCTAGGGTTTGGAAAACCTAGAGAAGCTAGGGTTTAGGGAGGCTACGAGCTCTGTATATCGAATATTAGGGTTTTAAGACTGAGTTTGCGGACCTTTTTCACGTTGGAGGAGGCTCTTTATTTATAGAGATAGGATAGACCTGGCACCTGTTGCAGTGGCGCTAGGGCAAATTTCCTCTTGGGGCCACTCCTAGTGGCGCCAGGCCATTTTTTGGCTTGGCGCCAGTAACTTAGGAAAGTTCATTAAGTCAGCAAGCAACGTATCTTGAGAAGATTTGGGGGCCTGTACTAGTGATTACCATGCAATTTTTAGCGTGGTTTCAGTAAGAGTGACTCCGGAAAGCCCGGGAAGGACTTAAGGGACCGGGAATGGTCTGAAAGGCCGAAAAATAGTAGGAACACTTAAAACAGTGTCCCAAAGGTAGTGGATTTGAAAAAGGATGACAAGATTTGTCGGAAGGGTTGACTAGGCTATTAGGGGCAAAGCGGTCAACTGGATCGGAAAGCTGCCGGGGCGGACTCAGAATCTCCCAGAAGAAGACTCAAGATTTAGAAACATTATTTAGAATATTCTCAAAAGCTACCGGTTTGCTGCCCAGAGTTGGTGTGGTTGGAAAAGGCGACCGGCCCACTAAGGGCAAAATGGTCATTTTGCACCGAATTTACCAAAACTGACTCGGAATGATTCGAAAAGATAAAGAAAGGTTGAGAATGGTATAAAAAGTATTCTCGAGAGGTTACCGGTTTGATACCCAGAGCCGGTGTGGTCCTCAGGACGTTCGGATGCCAAGGGGCAAAATGGTCATCTTGACCGAAAAGTCTCAAAATTGGCCCGAAATTGACTAGAAGACACCTAATCATGCCGGATTGACTTTAAGACAATCTTGGAAAGGGGTGGACTTACCATTCTGAGGACTCAGGTGTGTTCTTGAGAAACGTGCTGAAAAATGGCCCTAGGGGCAGTTTGGTCATTTTTCACTGAAATGGACTAGCAGACACTAGTGTTGACTTGGGTTTTGAGTGTCTCCGCCACTTTGATGGCGGTCTCATGATACAAGGGTTTGTTGGCAATTCCCTATATTGACCTGTTTGCAAGTATTTTCGCTACTCTGACGGTTGCGATGTTTACGAGTACTTCTACTACTTTGACGGTTCGCGATCATTTTCGAGACTACCTAATCTTGGGAAGCTGCTAAAAGGACTTAGCGCCTGAGAAGTCAACTTTCTCGGAAGGCGTGCCGAAACGGACATTTCTACATTGGCGGGCTAGCAGGCGCCAAAGGTGGACTGTTCTACCATCTAGGAGACTTGGGGTCTCATCCCGGTCGACAAGTTTTAAAGGGAACTTACCGTCTCTGGAAAGAAGTGCCTGTTTGGAATTAGAAAGGGGACTTACCACCTTCGAAAAGATGCGCCTGATTTGGAATTGGAAAGTGGGCTTACCGTTTTCGGAAAGACACGCTTGATTTGGAATTAGAAAGGGGACTTATGGTCTTCAAAAAGACGTGCCTAATTTGGAAGGACTTACCGTCTTTGAAAAGACGTGCCTGATTTGGAATTGGAAAGGGGACTTACTGTCTTCAGAAAGACGCGCCTGATTTGGAATATGGAAAGGGGACTTACCGTCTTCAGAAAGACGTGCCTACGAGATCAGACTGAACAACGCCTACGAGGGCATTTTGGTCACTTTGCCTCTATTTGGGCCTAGTGAGCCCGTGAAGTGATGGATAGTGGGGATTAGACTTACAGAGTTGATTTTTACTGGAATACGTCCATATTGACTTGAGTACAAGTCTGGACGGACCGTAGACTGCCGAGCAGTTAAAAATGGGGTACTTACAATAATATTACAAAATATTAGGGTCCAACCCCTATATCTGTACATAACATAAGGCCGTGGGCCGTAGTCTAAATATCCACGTAATAGGCCTCCCTCAAGACCTCCCAATTTGGTCACTTGAAAACATTTTTAGAAAACGTAAGCTAATACTTAGTGAATAATAATAATGCATGAGTGTAAAATATCATAGACTAACATTTATATTTAATATACATGGCAATAGGGGTACCTATATGCATATGTGACATGAACTTAGAAATATATAAGTGACATCTTAAAATCACATGAGGCATAGGTTTTTTTATTAAAACATTTCATTATTTCTAAAACATAATGTTAAAGAAGAGAGGCGGGTGTGTTGTAACAGGAATTATTTGAGTGTGACTTGACTTGTCATGAGCATAATGTATCTTATCTAGTAAGCGTACAACTTAGCTTGCCACATAATATCAACCACATCAAATGCTATCATTCTTAGTAACTTATAAAGCGTAGCTTTTGAAACGTAGGTAACATAAGTATCATATTGAAATACTATAACATTTCGAACAGAGTATCATAGGAGTGAGACATAACAACATAGTATCATAGGAGTGAGACATAACACATAACATGATTTCGTAAGGCATAGTGTAGCTGTCATAAGCATGCCGTGGCATGATATTGTAAGGGCATATCATAATATCATAGAAAGGAGAGATATATCGTGACATTAGTACTTGTGGGAACATACGTAACTTGTTGTGAAGCATTTGAACAAATCATATTTCTCATTCTAGAGCATAAATGTGTTATGTCTCTATATCCGAGCTAGGCTTCGCATTAGCAACCTTAAAGATCATATATACGGCTCTTTAGGCTAAGATCTTAACCATATACAATATTGTCCGCTTTAGTGCTTCATGTCACGCATGTGCCTACCTCACGGTTTTAAACGCATTCGACGGTAACACTTTGCCTTGCCTATTCCCTCGAGAGCGCTTGAGTTACCTAAGTAGGCAGCACAATACTGTCCGTTATGGCTTGCACCTGCCTACCCCCTTTCAGGTGCTTGGTCTCAGCTGCACGGTACACATAAGGTTCTTTAGGCCAACATTAGATCGTCCGCTCTAGCTCGCACCTTCCTACCCCCTTTCTGGGCGCTTGGTCTTAGCAGCATGGTACATATAAGGCTCTTTAAGGCAACATTAGATTGTCTGCTCTAGCTCGCACCTGCCTACCCCTTAGGGCGCTTGGTCTCAGCTGCACGGTACATATAAGGCTCTTTAGGCCAACATTAGATTATCCGCTCTGGCTCGCACCTGACTACCCCTTTTCTGGGCGCTTGGTCTTAGCCGCACGGTACACATAAGGCTCTTTAGGTAAAAAGGGACGTCTCCCAATTTAGCGGTAGATTATTTCGGGTCCCCCATCATAGGACCATTGTTACTAGTTTAGGGTCTTTCCACGAAAGACCTTACATGTTGATATTTTATTGCACGTCCCCTCATCCTAGGATTATCAGGCTAGATTAAAGTCTCACCACAAGAACACCTTACATGGAGTTATACGTTAGAAATCTTACATCTACTTTATGTAAATGTTCTAGTCCATGGGTTGTAATTCATATCGCAGGTAAGGTTCGTATGCAATTTAAAGCATAACATTTACACTTGAACATAATCATTGATGCATTGAAATAAATGGAAAGAAATGCATGAAACGTAATTGAACTTGAAAGTATTTGGAGAGTAATAGGTCTTACTCATGGCATATCGTTACTCACCTCTCTCCGATAGAATGGGTGTTAAACAAAGTGTTCCTACACAAAATGCATATAAAAGTATGAAAATATCAATACAAGACTCCAAGGCAAGGTAATAACACGTAAACCGAGACTAAGCACATAAGTCCCTCAACCTCGACTCATCAACACCTTACTCACACAACGGGAGAGCAAGGCTACATTCTAGGACAAAGCCCCAACGTAAAATGAGAACCTAAGGTTGATGTTTGAACATGAAAGCCGGGATGTTGACTCCTTCATTACGTCCCAACCACCTCTCGAGGATGATTTCACACTCTATGTTAGTTCCATTTGAAAATAAGCTTAAAGGCCTTTAATTTGTTAGGTCATGGGCCAAAAACACATTTCAAGTGAAGAAGTTGTGCCTCACAGAAGGTGGACTAAAATTCTGAAAAACAATATTGTTGGCATAGATTTTGGGTGAACTTTAAACTTCCATATCTCTCAATTTATAATGAATTAAAGTACAAACTTTATATGGATACAAAGGTCTTTGAGTTTAATTTCCAATGCTTTAAATGGTGCATTAATCTGAGTTTTCTAGAGAAAGTTATGCCCGTTTTACTAAACAGTATTAGAGTTGAGAAAGCAAATCCGGTATGTGTCGACACAAAGCAAGGTGTCGACACATAAGCTGAAGGAGTCCTTTGGATGGATGTGTAGACACATGAGGCAAAGGTGTCGATACATTACCTAGGAAAAATGAAAATCCACCCGAAAAATTCCCAAATCTCACCCAAACTCTATTAAAACTCTCACAAACTCTTTCAATGCTTCTAGGATCCAAAAATTGACTCAAGAAGACCACAATAACTCAAAATGAAAACTTTAAATAAGTAAAACAAATTGATCTAGGGTTTGAAATCTCAAACCCATCATGTTCAAATTTGGGGGTTTTACAAACTTTCACATTAAACCCTTAACATAAGCTTATGAGACTTCAAAATCTAGCTAAATGAGACTCAAAGGAGTCACCTATAACAACCCAACAACACAACCCACCAAGATAAATACATACACATATACAATTGTAGAAAGAGATGAAACCTTACATTTCTTTAAGCTTGCCCAAGTCCTTCAATAACTTCTCTCGGCTTGGGTAGAGACTTTTTAAGCTTCCTCTTCCTTCAATCTTCACTTTTCTCTTTCTCTTCTCCTCTTCTCCGTCTCTTCTCTCTCTCAACCAGTTGTGATGTGTGTGGGTAGGAAAGTGTGGGTGTGTATAAGTGTATAAATGTGATATACATGAGAATAATTCCATGTGTCCCACTCCATGAACTTAAGTTACAACATAGTCTCTCATTGGTCATTTTTTACCCAAATAATGTAATAACTAATATTGAACAATACAAACACTAGAAATTCACATTAATTTAAATAAATAGAGGTTTAGGATATTACATAAACCCTAACTTGCTTTTCATTAAAATCACAATCTTAAAACGATTCTAACCATTCCATGGTTAGGGTTGTTTTAGGAAAGTGTAATATTCAATATGATCATATTAGTCTATATATCAAATTCATGTTGTTTTCAAAACCGCTAACTTAGAATGGTTCTAATTTTTTCATGGTTAGAATCGTTTTAAGAATGTGAGACATTAAAAAAATCTCAGAAGTCCATTTTCAAGCTATTTTCCAAATTGCTTTTCAAACTCCTTTCCGAAAGCTCTCTTCAAAAATTCACTTTCTAAAAACTCTCTTCAAAGGGTCTACTTTTCAAAAACTCTTTTTCTTGGAGTCTAAATTAAGCCCTGGAATCTATGATTAGGAAACCCTAATTCCTTCCTTAAAACTATGACTTCTTATTTTGCTTCAAATCATAAATTTTCAAAACCTCTATTTTCTACATCAAATCCTAAGTGTCCAAAATATCTTTTCTATACAAAGTCATAGCTTTCCAAATCTTAGATCTCCAAACTTCAACCTTCCAATTCCATGTCAAATCAAAATTTTCAAATTAGAAAACTAGATCAAATCTTCGCATTTAGGAAACTAAATCAAATCTTCTAATTTTAGAAATCAAATCAAATCATCTAATTTTGAAAATAAAATCAAATCTTCTACTTTAGGAAATAGGAATAAAATATTTTTTACTTTGAAACTTTCCTAAGTTCAAAACTTTCTAAATTTAAGACTTTCCTAAAATGAAACTTTCCTAAATTCAAAGGTTTCTAAAATCTTGTCTTTCCTAAACTTAATTTTCTAAATTCATTCAAATTAAGTGACTAAGTCAAGTCTTTCTAAATCAAATTAAATTTCTTGTGAAATTTTCCTTAAATCTAACTCTCCTAATTCAAACCTTTCCTAAATCTAAATTTTTAAAATCAAACCTTCCTAATTCAACTATATGTTCCAACCCTAGAAGGCCTAAACCCTAGTTCAACCCTAAACCTAAGTTAGGAATCTTCAACTCCTTTCTGTAACTCCTTTCCAAAACCAAGTTGGTTTTCTAATTTCAATTCAAGTCAAAAATGTTTTCAAAACACAATTCAATCTTTTCAAATCGAGTTTTAATTCTACTCCTCGATTTCCAAATCGTCAAGTTTTATTTCAATTCAATACCAATTCCAAGTTTAATTTTAAGTCTTCTATTCCAAGTTCAAATCAAACTCATTTTCAAATTAAAGTATTTTCTAATCAAATCTTTTCCAATCAAAATTTTCAAAACCTCAAAATGTCTATTTTCAATCAGACTCTTGTCCGAACTACGACTGACCTGATTCCCCAAAAGGAATAAGTAGGCAACTCTCATGGGTGCAATCACAACCTTTTTCAAATTTTCAATTTCAAAATCTATTTTAAGTTTCTAATTCTAAAATCTATTTTCAAACCTCCAATTCCAATTTCTAAAACCTTCTTTCTAATTTCGAATCAAGTCTTTTCAAATCTATTTCCAAAATCAAATCTTTATTTTCAAACCTATTTTCAAAATCAAATATTTTTCTCGCACTTCCATATCATGCATCATATAGTTCTTTTTTAAAGTGAATAGTATTGGACATTTATTGATCAAAGATTCTAAATGAGTGAACCTATGGTGAATAGACATGTAAGTACCAAAAGGGCGGGGTAGGGTGATGGCTTAGTGCGTCTTCCTTACACGTAACCAACCTCCGTACCTAGAATTACTATTTTCAAAGACCAAAATGGAGTTATTTTTAAAAAGGGCTTAAAACTTTCTAAAGGTTTCCAAACAACCTATTTTCTTAAAAACCCCCTCTTGAGGAAGTTTTCGAAATCTTTTCACAAACCCCAAGTGTAATCTTTGGATTGTGCTTAGTTTTAGGCGACCTAACTCACCTTAATCAAGTTAGGTGGTGACTCCAAATTTTTTCCAAAAGCCCTTAATTAAATCAATTTCCAATTCAAACCTAGTCGCACTTGTCCTTCTAGGAGGGTGTGTTCTAATGAGAGAACACTGTGTTTTTCTCACTTGTTTTTCTCGAGTACAGAAAATCGGGGCACGACAGCTGGCGACTCCGTGAGGACGCTTAGAGGGTTAGGCTATTGTCATGTCTTTGCACCCTCACTCATCTAGAGTCCTTGATTAACCTGTCCAATTCTATCCACTTCAAAATTTTCAAATCAAAATTTTCAAGGTTGTTTCAAAAACATGTCATTGTTTGCATTCAATTCACATTTAATCATTCTATATTGCATTAAGTTTGCCATTGAAGTATTGACTTTTTGCATCTTTATTTTTGTAGGTCGACCTTTGTTCACATATTTATTTCATATTATATTAACTGTCATGTCTGAATGAAGGTATGGAATGGATAGCATGGATGAGAGTTGTTGGGCCCTTTCCTTCGTTTTGAAAATTTCACACACACACTGCATTGCGCACAAGCATTTGCATACTTGCATTCTCTACCTGAATATGTCTCTTCTAGTTAGAAGGGTGAACAGTATATTGGTTGTGGGCAAGATGCTGTGTCAGTTTCTTAGCCGACGGCCTCTTGATGGTTCCCCCGCTTAGATCACCGACGGTAATGGCGCCACCTCAAGGAGTGGGCCTAGGTTTGAAGATCTGGGAACCGAGTCTTCTTAGAAAGTATTAGTAAACCCTCAACCTCATACTCAAATAGAAAGCATGCATAGCTGAACTTTTGCCGGATTTAAGACACGTACGTCGATTTCAAAACCATAGAGGAAAGGGCAACTGCTTTACTGTTTTTTAAGCTTGTCTATTCTTGTTGTTATAATA
Source organism: Euryodendron excelsum (assembly GCA_033060915.1). Classification (NCBI taxonomy): domain Eukaryota; kingdom Viridiplantae; phylum Streptophyta; class Magnoliopsida; order Ericales; family Pentaphylacaceae; genus Euryodendron; species Euryodendron excelsum. The sequence goes on along the minus strand of CM065388.1, from coordinate 28,470,687 downwards.
CTTGTATTCCTGCTGTTATAATGCCTGTATAACTACTCATGTATTCATGTTTACTTAACAATTGCATTCTCTCTCTCTCTCTCTACTTTATGTATCTATGTTCATGCATTTAATATTCCATGTCAAGACAAGAGTTTCAAAGTAACTCAAGTCATTGCATCTTCATGCATATGATCAACCCAAAGAGAGTGACACCAAGTTCACTTTCCCTTGAATTAAACCTACCAAAATCATAAGGGTTCCCATATAATCCTAAAGACTCATAGCATGTATTTCAAGTCATTCCATAAAAGGGGCCTTAACATCAAACTTAAAGAAGGTGAATCCAAAGACTCAAGAGTAGTTTAGGATCTCAAATGTAAAAGTAGATAGGTGGAAGTCCCAAAGAAATTGTTCCCTCTTCCCTTATTACAATGTACCTCAATTCCGTTGTATTCAAACTACAAAAATCAATGTACTTCTTTATATTTCATGAATGAATAAACGAATGAATGAATGTATGTTCTCACTTGACGGTAAAGTATCTACATACAGGGGCAAACCCCCTATCTCCAAAAAGTGAGTCAAATCCATCATGATTAGTCTCCCTCTCAAGAAGGGAAACCCCTAAGGCATGCATTGCATAAAGCTTTCCAAATGTCAGAAACTAACTTGTGGCTTGTGTCCTTATTTTTCTTTTCTTTCTTTTACTTTTTATAGAAACCATACTGGTGTGCTTTCGACGGCACCCAAAAATAAAACCGATACCCGAAAAACAAATATGTAGTAGTGCAAGTAAGGATTGTTCCCACAAAGAGTGTTTAGCCTAATTTTATGCTTTGTGAACAAAGAAGGGGGGTTTTGGATGTAATGAAATCTATTTTAATAATCACAACTACGAAACAATTTAGATTAAAGTATTGAAATCAATCAGAAGAACAAACCTTGGTCTAGGTCAACATCCACCATCAGAATTTACAACTGATCATTGATGCAAGCATATCAATTCACACATTGAATATTCACCGTCGGAATTATTTTCCTATCTCTCATTAGTCGTAGTTAATAAAAAAACAAGCGATTTGTTTAACCCTAACTATTAAACAACCAAGGAAAAGCACACAGGGTTTAATCTAGCAGCAGCCTTAAGAATTAGAGAGATCGATGAAACTAAACAACACAAGCACAAACGGTTGCATTTAATTTAATCGAATACCCATCCTAAGATATAATAATTCGCAACGCAATTATTAAATCTCAGTTGCTTCACAAATTAGTGGAATCAAACAATTACGGATTTGATATCTAACTCAGCAGTAGATTGTAATGATTAATAAACTAGTAAGCCTCCTAGCGATTAAACAAGACAATCATGAAAATAGGCATAGAACAACATTCGATACTCAAAGCATAAATCGAATAATGAAAACAAATTAGATCTCACAGTTTATTATTAATTCCGAGGTTTCTGTCTCCTTTGACCAAGATTCAAAATTTAGCGACGCAGGGCCATAAAAAACAGCTCAAAGAATAACCTAGAATAATCTGAAAAACGACCAACCCTAGAAACAAAACAGTCCCAACTTTTATAGACGTCTGAAAATCTACAGCTGCGTCAAATCGTTCAAACGCCCTTGATACCGTTCGAACGCCCTTGCCACCGTTCGAACGCATCAGACTACCGTTCAAACGGTACATCGAATGCACTTCGAATGGTAAAACCTGCTCTCTGAATCTTTCGAACGCTCTTCGAACCTGAACTTGACGTGCATTCGTGACGTAGTGTTCGAACACATACTCAGCCGTTCGAATGCCTCTTGGGACCGTTTGAACGCTCCTTCGAACGCTGCGTGTATTTTTGCTCGAATTCATCCCTTTTAAGCTAGGATACTCTTCCTAGGCATTCCATATCACCCTAAGTCAAAATATAAGAATAGTGAGTATCTTTAGGTACCAAATAAGTAAAAAAGATTAAACATTACGGGATAAAAATATAATATTTGCATTCTCATCAAATTCCCCCACACTTAACCTTTGCTCGTCCTCTGGCAAAACTCAAACTCACTTTCCTAAAATATCAAAGTTGTAACAAAGAACAACCAAACTCTTCAAAACTCATAACATATCATGAACAACATTCTCGAACAACTCACAATCACTTAACAAGTATTCCGCTTAAAGATGGAGTAAATTGAATAGGTAGACCCTCACCAAAACAAACACTCTACTCTCATGTATTTAAAGGGTATGTGTATCATCAAATTCATTCCAATGAAAATGATCTACCATAGGCTCGCATAGCTCTCATTCTCCATCACTAGGATCATATACAGAACATGAATCATAAGGACTCAACTGAAGTTCAAATACATAAGACATGTAAAACCAATCACTCAATTCAACAACTTCTGTCTTTGTATAAATCCCATATAAACAGACCTATTTCTTGGAATTTTAGAAGGAATTATAAACATGGATAATTTGTAACATTAAAAGCAATTTCTTCCATCGCTTCGCTTCTCTTTTTTTTTCTTCCTTTTTTTCTCTCTCTTTTTTATTTTCAAAATTACATTAACAATGGAACTAATGAATTGAAAATGAAAACACGTTCCTTTCCACAAACCATAGCACTACCACAATTCCGGACACCCCCACACTTATTTCTCGTGCACCTATACATATTATAAGGATGAACAATGCTCCACTAGCTCTACGGCTTGGGTCAAGGCATTATTATTTGTTTCGGGTTTAAAGCTTGTAATGTGGGTTCACAATAACGACATATCCAACTCAAAGGGATTCACAAAGGGAAAAGTTAATTACAAGGTAGGCTATTTGGCTAATGTAGCTTATAACAAAGATGGCCTTAATCATGTTCATGCATGCATGTGTCAATATGACCTCGAAGAGAATCAAGGCAAGTTCTGGAGAAACAAATCCATGGAAGAATATCTCACATGAAAGAAAATAGTGACTGATATGGATGTGTCAGTCTAAAGGCTCAAAATCTCACCAACTTTTGTCTACCAAATTCAGTCACTCCAATCTCAAGTAAAATAACTAGACTAATTAATTCTAAGTTGGAAGATTACTTATTCAATCATGTTATGAATTCTTCAAGCTTAATTGAATCTTGTTATTATTATTTTTTTTTTCAAAACAAATACGAAAACACAACCTAAATTCCCTCCCCCACACTTAAAACTTACATTGGCCCCAATGTAAAGTAAAATGCACAAAAAGGGCAGAGATAACTAATATATAAATGCGAAAATAAGAAAAGAAAAATGAACTTTCCTTAGGTTGCCTCCCAACTAGCACCTTTGTTTATTGTCGTGGACTTGACTCCATGCTTCTTTCTTCAATCAGTATAATTCGGATCCTCAAGGTCCAACTTCCCCACATTCTCTATTTGGAAACCTTCATAGAATTGCTTAAGTCGATGGCCATTCACCTTGAACACTTTGGAAGTGGCTAAGGTTTTAATTTCAACTGCACCATGAGGAAAAACATTAGTAACAAGAAAAGGTCCAATCCAAATGAAGTCGGGACTGGTATAGAAGGACTTTTTGATCAACTTTAAACTACTTCCTAGAAATTATCTTGTCATGAAAAGCCTTCATCTTTTATTTGTAAATCCTTGCACTCTCATAGGCATCATTGTGAATTTCCTCTAACTCTTGTAATTGCAATTTCTTATGTTCTCTACTTTCATCCATCTTCATGTTAAAACTCTAGATAGCCCAATAAGCTTTGTGTTCTAGCTCAACTGGAAGGTGGCACGGTTTTTCAAATACCAATCGATAAGGTGACATACTAATGGACGTTTTGTATGCAGTCTTGTACACCCACAAAGCATCATCCAATCGCGAACTCCAATCTTTTTTACTTGGATTGACCGTCTTTTTAATGATGGACTTGATCTCTTGATTTGACACTTCCGCTTGTCCACTAGTTTGCAGATGATATGAAGTTAATACCTTGTGCGTTACATGGTACTTTCTTAACAAAGTCGCCACAGTTCGATTGCATAAGTGAGTACCTCGATCACTTATTAGAGCTTTTAGAATTCCAAACCTGGAGAATATGTTAGATTTGATAAAATCTACAACAACTTTAGAATCATCAGTCCTGGTGGCTTTAGTTTCCATCCATTTTGAGACATAATCAAAGCAAGCAAGATATAAACATAACTGAAAGATATAGGAAACGATCCCATGAAATCAATGCCCCAAACATAAAAAATTTCACAAAAGAGTATGGGATTTTGTGGCATCTCATTCCAGTAGGATATATTACCTGTCTTTTGACAAGGATCGCATGACTTACAATAAGAATATGAATCTCGAAATAGAAATGGCCAATACAAACCACATTCTAGCACTTTTCTTGCTATTTTCTTGGCTCCAAAATGACCTCCATAAGCATAAGAATGACAAAAGGTTAAAATAGACATGATTTCATTTTCAGGCACGCACCTTCTGATTACTTGATCCGCACAATGCTTCCATAAGTATGGGTCATCCCACACATAGTATTTGGCATCACTCTTGGTCTTATCACTTTGAGCCTTAGACAAACCAATAGGTAGTATGTTAATAACCAAATAATTTATAATATTTGCATACCAAGGTAATGTCACACTTGCGGAGAACAATTGCTCGTCAGGGAATGTTTCCTGCAAACAAAGTTCATTCTCGACATGAGCTAAACAACTCAAATAATCGGCGACACGATTTTCTGTCCCTTTTTTCTCTTTGATCTCCAAATCAAATTCACTCAAGAGAAGTATCCATCTAATCAATCTTGATTTTACCTCTTTTTTCGTCATCAAATAACGAAGAGCTGCATGATCAGAGTAAATAATGACTTTAGTACCAAGTAAATAAGATTGAAACTTTTCTAAAGCAAAAACAACAGCTAAAAGTTATTTTTCAGTAGTAGTATAATTTCTCTGAGCATCATTCAAAGTTTTTGAAGCATAATAGATTGCACGAGATGCTTTTCCAATTCTTTGACCTAAGATAGCGCCTACTGCATAATCACTTACATCACACATTATCTCGAAAGGAACGCTCCAATCAGGAGGTTGGATAACTGGGGTAGAAGTCAACAGTTCCTTTAGCTTATCAAACACCTTTTTACATACTTTATTGAACTCAAAAGCCACGTCCTTTTGTAGTAACTTGTATAGGGGTGATGCTATTTTGGAGAAGTCCTTGATGAATCTTCGGTAAAAACCTGCATGTCCAAGAAAAAAACGAACTTCTCGCACACTAGTGGGATAAGGTAAAGATTGAATAATGTCAACTTTAGCTTTGTCGACCTCAATTCCCCTAGATGAAACAACATGACCTAACACTATACCTTGTTCAACCATAAAATGACATTTTTCAGAGTTTAATACAAGGTTAGTTTCCATGCATCTTTGAAAAACAAGTGTAAGGTTGTGTAAACAATCATCAAAGGAGTCTCCATAAACTGTGAAATCATCCATAAAAACTTCTATGATATGCTCAGTATAATCTGAAAATATGCTAACTATACACCTTTGGAAAGTGGCGGGGGCGTTGCAAAGGCCGAAGGGCATGCGACGATATACAAAAGTCCCGAATGGGCAAGTAAAAGTTGTCTTTTCTTGATCCTCTGGTGCAATTGCAATTTGAAAATAACCAGAAAAACCATCAAGGAAACAATAGTAAGAATGACCAGCTAACCTTTCAAGCATTTAATCAATAAAAGGCAAAGGGAAATGGTCATTACGGGTTAAAGTATTCAATTTTCTATAATCTATACAAACCCACCACCCATTCTAAACACGGGTAGGAACTAACTCATCATTTTGGTTTTTCACAACAGTTATTCCAGTCTTTTTAGGAACCACTTAAACTGGGCTAACCCAATTGCTATCCGAAATAGGATAAATCATTCCAACTTCAAGAAGTTTAAGGATCTCCTTCTTTATTACTTCCATCATATGTGGGTTCAATCTTCTTTGCGATTGACGGGAAGGTTTTGCTCCCTCTTCAAGTAGTATACGATGCATGCATGTAGATTGGCTAATTCCTTTAATATCCGCAATTGTCCAACCAATAGTCGTCTTATGCTTCTTTAGGACCCACACAAGTTTTTCTTCTTGCAACTCATAAAGTTTACTGGAGATGATCACTGGTAATGTTTCTCCATCTCCAAGGAACATATATTTGAGGTGACTTGGGAGAGGCTTCAAATCTGGAATAGGGGCCTGCAAAATAGAGGGTAAGGGCCTCTTGTTAGAAACTGGTAATGTAACATAAGGTACGTTACCTAACTGTTGTAACTTTGAAAAATCATTCAATGCTGCAACATTTTCTTGCAGATCAGTACTCAATGCTAACTCTCCATTCTCCTCCTCAAGATGCTTATTGATGGCAACTTCCAATACATCTTGTCCATCAAGTTTAAAAACTTCCTGTGTTAAAGAATCAGTCACATCAATAGAATAAATAGGATTATCATCACAAGGGTATTTCATGGCATCATAAATATTAAACTTAACAATTTCACCATCGAATACCATGGTAAGTGTGCCACTATGGACATCCATCTTGGTCTTAGATGTCTTTAAAAATGGTCTTCCTAACAAAATAAGGGCCTTTTGGTTGCCATTTTCCATATCAAGCACATAAAAATCAGCAGGAAAAACCAAATCGTTAACTTGTACAAGAACATCCTTAACTACACCTTTAGGATAGGCATTAGATCTATCAGTCAATTGAATCACAACATTAGTTTTATTCAAAGGTCCAAGTTTCAAAGAAGTATATATAGAATATGGCATGACATTAATAGAAGCTCCTAAATCTATCATGGCCTTCTCAAAATTTAGTGTTGCCTATCGTACAAGGGATAGTAAACATACTTGGATCCTTGCACTTCGCAGGGAGTTTTCAATGAATAACTGCAGAAACATTCTCCACTACTCTCACCTTTTCACATCTTTTAAGTTTCTGTTTCCTCTTAATTATACACAATTCTTTAAGAAATTTAGCATACCGAGGTACTTGTTTGATAGCATCTAAAAGTGGAATATTTACCTCGCGTCTACGAAAAGTCTCATATAAATCTTTAGTTTGCTCATCCTTTCTAGATTCTGCTAAAGCCTGAGGAAAAGGAGGTACAAGTTTATAATCAGAAAGAGCTGGGAACTTACGTTTAGGTATGTCATCGTCATTGGAAACATTCCCGTTTGCTATGATATTTTTTTCCTTTTCTTGGTTCGACGGTGCAGGGGTTGCCTTTACTGGAATCTCAATCTCTTTACCACTTCTCAAGACGATTGCACTTGCATTTTTTCTTAGATTTACTACCGTCTGAGAGGGTAGTTTTCCTAAACATTGGGCTTCTAGCCGACTAACTGCGGTTGCCATCTAGCTCATCTGATTATCCAGACTTTGAATACTAGGCTTCGCCTCTCGTTGAAATTGTTTTGTCTCCTACTGAAATTGCAAAGTATTAGTGGCAAGAGACTTAACAATATCTTCTAAAGACATACCTGAATCAGAAGTTTGGCCCGGTTATTGTCTAGGGGGGGTATGGTTGCCTATATTGCTGGTAGCTTGGATGATTTTGAATCACGAGCTGATTTACTTGTGGATTCCCATAGCTAAGATTGGGGTGATCCCTCCATCCCACATTATACGTGTTCGAATATGGATCATTCTTTCTTTGTGGTTGTCCAGGAAAACCACCTGCTGCATTCACTTGCTCCATGGGCTCCTCTTGAAGAGTTGGACACATATCGGTTGGATGCCCTACTACTGAACAGATTCCACAAGCCTTCGCCATTTGTATATTATCTACAGCCATTTGATGAACAAGGGAAGTTAGACTTGCAATTTGTTATTAAATGGAGGAAATATTTACCTCATTGACATGCTTGGATGAATGGTCAAGTCTAGTGCCAAATTGTTGAGAATTGGCTGCCATATTTGTAATCAGATTTCTCGCGGCATCGAGAGTTTTATCCACCAAAGCTCCTCCATTAGCAGAATCAATCATACTCCTATCAGTGGGCAAAAGGCCCTCATAGACATATTGAATAAGAAGTTGCTCACTAATTTGATGATAGAGACAGCTTGCACATAATTTCTTGAAACGCTCCCAGTATTCTTGTAAGGACTCTCCGTTGTGCTGTCTTACACCACAAATTTCTTTTCGAATGTTGACCGCTCTTGAAGCTGGGAAATATTTCTCCAAAATTAATTTTTTATCTCGTTCCATGTGGCAATACTTCTGGAGGGTAGATAATAGAGCCAATCCTTAGCCGAATCCTTCAAAGAAAACGGGAAAGCTCTTAATTTAATTTGCTCTTCAGTCACCCCCGTGGGTTTCATATTCGTGCATACTACATGAAACTCTTTTGGATGTTTGTGAGGATCTTCATCTGCAAGACCATGAAAAGTGGGCAAGAGATGTATTAATCTAGATTTTAATTCAAAGTTAGTAGGAACATCTAAAGTAGGGAATGTTATACATAAGGGTTGTTGATTCAGATCAGGTGCAGCAAGCTCTTTCAAAGTTTGATTTCCAGCCATGACTTCCTCCTCTCCTAAATCAGAATAGCTAGCAAATAGGGAATCAAGAGCTGGATAGTTCTCTATAGAATTTCTCTGAGGTTCCCTTCTTGACCTGTGTAAAGTTCTCTCTATTTCTGGATTGCATTATAAATCACCTTGATTAGAAGATCGAGTTACACTCATAAACACTCATGAAAACTCTAACCAACCTTGAAAACAATTCAGAGAAAAAAAAATCTAGAGTAATAAAATTAATTGAAATATCTTCTTTTTTTTTTTTTGAATGAAATAAAGATCACAAGAAGTACAAAAATTAACTAAAATCACTCCCCGGCAACGGAACCAAAATTTGGTGTGCTGTCGCAGGCACCCAAAAATAAAACCGATACCTGAAAAAAAATATGTAGTAGTGCAAGTAAGGATTGTTCCCACAAAAAGTGTTTAGCCTAATTTTATGCTATGTGAACAAAGAAGGGGGGTTTTGGATGTAATGAAAACTATTTTAATAATCACAACTACGAAACAATTCAGATTAAAGTATTGAAATCAATCAGAAGAACAAACCTTGGTCTAGGTCAACATCTACCATCAGAATTTACAACTGATCATTGATGCCAGCATATCAATTCACACATTGAAAATTCACCGTCAGAATTATTTTCCTATCTCTCCTTGGTCGTAGTTAATTAGAAACAAACGATCTAATTAACCCTAACTATTAAACAACCCAGGAAAAGCACACATGGTTTAATATAGTATCAGCCTTAAGAATTAGAGAGATTGATGAAACTAAATAACACAAGCACAAACGGTTGCATTTAATTTAATCGAATGCCCTTCCTAAGATATAATAATTCCCAATGAAGTAAATCATTAAATCTCAGTTGCTTAACAAATTAGAGGAATCAAATAATTACGGATTTGATATCTAACTCAGCAGTAGATTGCAATGATTAATAAACTAGTAGGCCTCCTAGCGATTAAACAAGACAATCATGAAAATAGGCATAGAACAACATTCGATACTCAAAGCATAAATCGAATAATGAAAATAAATTAGATCTCATAGTTTATTATTAATTCCGAAGTTTCTGTCTCCTTTGAGCAAGATTCAAAGTTTAGCCACCAGGGCTATGAAAAATAGCTCAAAGAATAACCTAGAATAATTTCAAAAATGACCAACCCTAGAAACAAAACAGTCCCAGCTTTTATAGACGTCTGAAAATCTACAACTGTGTCAAACCATTCGAACGGTACGTCGAACGCACTTCGAACAGTAAAATTTGCTCTCTGAATCTTTCAAACGCTCTTCGAACCTGAACTTGACGTGCATCCATTTGACGTAGCATTCGAATGCATACTCAGCCGTTTGAACGCTGCGTGTATTTTTGCTCGAATTCGTCCCTTTTAAGCTAGGATCCTCTTCCTAGGCATTCCATAGCACCCTAAGTCAAAATATAAGAATAGTGAGCATTTTTAGGTACCAAATAAGTATAAAAGATTAAATATTACGGGATAAAAATATGATATTTGCATTCTCATCAAATTCCCCCACACTTAACCTTTTCTCATCCTTGGGCAAAACTCAAACTCACTTTCTTAAAACATCAAAGTTGTAACAAAGAACAACCAAACTCTTTAAAACTTATAACATATCATGAACAACATTCTCGAACAACTCACAATCACTTAGCAAGTATTTCCACTTAAAGTTGGAGTAAATTGAATAGGTAGACCCTCACGAAAATAAACTCTCGACTCTCATGTATTTAAAGGGTATGTGTATCATTCAAATTCATTCCAATGAAAATGATCTACCATGGGCTCGCATATCTTCTCATTCTCCACCACTAGGATCACATACAGAACACAAATTATAAGGACTTTTCAAAGGTTATAACTGGATTTAGGATCAAGGTGGGAAATATTTGGGAATGTAGCTCAAAAGCCATCGAAACTAGTGAAGCAAAAATGACTCAACTTAAGTTCGAATATATAAGACATGTAAAACTAATCACTCCATTTAACAGCTTCTGTCTTTGTATATATCCCATATAAACAGACCTATTTCTTAGAATTTTAGGAGGAATTATGAACATGGATAATTTGTAACATTAAAAGTAATTTCCTCCATCACTTCGCTTCTCTTTTTTTTCTTCCTTTTTTTCTCTCTCTATTTTTTTTTTCAAAATTACATCAAAATTACTCAAGACGGGAAGGATCACTAATCCCTATGTAAAATTAGAGAAAGCTCTGCCAACATAGCCAAGAAGGTGGCTACTGTGAGGGAAGTAATAAAAAAGAAGAGTGAGGTATCTGCTATCTTGCCCATTCAACCACCCCAATACAGTCCCCCACTGCAGACTCACCCTATCTTACCCATGCCTACTCTAAACATGCCTACCCAAGCACCCAACTTTGGCCCTGTTGGGGCACGACTAACTTCAATAGGCCGGCCTGATGCTTCCATAATTTTGATGCCTTAGCCTGCACCCAAACTGAAGCCTACCGTAACCTTTGAAAGAACAACATCCTAAAACCTATACTAGCCAGTCCATTGCTAAGTCCCCTACCTCCAAACTTTAATGGCGCCCTCACCTGTGAGTATCATTTGGATGGCCAAAGGCATAACACCAAAAGTTGCTTCTCCTCAAACATAAAATCTAAGACTTGATCGACAACAAGACTATTAACGTACAATCGCTGAACCCTACTCCTACCCCCAATGTGACCACAAACCCTTTGCTAGGCCACATAGTCAATGAGATATTGGAAGAAATAAAAGATGAAGGGGAGTTGGATGAGATCATGGTCGAAGATTATGAAGGAGATTGGGAGACTGATGAAGAAAGTGATTGGGAGGAGGAATTCCGACCATGCCTGATCTATCTCTATAATCCTATTAAGGTGTCTGATTCTTCCAACTGACCAATTGAGGAGCCAACACTCATGGAGGATGACCTTACCAAAGGTATGGCCATTGATGGTTGGGAAGCTGAATTTCTACACCCTAGGTATGCTGCAGCTGAATGCCACTTATTGGAAAACCCTTGGCCTGCGACTGAGTTTAACTATGAAGACATGGGCTGGAAACTGGAAGTGTCAAAAGCACAGACAGAGCCGTTCGAGTTGGAGGGAGGCGAGCTAGCCACCCTGTTTATGGAAGAATCTACCGCCAAGAACAACAAGGAGGTCAATAGAGCTGACAACTACACCATCACTATCAACACACCTGGAGCTCTAGAAGAAGCCTTTGCCTGCCTTGCCTTAGTCGAAGATCGCATTAATGGATGGAGTATTGAAAACGTGGGCATTATCCTAAAACCCTAAAGAAAAGGAACACTCTTCAAAAGCATACAAGAGAATGGTGTTTTCACCCACTTTCTTTCTATCCCTTTACATTTTATCCTTAAATTGATGTCTACATTTCCATTTCTTTTAAAGAACTATATGCTTATCATTGAAATAATAAAATGCTTAAGTCTTTTCATTCCATTGTTGTTATCTTATATTTTTCTTGTGAATGGTGAATGCTTCCTACACAAGGGGTATGGTTGATCTTACAGAGGACCCGACTTGAAGGGTATGATAGCATGAGTTAATCACTCCCCGACTGATCAACTTTTCGAAAAGAGAAAGGATGAGGATGAGTAAGGAAACTACCTAAAAGCAACACTTGAAAGACACCGAAGCTAAGCGATGTATGACTAGACTATCAAAAGGAAGAGGAGTCATCTTTCATTTTTTCAAAATATATATATATATATATATATCCCTTTGCTTATCCCACTACTGCCTCGCAGAAAACAAAGATTTTTTGTCAACCCTGATCCAAGACCATCCCCCTACATTGGAGCAGACAGATAATTGAGAGCTCTACAAAGAATATCACTCATCGTTCATCAAGCAAAATCGACATGAAGGCTCTATGGATCAAGCAATTTCGTTCGAAATGAAGAGAGGCCCTCATTTCATTTCCCATACCGTCAAAAGCAACCATTATCAAACCTATTGAGCTGGTTACTTTTCAAGAAAAACCCCAACCTACCGATCACTGTCCACGATTGGTTAAATTAAAATGTTAAGGAAAAGATCTAGAAAAATTTGTAGAAATATTCGTCTCGTAAAAAGAAAAAAAGAAATAGAAAAGCAAAGAGAAAGAATTGCCAATGGACAAGAGGCCAAAAAAAAAAAAAAAAAAATGGCCAGAAGTCATTTTGTATCATACTGTAAAAGCCAGAAGAGAAAGGAGTCATTTCATAGCATCCTGAGAAGTATATAGTAAAGGCAAGAAGGAAAACCCAAAGGTGATCCTAGGTGATAAAGAAGCCTAATAGAAGCTACAGGTTTGAACCTTTACCTTTTCTTGTTAAACCCAAAACCATGACCTATACTATAACCCTATTAAAGTCCACTCTGATTGAAAACGGATTACTTGATCTAAATGAGCCAGGCGTATTACCAAAGCTGAAGAAGGATGCTAACCCTGCCAAAAAAATAATCGAGGATGGTGTGGATCTAAACCTTACCAAAAGCGACATCAAATTTGAGCCTGCATATCTCGTTGTTTCAAAACACCATAACTTAGCCTACATTATGGTCCTAAAACAAAGTCTTCTCAGATTGAAAGACTGGTTGCTCATTGTACTACCAAAGGTCAGGAAAGTAGTCGCCAAAGCCTCGAGGGTCGAGAATTCAAACTAAATGATCCCATACACTAACCCAAGGTAGAAAGTTGAAGTCGATCAAAAGGATGCGAATGATACAAAATGCTATCATCTAGTCAAGATAGGGTTGAGCCAAAAGATAAATTGAACCCCTAACAAGGAAAGAGTTGCCATTTCAAGAATGTATAGGTGGACAACGCCTCGTTCATTGTATTAACTGTGGTATCCCTCATATGTGCATTGCATTTTTATAAAAATTTCGGTATGAGCTTCACATATATAGGACATAGCTCCCTGTAGAAACAGAAGTCACCAATACAGCTTAATATCATCTCATGTAATAAATATACATCATTATCATTGTCCATGTACATGCATCTGTCCATATTCCTAGCTATGTAAATCATAAATATCCCTTCCTGTCCATACATTACTAATTATATCTCACTATCTGAATCATAATATCCATTCTATGCAAAATTTACAAAATAAGCTGTCTAAACAATGAAACCGAATACATTTCCAAGATAGAATGCAGAAAAGAATTTGAGCCTATGGTAGGAGGCACTCATCAAAGATCAAAATCGATGTTCGAGTCGAATCTCAGAAACCTAGCTTTGGAGGAGGCGGACAACTGCTAGAAGCGCCAATATCCTACAAGAAGAAAAAGTTGGAATTAGCAAAAGCGAATGAATAACTAAACAACTTCAAAAGAGCAAGAAGAAGAAGGAAATGATAACATACCCCGTTGCCTCATATCTGAGCCAACCAGGCGGTCAAAGTAGCTACCTTGGCTTGAAAATGGTCCCTCTCCATCTAGAACTAGTCCCTCTTAGTCTGGTACCGGTCCCTCTAATCCCTCACGGCAGTGAACTCAGCCTGGGGATATGTCTAGCTCGACACCACAAGTTCACCACCTCCTGATCAACGGCGTACCCACTGACCACCACCTCAAACTGGGTAAAGGCGCCTACACAATAAGCTCTAAAATATGCGGCGTAATCAGCCTTTAGAAGAAATAGAAAACAGGCACCTGGATGACGCTCCTGATATGGAATAAGAACTCCCTCAATCAAGGCTCCGAACATGTACTCTACTGGATCCCCTATTGACCAGAACTCCTCATGAAATTAGCGCCAATGCCGGTCTCCCAAATAAGACTCCCAAGAATCATCGCTGAGAAAGGAAATCCTCGATAAGGACATCGAAACCAGATACCTCACCACCTTGTAATGAACTAATCCAACAAAGGCCCACTAAGTCATATCCCTTGCCTCGATCAGCTCTAGGTTCACTTGTATCGTCACAAAGTTAGTGATCTCAGACTGCTGGGTGTAAGCACCCCATTTTTGACCACTCGGCAGTCTACACTCCGTCCAGACTTGTTTTCAAGTCATTGTGAGCATATTCCTATTGAAACCAACTTTCAAAGTCCAAATCCCGTTTGTCCATTGCCTCGTGGGCCCACCAAGCCCAAATAGAGGCAAAATGACCTTAGGGGCATTGTCCTTTCCTTTCCGATTCCAATCCCACTCTCGAGACAGTTTATTCCTCGAGACGGTTCTAATCCAGGCACGTCTCCTCGGAGATGATAAGTCCCCTTTCCAACCCCACTCTCGAGACAGTTTATTCCTCGAGACGATTCCAATCCAGGTACGCCTCCTCGGAGACGATAAGTTCCCTTTCCAACCCCACTCTCGAGACAGTTTATTCCTCGAGACGATTCCAATCCAGGCACGTCTCCTCGGAAATGATAAGTTCCCTTTCCAACCCCACTCTCGAGACAGTTTATTCCTAGAGACGATTCCAATCCAGGTACGTCTTTTCGAAGACGGTAAGACCCCTTTCCATCCCCACTCTCGAGACAGTTTATTCCTCGAGACGGTTCCAATCCAGGCACGTCTTTTCGAAGACGGTAAGACCCCTTTCCAATCCCTCTCTCGGGACAGTTTATTCCTCGAGACAGTTCCAATCCAGGCACGTCTCTTCGGAAACTATAAGTCCTCTTTCCAATCCATCTCTCGAGACAGTTTATTCCTCGAAACAGTCCGAGTAGCGAAACGACTCACAAAGCCGTTAGAGTAGCGGAAATACTCACAAATAGGTCGATATAGGGAATTGCTAACAAACCCCTGTGTCACGACAACCGCCGTTAGAGTGGTGGAAACACTCAAAACCCAGGTTAGCACCAGTGTCTGTTAGCCTACTTCGGTGAAAAATGAGCACACTGCCATTTGGACCTTTTCCGACACTTTCCGGTCAAGATGACCATTTTGCCCCTAGGCATCCGAATGCCCCGGGAACCACATCGGCTCTGGGTATCAAACCGGTAATTTCCTGAGAATACTTTTTATAGTATTCTCAACCTTTCTTTACCTTTCCGAATCATTCCGAGTCAGTTCCGGCCAACCCGGTGCGAAATGACCCTTTTGCCCCTGGTGGGCCGGTCTCCTTTTCTGACTACACCGGCTTTAGGTATCAAACCGGTGACCTTCCGAGAATGCTTCTTGTAGTATTCTCAGCCTTTCCTTATCTTTCCAGATCATTCCGAGCCAGTTCCGGCAAACCCGGTGCGAAATGACTGTTTTGCCGCTAGTGGGCTGGTCTTCTTTTCCGACCACGCTGGCCCTGGGAATCAAACCGAAAACCTTTGGGAACATTCTGAATAATGTTTCCAGATCCCAAGTCTTCTTCCAGGACAGTCCGAGTCTGTCCCGGCAGGTTCCCGGTCCGATTGACCGTTTTGCCCCTAAAGGCCCGGTCAACCTTTCCGAACCACCTTATCCTCATTTTTCAAGTCAAATACCTTTGAGACACTATTTTAAGTGTTCCTACTCTTTTTCAGCCTTCCAGGTCATCCCCGGTCCTCCAAAATCCTTCTCGAACTTTTCAGAGTCACTCCTAGTGAAGCCAGGCTAAATATTGCATGGTAGTCACTAGTACAGGCGCCCAAATCTAGTCAAAGATATGTTGCTTGCCGACCTTAAACATTTCCTAATTGGCTGGCGCCACTAGTAGTAGCGCCAAGCCAAAAAATGGCCTGGCGCCACTCCTAGTGGCGCTAGTGTAAATTCTGGCCTGGCGCCACTACAACAGGCGCTAGTGTTGTCTAACCTCTATAAATACAGAGCCCCTTCCAGTGTTTAAAGGATCCGCAAACTCAACCTAAAAATCATATAATTCGATATACAGAGCTCGAGCACCTCCAAAACCCTAGCTTCCTTAGGTTTTCCAAACCCTAGCCACCATACACTAAACCCTAACCTCCTATACACTCATACACACCCCCATACACTCATACACTAGCCTTCAACCATCCTTTGAAAACTTGAAGAGCTGCAATTTAAAGCTTGGAGACAACTCTTGAAGATTGAAGATGAAGATCAAGACGAAGACCGAAGATTGAAGAAAGCAAGGCGCGCAAAATAAACAAGACATACTGTAGGCTCCCTATTTAAATTTTCGCACTTCCCCCCTCTCTCTTCTCTCTCCTAACCCACTTGGGTTTTCTCTATTTTAATCCCCCATCTCTTTCCCCCCCCCCCTCCTTTCTTTGCATGCTTGAAACAAGGGGATTCCCGGTCCATGTGTAGGATTGGGCTATTGGAGAATCACCGTGTCGGGGGCTTTCTTCTAGTCTAACCAGAGACCACGTGGGTCCGACCCCCTTAATTATGTGGTGAAGCCTTAGCCTTGTATGTTCACGACCCCAAATTGCATTATGCATATCATGATCTTGCATCTTCCAAAAACCGTTTTCGAAGTTGTTTTTCAAAATCGTTTTCAAACTTGTTTTCAAAATTGCATCAAAATCTCTTTTTCAAAACATGTTTTCAAAATCACAATCCTAGGGTGATTCTAGCTTTTCCATGACTAGGATTGCTTTAGGAAAGTGTTACATTTAAAGTGACCAATACGGTCCATATTTTCAAATCTTGTTGTTTTCAAAACCGCTTTCCTAAAGTGGTTCTAGCCCTCTTATGGTTAGAATTGTTTTAGGAAAGTGAGATGTTTTTACACCTTCTAAAAACTCTCTTTTTAAAAAGTCTTTCTTCCTAAAAATCTCTTTTTCAACATACTTTCCTAAAACTCTCCTCTCCAAAATTGTTTTCAAAAACTCCCTCCCAAAATCTATTTTCAAAACTCCCTTTTTCAACTCCTTTCCAAAATTCTCTCCCGAAAATCCACTTTCTAAAAACGTTCCTCAACATACTTCCCAAAACACTCTCTTCAACAATCTTCTACCAAAAACCTTCCTAGAAAAACTCTCTCCAAAAATATTTCCAAAAACTCTCTTTCCAAAATATTTCCTCTAGAAACTCCTCTCTAGGATTTCTTTCTAAAATCTACGTTTCCAAAAACAGACTTTCCAAAAATTTCTTCTCTTTAAAATCTTTTTCCAAAAACTCTATCTTCAAATTCACTTTCCAAAAACTCCTCCCTAGGATTCCCTTCTAGAAAACCTTCGTTTCCAAAAACACACTTTCCAAAAATCCTCTTTCCTTAGAGCCCAAGTTAAGCCCTAGAGCTAACCATTAGGAAACCCTAATTTTCTTCCAAAAACATGGTTTTCAAACTTTGCCCCAAACCTAGGTTTCCAAAACCTCTTGTTTTCACATTCAAACCATACATGTTTCCAAAACCTCTTTTCTACGTTAAAATTCTACACTTTCAAATCTAGGATTTCTAGAATCTCCCTTTCCAAATCCTTGCCAAATCCTATCTCCCCGTTTAGAAAACTAGATCCCGTCCTCCGTTTTTGGAAAAAAAATCAAATCTTTTCTTTTAGAAGCCAAATCCAATCCCTTCCTAATCCAAACCTTTCTAAATTCAATTCCTTCCTAAACCATAAGTTTCCTAAACCTAAACCTTAAATCTATCCTTAAGTTTCAAAATCCACATCTTTCCTGACTCGAATCCCACCTAAACTTCCACTTTCTTAAATCTTAAGTTTCCAAAACTTGCACATAAAAATCTTTCCTAAGTTTTAAAATTCAACTTTCAAATCTTTCCTAATTCAGCCCTTTCCTAATTCTACCCCTTTCCAAATCATAACTTTTCAAACCTAAGTTTCCAAACTTTTCCTAAACTCAAACCTTTCCTAATCTCAATATTTTCTAAAACTCTAAAAACTTTCTAAATCTTAAACTTTCTAAATTTCAAATCTTTCTAAATTCAAAACTTTCTAAATTTGAAACTTTTTCAAGTTAAATCTTTCTAAACCTAAATCTCTCCAAATTCTAAACTTTCCAAAACTTCAACATCTTTCCAAATCTAAGACTTTTCTAAACTCAAAACTTTCTTAATTCAAACATTTCCTAAATCGAAAACTTTCTTTTTTCAAAACCTTTCGAAATTCAAACTTTTCAAAGTTGAAACTTCCCTATCTCAAAACTTTCTAAATTCAAAACTTTCCAATTTCCAAACGTTCTTAAATTTCAAACTTTCCTAATTTCAAAACTTTCCAAAAATGAAACTTTCCTAATTCGAAACCTTCCTAAACCAGACCTTTTCTAATTCAAACATTTCCTAAATCCAATCTTCCCTATTTTTCCTAAACCTTCCAAGTCAAGTCAAATCTTTTCTAAGTCTCTTCTCTTTCCTAAGTCTAGGTTTCCTAAAACCAAGTCTTTCCAAAATCAATCTTTCCAAAGCAAGTCCAATCTCCTCAATTTCAATTTCCAATCTCCTCTTCTAATTTCAAATCAAATTCAATTTCCAATTCAATCTTTTTCTTCCAATCCAACCTTCTATTTTTAATCGGACTCTGGTCCGAACTACGACTGACCTGATTCCTCCAAAGGGATACATAGGCAACCTTCATAGGTGCGGTCACAACACTTTTCAAACTTTCAATTCCACCCTCGTGGGTGTGGTCTCCACATTTTTCAAATCTCAAATTCCAATCTATTTTTAAAATTCCAATTTCAAAATTTCTATTTTTAAATTTCTATTTCTAAACTTTCAAATTTCAATTCCATCTCTTAAAATCTATTTTCAAATCAAATCAAATTTCAAATCAATCTCTTTCCAAATCTATTTTTCAATTTTCTTAACTTGCACTTGCATATCATGCATCATGTTAGTTTCTTTTCAAAACATTGTTTTTCAAAGTGGGTAGGATTGAACATATATTAGTTGAAGACTCTCATAGGTGAATCTAGGGTAGATTGACATGTAGGTACCGAAAGGGCGGGGTAGGGTGATGGCTTAGTGCGTCTTCCCTACACGTAACCAACCACCGAACCTAGAATCACTGTTTTCAAAGACCAATAAGGAGTTATTTTTCAAAAAGGGCTAAATGTTTTTCTAAAGGTTGCCAAACAATCTGTTTTCCTAAAAACCCTCTCTTGAGGAGATATTTTCAAAATCGTTTTTCCAAAAACCCTAAGTGTAGTCTTCGGATTATTCTTAGTTTTTAAGTGACCTAACTCACCTTAATCAAGTTAGGTGACGACTCCGAATCTTTTTCAAAAGCCCTTTATTCAAACCAATTTTCAATTCAAACCTAGTCGCACTCATTCTTCTAGGAGGGTGAGTTCTAACGAGAGAGTACAACATTTTTCCCGCTTGTGTGAGTATTCCTCGAGTGCGAAAAATCTGGGCGCGACACTGGGCTACCCAATTGCAAGCCCACCTCAAGGCTCGGGGATAAAGATTAGCCTTAATAACCTTAGGACAGTGGACCGGCAAGTACTCATAGCTCCACCAGACAAGAAAGGGCCAAAAACCATTCACATTGCCCCTTCGGGAGGTAGTCCGGACTCACATGGATCGAAGGAAGCAACCAAAGGAAAAAGAACCCCAGTCCAACTCAGACAAAGCTCCCAAATCGGCTACTATGCTCACCAATGGAAAAGGGATGAGCGACTTATTGTTGTTGCAGAAGCAGCTAAAAATGATATACAAAACAAGTCAGCGCCTCATGAAATCTCGTCATGTGGGTGGTGGCTCAACAAGGTACTCTCGTCCTAACTAAGCCAAGAAACTGGAAAAGCAAAATGCTGAGGAGGTGGCAAGTCCAACAAAGCACATGCATCAACTCTACTGACTGACTGTATGGTGATCTATTGACCGACGAAAGAAAGCTCCGTCATAATGGCCCAATCCAATGGAGTAGGACCTAGCTTGAAGCCCATAAAATGGAAAGTAGCCGTCTCACAAAACCACCTCTTAATGAAGGCCATCACCAAATGTATGTTCAGGTGGTTAGCCTGTAATCCCATAAATGCTCCAAACCCGATCTCTGCCAAGAAGGCACGATAAGATGGAGCGACCCGCTGTATAGTGTTAAAAACTAGATAAACATCCCCTGTGAACGATGCGTGTACCCGAGGAGGAGGCAAGTGCTGTCAAGAGTAGACGCTAGGATGATAGGTGGGGTCTCCCAATAGAGGAATATCTGGTACTTTCAAATCACTAAGATCAACATCAATCTGTCTATGTCTAGAGGAGGCCCTCCCACAAACAATCACCCGGTCGCCAAGGTCTGGTACCTCCTCCTCTGCGTCTATATCTCCCTCAAAGGCCTACTCGACTGGGGGCATACTCCCCCTCCCGCTCTAGCTAGATGATACTCGGCCAGCTGACCTACGACTACTTCTGGAGTGGCTAGAACTACCAGCAAAATCCGTGCGGGCACTCTTCCCAGATCGGCACCTTCTCTTCGAACCGTCATCGCCCGCGTCAACCATCCTAAAAGCCAAATCAAGGTAAGAACATCGAGGTAAGATATATATATATATATATATATATATATAGAAAAGAAAAAGAAAAAAAAGAGTGAAAAAGATTTCAAATGTTAATTCAAAATGAATTCCCTGCACATTTTGACTTTAAAAGTCAAGTTTCAAGTTAAAATGAATTTTCTAAACATTTTGTCTTCAAAAAGTTAATTTCAAGTCAAAACAAATTTTCTATTTGTTTTGTCCAAATTTCAAATCAAAATAGTTTCTAATTCAAAATCAAAAGTTCATTTCAAAATAAATATAACAAATTTTCAATCAAACTCCATTTCAAGTTTCTTCCTCAAAAAGGCTTCTATTCCAATCAAGGTTTTCTAAAACTTTTTCCTCTAAAAAGTCCTATTCAAAAATCAATCCTCAAAAACTCTCTCAATCCTCAAATTTCTTTTTTTCCCAAAATCTTTATCAATTCCCAAGTTTTTCAAGTTCAAAATCCATTTTCAAAATCTTCTAAAATATTTCGCTTAAAGGTTTTCAGTCAAAATTTCATTTTCAAAAATTATTCCTAAGTTTTTCCATCAATAGTTTTAGGCCTCCCCGAGTTTCTCGAGGCCTTCTTTGTTAAAAAGACCCCACCCTCAAAGGATTTATGTCTTTTTTTCTTCCAAAAGATTTCATCCCAAAAATTTCCTAACTCTTTCCTTAATTTTGAAAAATTTCGGGAGAATTTCATTTGTAAATATCACAATCACATAATACCAACACACATAAAAGGATCTATGCACATTTCTAAGATTTTTAAATTTTCAAACACCCGTTTTTTTTTTTCAAAAATTCAAGAGTTTTCAAAATTGTCACAAAAATCTTTCAAAATTACTTCAAATATTTTCTAAAATATTCTCGTATTTTCTTAATTTACCTTATTTTCTAACTATTTTTTTATTTTTTAAAAAATCAAAAAATCAAAAATTTTTTAGAAAATCACGGAATTGCATACGGTTGTTAAACACATTTTTCTAAGGTACATAGTATAAAAACCTAGCCAAAAAACCTAATACTCAAAGTTGTATGAGCAGATCTCCAATTCTTGCAGAAACTCTCTTTACATAAACTTGCAAAACTATCTAAATTCAATCAAATGAGCGTCAAAAAGTAAAACTAAATCCACCAGAGTGTTTAAAACACATCAAAGCATCAGTTTCGACTATTTACATGACTCAAACGAAGTTCTATACATCAAAATCAACACAAAACAAAAAAACTCACCTCTTGGAGTTCTCCAGCTAAATCTTCTTCTCCGGAGACTATTTTAGTGGCGGTGACTACTTCCAGCAACCCTCTGAGGTCCCCAAAAGTCACTCCTTCAATGTACACTGCTCAATAATCAAAACCCTTCACAAAGTCTCTCAAAATTTCACAAAACCATAAAGCTTTGAATCATAAAATTTTCTGATTTTATTCCTAGGCCTAGCGCCACTAGCAATGGCGCCAAGGCAATTTTAAGCCTACCACCACTACTAGTGCAACCAAGGTCAAATTTTAGGCACTTTTTCCGTTTTTCCCACTAAAACCCGATTTAAATGCCCCCGTAGGCCAAATTGCTATTTTCAAGCTCTAGTATTAAAAAATTCTCCAATTTCGTCTCTCCGATTGCCTCGCAAATAACATGGGACTCTTACTTTATCATTCTCTGCTTTCGTTAAGAAAAGACAGAAAAAGAAGAGCAGTTGTAAGCACCCTATTTTTGCCTGCTCGGCAATCTCTGGTCCATCCGGACTCATATTCAAACCAACACATGTATATTCAAGTCTAAATCAATTTTTCAGACTTAATCTAATCAACCAATCGCTTCGTGGGACCACTGAGCCCAACAGAGGCAAGATGACCAAAATGCCTTTGTAGCATTGCTCGGTCCTATTCTAGTTAGCATGTCTTCCTAGAGATGGTAAGTCCTCATTTTAATCTCAAATTCAATTTCAAATCCAATTCCAATCCAGATCAAATTCGACACGCCTTTTGAGAAAGTTGATCCTTCAGACAATAAAACCATCCAGTCCGACACGTTTTTTGGGAAAACTCTTCAGAACGGTAAGTCCCTTCAAACTCTTTGACTAGGACGGAACCTAAGTCTCTGAGATGATAGAACGGTTCACCTATGACGCCTATTAGCCTATCAATGAAGAATGTCCGTTGTTCGGCATGACTTTTGGGAAAGTTGATTCATCAAACGATAAGTCCACCTCGCAACTTCTTGAGATTAGGCAGTCTCCGAAATGAACATGTACCGTCAAAGTGACGAAAAATATTGCAGTCGTCAGAGTGGCGAAAACACTCGCAAACAGATCGACATTAGGAGTTATCAACAAAACCTCTATGTCACGAGACCGAACTCGCCTCTTGGATGTGACACGTTTACCAAAAGACGAGATACCTTTGGAAACCAACTTGTCACAGATAGTCAGAGTGACGAAAATACTCAAAACCCGGGTCAACACCAGTGTCTGCTAGTCCACTCTGATGAAAAATAACCAAACTGGCCTTTAGACTTTTTCTGGCACGCTTCTCGATAAAGTACCTAAGTCCTTAGAGCCGTAAGCCCACCCTTCTAAGATTGTCTGAAAGATGATCCAGCATGTTCAAGTGCCTTCTAGTCGATTTTGGACCAATTTCAAGATCATTCGATCAAAATAACCATTTTGCCCCAAGGCATCTGAGTGCTTTTGGAAACCACACCGGAATTGGATATCAAATCAGGTACATCCCGAGAATGCTTATAATAGTATTCTCAATCTTCTAGCACCTTTTCGGAACATTCCAAGTCTATTCCGGCAAGCCCGGTGCAAAATGACCGTTTTGCCCTTAGTGGGCCAGTTGCCTTTTCCAACCACACCGGCTCTGAGTATCAAATCGAAAATTCTCCAGAACATTCTAAATAGTGTTTCCAACCTTAAAATCCTCTCATGAGATGTTTCAAGTCCATTCTAATGGTTTTCTGGTCTACTTGACTGTTTTGCCCCTAAGGGCTCGACTAACCACTTCAACAATCCCGACATTGTTTTTCAAGCCTGTTATCACTGGGGCACTATTTCAAGGGTTTCTACCCATTTTTGGCCTTCCGAATCATTCCCGACCTTCCAGAACATTCTCGAACTTTCTAGAGTCACTCCTAGTGGAGCTAAGCCAAAAATTGCATGGTAGTCACTAGAACAGGCGCCGAAATCTTTTACCTTGCGTATCAAAGGTCGAAAGATACATTTTTTGCTGCCCTTAAATTGGTCTAGCGCCAAGCCAAAAATTGGTCGGGTGCCACTCGGAGGTATTTTGCCTTGGCGCCGCTGCAACAAGCACCAGGCTAGACTTGTGTTTATAAATACAAACATTCCTCCTGCATGAAATGGGTCGGCAAACTCAGTCTAAAAACTCTGTTTTTCAAAATTACAGAGCTCAAAGTCTCTCTAAACCCTAATTCTCTGTAGTCTCTTCAAACCCTAGCTTCCATATACTTTAACCCTAGCCTATACACACCCCATATACTCATACACTAGCTTCAAAACAAGCCATTGAAGACTCAAGTGCTGCAAGTTCGAAACTCTCGAAACCCAAGTAAAACAAGAAGAAAACAAGGTAGGCTTTCTCTTTATGTTTATGTACTACCCCCGCTCTCTTCTTCCTCCTAACTCATTTAGGTTTTCTTCTATTTCAATCTCCCATTTTCTATCCCATTTTCTTGCATGCTTAAAACAAGGGACTCCCCGATTCATGCCTAGGAAGGACTGTTGAAAGTCACCGTGTCGGAGGCTTTCTTCTAGTTCAACCTTAGACCGTGTGGATTCAACCCCCTTAATTTTGTGGTGAAGCTTAACCTTGTATTTTCATGATCTTACTTGCATTGTGTGTATCATACATCCATTCAAAATTGTTTTCAAAAGTTATTTTCAAAACTTGCATCAAAACTCTCTTTCAAACTTGTATTTAAAATCTTGTTTTCAAAATTACAATACTAAAGTGATTCTAACCACTTCATGGCTATCGTTGTTTTAGAAAAATGTTATATTCATTGTGACCATCAAGGTCTATATTTTGGGTGTAAACCCTAACTTGTTTTTCATCAAAGCCACAATCTTAAAACGATTCTAGCCATTCCATGATTAGGGTTATTTTAAATAAGTGTGATATTCAATGTGATCATATTGGTTCATATATCAAATCCATGTTGCTTTCAAAACCGCCAACTTAGAATGGTTATAATCTCTTCATGGTTAAAATCATTTTAGGAATGTGAGACATTCAAAAGATCTCAGAAGTCTATTTTCAAACTTTTTTCCAAATTGCTTTTCAAACTCCTTTCCAAAAGCTCTCTTTAAAAATCCACTTTCTAAAAACTCTCTTCAAGCTTCCTTGCTAGAAACTCTCTTCAAAATGTCTATTTTTCAAAAACTCATTTTCTTGGAGTCCAAATCAAGCCCTAGAATCCACGATTAGGAAACCCTAATTCATTCCTTAAAACCATAACTTCCTATTTTGCTTTAAATCATAGATTTTCAAAACCTTTATTTTCTACATCAAATCCTAGGTGTCCAAAATCTATTTTCTACACAAAGTCATAGCTTTCCAAATCCTAGATCTCCAAACTTCAACATTTCCAATTCCATGTCAAATCAAAAGTTTCAAATTGGGAAACTAAATCAAATCTTCCTATTTAGGAAACTAAATCAAATTCTCTAATTTTAGAAACCAAATCAAATTATCTATTTTTGGAAATAAAATCTAATCTTCTACTTTAGGAAATAGAAATCAAATCTTTCTTATTTTGAAACTTTCCTAAGTTCAAAATTTTCTAAATTCAAAACTTTCCTAAAATAAAACTTTCTTAAATTCAAAGATTTTTAAAATCTAGTCTTTCCTAAACGTAACTTTCTAAATTCATTCAAATTAAGTGATTAAGTCAAGTATTTCTAAGTCAAATTAAATTTCTTTTTAAATCTTCCTTAAATCTAACTCTCCTAATTCGAACTTTTCCTAAATCCTACTTTCTAAAATCAAATCTTTCAAAGCTAAATCAAACCTTCCTAATTCAACTATACGTTTTAGTCCTAGGAGATCTAAACCCTAGTTCAACCCTAATTCTAAGTTAGGAAGGTTCAACTCATTTATTTAACTCCTTTCCAAAACCAAGATGGTTTTTCAATTTCAATTCAAGTAAAAAATATTTTCAAAACTCGATTAAATCTTTCCAAATTGATTCCTAGTTCTACTCCTCGATTTTCAAATCCTCAAGTTCTATTTCAAATCAATATCAATTCCAAGTTGAATTTTAAGTCTTCTATTCTAAGTTCAAATCAAACCATTTTTCAAATCAAACTCTTTTCTAATCAAATCTTATCAAATCAAATTTTTCAAAACCTTAAAGTGTCTATTTTCAATCGGACTTTTATCCGAACTACGACTGACTTGATTCCCCAAAAGGAATACGTAGGCAACTCTAGTGGGTGCGGTTACAACTGTTTTCAAATTTTCAATTTCATAATCTATTTGAAGTTTCTAATTCTAAAATCTATTTTCAAATCTCCAATTCCAATTTTTAAAACCTTCTTTCTAATTTTGAATAAAGTCTTTTCAAATCTATTTTCAAAATTAAATATTTCTTTTTAAACCTATTTTCAAAATCTAATATTTTTCTAGTACTTGCATATCATGCATCATATAGTTTTTTTTTTTTTTCTAAAATGGATAGTATTGAACATTTACTAATCAAATATTCTAAATGAGTGAACTTAGGGTGAATAGACACGTAGGTACCGAAAAGGCGGAGTAGGGTGATAGCTTAGTGCATCTTACTTACACGTAACCAACCTCCGAACCTAGAATCACTGTTTTCAAAGACCAAAATAGAGTTATTTTCAAAAAGGGCTTAAAACTTTTCAAAGGTTGCCAAACAACTTATTTTCTTAATAACCCTCTCTTGAGGATGTTTTTGAAATCTTTTCACAAACCCTAAGTGTAATCTTCGAATTGTGCTTACTTTTAGATGACCTAACTCACTTTAATCAAGTTAGGTGACGATTCCAAATCTTTTCCAAAATCCCTTAATTAAATCAATTTTTAATTCAAACCTATTCACACTCGTCCTTCTAGGAGGGTAAATTCTAACGAGAGAGCACTGTATTTTTCTCACTTGTTTTTCTCGAATACGGAAAATCGGAGCGCGACAGCGACTCCAAACTTTTTCTAAAAAGCTCTTGTTCAAATCAATTTCAAATTCAAATCTAATTGCACTTGTTTTTCTAGAAAGATGAGTTTTAACGAGAGAGTACCGTGTGTCTTTTACATTCTCGACTGCAAAAAATCGAGGCACAACAACCTATAGGGTTTTTTTAATATTAAATGGGCTATTTTAAATGCAAAACCTTTTGGCCATGATCTAAACTTATATATGATGAGGGTTTTTTTTTTTTTTTTTTTTTGGGCAAGAGGGAAGACCATGCCCCCTTCATCGATAGTTAATTAGCTATGTCCCTGACATATTTATTGGTTTTCTTTTTATCTTTTGCTAATTCTTCAATTAAAATTTTATGTTTAGATTTTTGTATGCTTTTTTTGATTTACAATTTTAACATTTTATTGGAAAAAAATTAATAAAAATGAATTAAAAGTTTATATAAAAATAATAACATATCAAACGCAAACTGTGGCCTACTTACTAGCATAACTACATGTAAAAACAGGCTCCAACCAAAAATCAAAATTTCGTTTTGGTTTATTGTTTCAATTATCACATAAACAAAAACATTTCAAAAGCATTTCAGAGGTGATAGATATTAGTAGTGAAGAGCATTGTCCACATACACAGACATACAATCTACATACGCAAAATTATTAGTTGCATCATATCTATGATGTGGGAAGAAAACCTTGCTGAATGGAAATAAAACGTACAAGTAATGATGAGTTGCGCTTGTGGTATATATTATAGGGCATATACACCCAAAAACAATTATAGGGCTACGCTTTGGAATTGAAAAATGCTAGCGTGAGTGTTCAATACTCATCCATTGATGCTAGCCAACTCAAGCTATTTCTTAAATTAGTTGCTTGGTAAAGAAAAATAATTCAGTGCTCTAGAAGCATCACATTATCAGTGGCCGAGCCTTTGTGTAGGTCAAATTTTAAAAATTATACTTTTATGTATAGTTTTAAAATTCTTTCAATTTTTCCCTTAAAAATTTAAAAAAATCCTCCTTAAATTTTCAAACATTTCATTATTATCTACAATTTTAAGAAATATTTTTAATTTTTTCCTCTAAAATTTTATAAATGCCCTCTCAAATTTGTAAATGTTCTATTTTTATTTACAATTTTAGAAATATTTTTCATTTTTTGCGTACTAAAATTTTATAAATGCTCCCTTAAATAGTTATTTCACTTTAAAAATCTATAAATATTTATATATAAAGTAGTATACATTACACGTATAAAAAGTTAAGTGTCCTATTGTTGATTACGAAAAAAAATTTCTTATGATTAATGGTTGCCTCCCGAATAAATTTTTTGACTCTGCCACTGCACATCATCCTTACTCTCACAAAGCAATGAGATCTCTCTATTAAGTTGGATCAAATAAGTGTAAAAGGTGGTGCTTAGCACTGAATAATTACTCCTCAATAAGACCGTTTTATGAAATAAAATTTATTTAAAAAAGACAAATGAAAATGGACAAGCATGTAATGGTTAATAAGATCAAATTAGATTAAGCGAGAGTACTGAATTTTAATCCGTTCCCGATTTCCTTTTATCGTTTGTTTTGATTTGTATGCATGATGAAACCTAGACTCCAAGCCTCTAATATTAAAAGGGAAAAGATGGACCTCACCCCACTACTCGTTTCGACAGGTAGTGTTGGGTTTGTGTATATTCTAGCTAGTTGTTAATCAAAAAGGGAAAAGATAGACTTTAAAAATTATGAACAAAAAAATTTATTAAAATGGTTCGATGTTTTGCTTTAAAATTGATGACTCTCATTCAATTATACTATTTTAATGATAAATTTTGTATAAATATTTTGATTGTATGTCAATAACCATACGTTTTAAGTCTTTTGATTGTTGAGTTACAAGTTCCGTCACCCTGTATTCAAGTTTACAAACTTTTTGGTATTTAATAATATTAAAAAATTATTAATATATGTTCGGAGCATACTATTGTTGAATTATGAGGACAAAGTACAAATTGCAAACTTTTAATAATTAATTGTGAATGTTATGTTAGGTCTTTTAAGCTCTTCAAAAATATGTACGTGTTACGTTGCAGGCGAGGTAAGGTTTCAAGCATCTAATTCTCTTCAAGTTCGTAGTGATAGAGTCTCATATGCTAAACTTTTTTTTTCTACTCAAAGAATAAAAAAATCAACGGGATTGGTTGAGATGGTAAGGATCGAAAACTCTATTTACAATACTTAGGTTCGACTCCTGCTACTAGCAGTTTCTATTAATAGACAATCTGTATGTATCATTGGAAATCCTTATTAAGACTGATGACATGCTTTGACTTTGCAATGAGGTAGTCTCCAGTCTCCTTAAACTTTTATGTACCAAAACAAAAGAGAAAGGAAAACTAATCAAAACAAAGAAATAAAAGAAAGCCAAAAATTCAACACAATAAAAATAAAAAACAAACCACTGTGATGGAGAAAATTGTCCATCTACATGTGGAAGTTACATAGGCACTCACCATTTTGTTGCTTTCCAACACGAAAGACAAAACACTGAGTTTTTGATATTTCAAAATTGGCTTTAATTATAATGAATAAAAAAATAGGATCTACATTGAATCACTTAAATTTTACAAAAAGACTATGTGCACTGAAAAGGTTACCGTTGTTTATACACTCCTATCTAAAACGACGTCGTTTTAGGTTATTAAAAAAAAAAAAAAAGGTCTAGGGTAGAGTCAGAATTTGAATTTGGGGTTCACCATTCATTTGGAAAATTTCTCTACTTTGAAGAGAGAGAGAGAGAGAGAGAGAGAGAGAGAGAGAGAGAGAGGGAGTAGACCCACCAACCACCGGCGATCACCTGGATCACCACCGGCGGCTCCCCCACCGACGACGACCCCTCCAGCGACCATCTAGACCTTTTTTTTTGGCGCCTCCATAGGGCTCTCCTCCCCCTCCTCCTCCTCCTCCTCCTCCTCCTCCTCCTCCTCCTCCTCCTCTCTCTCTCTCTCTCTCTCTCTCTCTCTCTCTCTCTCTCGTGCACTCTAGTTCTACCATTTCTGATTTTGCTGTTACTATTGCTGAGTATGAGATGTTTTGCTAATTGGCAAGCCCAAGTCTTGAATATAATATGCCAGAAATATAGATTTATGATGTAAAAGCGAAAAAAAATAAAAAAGAAGAAAAGAATATTGGTCAGACAGATTGCTAGACTATGAAGGAAACAAAAACAAAAAAAAAAAAAAAAGAAAAAAAAAGTGATGCAATGCTAGTGCTAATTAATCAATTCTAACAACCAAATTATGTTCTTTCCTTCATACTCTACCTATCTATATTGGCGTTGTTTGTTTCGGGACAGTCTCTGTCAATTTGAGGATTAGCAACCATCCACTGCTTAGTAATTACTTAGTATAGGGGGTTAAAAATGATTAAAATGCATCATGCCATATTAATTCCAAGCCGTTAAGGTTGTTCTTTTTTGGTTCTGTTTCACAGTTGGAATTTTCTTTCAATGACTTTATTGTTTGCAAGTAAAATGCATAGTTTTACATGCTAGCACCAGGAATTTTCTTTGAGTACATTATGATTAAATCCTGCAAGAATTTTTTTCACCAGCAGTTAAAGAATTAGGCTAATTTAGTTATGCTGTCTATTTAGCCTTGGCCATCTCCCCTATGCAAATGTCATGAGAGTTTAAGTCGTTCAAGGTGAACAAACTTTTTGTCCTAGTTAGCCAACCTGATCCAATGCTAACTCCAAATTTAATTTTTATGTTCATTATTTTTTATTTTTAGGAATTTATACTGCTGTTGAAGATGGATGTTGTCACCTGTCATTGTGGAAAAAGGTGTAGGTTGAAGACCTCTTGGACTGACCACAACCTAGGGAGAAGGTTTTTTGGTTGTCCACAATATGGGGTAGAACTTCATATTAATCGGCTGTAAATACTGTAATTTCTAGTTTATCATATCTTAATGATATTACATTTACTGATAGCATTGATTCTGCAGTGTGTAGGTGCATGTGGCTTCTTTGTATGGGTTGATCTACCCTTGTGTGCACGAGCTAGGCAAATAATTCCAAGATTGCTTAGAAGAACAAATGAGCTGCAAGGAAAGTTGCAAGTGCATAGAAGAAGGGAGAAATGGTTCATTGTGTGGATTGTGATATCATGGCTTCTGTTCTGGTGGTGGCAAGGAGTAATGTAATAGGGAGTGTTTTGTAGTGGCATGAGGGCAGTCTGTTGTTGGCAATGGTTAATTAATGTAAAAAGAGTAAATTGTCTAAGACAATCTGTTGTTAATGCAATTGGGTTGTAACTATTTTAGTCAATACAATGTTGTAACTATTTTGGTGGTTGAATGTATTTTTACTTTGAGTACACTGTTAAAATGAAAATGACAAGAAAAATATAACTTATGAATTAAAAGGTACACTGTTCCAAAGGTACACCATCATAACTTGTGAATTAAAAAACATCCAAGGTTTGGTAATAAAACTCCCACCCAGACCTCACATTCACTCCATCCATTGACAATGTGCTCCAGTATAAGAGTGTCTTCCAATTTGCAGCAACCATTTGCATTAATGTGCCTTTTGCCTTAATCTAATGAAAAGAAAAAAGAATTGTTCAGAATTAGAACAGAAAAGGATAAATGTCATATTTGCTTGTAATGAACTCTATCTTCAATCTGCAAGCAGTCATGTCCAGAAGCGAAGTAATAGCTCAGCTGTTCAAAAATTAACATTGGTAAATCTGTTTGGGTGAATTCATAAAACATCATCAAAGTAGTGTTTTACTTTTAAATTAATGAGAAGAAAACAGTAGAAATGGGCACAAAGGGGTAGAATTTACTTGCAGAAGTAGTCAGATGAGTAGGTGGCAAGAACATAAATTCTACAAACAAATTAATAAAAATCATAGAAAGAGAACCTTGTCCTTGAAAGAGAACCAGCAAGGGTGAGCTCAGCCATGCCCTCCCCAACCTTATCCTTGATTTTGGTGATTGGTATATTGTTCTCCTCCCAAACTTTGCCCTTGAGTACCTGTATTTCCTGAAGTTGAAAAACTTGGCATGTTAAGAAATTGGTTGAAACTTGTTCCAATTGGGCATAAACTTGGAGAAAATTGTGGTGTCATGTTTGGTCACATTAATTGCAGCATGTAGTTTGGGTAACTCTGCCCAAAAAAAAAAAAAAAACAAACAAACAAACAAAAGTTTAACATTAAACATAATAAAGGGATTATATAGGGAATGAATTTAGAAATGTTCAAAAGTTTCTTACATTTACATTTATAACACTCTTATGTCCCAAACACATGCCCATCTGCATTCTGCTCAATCTCCTAAAATTAGTACAACAATATAGCTATAAAGTACTCATCGAAAATATGTATCTACGTCCATATTAACAAGTAAGCAAGAAATCAAAATTAAACTAATACCCTTGTCTTCTTTTTTTGTTCTCTTTTCTTCTTACAAAGGTTTTCAACAACACCTTACTTTCTTGTTGTCGGCGGTCTCCCTTTTCGAGTAACGGCCTTCAAGTCAAGGATGTTCCTGCTCTCTTTGGAAGGTAGAGCTACATCTCCAAGTGATAAGGAGGCATTTGGAGTATCGAAAAACATATTACTTCCACAAAAAATCGAAGATTCGATCAACTCTATTTTTAGCTCCCATACCTGTCCCATCACCTTATCATACTTCTCTTCCTAATCTTCCTCCAAATCGGCAACCTCATTAAAGAGATTGCACATGTTGTCATGCCGACGTGCTTTAATTGTCGATGAAGAGTTATCATAGTTGATTCGAACTTTAATGCGGACCCTTTTCACATCTTTTCTCCATCTTCGCAAAACATACTTCTCAAACACTCTTTCAATTCTCATTTTATGGAACACCATCAGTTGATGTCGACACACCATTCCTTTAAACTCAAACAATTGACAGTTACAATTTGCTTCATTGGTCTGACCATTAAAATTGACAGTAAATGACACACGTCTTCTCCTTTTCTCTTCTCCAAACACGATGTCTTCTTCTACCTCATATTCTGACCAAACATCATCTACTTTTCATTCAGATATGAAATCACATCTAAGTTTCTCGATAAATTGCATCTGAACTCTTTAACCTTCGCATTGGTATAAGCACTTTAAAATTGTGTCTCACACTCATCTTTAGTTATGCACGGGATGTGAGAGTGCAAACTTTTAGCATCTTCATGTTTTTCAATTTCCACCTTCTTAGCCAATGCATTCTCTTATTGCTCCACAAATTGTTTCAAGGTTGTCTTTGAGTTTATGTAACCATCAAAATATGAATTCATCCTCTCACTTCTTTGTGTAGATGACATTCCCGCCCAAAATACAACCTTCACAAAAGCCGGCACCCATCGATTCCTCTCTAAATACAACCCATGTAACCGTTCATTGTTTTGAAGTTTGTACTTTTTGATGAACACATCCCAAGCATCCTCAAACTCTTCCACTGTCAGTGAATCATAAATTACATTGTGCAAATAAGGTGCAATTGATTTATATGCCTCACACTTTCCCAATTTTTCAGGTACTTTTTTCATGATATGCCATATACACCACCGGTGTCGGATGTTAGGGAATACTTCTTCTATAGCATTCTTCATGGCCATACATTGATCGGTAATAATTGCTTTGGGAGCATAACCCCACATGCATGTCATCCAAGTCTTAAACAACCACTAGAATGACTTTGTGTCTTTATGAGAGACAAGTCCACATCCTAATAATATCGACTGACCATGGTGATTATCGCCTACAAATGGAGCAAAAGGCATGTCATATTTGTTTACCAAGTATTTTGTGTCAAACGTCACAACATCACCAAACTCCTTACAAGCTGCCCTACACCTTGCATCAGCCCAGAATACATTCCGTAGTCGAGCATCATCATCCAAATCCATGGCAAAAAAGAAGTCTGAATTATTTGCTTTCATTTTCATAAAATAATTATGCATCGCCTCAACATCTCCTTCCACAAGCAATTGTCGTTGCATTTTATCCAAATGATTTCAACAATCCTTCGGAAGAAATGGAAGGTTCTCATGTCCCCTTGCTTCAATCTGAAGTGAGTCATAAGTCTTGTGCAACTTAATCTCGGCTTTATCATTCAATTTAAGCTTTCTTTCCAGGGCTATTTTCATGATTGTGCTCCAAAGTAACCTTATTTAACCTCTATTTTCCATCCCGGCATAGAGACAAATTAAGGTGAGCTGGACACTCAATTTTTGTTTGCGGTCGTGGTTTGACCGGATTGGTTGTTGTAACCCTTCCCTTCCCATCGTGGTTGCATTGAAAAGTTACATGTATCAAGTTTCCATCACTTCCTTGTCTCGAGTTTCTTTTTGACATAACAAATCCCTTTTCTTTAGCGTATGTTGAGTAATACAGATAAGCTTCATCAGATGTGTCAAACTTTATTCCCTCCTTTGGCTCCTCAAC
Source organism: Euryodendron excelsum (assembly GCA_033060915.1). Classification (NCBI taxonomy): domain Eukaryota; kingdom Viridiplantae; phylum Streptophyta; class Magnoliopsida; order Ericales; family Pentaphylacaceae; genus Euryodendron; species Euryodendron excelsum. The sequence continues at coordinate 28,436,107 of CM065388.1, read as the reverse complement.
CCTATATTTAGAATTTTCTTTTGCCTCCTTCCCATCCTCATTCGTACCTATCTCCTCACATTCGTTTTTTGAAGCTTCACTCAATACCTCATCTTCTCCTTGTACATTGTCTCCACTGAAACAACGAGGTTGTGTCGATGGAACAAACTCTAACGACATCAAATTAAATTCATAGACATCAAATTAAATTCATAGCCTAGGCAAGACAACAAAAAAAAAAAAAAATACAATCAAAATATGTATCAATTAGAGGAAGAAAAAATTATATCATTGATAGCAAATGTCTTTCAAAATTTTTTGGACGAATGTATAAAGACACTTTTGAGTATTTAAGCCACTACTAGAAATTCTTAAGCATGAACATCAAGGTTGTTAGGACCCATTATTTTTCACTACAATTTTTATATGTGATGTCTTAAGTAGCATTTCCTTTTGTTTTCCTTGTTTCTGGTATTGAATCTGTTGATGACTGTATGCCTTGCATTTCCTTTGTTGTAGAGGAGTAAAGAGACAATAAATCAGCTCAAAGAAGTATTTGATTACTTTGTCATAGCCATGGAGTTAACTGGTAGCAATGTGCAGATAGTTATGCTTCTTATCTAATACTAATATCAATAGATAAATCAAAAAGGAATGTCTGGTGCTTTTCTCTATACAACAATAGTAACAGGAAAATCAGAAATGGTAGAGCTGGAGTGGACGAGAGAGAGCGAGAGAGAGAGAGAAGAGGAGGAGGTGGAGAGACTTGTGGAGGCGCAAAAAAAAAAAAAAAAAAAAAAAAAAAACGGTCCAGATGGTTGCCGGAGGGGTCGTCGCCTGTAGGGGAGCCCCCGGTGGTGGTCCAGGTGGTCGCCGGTGGTTGGTGGGTCCCCTCCCTCTCTCTCTCTCTCTCTCTCTCTCTCTCTCTCTCTTCGAAAAAGAGGAATTTCCCAAATGAATGGTGAACCCCAAATTCAAATTCTGAATCTACCCTAGACCTTTTTTTTTTTAAATAACCTAAAACGATGTCGTTTTAGACAGGGGTTTATAAACAGCGGTGACCTTTTCGGTGCACGTAGTTTTTTTGTAAATTTTACACATTTTTTAGTAGTTAATATCTTAAAGAACATATGATGTGGTGTAGGGAACATAGAGAGTACAGTGGGGGTAGGGATTGGTATTGTGGGGCAAAGAGCCTTCATGATGATTCACTACAAGAAATTGGTATTTTAGCGAGGAAACAATTCGTCACTAAAAGTCACATATTCGTTGCTAAAACTTTTTTGCAAGGAAATGTTGCTCGTCCCCAGCTCGTTGTTAAAGGGTTGTCTCGGATTCTATTTTGCGATGAACATACGATTCCTTGCCAATAATACATTTTTAGCAACAAAATTGGTTTGACACCAAAACTTTTTTATTTTGCAACCCAAATCATTCCTCGCGTAAGTTTCGACGCTAAATGTCTTTATTTCCTTACGGAAAGTCTATTATGAAAATTATTTAAGACGAACTTTAGTAGCAAACTTATCATCGCAAAAGAATATTATACATTTGACAACGATGGGTTATGGTTGCTAGCAATTCGTCACAAAAAAATATTAGACATTTAGCAATGATGTGTTCTGGCTGCTAGCTTGTCGTCGCAAAAGAATATTAGATGTTTAGCGACCATGAGTTTTGGTTGCTAGCACGTCGTCGTAAAAAAATATTAGATATTTAGCGACCATGAGTTCTAGCTGCTAGCATGTTGTCGCAAAAGAATATTAAAAATTTAGTGACAATAGTTTCTGGTTGCTAAATATTGATTTTGATGACAAATTTTCTCCTTGCTAAAAGACATACGATAAAACCACCACACATATTTGTGACATAGTTAATTCATTGCTAACAGAATTTTTCCTTGCTAAATACATAATATCTAACTTGCAATAATGGTTTATTTCTTGCAAAAAGTGGCTACTGCTATTATTTACTCTTTTAAGTTTCCTTTGCTATGCATTCACAACCATACTATATTTCTAAACATCCATCCATTAAAAAAATATAAAGAAGTTTTAAAGAATATTATAAAAATACTTGTGAAGTTTATAAATATTTCCAATATCTAAATTTCAAATCCACAAAATTATACTCAGGAAGTAAATGCATAGAAACAAAATACCCCAAAAATGATTCGGTTGTGAACTTCTCTCGTCCAAGAAGCATAAAATTGTAACAATAATAATCCATTATCTAAAAGCACAAAAACAAATTCAGAATTAAATTTATCTGTCATCCAATACTTCATCAATCTTTGTCCTGCAAAAGGTATCATACCTCAATCAACAATTTGCACACAAGATAAAATATAAGAATTAGAACAAAAATAGGAGTAATGGGAAACTAATAAACTAGAAGGTCTGCTACTAAAACAAAATATAGATGAACTTTAAAAGAGAGAACATTTCACTGATGTCAATACTTAGGATTAGCTAAACAAAACGTGCTATTTTAATACCCAACAACACTACAACACTACTTAGGATTTGCTATAGAAAATTAAACTAGATCGAATAATAGTACTCTTCTTCCATAGAGACCAAATATCTGCCTACATCAAGCAAAGGTTCAAGCATATGGCAATCACAAGGCTCGGCAAGGCTAAAAAGGAAATCGAAAGGGAAGACCACTTGATGTTAATGACAAAAACAAAATGAGGCAAAACAATTTCCTTGGTGTTACTGCGGAAGCATTGTTTGCAGCACATAAGCCCATACTTTTGGATCAAGCCATGAGGGTTCCCACACACACGATTGCCAAAATAACAACGATCTCCGTTATGAATGATACTTCCTTAATTCAAGTTTTCCATAAATATAAAAAAATATATAGGTTGCGGACGTAATTGAAACAAAAGCAGCAGTCAAAAAAACACCATAGTAATAAGACTTTGCTGTCCTTTGGGCATTGTATGGTGCATTGGCTTCCTCCCAGTTAAACGCTCTAGAAGAACAACTCCAAAACTGTAAACATCACTTCATGAGTTATCTGCCCAGTCATGGCATACTTGAAGCAAGAGCAAGATGTGTCAGAGCAACTACAAAAGTATTTTTATTCAAGAACTCTTGTCCTATGTTTGAATCTTGGACTTGTGGAGAGACAAGAAAAGAAAGGGGAAAATATAAGGTAAATGTCGCACTCCATGGAGAAAAAGCTTATTTGCCAGTGTGCCCTTCATTGCTTGTTCTTTCCTTTAAGACTTGAAGAAGACACTTTCCTAACATTTAACATGTTACAATATGTCCATTTGCACTCAAGCCTTACACAATACATGAAGTGATCAAGCTCTCTCAAATTACAAGGCACAAAATAGGCCAATTTGTCTAACACTCGGAATAGTACTAAGAAAGGTTGAAGAGTCCGGATTGTGGGCTTCAAAAGACTTAAAAACTGCAGAAAATAAAGGAATAGGAAAAGGAAAAGAGAAAAGAAGCAGGTAGACATTTTTCTAACACTCGGAATAGTACTGCAGAAAATATATACCAAATTTTTACCTCCTTTGTTGAAGAGTAAAGCTACAATTTGACTGACTAGACAAAAGACCATAGCTTGGATAAGCAAATTAAGGCACCCATTGGTTAGCAACTTAGGAGAAAATCTCATGCTCTTTGATGCCAAAATTGCTGGCAGACCAAACACAACCTCTCACTAAACAATACAACAAACACCAGATTATAACTCCCTGATTCAAAATAGAACTGCCACAAAACAACTATTTGATGCAAGTGTGAATTGAAGGTTTTAAACTTGAGTTGGACTTATTGAGATTTCGAGCAAAGGCATGATTATTGGATTTAATCTAATATTATGGCTTTGCATAAGATTGATTGGACAAGGCAGATCCATGAAGCCAACGCCAATTAATCACTAAAATGCTTTCAGAAGGGTTAGAATTGTTAGATATTGAGGGGGTTATGTGTTATCCATTAAAAAGTCGCACCTATTATAATGTCATTTACTTTTTAGGTGTCAAACAATGACAGTTTGGGAGAGTAATTGAGTGTAGGTTAAGACATGAGCAATATACATTATATACTCTGAAAATTGATTAGGTTTTATGCTAGGAAAAAGTTATTTGTTGTCCCATACAATAAAAGAAGCACCTCTTTTGCCAATTTAACCAAGTCACAAAGTCATGCCAACTAGGAATTGCTAATAAAAATGTATGTTGGAAGCAAAAGATGAACTGAAGTATAACAGATATACTGACAATGCACAAGAATCTAGGAGAATCCAAGTAGCATTTTTATTCACAGTGCTCCTCAGTAAAAGCTCCAAACAGATGAAAAATCTTTCTCTTGGAGAGTGCTGCAATCTAAAGGCTTACATAGTCCAAAATCTAATAGTCTCAAGTGACCATACCTATCGAGCAGCAAGTTATCAGGCCTAATGTCTCTGTAGCAGGCAATGGTAAAAATAGAAAGGGTTAGAGTATCTGAATACAAACTTTCGAGCATACAAACAAAATTTATGCATCAAACAGAGTCATCCACAAACCTATGAATGTAATTATGTTTATGAATAGATTCAATAGCCAAAACTGTTTCGGTAACATAAAATTTGGCCTCATCTTCAATCAATGTATCCTTTCTCATAAATAGAGTCATCATATCTCCACCAGGTAGATATTCCATTACCAGATATAGAAACTCATCATCTTGGAAAGAACAATATAGTTTTACAATGCAATTGCTGTCCACCTCCGCAAGCAGATTTCTTTCAGCTTTCACATGCTCAACCTAAAAGTATTTATAAGCTAACTGCCAGTAAATAGGGAACAAACCACAATGCTATCATTTGTGAGGCCAAATGACTCCATACCTGGCCTCTCCAAAGCATCTCCGATTTCTTAAGCTTTTTCATTGCATATACGTGACCAGTTGCCTTTTCCCTACAAACTCTGACCTGCGCAAGGAAGTAACCAAATAAAACATAGTCATTACATTACCTACATTTAAAAAAAATCCCCTTATTTTTATAAGTGTCTACTTATAGAAAAATCTCAAGAACCAAAAAAAAAAATAAAAGAGGCCAGATGTAATCACAGTGTAACAATGTTTTTAAGTCTTAGTTTCTTGAAGCAAACCACTATTATATTTGAGAAACTTCTCTTCTGCTAAATCATTTGAGAGATTGCAGCTGAAAATTTTATCACGTACTAAGAATATAGTGAAGCTAGTAAACATAGCATTACATAGTGTTGAAATCAAGACACGTGTATGGCCATTGGGTAGGTTTAGTGAGGACACCCTCTCTCTAACGCATTGAGAACGAACGCCGTCAGGAAAATTTTAAAAGATGATTATGATTTTAACTTAAGCTGTCAACAACTTGTAACTATGAGAGCAGTTACTAAAAAATACTACTTTACAGAAGGCACGTGGCAAACTCTGAAAAGGCATAAACTCCTCTTTTCCCTTAAACAATCAATATGGGATAATAGAATAGGTCAAATTCAATAACTTGAACTTCTCACTTCTTCATTAACAATTCCAAAGTACATTTTCTTGAGTGCACCTGACAGACAGTGGTCTGAGGTTTTAGCTTTGGCCCTTCCTCCCTTATGAAAAAAAGAAAAAAAAAAAGAACAACACTTCTAAAGCTTTCTCAGCAAAACTCAAAACAAATTTTGCTTCGAAAAGCCATATAATTACATAAACGAACCACAAACCAGATCAGCTGGGATGTGTTTTAGACATTCATTAATACTATCACAAAATGATCTTTAAGGATTCGTCAACTCCTAAGAATTTAAATTAAATCTTCCATATAGATAATCGCTCATACAGGCAATCCATCAAACAATGCTTACCCAACCTACATAACCAAACAAGTGCAAGCTTATCAAAGGGGGAAGACCGAAACTCACCTTAACTCTAAGCTAACTTGCACAATACAAAGCAAGCCTTTTCAACACCAGCGATTTCATCAAGTAGCGATGTCACACAGTCGGAGCTCTATGATCATAAATCGGAGCTCAAAAAGCAAGAACTATTGGAACTCTCTGTCACCAGCGATTCACACAGCAAAATCATTCATCATCAAATCCTCAAAGCATTCATCGAATGTCAGCAACTTTAGCACTAGCGATTTCATAAGGAAGGTGGGGGTTATTAAAACTAGACGAACACGAGGCCACCTAGTATAATGTACCATTCAAAAATAACTTCAATATCAAAAGGATATGTTATGCGAAAAAGCAAATGTGTTACAAACTTTACATAATAGATACATATCTCAACAAACACAAGGTTTGTGTGAAAAAGAGTGAGAGTTTCTAGTAAGAATAGGGGTAATTTGAAATTTTATAAGGAGCCAACTTGAGACCTCCGATATTCTTGTTTTGGTGCATTTAGTACTTTTATTATGTCAATTTTAGATTCATATGCTCTCATGTAGTTCCACTTATGCTCTTTATATTTTACTACTTATTTGGCAGCCTGGACTGTAGTGGTGTTTCATGTCTGTTAATGTAATTTGTCAGTATGTTTGGTCCTTTCGAGTCCTAATCCCAGGGGATGTAGGATTAATCTAAAAGCCTATGCAACCTTTTAGTTCAATGCCATTGAATTTGGAGAACTTAAGACTGATTTTTTATGGAAGCTATTTACAGGAAGTGAAATATGAAAAGTTCCCCATGGGATTTAAGGAAAGAAGATTGTGATGTGTGATGGAACCGAAGGGTAGGGATTGAAACCTAAGGCTCCATTTGGTTCATGGATATAGTGAGAAAAAAGAAAAGAAAAGGAAAAAAAAATCAGTTTCCTTCTTTAGTTACCATTAATATGATTAAAAATTAGAGAATTTTTTACTTTAGATATTCTTAGGAATTTTTAAATTGAATGTTTACTTAAGTAGGGAAAATACAAAGGAAAACAGTTTTCGTATTTCCTTTCCATTTCTGAGAATCAAACAAAGCCCAAAGGATTGTAGGTGAGAGATTCAAGAAAGATTCTTTTTATCTTCTTTTTGCTATTCTAATCACAAGAAACATTTCATTCCAAAACCCCAACCCCCTTCCCCCACGAAATAAACCTTTTCCCTCCGCAAACCATCAAAAAGTTGCTGCCAAAAATTCTTTGGAACCAATTCTCTATGATTGCAAGGAACCTGTTACAATTCCAATCCTTTCGATTCACAGCTGTACAACTTTCTTCTACCCTAAACTTGCAAGCTTTCTAATCAAGGGTTAGCAAGTCAGCTTACTAGGAGACTTAACACCACCACCCCTCTTCCTATCTCCCCTTCCCTCCCCTTCTTGTGAAAGAAAAAAAAACTATAAACATATATATAACAAAAAGATGAATTCTGAATGATAGGGATTCTAATAATTACCTGAATAAGCCAAACAACATTCTCACTGTACAATTCATTATTCACTATCCAACTGGCCATCTGATCCCACTCACTCATCTTTCTACCATATATTGATATCTTGTATTCAGCCATCTGTAACAGCAACAACTTCAACAATTTAACATGGATGAACCATCAGAAATTAATAAAATGAAGAGCAAACAAACAGCCTCCAAAGAAGGACATCAAGAGGAGATGAGCATCTAAACTTAAACTGGCTTTGGGATGAAATTTCAAAACTAGGAGGTATGTTCAAATAAAAATCATATTTACAAAATTTGATATCGAGAGACTAGAAAATTAGAAATATACAAAGTTTCAAGTGCATGTCTGTACAAACATACACACACACATACACACACACATGCAGAGAGAGAGAGAGAGAGAGAGAGAGAGAGAGAAGGTTTTAACAGCTATCTATGTAATAGGGCATGGACAAGCCAACACCAAAATTCTTGGAAAATGAAGCTTAACTCTACACATCCATGCCTACAACTTAAATAGTGTGTTACGTACTTGACCTCTATTGCCTAGCATAACAAAATTAAATTTCTTTTGAAAAAAATTTACACACTAATAAAGCTGTTTGACATGTTTCTGTAAATATTGGAGTACTTAGTCCATAGCTGTCTCTCGGCTGCAAAGACAACTAAATTAACCACGAGAATTTAAAGTCAAATTTATCAATGTACAAATGTTTCAAACTACTCAAGCATAACTATTGGATTCAGACTTAAGATAATTAAGATGCAAAGTAGTTCCATAAAGTTTAGGGAAGAAAACGTACAGAGCATCAAAGAAATACTTTCTCAAGATTTAACTTCAGCATCTCACCCTATGAATAAGGAAACAAATAGTACATACCTTGGATAAGGTTATATTGCTTCAGGAAAATCTCCCTTAACCTACTTTGACCATAGGGATTATACTTTAAGTTGAATTTTTCAAAATAATGGAAGGTACTTTTGTCGGAATGCACATCTAAAAGGTCAACATTCATGTCATTCCTATTTAGATACATGTGAAATAAAAATTATTCCAAGCATCTTATGACAAGTCAAACTACATGACAAACAAAGAATTTGATAATGATGATGTAGTGGAGGATAATATTCATATCTTCAACTGAAAAGTTTAGGAGGACTATTTCATTACCCAGTCAAATCCAAACTCTTGAACACCTCTTTCAAGGTCAGATATGTTCCATCTCGAAATATAACTACCTGAAGAAAAGCAAAGGAAATCTTAAGACAAAGTGAAATTGCAACTCATATAATCTTCGTAAAAGAAATTCTTTTCACTAGTCAATTCCTGTGGCGAAAACTCACCTTGGAAAAAATAAGAAGTCAAAAATTCACTACTCAAAACTTAATGCGAGAACAGTCAGGGATAAAAATGCATTGATAAGCATGAACAGATAGATCCAAACCATTACCTCGTCAGGCTTCTTCCTCAACTTTGACTTTATAAACCTCAAAGATGTTTCTGGTTCAGGCAAGCTTGCAGATTCCTGTAGACATCCGCTTCCTCAAGTGATGGAACGTCTAATAATAATTGGAGGGGAAAATCATAACTACAGAAGTATTGATCTTGAGAATCTGAGATGCAACTCACTTAAAACATAAAAAGCTCCAAGCAAGGTTTTTTATTTTTCTTTTTCTAAGTGAACTACTGACAAGGGTTTAGCGTTCAAACTATACGATATTCTTAATATTGTCTCCCTTAATGAAGCTGGCTAGGCACAAGATTACTTTGATAAATCTAATCCTTTCCCTTCATTGATAAGTTGATGGTAATTTGGTTTTTTGGGAGTGCGAAGCAAGATGTAGTGCCGTGACGTTATGAGGAAGCATAACTTCCGATGTTAGGCCATGTCTTCAATTGGAGATGTCTTGACAAATCCTTGTGTTGGAGACATCTCCAACACAAGGGCATTTTTTGTAAATTGGGATTTGGTTAGTACATGAGCTACCAACGTGACTTGTTTGGGCTTAATTAATAGTTTAAGGTGGGTTCAACTAAAATATAACAAAATTATCTTATTTTGGTTCGGTAATTACTTTGCCACCAAGTTTCTCAGGTTCCAAACAAGAGACTAATGAATGCAACTTACTAGGCTTTGACTGAATGAAGATGGATCCCCATACGGGCCATACCTCACTGCCAAGCAAAGCTCATCTTTCTCTGTTCTTCTCTTCTTCTTATTTCTTCTTATAAATCTTTTTTTATTACATACACATCTGGGACCAAAATTAGCTGTATCAGGGTGGGAATATGATGCGGATAGCATAGCGGAAGACTACTTGGAGACTTGGGGGTGTTGTTATGCCCGTGTAGCGCATGGACCAGCTACCGATGGTCAGTAAACTTTAATCAGCCATAACTTTTGCTCTATAACTCCGTTTTCCTATTTTAATATGTTTTTGGAAAGCTAGATATGAGGCGAAGGCCCTTAAAAATTATGAAATGGTTTTTTGGCCCAGGAAAATGTAAAAAAATGCTTCTAAGTATGACTTTCGGCCCGTTTAGTGCTGTGGGCTTGTTTTTTTTTAGGTTTTCGTAAGTTTTTCCTGTTTGGATACACGCTTCTAAGTTAACGCTCAAAATGAATACATGATGAAGTGTGCCTGCCTACAGAAGATCTATCTGAAATAATGTGGCAATCAAAGTTCCATTCACAAATTTCTCTTTTAACCATCTGACACTTTCCAGAAAAAGAAAAAAAAAAGCAATACAAATGACCCCAACTTCTTAGCTTTAATTTTTTGAGGGATGTTGACCATTTACGGTACATGATTTTCTTACTGTCATTTATATTCCCAAAAAATTTAGTGTTTGAACTAAAAGTAAGTTGTGCTTTCCAGGTTGGGGTAGAGAGAGAGAGAGAGAGAGAGAGAGAGAGAGAGAGAGAGAGAGAGAGAGAGAATCATTACTACAACTCAGTCTTACTGTCTTACCCATTAATTGCTACCACCTTTATTTTTCAAGGGTTGAGATTAGGTATAGCAATATCATGTAACTCAATAGCTTAACCCGTAACGACCCTGATTCATATTGATGTGTGTTGTGAAAGACCAAATTCAAAGGACAAAAGAAAAATTGCATGTAAACTTAACAACTAAACTATTGAAGCACAAAATGTTCAAAAACTAATGGAACAACAGCAGAAAGATACTCAAAAGAAGGACAATAAATTCAATTTATGCTCACCAGGGTCACGAAGCTCATCGAGATCGGTCAACTAGTGTCCCCTAAACCTGTAGGTCTCATATTTAACCAAGGTTAGTCCCTCACCTCTCCTGGCAGTAAAAATGGTGCTAAGACTCACCTTCATGAAATGTTTTTTTTTTTTAGATATTTTTTCAAACACATGGCCAACAACAAAACATCAACACTGCCGCCACACCCAACCTCTTCCCCCACCAACACCCGTCGCCCCCTCCTTCCCCTTCCCCTACTGCCCGCCATCACCATCACAACTCCAGCCCCTCCACCAAAGGATATTTTCAAAAAAATCAATTTGGAAGATTTCTACTTACTGCATAAACATTTCCCCACAAAGTGAAAGGCTACAAACCAAGAATATGCTACCATAGAGAGAGAGAGAGAGAGAGAGAGAGAGAGAAAGAGAGAGAGAGAGAGAACCAGAAAGGGAGAGAAGATTATCTCGTGATGGAGATTGGTCGGGCATAAAGATTACCCAGCCTTGGCATCGCAGCAAACACCCACCACAGCGACGCTTTACTTCGGCAAAAACACGTTTTGGTGAAGCTAACTCTTGATGAGAACAAGTCATTGAAAACCTCCTCAATCAAAACCCAACGACAAGCCTTAAATTCCCTAGATCTCGCCTTCATGGTGTCCCACGACCTTGCCTTCGCTCCTGGAACCTCGCCCTCGCAGCTGCGACTTCATAACCTCTCCCATCAGCTCTCACCTTGGCGAATGCAATTTCGGGGGAAAACCTCGCCCTCGAAACTGTGACTGACGCCAATTTTAGGGAAAACATTAAGGAGGGAATGGGATTCACCGTTTTATTAGATAGAGGGAAAATTTGGAACAAAATAAAACAAGATTGGGGGAAAATAAATTAATGATGTTGTGCGCGTAGTTTTATCGATGGTTCCCAAAAACTGTCGATGGAAATTCTATAACTAATCTACCGTTTTACAGAGTGCTAATTGGCATTTTTTTTGTGGCAGTAATAATAACTCGTCTTTAGTATACAAATATAATGACGGTAATTTATCACTGCTAGTAAACACCTTTAAAGGCGGTTTTGTGACCCTTCGCTAAAATTACCGTCTCTAAAAGTCACATCTTTTTTGTAGTGAATCCAAAAGAAAAATATTCTGATGACAATAGTGCTCCTAGATTAGGCTAGTCAGAAACACTTAAAAAAAAAAAAAAAAGAAAGGGAGAGCAAAGTTGTAACTATCTACCAATTAAGAATTAATTATTTCTAATTTACTTGAAATCCGACTAATTAATTGCCAAAGGATTTCAAGGTTTTTATTTTTCTTTTTCAAATGCCACCAAATCAATTCTATTTTAAATTTTTATGAAAGTCCATCATTCCAATTGTAGAATCGACTAGCTAGGTTGACCCACGAACAACTCAAATAGAGATTGGTTGTTTAATAGTTACTTTTTTGACTTTTTTTTTTTAAGCCGGTACTTAAAGTAGTTTGGTTTTATGAGTTTTGACTAGGGGTGTTCACGAGTCAGATTGGGTAATGACCCACTATCCGAACCGCCAATCTCGAGTTCAAATACAATGTAACTGATTTCAACTTGGTATGGTTTGGGTTAGGTTCGGGAATGGCCCTAGGGGTGTGAATGGGTTGGTTTGGTTCGGATTGGTGGCTTACTCATAATCGAACCGATCTTCATTGATTCCAAGATTTTGGACCCAATATCGAATCAATCATCCTATGGGACCGAACCGAACCGAATCAACCTGACTCAGTTCATATTAGTTTGGGTCGGTTCTGCTTGTATAGTTTTGAGTTAATCCATTACAGATACAAAATTTTCCAAAGAGATATAGCAAAGTCCATTATGACAAATGACATAAAGTATGATCAAACACAAGCTCCGATTTGAAAGATTCTTCTGCACACCCCTAAATGCCCTGATGGATTTGTGTAGAAGTGGCTGTTTATAGTACTCCGATGGATCAATTTATTAGTTATTGAACCTAAATTTAGGCACCAAAAAAGTTGAAATACATAAAATATTTATTATTTAGTTACAAAAATTAAATCAATCATTAGTCACAATGAATGAATACATAAAAGGATAACTCAATACACAAGATTCCCCCCACTTCGAGGTCTAGGAAGGATCAATTGTACGCAATCTTATCTCTTGCGTGCGGACATATTTTTGTCTAGTACACAAGGCTCCTCTACTGTAAGTTTGAGCATGGTTAGATATATGTGGCCTTATATACTTTAAACTTGTGAAACCCAAGTCTTAATGGAACAAACTAATTGCTACGCAAAACATGCTCTGACTAATCAAAAAAATTAAAAAAAGTAATTTCTCATAATAGTTTAGACATTTTCATAAGATTATACAGCCTTACCTTCTGTGTACGAACATGTTGTTTCCATGGTTTGAACATATGACTCTAAATTGCAATAAAACAACCACGTTAAATGAATATATATTTAATCGATATGTATTTATTATAAAGGTTTTTATATTTAATATAATTTATTAAGTGAAAATGCCAAATAATTTGGTATTTAGATAAAAAGGGACATACTAGTTATATTCATTTATTTATTAGTTTTCTCACACGTCAAAGTATAAATAGCAATTTTTAAAAGTAAGAGTAGTAGTACTATACTAATATTTTATAAGTAGAAATAATGTATTAAAATTAATTATAGTCACATATCAGATAAAGTCTTAATTATCATGCTCTTAAAAACCAGTTGCTCCTTTTGGCGAGGAATTTATAATTTTCTTATTAAAGACTAATTTTTGAACACCATTAGCAAGGAAATTTATGTCTCCTTGCTAATAACATTTCCCCGCCAAACAAAAAATTCTCGCCAATTATTTTTGTGGTTACTATTAACAAGGAAGTTTTTATTTTGTCGCTATAACATATATGGATTACTTCTTTTAGTAAAGAACTTACTAGTTCCTTGCTAAAATCTTTATATTATACGTATAGCGAGGAACAGTATGTCTTGCGAAAGATTTATAGCTTTAGAATTAGTGACAAGCATAAAATTCGACGCCAATGGGCATTGAAGTTTTTTTTGCAACCAAATGCTTTTGTCGCAAAAATAATTGTTCAAAACCTTTAGCAACGATCTATTCAAGCCCTAGCAAATACTTTTTTCCCAATCACCATTCATGAGAAATTTTACTTTTCCTTGCAAATTCACTCTCCCGCCACACATCCTGGCAAAAAATATTTTCCACTAGAGATTTTGCAACGAGTAATTGCGAGAAATTTTTTTTTTTTGTGGCTAAATGTGGTCATTTAAAGACTTTAGCAAGAAATCATAATTTTTCATACTAAAAGAATATCTTTAGCGTCAAATTTAATTTTCTCGTCAATACTTTTCTTGCTAAATGTCAAATTTCTTATAGTAATTGGCAGAGAGGGAATGATGTAAATTCAAACAGCAGGGAATGATGCCATGAAGAAGAGCCTAGCCCTTTTTTCTCCTAAGAGAAAAGCTACCCACACTCATGTTATTGGATAGACGCAGACCAATAAGTAACATATCACCTTGGCCCACCAATTATTGATGGAGCCAGGCTAGTGTTTTACCAGTCAGTCGGTGCCTATCAAGCGGCTGTAGATAGCAAAGTCCTTTCTCCTAACTAAGTCCAAATAGACTATCAAATCTTGAGATAGCTCAGATGTTTAGGTCGTAGGTTTTTTCTTCACTGATCGTTAGTTCGATTTTCTCATGGCCATCTTAAAAGCTAAAGTCCCTGCAATTATCTAATTTATATGGGTCGATAAGACTGCAAAGCTTTTGAAATTGGTTGAGATAGGCCTAAATTGATCCAAAAATTTGGTTAGGTAAAAAAAAAAGTTCCAAACTGAGTATTTAATATCTCCAAACTCTATATTATTTTTCTTTAAAGGTAATGTTATTCAAATAAAAAATTATATAGAATTTCTATACATAATATATTTTATATGTATTTCCTTAATTTCGAGATGAAAATTCATTTAAAATCTTAATAGATGGTTCAATTAGCGAGGACAATTTATTCGAAAACTCTGAACCCCATGGACTACAAGAAAGAAATACAAAACCTCCATTATGTATATAACTAAACGTTAGGGTTTTCACATTACTTTTTAGTTTTTGAGATTTAGCCTCTAGGTTATTCAAATTTATATTGTGTTTATGTTTAGATAATTAATATTACTAAACCTCTGGCTGCAAGTGATAAATCTTTCATGAATTCTGTGGTCTTGACTTGCATGCCTTATTTTTCACCAAAACAAGGAGGGAATTAGTGGAGATTTCAATGCTTGCCTTAACAGGAAAATGGTTTTAGATAATTTTGTACAATTTGTTTTTGGAAATTTGATAAAATTATTCCTATTGAAAATACAGAGAGAAATATAAGCGGAGATATGATGGAAGGCAAAAAAGGGTTGAGCACATGGTACTGTGTCTAGTAGGAAGATGTAGGGGCGTCGAAGGCGCCGGTGCATATTTGGTTTGTGCAGGAAAATTCTGGAGGAGTGTGCGGGCGCAGGGGGTATAGAACAGTGATCTGAAATCTGCAAATCGTGATCGCTCAAGACAAATCCACATTGATCTCAACGACTCACAAAATTTTAGCTACGTTTTTTACTGAACGATCATTAATCCCAACCTTGCCACTAGCTTCATATCGTGATGAAGAGGGATATGGAGAGAGAGAGAGAGAGAGAGAGAGAGAGAGAGAGAGAGAGAGAGAGAGAGATTTAATGAGAGTTAACTTATAGCCCATTTGGGAAGCCAGGAGAAATAAAAATAAGGACTAATTATAATAACATCCCCAAATTATGACTAGATAACATTAAATCCCCTTAAATCGTCAACTTATGTCAATCAACACTTTATGTTAGCAATATATTAGCAATCTATTAACAAAGTAGATAAAAAAATTGTCATATAATTTGTACATGTTCACAAAAGTATAATTTTAAACCTAAATTGACATTTTCTTTTTTTTGTAAAAATAGTCTAATAACAGAAATGCCCATTGAATTGCCTTATATTTATATGTCGTTTCAATAAGCATTTCAGTTATTAAAAAATTATTATAATAAAATAATGTCAATTTATGTATAAAACTATATTTTTATGAACATGTGCAAGTAATATAATAAATTTTTATTCATTTTCAAAACGAATTGTTAATAGAATATGTTAATTTATACAAATTAGTGGCTTATGAGGTCAATAGATCATGTTTTAAAATTTAACAAGAATTAGTAATATTAAATCATAATTCAGGAATGCTGTCATTATTACTTCTAAAAATAAATTAAAAAGAAAACTAGCGATCTGATATGAGAACTAGCTTTGGTGGTTAGTTTTAGGACACCACTTCTGGTTTTAATATATAGTACCACTATAACAAAAGTTACGGTTGTCCTAATGACAACCAATTTTATTTGACTCATCATAAATGGAATGACATGTTACTGTACTCGTTTTTCTGTTTTGTTAGTTTTAAATTGTGATTCTAATTAACAAAGTGAAAATTTTAAACTAAAAGTTTATAAAAATTAAAAAAATCAATTTTAATTAGAAAACTAGTACATATTAAAAGAATTGATTAAAAAATGGGATAAAAACTAATTGAAATGAGTTATTAATAGAGTTAGATAATTTACGAAGCAAGTCATGATTGCATGACAAGCCAAATATTCTATTTTTTTAAGGTTCTTTTTTTTTTTTTTTACTAATTATCATTTCTATGATCAGTCTCTTCAATCTCCGAGCTAATAGAATGCAACTGCTCCTGGGAAACGATTTTTTAATATTTTGCTAATCCTTTATGTGGGCTTAAACCCTAGTCACTTAATCACTGGTTTTGTATGCCTTGGTCATGGCCATGCAATTCAAATGGTGCTTCAACTTTTAAGTCTTTAAATTCTTGACATAGGAGGGAGAGAGAGAGAGAGAGAGAGAGAGAGAGAGAGAGAGAGAGAGAGAGAGAGAGAGAGGTTAGTAGCCAAATTTCTTTTGCATTTTAGTTTTCGTTAAAGGGTATCAAGCTTTTGATGGTTATGCTTCGTCAGAGTTGATGATTGCATTATGCCTCGTTATTGTTTTCTGTTTCCTTTCCATATTGACGTCTAGCCCAGATACAAGGCCATAAAATGACTTTAACGTGACGGAAAAAATATTTAGAAGTTTTGATAAATTATTTTATTTTATTGGGTAAATAATTATTTTGTGCCTCTAACTTTATCTAAAATTTCAATGTCATTCTTGAATTTTGATTTCTTCTATTTTGACATTCCAACTTCTAAAAGGAAGTTAATATAGTCCCTCATTTTAAAATAAGTTATAAAATTAAAAATTAATTATACTTTGACCTTTCAACTATAATTTAATTTCACTTTACTCGCTAAACTAAAAATCGTTATATTTTACTTTTAAATTTTGAGAATTTAAGTTCATATTAACGCTATTGACAAAAAAAAAAGATAAATAAATTGAACAATTGTAGCAATACAATATAAAAAAAAATTGTCCCTAGTTAACAAATGCGTAGTTTAAAAAAATCTCCTTGATATTATTAGGACTAATAATTGGTGGTCCACAAGAGTAAGATTTTATGTATCATTCTGGTCATTTCTTAGACATTTTGAGATGATTTATAGCACTTCATAGCCATCAAATTATTTTATTTCTCTTTATTTTAGAGATTAGTATAAAATTTTGACCAAACAATTTCTAATCTTAAATTTTATGATGGTAAAAATGTAACTATTTTTAGTTGAATTAAGTTATAATTTGGAAGGCCAAAGTACAATTAATATTTAATTTCCTTATTTTTTAAAAAAAGTTTGACCACATTAACTTTTTTTTAAAGGTTTGAGGGTTTAAATAAATATATCAAAGTTCAAGGATAATATTAGAATCTGAGACAAAGTTGAAGGGACTAAATAATTGTTTATCCTATTTTATTTAAAATAATTCAAATATAAAACACACAAAAATCCCTATTATAGTTTTAAATTATTGGCAACGCCATGTAATTTATCATTTGAGAAAAAAAAATATATAAATAGCCTTTATAAAAAATGATAAAGAGAATTTAAAATTTTTTTAAGGACAAGGGCACATTGTGACATGTCGCATAAGTTGTCCACTTGAAGACCGTGTGACATATGGATGACAAATGGGGCAAAAAAACATATTTGCTGCATGGCATTCAAAACAAATAGAAAAATTAAGTAGATAAAAATTGAAAAGAACAAAAAAAAAAAAAAAAAAAACAAATTTCGTAGAATGCCCTAGGTCAAGCTCATAGCCGATATTCAAGTGGTTTAATGACATCTGGTTGGCTATTAAGTATTTCGATTATTGAGGTCTTGGGTTCCACTTCTCCAAGTGGCATACTGGTTTATTTGTGATTATTATTGGGCTTATTGCGATTACTTGTTTGTTGAACTTTTTTAGATAAATGATTGTCCAGTGTAATATATTTCTCTTCATGTGAATATCTCCTATAGATTAGCAAAAAAAGAAAAAAAACCTCCTAATCTGAGAATAAATGTTGGGTCCAAGAAGTCCGAGGAAAATACTATCAAGGAGGAAATTTAAAGGAATTTGATATTCAATGGGAAACTTAATAAAATCCTTAGGTCTACAAAAATTGAATTTCTCATAAACTTTCAAGGTACATCCCAGAAGTTATTTGATAGTTTTTTTTATAGGTTAATTTTCCATGAATTCTCAAAACTGTACCAAGATGCTTCTTGTACGTTTCTCTATATTTTCTCCATAACGTTTGCCCAAACTATTCTCCTAGAACTTCAACAAAGTTTATTTCTAAGAATACATACATCGATCTACGCTGAAAATTGCAGCTATATATGATTCAAACTCTATGTTCACCGTCTTCAATTTGGTCATCAATCATCTGTTGGCCCCTACACTGATAAATTTACCATGTGAAGTTTGACATTCAATACAAAGCTATGTTAAACAAAGATTTGATGTGTAAAAATATGATTATATTCTTTATAACGTGAATGAGGGCCACCTAACCCACAACCCTAGTCCTTAATAATCACAATCTTCAACGCAACAGAAGAATCAGGGAACGAACTACAGTTTCATTAGCTGCTTTCAGCTTGTATTTTTTCCTGGCCTACAATGCTATTTTAATAATACATACTTAACGTAGCTAAACTTGACGAACATTTGATCACATGTTTTGACCAACATTTGATCAAGTCAGTTGTATATGTATTTGTCTTCTCTCTCTCTCTCTCTCTCTCTCTCTCTCTCTCTCTCTCATTCAAAGTATTGGTGCAAACTATGTAACACTAAGGATCCAAAGGAGCTTTCAAATAGGATTCGTCATTCAAAGTATTGGTGCAAACTATGTAACAATAAGGATCCAAAGGAGCATTCAAATAGGATCTATGCCCTTGAATAATTGAGAAGACTGAAAGCCATTAAGAATGCATGCATGGAGAGAGAGAGAGAGCAACTTTAGTGGGATGATTACAACCCATAATAGTGCTTTGATAGAAGTTAGCTGGCCCCAGTGTGCATGGAAACTGCAGGAGAATAGAGGTTGCAAGGGATGAAGACATATGATATGAGTAGGTAAAATATTAGTAAAATTATTGTCTTCCTGATCATACTCATGATCTAGGGAGGGAGTGAAGAATGATTGAAGAGATGGGTCCTACAGTTCCTGGCTCTTTTATCCTCCAGGCATTGAATTAGGTGAAGATGTGTTTGAATATTATTGTGTTTCTTTTACTTTAATGGTTGATAAACTTTTGGTTATATGCACGTGGCCATAGGCAAAGGCAAAGGCAAAGGCAAAGGCAAAGGTGCTTTACAGAGTTTCCATCAAACATGACATGTTGTGCACGTAGTAGTAGTGTATTTTCTATATCTATATCTATATCTATTCGTGTATATATATGTGTTTCGTGTAGGCCTTCATGCATGTTTACGTATTAGAGAGGACTTTAGAGTAATTCTTCTCCATGTTCATCTACCCATGCAACACATGCCCCACCACGTGTAGTGAAAAGTGGATAATCATAGCTTACATTATGAAATCCTCACAATAATATTGTCTACTTTTCCCGAAAGTTTAATATATGTGAAAGCAATGAGAAAGAATAACGATTCCTAGCAAAGTTGGAATACGGATTTTGTTTTGGGTACCAAAAACTTAAAACACAAATATTTAACTATTCTACAATTGTTGTGCTTTAAGTTTTCTTTATACATATTTTTCACTTCAAGAGCATGAGAAATAGATTACCATGTAAAACTAAATATCTACATGAAAAAAAAAAAAAAAAAACTAACTTATTTTTAACTTCAGGAAAATATGAAAAAAAAGGACAAATTACATCTACCTCCCTTGAGATTAGAAACTATTACAACTCATCCTCTAAGGTTCTAGAAATTATATCCCCTTTCCTTGAGGTTTGAGGTGAGTTACATTTTTATCTAAATATTAAATTTTTTAACATAATATATGTGATATTAGCAAAAAAAATAGGTTTATTACCTAAATTATCCCTAATGTGTATAAAATGACAAATAAATTTTTTTTTTGCTTATGACATTACAAATATATTCTACATACTATAAAAAAAAATCAACACACGTGGGGAAAAAAGATTTAACATTTGGAGAAAAATACAAACATTTTAAAAATTAACATACAAATTAATTTCAGAAGCAAAAGGAAAATCCTATTTATATAATTTCATGCACATTAGGGACAATTTAAGTAATAAATCTGTTTTTTTTTTTGCTGACATCACATATATTCTATTAAAAAATTTAATATCTGGGTAAAAATGTAACTTGTCTCAAACCTCAAGGGAGGGAGATGTAATTTCTAGAACCTTAGGGGGTGGGTTGTAATAGTCTCAAATATCAAGGGAGGTAAATGTAATTTGACCAAAAAAAAATTATATCAACTGTTTCTTAGACGAAAAATATATAAGACCCATAGTCCACTACAAAATTTTTAATATGTTAGTAGGTTTGCCTTAAGGAGCTGTTTAAATTCTGGAGATCGATGCCAGTACAATAGATCTTTTGTGAGAAAGAATATATACATTTATATATATGTATATATATTTATTATGTAAGAGCATTACACAAAAACTGGAGGTGCCATGACACCCTCCACCCATAGTGTAGTTCCACACTAGTTCTTAATTTTGTTAAGGAGGTTTCGATGTACTAAAGAAGAGAGGGAGATCATGCATGGGAGTCTACCCCTTTGGCAATGCAGGAAGAAGACAATTTTTTTCACGTAATGTTTACTTGTGGGTTTTACCTTAATGAGAAATCACAAATCAATTACTCAAATTGTAACTTCAGATTATTATGAAACAGATGTTGTGATTCTCAATTGTGTGCTCTTTGAAAAAGAAAAAAAGAAGATGCACATTTCAATACATGCCTTGAATGGTAGACAAAACATTTATGAAAGGCAGAAGAGGATACTCATAAAATCTCTTGGAATGTGTTTGGAGCAAGGAATAAGTCTCAAACTTGGAATTGGAATGTTGAAATTTTCAATTTAGATAGCCTTCAATTTCAAATGTTAGGCTTGAATTTCATGCGACAAGCAAAACAAGTTACGGTCATTTTGATTCCTCTTTTTTTTTTTTTTTAATAGCAAAAGCAAGATTATATTAAAAAAACTACATAACGAAGGGAAGCTATAAGCCAAAGGCTTTACAGAATTCCAAAAGGAGAAGGACCGGGGGGGATAGGTTGAACAGAATTCAACCAGCTGGAACAAAGAAAAGAAACCTATCTCATAAGCGAAGGATCCAAGGATTTTACACCATCAATGGAGTAAAAAAAAGAGTGACAAGCAATGCTCCCTCCCTTCAACTTTGATTGAATCCAATGCAAAACCTGTATTTTAGATCCTTCCACTATGTCTTCCCAGATAATTGCTTTGTTGTTAAAAAAAAGGCATTGTTCCTTGCTAGCCAAGTCTTCCCAGATAATTGCTTTGTTGTTAAAAAAGGCATTGTTCCTTGCTAGCAAAATGTTCCAAATAATTGCTTGAAACAAAGCCTCCCAGATAAAAGAACCTAACTTGCTATTTCTGCAATCAAGCCACCAAGAGAATAGCTGAGAAGTGCTTATATAATACAGTAATGCTATTCACGCATAATGTTTTACAAAAATTTATGCATAATAATATTTTTGATGTTATTTAATCATGCATTGTTTGGTTGTACAAAGTGTGAGAGCCCACATTTTCCATAATTTTCAGTCCGTTACAACTTAATCATGCATGCTTGGCCTACAAGTATAGCATTTGCCTTTTAAAAATATTACTTTCGCTCATTTTTTTTATAGTAATTTTATAAGAATATAACTATTCTTTCTAATTTATTCGTATAACTTGAGCTCATTGTGACTTCTTGTCGATGTCATCAAGCTAAATAACGCAGAAAATGCTTTTGAAAATTGTGGTGTAACCTTTGGAAATTTCCACCTTGGTCTTGATGCATTTTCATTTGAATACCTTATGCAAGGAAACGATCATGAATGCATGCACAAATGATTCCAGAGAGAGAGAGAGAGAGAGAGAGAGAGTCACCCAGAGAATGAAAGGACCCTTCATATTTTTAGCCTTGCTTAGAGGTTTGTCCATGGATTCATGGACTAGTCAAACATAGTGGCTACTTAGGGTTATCATGTGACCATCATTTCTAAGTCATTCCAAAGACCCTACATGAGAGAATTTAACATATTCAGACTTTGTAATATACTTTAATTTATTAGATGGTGGACACCGTAGGAAGATTGATACAGAGAACTTAAAGCTTCTCTTTTGTATTTTTCCTATTATTTTTTTCTTATTATATGAGAAATTGGGAAGTTGAGACTTAAGAGCAAGACAAAAATTGAATAAATTTTAATATTGGGGATATTCATTCCCAAATGGTCAAGGGAGAAATGAATAAAAATGTTATAGAGGAATTAATGATAGATTGAAGTAGGACTCACCCTTGTTGACTTTGCATCCTTGAAGATTGAAATTAGGTAAGAATATGATGTGTAGTGTTTGAAATTTTGAATATAAAAAGGGAATATTGCCTTTTGGTCTGATCTAAGTGAGGACTTGATTACACTCCAAACGTGTAATTCTTAGTCCCTAAATAACTTTAGTTAGTCTAATTAGATTGCTTATAGTTTTGTTTTAACCTAATAATGCCCCTAACAATGTTTAATGGCTTGATTTATAGGTTTTGAACTTAAAATGGATCAAAAAGAGCTTTGGGGGCAAAAAGGTCAATTGACCGTGCACACAATGCAGTTAACTGTTCGCACGATTAACCAACTGTGTGCACACCTGCAGAAAATGATCAAACTTCAGAAAGGGGTATAAGCGTAAAAGCTTCCATAGGAAGACTGTGTGGCGGTGGAGCCAACCATGTGCACGGTCTACAGAGCTCTTGTTCTATTTTTGCCTACAAATCAAATTTTTGTTGATATAATTGGGGATCTCAACTTTTTGTGCTTAAATTCTCTCAGATATAATCAATACTAGAGAGCATTTTAGAGAGAATAATATTTTCTTGGCTTTTCTTGCATTTTCTCTCACTTTTCTTGTATCCAAACATTACTTTCTTTGCAAATTAATACAAGATCTTTTAAGTTTATTGCATTTCTACTATGGATTCAAGTAGCTAAACCCATCCTTAGGTACAATTGTGAAGATCAACCAAGGATCTTCATGGGACTATAATAGAGGTAAATGGATTTCATTGACATATCTTAAGTTTTCTCTAATTTATCTTAATTGATTGTAGATCTCTTGGAAAACTTAGGTTCACAATCTCATTTGGTAATTTCTGTGCACAATTACACAATTGGTACAAGGATTGCACAAATCTATGGTTTGAATCTACGAATCTTTCAATTGAACACTAACATATTCTTAATTAAGTATGAATTTAAGATTTTATGGTTTAAATCTTCCGAATCAAGGGTTCATAGAGTGATCCTTGATTTAAGTTATAAATTTCTCTATTGAAACTCTTATTGTGAATTGGTTGATTGAATCAATTGTATCTAAGCCTCTTTAATTGCATTTAACTCTAGTTTTAATTGCACTTTGTAAGCACCAGATTTTTTGCCTGCTTGGCAATCTCTGACTCGACTGGACTCACATTCAATTTCACAGACACATTCAAGCCCAAACCGGCTTTTCAAACTCCAATCCAGTCAATCAATCACTTCCCGGGCTTGCTGGGCCCAATCGAAGCCAATTGACTAGAATGCCTCCTTGGCATCACCTCACAATCAGGTAGCTTTCTAAGACCTGGCAGTCTCGGAAAGCTACCTGTGTGGTATTGGTGTCACTTTTGGTGCCTGCTAGTCTACTAATGTAGAATGTTCACTATTGGCATGTCTTTCAGGAAAATACAAAATCCCTCGAAGACGGGAGTCCACCTAGTCAAATTCTAAGATGGCACGTTCATAGAGAAAGTACAAATTCCTCAGAACGATAAGTCCCTGTCGGCACATCTCCAAGAAATTGAGATGGAAAGCTCGTATCAAATCTAGACTGGTCAACACCAACGCCTGCTAGTTCGTTTTAGTAAAAAATTGACCATATCACCCCTAGTGGGGCTCACCCAGCACACTCTTCGAGAAAGTACCTAAGTCCTCAGAGCGGTAAGGCCACCCTTCCAAGACTATCCCTAGACAGTTCAGTATGCTGAGAATGTCATTCAAGTCAACTCTGGACCAATTCTGGTAACTTCCGATCAAAATGACCATGTTGTCTCTAGCGGGCTGGTCACTCCTTTTCAACCATACCAGCTCTGAGTATCAAACCGGTAGCCCCTAGGACATTCAACCTATTGTCCCTAACCTTCAAATCCCATTCCAGTCAACTTTGGACTAGTTTCGGTAAATCTCGATTAAAACGACCATTTTGCCCTTAGTGGGCCGGTCGCCCCTTTCAACCACACCGACTCTAAGTATCAAACCGGCGACCTCTGGGGCACTCCCTTGAGTGTCCTTGTCCTTTTTCAGCTGGGCCGCACGGCTCGACATCTTTCCAAATCAAATTGGAGCTTCCCAGAGCCACTTGTAATGGAGCCTAACCAAAAAAATGGCTTGTAGCCACTATAAGTGGTGCTCAGTTCTATGCATTGTAGCCCAAGATCAAATCAAATCAAATCAAATCTCTATAGAATCTGGGGTTGGGCGCCACTTGTAGTGGCGCCTAGCCAAAAAATAGCCTAGCACCATTTCTAGTGGTGCCAACCTCCTCTAATTTTTGCCTATAAATATAGTACATGTTCAAAAAATTACAAAGCAGCTCTGCCCATCTCAAGACAGCCCTCGAAAAACTCTAAAAACCCTAGTTCCTTCAAGGTTCCTTAGCCTCCAAGCCTCTCAAGTCCTATTTAAGTTCAAGTCTAGACTTCACTGAAGCTCTGAGAAGATTTGAAGGCAAGGTAGGATTTCTCTTTAAAGTTTATGCTCTCCCCCTCTCTCTCTTCTCATTCCTAATCCACTTGGGCTATTCTCTATTTTAATCCCCATCTTTTACCTCCTCTTTTTGCATGCTTAAAACAAGAGGAGTTTGGGTCCATGCCTAGGGAAAGCCTTGGGGAGGTGACCGATCGGGGGCCTTCCTATTGTCTACCTTGTGATGGTGTGGTCTCGAGCCCTCTTGATTATGTGGTGAAACTTTAAACCTTGTATGCTCACAACCCTTTTCATTATATTTGTCATGATCATGCATTGTTTACAATTGCTTTGTTTTCAAACTTACAATCCTAGGATAATTCTAACATTTTCCTAGTTATGGTTTTCCTAGGAAATTGAAATATTCAAAGGGGCCATCAAGGTCTATATTAGGGTTTCAAAACCCTTATTTGTTTTTCAAAATCACGACCCTAAAGTAATTCTAGCCTTTTTCATGGTTAGAATTGCTTTAGGAAAATGAAACATTCAATGTGACTTCCAAAGTCCATATTAGGGGTTTGAACCCTAAACATCCTTTCAAAACCGTAGTTGTCATAATTACTATTTTGTTTTCTACATAGCATATACAAATTTTTTTCCAAAAATTGGTCCAAAAGTTATTTTCTTGAAGCCTAGGCGATAACCCTAATTTTTAGAAGCTCTCTTTTGTCCGCTAAACCTCATTTTGCATCTTTGCATTCATTATATTTTAAATTGCATCAAAATGATTTTCAAAATTCTTGTTGCATTATGTTTTCAAACATAACTCTCTTGAGTTGTTTTCAAAAAGCTTCATATAAAATCATAAAAGATTTTCACATCAAATCAAACATTTTCTTTTTTTAACATAAAATCATAGCTTTCCTTTTTCAAATCAAATCAAATCTTTCTATTTTGGAAACAAAATTGAATCTTTCCTTTTTGAAAAAAAAAAATCAAATCCTTACATTTTGGAAATCAAATCGAATCTTTCATTTTTTTAAACAAAATCAAATCTTTCCATTTTGAAAAAAAAAATCTTTTTATTTTGGAAATGAGATCAAATCTTTCCTTTTTAATTTCAAATCAAATCTTTTCTTTTTCAACACCAAATCATATCTTTTCTCATATAAAATCATAAATTTTTCAAATTTCCTTTTCCAGTGCATGCATGTAGCCACTTTCCTAAACCATCTCTAAACCATTAGGGCCAAACCCTAACCCTAAACCAAACTCTAGGTCTACCAAACCCTAGGTTAACCTAACCCTAGTGGTCCAACCCTAAGTCAACCTTAGATCAACCTAACCCTAGTGTCCAACCCTAGGTTAATCAAACCCTAATTGGTCAACCCTAGGTTAGCTTAACCCTAGTGGGTCAACCTAACCCTAGTTCAACCAACCAATGTTAGATGACTTTAAGATTTTAGCTCTAAAGACTCCATTCAAACCCTACGTCAAATCAAATGGTATTCATAGCATGTTTCTAAAAGTCATATTCCATCTCTTTTGAGTTTCCAAACCAACTTCAAAGCCTTTTCAAATGTTACCATACCCCTTTTTCAAATGCTTTAAAAAATTCACAACCCTAAAGGATTCTTAGCCCTTCCACGGTTAAGGTTCTCAGAGGAAAGTGACATATCAAGTGTGACCTTTCTAGGTCCATGATAGGATTCCATAACCCTAAACATTTTCAAAAACTATGTTTCCGGAGCTCATGACCCTAAGGTGATCATAACCATCTTCATGGTTAGGGTTGCCTAAAAAAAGTGATACATCAAATGAAACATATATAGTTCATTTCAGGGTTCTTAAACCCTAAACATTTTTCAAAACCCTTTTTCAAAACCAACTTACAAACATTAGACACGTGAAGCAACCCTAGGCCACCTATGGTTAGGGTTGTCCAAGTTAAATCAAGATATTCAGATAAGGGTTTTAAAACCCTAAAGTGTCCAAAACTTAAGGGAAGTTTCTAGCCCTTTTTCTTAAAATGTTTTTCAAAACTCATAGCCTTGAAGAAGTTTAGTTTTCAAATAACTAATCTCTTAAAGGCGATGAAATATTCAACATACCTTTCATAAGATACATAAACACTATTTTTAGAAATCTTTTCAAGACAAGCTCACATGAGCTTTTCCAAATCCAAATCCCATTTTCAAAGACCCCTAATCAAGTTTTTAAAAATTTTCCAAAGCCCTCTTGAGTTACTTTCAAAAACACTCCAAAACTCTCCAAGGTCCTATTTCAAAGACGCTTTCAAAAACTCTCAAGTTCTATTTCAAAAACATTCCTAACATCCAATTTCAAATCAAAACTCCATTGAGTTCAAGTTTGAAAACATTCCAAGACTCTCGCGAGTCTCTTTTCAATTGGACTTTTGTCCGGACTTCAACTGACCTGATTCTCGCCAAATGAGATACACAGGCAACTTTTAAATAGTGCAGTCATAACCTCTTTTCAAACTCAAAATACCTATTAAAAACTTCCATTCTAAAAACAACCAAACTTTTTTCAAAACTTGCATCATGCATTATATCATCCAAAAAGTGATGACAAAAATCCTTTTCTAAAATTCTTAAAGTGAATATAATTGAACATTTAGTAACCGGAGATTCAAATGAGTGAATCTATGGTGAATAGACATGTAAGTACCAAAAGGGTGGGGTAGGCTGATGATCTTAAGATATCTTTCCTACATGTAACCAATTCCCGGACCATAGATTTCTGTTTCAAAGACCAAAACCGGAGTCATTTTTCAAAAGGGCTTTCAAAAGGTTGCTGAGAAACCTCTTTTCCAAAAAGCTTCTTAAGAAGGACATTCTCAAAACCTTTTTCAAAAATTCTAAGTTTGGTCTTTGGATTATACTTAGTTTTAGGCGACTTAGCACATATTTAACTATGCTAGGTGACGACTCCAAAAAGTTTTCAAAACGCCCCTAATCAAATCAAGTTTTCAAGTTCAAACCCCTATTGCACTTGTCCTTCTAGGAGGGTAAATTTTAACAGAGAGAGTACCGTGCTTTTCCCCAGCCAAGAAGGCTTGGGTAAAAACTGGGGTGCAACAATTGGTGACTCGGCTTAGGGCACTTATAGGGTTAGGCCATTGTCATGTCTCTTCACCCTTCACTCACCCAAATTCTCCGGCTACTTTGTCCAGTTTATACACTTTTCAAAATTTTCAAAATTCAAAATCAAACATCATTTTAAAAATTTTTCTAAGTGTTTAAATGTTTTCAAAAAGTGTCATCACTAGCATCCCTATTGCATTTCATGCTCTTTTATTACTTTATTATTCCATCATATCTTGTATTGAGTTTTTTTAATAAGGTACTAACTCTTTGCCTTTCATTTATAGGTGGACCCTTCTTCACACTTTATTTTATGTCATATTAACTACCACGTATGCAATAAATGAATAGGATGGATGCGTGTTGTTAGGCCTTTTCCTCCACTTTTGAAAATTCCACACACACTTGGTACACTTGCATATCGTTCATCTTTGCATTATTACTTGCTTACTACCTTTGCAGTTAGAAAGGAGAACAGTATATTGGTTATCGGTGGATGCAGTGTTTGATTCTTAGCTGACAGCCTCTTGATAGTTTCACCGATCAAACCACAAATCAAAGATGGGGTTCACCCTTTCGGGGGTGGACGTGGAGGTTTGAACTTTTAGGAACTAAGCTTTTTAGGAAGTATTAATAAACCTACAACCTCATGCTTAAGTAGCACCCCATGCATAGCCGAACCTCTGCCAAATTTAGGACACACATGCCAATTTTAAAACCAATAAGGAAAGAGCAACCGCTTTACTCTTCCTTACTTTCTGTCTCATTAAACTGCTTCATTATTGCCGTTACGCTACCCATGCATTTACTACTACTATGCTACTGTTATACTGCTCATGCAACGAAATTTATTCCAAGACGAGAGTTCCAAAGTAACTCAAGTCATTGCATTTTCATGCATATGATCATCCTAAAGAGAGTGGCCCAAAACCATTCTCGTTCAAATTCAAAGCCTACCCAAATTTCAAAGGGTTCCCCTAATGGACTTATGGCATGCTTCAAATAGCATTTCATAAAGAGGAGCTCCAATTCCTCTCTGCTCATAGAGATATAATTGCCAAGAAGACAAAGGGCAACCACAAAGCAAGGTCTCTCACAAACTCCGTCAAAGAAGATGGATCCGAATACTCAAGAGTAGTTTAGGGTTCTAGTAGATTGGCAAAAAGTCATGTGGAAAGTGTTTTCCCTCCCCCGTCAATGTACTTTTGAAATTCCATGTACAAGAATCAAATATAATAAAATTGTCACTCCTACTTTCATCAAATGAATGCATGAATGTATAAACGAATGAATAAATGAATAGGCTCGCATAGATACAGTATTGCATACAAGGGCAACCCCTGTTTCCAAAAATGATCCAAAGCAGCATGCTTAGTCCCCTCTTAAAGCAAGGTGCACCCCTAAGACATGCATTGCATAAAAAATTTTCAACGGTAGGCACTAACTTTTGCCTTGTTTCCTATTTTTTTACTTTTCGGATCTTCTCCCCCATTCCCCAAAGATAAAAAGAAAGACCCAAAGAGAAACTGATCAGAACTCCACTCGATATCTGAGACTCGATCCTCACTAGATATTGGGTCTTAATCATGGCAACAGAACCAAATGCCTCCATAGCCAACAACCTCGTCACTCACGAGGACATTAATGAGATAAAAAGAAAAATAGATGAAATATTCAAACTAATGCAGGCAATGGCGTCCAAGGGGCCCTTATCAACTATGTCCTCAACTTCAGTGCTGCCCAGTCGAGCACTCAAGTAGGGGCAAGCTCGGATATTAGAGGAGTTGGCAAAACTTGAAGAGAAAATGGTATAGCTGGAAACCATGGTTTCATTTCTACTTCCCCACACAGGTTTAGCTAACATCTAAGGACAAAAGCAATAAGCCTCCCCTTTGGGTGCTGTCACCCAGCCACAGCCCATGCACCATATTGCCGCTCCACCAAGTTTGCATGATTCTACCAAATTTTGTACTCAAGAGCACGGCAAGAGCTAGAACCCAACAAAACATGAGCATACCACTTCCCAAGAGAAAGCAAAAGAAGAAGATCAAGACTCCACTCTACTAGAACACTCTTTAAGTGTAGCTTACCACCAACTTTGCAAATCTAGACACCTGGTTCCAAAGCCTGTCCTCGACATAATCCCTAAGTTGTGTGTCCCAGACCTGTAGTCTAAAATTCATCTAAAGGTCACAATATTGATGACAGTCGCAGACTAAAACATAAAATCCAAATCCTCAATGACCCCCAAGCAAAGGACCTTGCCAAAATCATAGCAACAAAACTTGGCATACTCTCCCCTGAAATCAGCAATCCGTGCAGTGCTTACAGCACCCTCTTTTGAGTTAGTTTGCACTTGACCACATGTCAGATTCAAAAGAGCAAGAGGGTGGAGCAGACCCTTTACCCCACTAGCTTGTACCCAAATAACTGCTTACTATGATCTTCTAAAGGCAAGATACTTGCGCCCATTACCTGCTCGACTGTTGCCCAATCCTCTGCCACACTTCTTTGGCCCAATACTCAATTGTAAGTACCATTTGGGCAAACAGGGGCATAGTACAGAAAATTGCCGCCATTTAAAGCACAAAATCTAAGATCTAATAGACAGGAATTCTTAGAATCTAAAAAGTGGATCCAACCCTTGTTATCATCACCAATCCACAACCAAATTCTAAAAGTAGGGGTAGACCCTGAAAAATTGCAAGTCTTGGGGGGTAGCCTAGGCACGGCTTCTAAAGCTGCAAAAAATAAGTAGAAAGAACAAATCCACAAAAACACGACAATCACTCACTCCTACAATGTGACAGATGGCGCTTCACTCTGCCCTTTACAACCTAATGAAGCTACCAGTGCGCCGAGTGTGGAGGAGGATGGCATGGTCTCTAAACTCATCTAAATGGGTTCTCCAAAAAAGAAGAATGTATTTTAAACCCTGCCTTTTTGTTATTTATGTTTTAGATTAAGAACTGAGCATGTAAACAAAAATCACATGATGAAAAAAAGTCAAAGTTTTCATTTTTATATCAACTGTCTCATCTCATTCTATGAATGACGTTTTCCTTTATAAATTTCCTTCAAAATGTTTTACCCTGACTTGGAGGATAGGATAACATAAGCACTACCTTCAGCGGAAATAATCTCTGACTCCAAAAAGAGGGAAGAGAAAAATAGGAATGCAGAAAAAAGGGAACTATAAAGGGGTGAGAGATAAGAATCAATCATGTAGATCGTTGAAGTCCAAGGACTAACCCCCAAAGGATGTCTTGGCAAAGCAACAAGTAGCTACACACTCAAAAGGAAGATTAGCATATATTAACCGAAAAGATTTTTGATAGTGTTTGTCATACACGTGCATAATCATTGGGGCAAATATTCAATTATGAACTGATTGATGTGCATGCTTGTTTGAGATTGAATCTTATGTGCATGATCACTTGCATAAATACGTGTCAATGGTTTTGATGATTTTTACCATATTGGTGATTCATGTTTATCTTAATACACACTTTTTGAGACTTCTTTGAATCTAGAATCCACCTTTATGATCTATTGTAGCTAATTCCACCATTGTTAAATATATATGGATTGTCTCACACCCATATTGACCTTTTGTTGATTCCCTCTTCAAACATTCATAGAAAGGGCTACCAATGAGTGTGAGTGTAGCTACCATTATTATGTGACAAGAGAAGAAGGCTCCCTACTCATGTGTGTGAAAGCCGTCATATCTTTATATTTCATTGTTTTCATTATTGGAGAGATAGGGTTGGATTTTCATAAATAAATAAATAATCGAAAGCATGGGATAAGACAGGTTTGACTTCTAGGTGTGTTAATATGCGAGCTATTAAACATTGTACACCATCCTAGATCACGCCCAGGGTTTATATTCTCATTAGTCTTAGTGAAGTTCACGCTTGCACCACTACATTGTCACCAATATGGTCTTTTCAAGCATATTTGATATGATCTCACGACCAACTATGCTCATTTTGGGTGGTTTCATGCATATTTGATATTGATCTTTTTAAGCTACGTCGTATCTTGATATTCATGAATCTGTATTTTTCCTACATTGATTGATCATGTCTTTATAGGGTTCCTATAATTTGAAAAGTTCAATGCTTCTACAAAAAAATATTTTGGACTTTCCTGCACTTTTTAATAGCTTTTAATGTCTTCTTGGATCGAGGAGGGAAGCTACCTGTTGCTTTGTCGAAGGGCGATGCTAACTGTCACTCAAGAGAGCCCACCAATCCAAAGAAGAGTCCTAGAAAAAGTCGAGAGGTCCACTAAAGAGAATTTTTTCTTCCAACAAGAGAGTGAGGGAAAACAAGTCAATGGGTTGAATCTCTTATCGTGGTGCAACTACTGTCACATCTTGACAAGAAAAGGGTTGAACTAGAAAAAGGAACACTGAACATGAACCTTGTGGCAACCCCTA
This sequence comes from Euryodendron excelsum, assembly GCA_033060915.1. Lineage (NCBI taxonomy): Eukaryota > Viridiplantae > Streptophyta > Magnoliopsida > Ericales > Pentaphylacaceae > Euryodendron > Euryodendron excelsum. The sequence goes on along the minus strand of CM065388.1, from coordinate 28,403,519 downwards.
GGGCATGCATTCACTTCCATTCCTGTATGAGCCTGTGTATTCATCAATATGACATGCATTCAATTCCCGTATGTGCATTCATCTAAGAGTATGACATTCATTCATTCTAACCTGTGTATAACCTGTACATACACTCTTTCAGTGGACCTGCACAACAGCTACAAAACAAAAGATCTACCAAAATGTACTAACAACCATCTAGGTGATTACAAAAGAAAAAGCATCCCGGAGCAAAAGCACAATATTCCGGAAGGAAAACGGCACGCACCTTAGAAAACTCGAACTATCATAGCCAGTAAGAAATAGAGATTGGGCAATGACCCACCCTCAACCTCCCTAATCAACTTTAAACAACCTTTTTCAAACTATAAAAACTAGGGTATACCCCACCCTGCACCTCCCATTCAAATCAAACCGTTCAATCAAATTGAAGTCAAATTGGCCAAAGGTGGTTGACCTCCCATATACCTCAGACTTTTCAAAACAAAAAAGATATCACCCCTCCAAAAACAAATTCAAGACACTCGGCTCTTAAGAAGGGTAACCCCTCGAAAGACAGTAAAAAGAATCCAGCCATGCTCAACAAAAGTGGAACCATACAATCTAACAAACACCAACCCTTTCAACTTCAAGAGATCTCAAACAAAGACAGACAAATGACCTCACCTACAAACTCCAAGACAAAAGAATCAGAAGCATGAGGCAATCTCCCATGGCACCCTATGCTCAAAGCAAAAGTACAATTGTTACCAAATCAAATCAGAATTTTTTATAATGAAAGCCCTTTCTTTCTCTCAAATTAAAAAACTTTCAAAAAAGTTTCAACTTCAAAATCAATTTCTGTTAATTTCAAAAATCAATTCTAAAAGTTCTAAAATTGCTTTCAAAACTATTTCTATAAAAAGTTTCAAATTCAAAAGATCAAAGCTCTTGCTTTCTTTCAAAGCCAAAATTAATTTTAAAATCCAAAAATTTTCAAAGCTTTTTGCACCAAAAGTTTCAACATCCAATTTCAACTCAATTTCAAAGATGAAAAATTCCTGTTGTCTTCCACAAACACTATCAAGTTTAGAAGCTTTCAAAATTTTAAAGTCCCAAGTCAAAACAAATTTCCTAAGTACTTTGCGTTAAAAAAAAAATCCAACAGTTTCAAGTAAAAATGAATTTTCTAAACATCCTATTTTCAACAGTTTGAGTTTCAAGTCAAAAAGTATTTTCTAAATATTTCAAAAAGGTTTTAGGACTTGTTCCTTAAAAATTTCTATTTCAAAACAATTTCTAATTTCCCAAGCTTTCCCTTTCAAAAGCCCTATTTCAAGTCAAGTTTCAAGGTTTTTAAAGCTTTTTCTCTCAAAAAATCTATGTTCAATTAAAACTTTTGGTTTCCTGGACTTTCCCCTTCAAAATCCCTATTTCAAATCAAGTTTCAAGGTTTTTAAAGCTTTCTTTTCTCAAAAAGTTTAAATTCAATTCAAACCTCCAGTCTACTAAGCTTTCCCCTTCAAAAGCCTTGCTTCAAATTAAGTTTCAAGATTTTTAAAGCTTTTTCCCTTAAAAAGTCCAAGTTCAATTGAAACCTCTAGTTTCACGGGTTTTCCACTTCAAAAGCCCCGTTTCAAATCAAGTTTCAAGGTTTTTAAAGCTTTTTCCCTCAAAAAGTCCAAGTTCAAATCAAATTTCCTAGTTCTCGGGTTTACCTCAAAAAGTCCAAGTTCAATTCAAATTTCCTGTTTCTCGAGTTTTCTCCTTCAAAAGCCCCGTTTTAAATCAAGTTTCAAGGTTTTTAAAGTATTTTTCCTCAAAAAGTTCAAATTCAATTCAAACCTCCGATTTTTTGGGTTTTCCCCTTCAAAAGACGATTTTTTAAATTAGGTTTCAAGGTTTTCAAAGTTTTTTCCTCAAAAAGTTCAAATTCAATTCAAACCTCCGATTTTTCAGGTTTTCCCCTTCAAAAGCCTCGTTTCAAATCTATTTTCAAGGTTTTTAAAGTTTTTTTCCCTTAAAAAGTCCAAGTTCAATTCAAATTTCTAGTTTGGCTTTCCCCTTTAAAAGCCCTATTTCAAAACAAGTTTCAAGGTCTTTTAAGCTTTTCAAGTTCAAATTCAAATTCAAATTTTCATTTCAAAACACTTTGAGGTTTTTCAAACTTTTTTCTTAACAAAAATGTCACTTCAAAACAACCTCTAGGTTTTGTAAACTTTTTTCCTTCAAAAAGTTTCAATTCAAATCAATCTCTAGGTTTTTTAAATTTTTTCCTTCAAAAAGTTTCATTCCAAATCAATTTCTAGGTTTTAAACCTTTTTCCTTAAAAGTCTTGTTCCAAGTTTCAAAGATTTTCTGAACTCTTTCAATATAAATTCAAATCAATCCATTGCAAAAAGCTATTTCAAATAATCAGCTTTAAAATAATTTCAAAAATTAAAATCAATTTCAAAACTCTAAATCTCCCCAAAAGACTGTCATTCGACTAGTTGGAATGTCAGTTCAGGAAAAATCAATTTCAACTTCTTTCAAAAAATCATCTTTAATTTTAAAATCGATTTCATAATCCCGAATCTCCCCAAAAGAGTGTCATTCCACTGGTTGGAATGTCAATTCAAGGTATCTAAATTCCAAACTCTAATCACTTGATCCGTCTGATCGCCTCACAGTCAACATGAGACCTTTACTTTATTATTTTTTGCCTTCGACAAGCGAAGACAGAAAAAGAAGGGCATCTGTAAGCAACCTATTTTTTGCCTGCTTTACAATCTTCGACCCGATCGGACTCACATTCAACTTCACAGACACATTCAAGTCCAAATCGGCTTTTCAAACTTTAGTCTAGTCCATCAATCTCTTCCCAGGCCTGCTGGGCCTAATCGAAGCCAAATGACAAGAATGACTCTTTGGCATCCCATTACAATCATGTAGCTTTCTGAGACCAGGCGGTCTTAAGAACCAACAACACACAGGTAGCTATCCAAGACTAAACCATCTCGGGAACCAACACCATATCATTTATAAGCAGTTCACTTTTAGTGCCTACTAGCCCGCCAATGTAGAATGTCAGCTATTGGCATGCCTTTCGAGAAAGTATAAAATCCCTCAAAGATGGGAGTCCACCCAGTCAAATTCTAAGACGAATTTAAAAGTATAAATTTCTAGGCACGCTCACCAAGAAAGTATAAATTTCTATGAACAATAAGTCCTTATTAGAATATCTCCAAGAAATCAAGACGGAAAGTCTGTATCAAATCCAGACGGGTCAACACCAATTCCTGCTAGCTCGTTTTGGAAAAAAATAACCATATTGCTCTAGTGGGCCCCACCCAGCATGCTCTTCGAGAAAGTACCTAAGTCCTCAAAGTGGTAAAGCCACCCTTCTAAGATTGTCCTAGACAGTCTGGCATGCTCAGAATGTCATTCATGTCAACTCCCGACCAATTCCGATAACTCCCAGTCAAAATGACCATTTTACCCCTAGCAAGCCAGTCACTCCTTTTCAACCACACTAGATTTGGGTATCAAATCGGTGGCACCTAAGACATTCCACTAATTGTCCCTAACCTTCAAATCCCATTCCAGTTAACTTCGAACCAGTTCTGGTGAATCCTAGTTAAAATGATTGTTTTGCCCCTAGTGGGCCAGTTGCCCCTTTCCACCACACCGACTCTAGGTATCAAACCAGCAACCTTTGGGACACTCTCTCGAGTGTTCCTACCTTTTCTAGTTGGGCCCCATGGCCCGACACCTTTCCAAATCAAATTGAAGCTTCCAAGATCCACTTGTAGCGGAGCCTGGCTAAAAAATGGCTAGTAGACACTAGAAGTGGCGCCCAGATCTTTGCCTTACAACCTAAGAACAAATCAAATTAAATCTCCACAGAATCTATGGAAAGTGGTGCCTGGCCAAAAAATGGCTTGACACCTCCTCTAATTTTTTGCCTATAAATACAGTGCACCCCTAGCGTATTCCAAGTCTGAAAATTGCAAAAAAACTCTGACTCTCTTGAGACAGTCCTTGAAAAGCCCCCAAACCCTAGTTCCTTCAAGGTTCCTTAGCCTCCAAGCCTCTCAAGTCCTCTTCAAGTTTAATTGAAGCCTCCATTGAAGCTTCGAGAAGATTTGAAGACATGGTACTCTCTGTTCTCTCTAGGTCAACGAAACCCTAATTGGTCAACCCAAGGTTAACCTAGCCTTAGTAGGTCAACCTAACCCTAGATCACCCAACCAAGGGTAGATGGCTTCATGATTTCAGCTCTAAAGACTTCATTTAAACCATGCCTCATATCAAATGGTTTTCATAGCATGTTTCTAAAAGCCAATTTCCATCACTTTTGAGCTTCCAAACCAACTTCGAAACCTTTTCAAATGTTACCATACCCCTTTTTCAAATTCTATCAAAAGCTCTTTACAAATTTGTCTTAAACCTCAAATGGCTAGTGTTGCGCCCAGATTTTTGGCCCTCGAGGAATACACACACAAGCGAGAAAAATAATGTACTCTCTCGTTAGAACTCACCCTCCTAGAAGAATGAGTGCAACTAGGTTTGAATCGAAAATTGGTTTAAATAAAAGGCTTTTAGAAAAGATTTAGAATCACCACCTAACTTGATTAAGGTAAGTTAGGTCACCTCAAAACTAAACATAATCCGAAAACTACACTGAGGGTTTTTGGAAAAAGGTTTTGAAAATATCACCTCAAGAGAGGGTTTTTTAAGAAAACAAGTTATTTAGCAACCTTTGGAAAACATTTAAGCCCGTTTTAGAAAAATAACTCCTTTTGGTCTTTGAAAACAGTGACCTAGGTTCGGAGGTTGGTTACGTGTAAGGAAGACGCACTAAGCCATCACCCTACCCCCCTTTCGGTACCTACATGTTAATCTACCCTAGATTCACTTATGAGAGTCTTCAACTAACAAATGGTTCAATCCTATTCGCTTTGAAAAATAATGTTTGAAAAGAAACTAACATGATGCATGATATGCAAGTGCAAGAAAAGAGAACTGAAAAATAGATTTAGAAAGAAATTAATTCGATTTGAAAAGGAAGAGATAGAAGTTTGAATTTGGAAAGAAGGTTTTAGAAATTGAAAATAAAGATTTGGAAATAGAAATTTGAAATTGGAAGTTGGAAAATAGATTGGAGATTTGAAAAAATTTTGTGGAAATAGAAACTTGAAAAATGTTATGGAATTTGAAATTTGAAAAATGTGGAGACATCACCCATGAGGGTTGCCTACGTATCCTTTTGGAGGAATCAGGTCAGTCGTAGTTCGGACAAGAGTCCGTTTGGAAATAGAAGATATAATTGGAAGAAAGAGATTGAGTTGGAAATTGGATTGAAAGATTGAGAGATTGAACTTTGATTGGAAGATTTGAAAAGATTGGTTTTGAAAGACTTGGTTTTAGGAAACCTAGACTTAAGAAAGACTTAAAAAAGATTTGACTTGACTTGGAAGGATTTTAGAAAAGATTTGACTCAAAAACTGGACTTGGAAAGATTAGAAAAGACTAGATTTAGGAAGATTCGATTTAGGAAAAGTTCGAATTAGGAAAGTTTCTGTTTTAGGAAAGTTTTGGAATTAGGAAGAGTTTTGAATTAAGAAAATTTCAGCTTAGGAAAGTTTTGAATTAAGGAAGATTTTGAAATTGAAAAGTTTCGTTTTAAGAAAGGTTTTGAAATAGGAAAATGTTGAATTTAGAAATGTTTTGAATTAGAAAAGTTTAGTTTAAGAAAGGTTTAGAATTTGGAAAGTTTCAAGTTAAGAAAGTTTTGAATTTGGAAAGCTTAGAATTATAGAAAGATTTTAAATTAGGAAAGATTTAGAAAATGTTTGAATTAAGAAAGTTTTGAGTTTAGAAAGCTTTGGATTTAGAAAATTTAAGATTTAGAAAGTTTTAGAGTTTTAGTTTTAGAAATCTTGAGATAAGGAAATGTTGAGTTTAGGAAAGATTTAAAAACTTAGATTTGAAAAGTAAAGATTTGAAAAAAGATAGAATTAGAAAAGGGTTGAATTAGGAAAGATGTGAAAGTTGAGTTTTAAAATTTAGGAAAGATTTTTATGTTTAAGTTTTGGAAACTTAAGATTTAGGAAAGTAGAAGATTAGGAAAGAGGTGAATTAGGAAAGATTTAGATTAGGAAGGGTTAAGATTCCTATTTCTTAAAACAATGGATTGGATTTTGTTTTTAAAAGAGAAGATTTGATTTTGTTTCCAAAAACAGAGGATATGATCTAGTTTCCTAAACGGGAAGATTGGATTTGGTTTTCTAGAGGGAAGATTTGATTTGATAAGGATTTGGAAAATGAAGTTTTAGAAACCCTAGATTTGGAAGTGGATAGTTTTGACGTAGAAAAGAAGTTTTGAAAACATGTATAATTTTGATGTAGAAAACAAGAGGTTTTGGAAACTTAGGTTTTAAGGCAAGTTTGAAAACCACGTTTTTGGAAAGAAAATTAGGATTTCCTAATTGTGGGTTCTAGGGCTTGACTTGGGCATTAAGAAAAGGAATTTTTGGAAAATGTATTTTTTGAAATGAGTTTTTAGAAGGAAAATCCTAGAGGGGAGTTTCTATAAAGAAGATTTTGGGAAGATGGTTTTTAGAAAGATTTTTGGTAGAAGACTGTTGGAGAAAGTTTTTGAAAAGATTTTTAGGGAGCATTTTTAGAAAGTAGATTTTGGGGAGAGTATTTTGGAAAGGAGTTGAAAAAGTAAGTTTTGAAAAATAGATTTTTGGAGGGAGTTTTTGAAAGCAACTTTGGAAAGGAGAGTTTTAGGAAAGTATGTTGAAAAAGAGATTTTTAGGAAAAGAGACTTTTGAAAATAGAGATTTTAGAAGGTATAAAAACGTCTCACTTTCCTAAAGCAATTCTAACTATAAGAAGGTTAGGACCACTTTAAGAAAGTGGTTTTGAAAATAACAAGATTTGAAAATATGGACCATAAAAGTCACTTGAAATGTAACACTTTCCTAAAGCAATCCTAGCAATGGAAAGGCTAGAATCACTCTAGGGTTGTGATTTTGAAAACATGCTTTGAAAAAAGAGATTTTGATGCAATTTTGAAAACAATGTTAATGCAAGTTTTGAAAACGAGTTTGAAAACGATTTTTGAAAGATGCAAGATCATGATATGCACAATGCAAATTTGGGGTCGTGAACATACAAGGTTAAGGCTTTACCACATAATCAAGGGGGCCGAACCCATGTGGTCTCTAGTTAGACTAAAAGAAAGCCTCCGACACGGTGACCCTCCAATAGTATAATCCTACACATAGACCGGGAGTCCCCTTGTTTCAAGCATGCAAAGAAAGGTGGGGAAAGAGATGAGGGATTAAAATAGAGAAAACCCAAGTGGGTTAGGAGAGAGAAGAGAGAGGGGGAAGTGCGGAAATTTAAATAAGAAGCCTACCTTGTCTTGTTTATTTCACTTTGCTTTGCGCGCCTTGTTTTCTTGCTTTTTCTTCGGTCTTCACTTCAGTCTTTGAGAGCTTTGTCTTGGTCTTCAAATCTTCGTAGTTGCAGAACTCCAAGTCTTCAATGGAGGGTTAAAGGCTAGTGTATAAGTATATAGGGGTTTGTATGAGTGTATATTGTAAGCACCCCATTTTTGACCGCTCGGCAATCTACACTCCGTCCAGACTTGTTTTCAAGTCATTGTGGGCGTATTCCAATCGAAACCAATTTTCTAAGTCCAAATCCCATCTGTCCATCCCTTTGCGGGCCCGTCAGGCCCAAATAGAGGCAAAATGACCAAAACACCCTTAGGGGCATTGTTCTTACCATTAACAACTCCAACCCCTCTCTCGAAACAGTTGATTCCTCGAGACGGAAAATCTATTCCAAATCAGGCACGTTTTTCTGAAGTCGGTAAGTCCCCTTTCCAATCCTTCTCTCGAGACGGTTTATTCCTTGAGACGGTTCCAAATCAGGCACGTCTTTTCGGAGATGATAAGTCCCCTTTCCAATCCCTCTCTCGAGACAGTTTATTCCTCGAGACGGTTCCAAAACAGGCATGTCTTTTTAGAAACGATAAGTCCCCTTTCCAATCCCTCTCTCGAGACAGTTTATTCCTCGAGACGGTTCCAAAACAGGCATGTCTTTTTGAAGATGATAAGTCCCCTTTCCAATCCCTCTCTCAACAGTTTATTCCTTGAGACAGTTCTAAATCAGGCACGTCTTTTCGGAGACGATAAGACCCCTCTCCAATCCCTCTCTCGAGACAGTTTATTCCTCGAGACGGTTCCAAATCAGGCACGTCTTTTCAGAGATGATAAAACCCTTTCCAATCCTTTTCTCGAGACAGTTTATTCATCGAGATGGTCCGAGTAGCGAAAATACTCGCAAACATCACAACCGTTCGAGTAGCGGAAATACTCGTAAACAGGTCGATATAGGGAATTGCCAACAAACTCCTGCGTCACGACGACCACCATCAGAGTGGCAAAAACACTCAAAATCCAAGTCAACACCGGTGTCTGCTAGCCCACTTCGGTGAAAAATGACCAAACTGCCCTTTGGGCCTTTTTCGAGACTTTTCGGTCAAGATGACCATTTTGCCCCAAGGCATCCGAACGCCTCGGGAACCACACTGACTCTGGGTATCAAACCGGTAACCTCTTGAGATTACTTCTTATAGTTTTCTCAACCTTCCTCTACCCTTTCGGATCATTCCGAGTCAGTTCCGGTAAACCCGGTGCAAAATGACTGTTTTGCCCCTAGTGAGCCGGTCTCCTTTTCCGACCACACCGGCTCTGGGTATCAACCCGGTAACCTCTTGAGATTACTTCTTATAGTTTTCTCAACCTTCCTCTACCCTTTCGGATCATTCCGAGTCAGTTCCGGTAAACCCGGTGCAAAATGACTGTTTTGCCCCTAGTAAGCCGGTCTCCTTTTCCGACCACACCGGCTCTAGGTATCAAACCGGTAACCTCTTGAGATTACTTCTTATAGTATTCTCAACCTTCTTCTATCTTCCCAGATCATTCCGATTTAGTTCCGGCCAACCCAATACAAAATGACCGTTTTTGCCCCTGGTGGGCCGGTCTCCTTTTCCGACCACACCGGCTCTGGGTATCAAACCGATAACCTCCTAAGACTAATTTTTATAGTGTTCTCAATCTTCCTTTATCTTTCCGGATCATTCTGAGTCAGTTCCGGCAAACCCGGTGCGAAATGACCGTTTTGCCCCCTAGAGGGCCGGTCGCCTCTTCTGACCACACCGGCTCTGGGTATCAAACCGGCAACCTTTGGGGACATTCTAAATAATGTTTCTAAATCCCAAGTCTTCTTTTGGGACAGTCCGAGTATGTCCCGGTAGCTTCTCGATCCGATTGACCGTTTTGCCCCTAACGACCTGGTCCACCCTTCCAACACATCTTGTCTTCATTTTTCAAGTTAAATACCTCCGACACACTATTTTAAGTGTTCCTACTCTTTTCCGGCCTTCCGAGTCATTCCTGGTTTTCCAAACTCCATCCCAGACTTTCCGAAGTCACTCTTAGTGAAGCCAGGCTAAAAATTACATGGTAGTTACTAGTACAGGCACCCAAATCTAGTCAAAGATATGTTGCTTGCCGACCTTAAACATTTCCTAAATGGCTGGCCCCACTAGTAGTGGCGCCAAGCCAAAAAATGGCCTAGCGCCACTCCTAGTGGCGCTAGTGTAAAGTTTGGCCCGGCGTGACTGCAACAGGCGCTAGTGTTGTTCAACCACTATAAATACAGAGCCTCTTCCAACGTGAAAGAGGTCCACAAACTCAGTCTGAAAACACCAATATTCGATATACAGAGCACGAACACTCCCTCGACCCAAGCTTCCTTAGGTTTTCCAAACCCCAGCCACCATACACTAAACCCTAGCCTTACATACACTCATACACACCCCCATACACTTATATACAAGCCTCCAACCCTCCTTGAAGACTTGAAGAGTTGCAATATGAAGTTTGAAGATTGAAGACAACTCTTGAGGATTGAAGACAAAGATCAAGTCGAAGACCGAAGACAAGCAAGGCGCACAAAATAAACAAGACATACGGTAGGCTCTCTCTTTAAATTTCCGCACTTCCTCCTCTCTCTTTTCTCTCCTAACCCACTTGGGTTTTCTCTATTTTAATCCCCCATCTCTTTCCCCCCCTTTCTTTGCATGCTTGAAACAAGGGGACTCCCGGTCCATGTGTAGGATTAGACTATCGGAGGGTTACCGTGTCGGGGGCTTTCCTTTAGGCTAACCGGAGACCACGTGGGTTCGGCCCCCTTGATTATGTGGTGAAGCCTTAACCTTGTATGTTCACGATCCCAAACTTGCATTATACATATCATGATCTTGCATCTTCCAAAAAATCATTTTCGAACTTGTTTTCAAAATCGTTTTCAAACTTGTTTCCAAAATTGCATCAAAATCCTCTTTTTCAAAACTTGTTTTCAAAATCACAATCCTAGGGTGATTCTAGCCTTTCCATGGCTAGGGTTGCTTTAGGAAAGTGTTACATTCAAAGTGACCAATATGGTCCATCTTTTCAAATCTTGTTGTTTTCAAAACCGCTTCCCTATAGTGATTCTAGCCCTCTTATGGTTAGAATTTCTTTAAGAGAATGAGATGTTTTTACACCTTCTAAAAACACTCTTTCCAAATGTCTCTCTTTCTAAAACCCTCTTTTCAACATACTTTCCTAAAACTCTTCTTTCCAAAATTCTTTTCTAAAAATCTAAAAATTTTTTTCAAAACCCCCTTTTTCAACTACTTTCCAAAATCCTCTCCCCAAAATTCACTTTCTAAAAACATTTCCCAAAAATCTTTCCAAAAACTTTCTTCAACAATCTTCTACCAAAAATCTTTCTAAAAAACTCTCTTTCTAAAATCTTTCCAAAAACTTCCCTCTAGGATTTTCTTTCTAAAATCTTGTTTCCAAAAAATACACTCTCCAAAAATCCCTTTTCTTGTTGCCCAAGTCAAGCCTTAGAGCTAACAATTAGGAAACCCTAATTCCCTTTCCAAAAACATGATTTTCAAACTTGCCTTAAAACCTAGGTTTCCAAAACTTCTTGTTTTCTACATCAAAACTATACATATTTCCAAAACTTATTTTCTACGTCAAAACTATACACTTCCAAAACTAGGGTTTCTAAAACTTCTTTCCAAATCCATGTCAAGTCAAATCTTCCCTTTAGGAAACCAAATCCAATTTCCCATTTAGGAAACTAGATCCAATCCTCCGTTTTTTTGGAACAAAATCAAACCTTCTCTTTTAAGAACAAAATCCAATCCCTTCGTAATCCAAATCTTTCCTAATTCAAATCCTTCCTAATCCTCCACTTTCCTAAATCTTAAGTTTCCAAAACTTGAACATAAAAATCTTTCCTAAATTTTTAAAACTCAACTTCCACATCTTTCCTAATTCAACCCTTTCCTAATCCTACCCCTTTCCAAATCTCAACTTTCCAAATCTAATTTTTCAAACCTTTTCTAAATTCAAACCTTTCCTAATCTCAAAACTTTCTAAATCCTAAACTTTTTAAATTCCAAATCTTTCCAAATTCAAAACTTTCTTGGGTTAAATCTTTTTAAACTTCCTAAATTTTTCTAAAACTCTAAACTTTCCTAAAACTTCAAATCTTTTCAAATCTAAGACTTTCTTGTTTTCAAAACTTCCTTATTTTCAAAACCTTTTCTTTTGCAAAACCTTTTTTAAAATGAAACTTTCTTAATTCAAAACCTTTCCTAAGCAGAGCTTTCCAAATCGAAACTTTTCTAAGTTGAAACTTTCCTAATTTGAACCTTTCCTAATTCAAACATTTCCTAAATCTAATCTTTCCTAATCTCCTAAACCTTCCAAGACGAGTCAATCTTTCCAAGTCAAATCCAATTTTTCTTTTCCAAGTCTTTCCTAAGTCTAGGTTTCCTAAAACCAAGTCTTTCAAAATCAATCTTTTCAAATCTTCCAATCCTTTTCCAATCAAAATCTCTTTCTTCTAATCCAACCTTCTATTTTCTATCAGACTCTTGTTTAAACTACGACTGACCTGATTCCTCCAAAAAGATACGTAGGCAACCCTCATGGGTGCGGTCACAACCTTCTTGAAATCTTAAATTCTATAACATCTTTCAATTTCTATTTCTACAATTTCTTTCCGATCTCCAATTCGACAACATTTTTCAAGTTTCCAATTCCATAACTCATTTCAAATCTCTTTTCAATTTCAATTTCAAATCTATCTTTCCATATCTCTTTTCAAATCAAATCAATTTCTTTTCAAATCTTTTTCCAAATCTATTTCCAAATCAAGTCTCCTTTCTTGCACTTACATATCATGCATCATGTTTTTCTAAACATTGTTTTTCAAAGTGAATAGGATTGAACCATTTGTTAGTTAAAGACTCCCATAGGTGAATCTAGGGTAGATTGACATGTAGGTACCGAAAGGGCAGGGTAGGGTGATGGCTTAGTGCGTCTTCCCTACACGTAACCAACCTCTGAACCTAGATCACTGCTTTCGAAAGACCAAAAAGGAGTTATTTTTCAAAAAGGGCTAAATGTTTTTCAAAGGTTGCCAAACAACCTGTTTTCCTCAAAAAACCCTCTCTTGAGGAGATATTTTCAAAATTGTTTTCCAAAAACTCTAAGTGTAGTTTTCGGATTATGCTTAGTTTTTAGGTAACCTAACTCACCTTAATCAAGTTAGGTGGCGACTCCAAATCTTTTTCAAAAGCCCTTTATTCAAATGTATTTTCAATTCAAACCTAGTCGCACTCATTCTTCTAAAAGGGTGAGTTCTAACGAGAGAGTATACTATTTTTCCCACTTGTGTGAGTATTCCTCGAGTATGAAAAATCTGGGCGCGACAGCTGGCAACTCTGCTAGGGACACTTAGAGGGTTAGGCCATAGTCATGTCTCTTTACCCTTCACCTATACAGAGTTTTCAATTAACTTGTTCAATCCTATTCACTTTAAATTTTCAAAACTAAATTTTCAAAATTATTTTCAAAAAACATGCATTTATTCATATTATCTTGTATTATGTTTGCCATCCACATACTAACACTTGCATTTTTGTTTTGTAGGTACACATTTTGTTTAAATTTTATTAACTGCTATGCAGGAATGTGATGAATAGGATGAACGGGAGTTATTGGGCTCTTTCCTCCACTTTTAAAAAAATCACACACATTGCATGTGCACTTGCATTATGCATACTTGCATTACTACCCTGATATGTCATTTCTAGTCAGAAAGGAGGAACGGTCTATTGGTTGTGGGTAAGATGCTATGTCAGTTTCTTCACCTATGGCCTCTTGATGGTTCCCCCGCTCGGATCACCAACCGATCATGGCACCACCTCGAGGAGTGGGCCTAGGTTTGAAGATCCGGGGATCGAGCCTTTTTAGGACGCATTAGTCAACCATCAACCTCATACTCATATAGACACCATGCGTAGCCGAACCTCTGTCGGATTTAAGACACGAGCACCGTTTTCAAAACCACAGAGGAAAGGGCAACTGCTCTTACTTTCATTTATACCTGCTTATTCCTGCTATTATAACGACTGTATTTATACTGTTATAATGCCCGTTTAATTGCTAATGCATGCACATTTATCTTGCTATTGCATTCTCTCTCCTCATACTTTTTGCATCCATGTTCATGCATTCCATATTCCATGTCAAGACAAGAGTTCCGAGTAACTCAAGTCATTGTATTCTCATGCACATAACCCATTGAGAGTGACACCAAGGTCACTCTCATTTGCATTAAACCTACCCAAACCCTAAGGGTTCCTGCATGACCCTAAGGACTCATTGCATGCATCTCGATTCATTCCATAAGAGGGGCTCCAATCTCTTTATGTTCACGGAGATAGGATTGCCATGAAGACAAAGGGCAATTGATCAACAAGGCCTCTCAGCGGCCTCCTCTACATCAAATCCAACGAAGGCGAACCCGAAGAATCAAGAGTAGTTTAGGTTTTTCCTTTGTAAAACTAGATAGGTGGAAGTCCTAAGGAAAATGTTCCCTTCCCCCTGTTGAAATGTATTTCATTTCTTTTGTATCTTAAACCCAAAATTCAATGTACTTCTTTATTTTTTTCCTGCGAATGAATGAATGGATGATTGTATGAATGGATGAAGGTTCTTGCTCGACGGTAAGGTATCTGCATACATGGGCAAATCTCTTATCTCCAAAAGTAAGCCAATGCATCATGTATAGTCTTCCCTCTGAGTAGGGGCACCTCTAGGACTTGCATTGCATAGAAATCTTCAAATCAAGGCACTAACTTCTCTTTTATTTTTTTTGTCTTCTGTCCTCCCTCTCCTCATCTCCAAATACCTAGAGAACCGAAGGCAGAAGTAAGACAAGAAGGGGGGTTTTCTAAACCATTTATTGTTATCATATTGCTCACACGTTCACTTCTTTTACGCTCATGCATCTATATCCATTTAAAGACAAGAGTTCCAAGAAACTCAAGTCATTTCATTCTCATGCATCTAATCGACCGTAGAGAGAAAGGAGCAATCCAATCTCATGTTAATCGAACCTACCAAAATTTCTATGGGTTCTTAAATCCTAAGGATTCATGGCATGCATAGAACCATATCTCGAGAAAGACCCAAATCTCTCTCAGTCCATGAACATGGGATTGCCCAAATAAAGAAACATCAAACGGCCCACGCCGAAGAGGTACCGTATTGTATAATTGGGGCAAAACCCGACCTCCAAAATGGACTTGTCATCATGCCTAGATTCCTTTAAAGAAGGAACCTTCATAGGGCATGCATTCCATAGAACCTCCAACTCCATATGCTGACTGCATTGTGTTTTTCTTTTTCTTTTTTTAGGTCAGAGAGCACAATTGAATTCATAGAATCCCTCTAGTACCCCACCAAGTTCAAACTCATGGAAGAATGAGCCTAGTTATTAGAAGAGGTTGTACCTACATCAGCGAGTAAGAAGAACTAATCATCCATCAATAAGACGTTACCTTCACACCATGCTGCGACGATCACCGTCCCTGCAGAAGAGGGCTTCATCGTTTGCAAAGTTTTGTCAGACCCATGCATTACTACAAAAGGCATGCTAAACACTGTAGAAGATATGTCAATCCGTCCTCCATTGTTTGGTGATACACCCGGAGCTTGAAATGCCAAAGAAGCTAACAATTTCAAAACCTGTCAAGGGTTCTCACCAAGAGATTCACAAGAAAAGGGAGATTTGTACAAAATTCATCTATTTTCTTTTCTTCTCTCTATTTCTCGCATATCTTCTTTAAATAAACATTGCATGCCATGTAATCATGTTTTTAAATGAAAATAGGTAGTTCCCAGTTTATCCTCTTTGTTTCATACTCTTGTGGACAATTGTCACATTTAGGGATTCTTCCCCATTTGGTAAATGACTCAACTTGAAGGATGGGATAGCATAAGCCACCCATTTAAAAGGGGTTAAGACCTTTGAGAGACAAAGCGAGAGTGAGAGATAGGAGAAAGGCAATCCCAACAAAAAGGTGTGAAGTTCATTGAAAAGGCGACACTTGCATGATTTCCTAGCTAAGCGATGGGTAGTCGAGTTTTCAAAATGATGAGGAGCCATTGTTCTATTTATCCCAAAAAACATTATCCTTTGCTTAGCCCACTAGAGCCGTCAGTGATCTTTTTTCAGATATCTCCAAACCTATAACCATCCCCCACACTGGGGTAAGCACAAAGTAGTTGATTTGGCCTAAACACACCATTTTTAGAAACATTATCTAAACTTTGTATAAAGGCTTTATGGACTAAGCAATTTAATTTGAAGGGATGAAAGGCCCTTATTTCTCCTACCATACACAAAAATATTCCCTTTGCTTAACCCACTAGTGCCTCACAGAAAGCGGAAGATTCTTTGTCAACCTTGATCCGAAACCATCCCCCCACACTGGGGCAGACAGGCAGCAAAAGATCTGGTGGAGAATGTCATCGACCATCAAGCTGAAGTAATGTGAAGGCTCTATAGATCAAACAATCTTGTTCAAAATGAAGAGGGGCCCTCATTTCATTTCCCATACAGTTAAAAGTAACCCTTGTCAAACTTATTGAGCTAGTTACCTTTTTTTCTAGAAAGAAACCCCAATCTAGGGATCACTGCCCACAATGGGTTAGATTGAGTTGTTAAGGAAAAGGTCAAAGGAGAGAAAGGTTTGTAGAATTGTTCATTTCATAAAAAGAAAGAAAAGAGATGAAAAAGAACAACAAAGGAAAAAAGTTGCCAAGGGGCAGGAGGCCGAAAAAGAAAATATTTGTATTATCTTGAAGAACATATAGAAAGGCCAGAAGTCAGGGGACAAATGTCAGACAGCTCCGATACAAGGTCAAGGATTAGGCTACAAGAAAGGTGAACTCTTTAAAGAATATATGTTCAAAGGTGATCCTAGGTAATATAGAAGCCTAGTAGAAGCAATAGGTTTGAGCTTTTACCCTTTCTTGTTAAACCCTAAACCATGGCCTACATTATAACCCTACTAAAATCCACTTTGATTGAGAAGGATTGCTTGATCTAAATGAGCCAGACATGCTTCTGAAGCTAGAGGAGGATATCAGGGGATGAAACCCCACTGGAAGACCAACCAAGGATGGTGCGGATCTAAACCCTACTGGAAGCAACATCAAATTTGAGCTTACATATCTTGTTCATTCATAAACCCCTTAACCTAGCCTACGTTACGGTCCAAATTAAAGTCCTTTTTGATCAAAGAAAATTGCTTAGTCTAAATAAGCCTGAACAATACCAAGACAACTAGGCTGAGAAAGGAGAACTGGAAGGGAATGCAAGGGGTAATCTCACGCTCCAAGGTGTGCTCAGATGGTTTTGGTTTAAACAACCCACTAAAAAAAGATCTTTGAGCCTAAATATCCCTTCGTTTCTTATAACCTCTAAATCTAGCCTACATTACGATCCTAAAAGAAGTCTTCTCGGATTGAGGACTTAGCTGTTTATTGCTCTCCAAAGGGCATGCAAGTTGTCGCTCGAGCCATGGTGGCATTTTGGAGATCTGAGAGAGAAAACCAAGTGAGAACAGAAAAACCCCAAGCAGCAACCCTGTAGAAAGTAAGGATAAGATAGCAAACCAAAAGGTCAAGATCCCTGGAGAATGGTGCAAATGCTATCACACCCCGATATGAATGGGACAAAACTGAATGGGGCAGAATCCTAGAAAGGAAACAGAATTTTGAGAGTATGGGCCCTAGGACAATCCTGGGGCATTCTTTGTAGATAACTTATATACATGTAGGACTGATGCATCCATGACATGTATAACTTGTACAGCCATTTAGATTCTCATATAGTTTATTCATGCATTCAACTGCATTCTTGTATGAACCTGTTCATTTGTAAGGAAGTAGGTCATGCATTTAATTCAATTCTTACATAAATTTGTGCATTTATCACAAAAAATGGGGGACATTGTATTCAATTCCATTCCTATATGTGCATTATCCAAAAGTATAACATGCATTCAATTCCACTTCTGTGTGAACCTGTGCATTCATAAAAAAAATAAATCATGCATTTAATCCCATGTGCAATCATTATAAAAAATAAAAATGACGCCCTTTACGAGGGCATTTTTAAAATTGTTTTTGGACAAAACTAACTCTATGTCTTTCCCTCTCTCTTAAATAAGAAACAGGGAACAAGGTAAAACGCAAAAAGGAGCTAAAGCCACCACTCAGGCATCAACAGTACCATTACACACCTCAGAAAGCTTAGATTTCTATGACTGACAAGAAACAGAGAATGGGGTAATGGCCCACCCTCGACCTCCCCAATCAAACGACTTTGAAAGAGGGGTAGTGAATAAGTGTCCGATCACCCAAAGCTAGAATAATGAAGCACATCCCCAACAATGAGCATCGCCCCCCTGCCAAAATCTAATATGGCTCACGAAGGTCTGTCCTACAACCATAGGAGCATATGGTTGCCCCTCATGAATCTTGACAAGCAGCGCACATAACCGACAGTCGACCAAGTCATTCCCCCCTCGGTGGAAACATCAACAAGTTTAGGAGACACAGAGCTGGGGCTATCATGTGAGAGACTGACCAATCTTGAGAAGTATGCCAATCCCCTATCCGTTGCAAACTCAAAAAGAGAGAAATAAGAACTTCATTCGGACATGAGGAAACTGAGGCAGCAGATCAAAAGAAAAGGCTACACAACCGAGCCTAAGCTGAGAAGAGACAATCGCGACGCAACCATTAGGAAAAGTAGGTCCCATAATGTTAGCTAAACCATCCTGAAGACCTAGGAGGAAACCATAGTTATGGGGAGTACGGGCAGGCTCACATTCCCCAAGAAAGATGGGTTAGGTGGCCAAAAGGGGAACCACTGTCAGAAAATAAGTTGCACCAATAGGAGAGAAGCCATGCAACCAAAGGACCAGCGAAAAGTGTCTTACCCATCTGGTGGATACCCGTCATACCAAACCCGTAGTCAACTCAAAATAGCGTCGGCTGTCCTAAAAGTCAAAAGTGGGAAACCTCGGCGTCCATCTCCTACTCGAAAGCTGCCTTAACCGGAGGAAAGGGGGGCCGACAGGTGGCCTACTCCCCCCGGCTACTCTGACTAGACGATGCTTGCCCAATAAACCGTCGGCTACCCCTAGATCGACTGGGGCCACTGGTGAAATCCGTTCGAGCCGCCTTCCCTGAGCGGTGTCTCCTCTTAGTGCCATCATCATCTGCATCTGCCATCCTAAAAGGTGAGTCAAGGTAAGAGGTATTAATACGTGGTATATGCAGTTCAAAAGATAAGAAATAAAAGCAAGAAAAAATTAATAATGATAATAACTAAAGATAAAATATAAATGAAAATGAACGACACAACATTCATATAAATTCTACTCAAACCAACTTAAAGGGTTTCCTAAACTTTTCATTCAAAGTCTTTTCTAAAATTAACTCTAAAAGGTTTCTTAAAAAGTTATTTTTCCAAAAACAATTCTCAAAAAGTTTCTTAACTTCTTCCCTTCAAAAGTTTCTTTTTCAAAATCAGTTTCCTAGGGGTTTCCTATTATTTTCCTCCAAAAGTTTTCAAAAAATCTTTCTTCTAAAAGTTCGTTTCCAAAATCGATTTTCAAAAATTTTTCTAATTCTCTCTTCTAAAAAAATTCATCTTCAAAATCACTTCTTAAAATCAAATTCTAAGGTTGCTAAATGTTTCCTTCCCAAATTTACTTTGAAAATCAAGGTAAAAAATCATTTTCAAAATCAAATCTCAATTTTTGCAATCCATCTCTAAGCTTTTCTGATTCAGTTGTTTAAGAAAATTTCCTTTCCAATCAGGTTTAAGATTCTCCCAAAAACTCTTCAAAATCCGCAGCAGTGTCGAACCAGAATGTTTCTAGTTTTATTTTTAAGCCTAGCGCCACTAGCAGAGACGCCAAGCCTTTTCTACCTAAGCCGCCACTACTAGTGGCGCCAATTGCAAATTCTGGGCAGCTTTGCCCCCTTTCCCACCAAATCTCATTTTCGAAGGCCTTTTTCGCCCGCTATCCGTTTTCGACCCCCGTTGTCGAAAGATTTCCAATGTCCGTCCCTCTGACTGCCTCGCGGTCAACATGGGACTCTTACTCTTATCGTTTTTTGTCTTTAACAAGCAAAGGCAGAAAAAGAGGGGCAGCTGTAAGCACCCCATTTTTGACCACTCGACAGTCTACACTCCGTCCAGACTTGTTTTCAAGTCATTGTGGGTGTATTCCAATTGAAACCGATTTTCTAAGTCCAAATCCCGTCTGTCCATCACTTCCCTGGCCCGCCAGGCCCAAATAGAGGCAAAATGATCAAAACATCCTTAGGGGCATTGTTCTTGCCATTTCCAACTCCAACCCCTCTCTCGAGACAGTTGATTCCTCGAGACGATAAATCTATTTCAAATCAGGCACGTCTTTCTGAAGACGGTGAGTCCCCTTTCCAATCCCTCTCTCAAGACGGTTTATTCCTCGACACGGTTCCAAATTAGGCATGTCTTTTCGGAGACGATAAGTCCCCTTTCCAATCCCTCTCTCGAGACAGTTTATTCCTCGAGACGGTTCCAAAATAGGCACGTCTTTTCAGAGACAATAAGTCCCCTTTCCAATCCCTCTCTCGAGACAGTTTATTCCTCAAGACGGTTTCAAATCAGGCGCATCTTTTCGGATATGATAAGACCCCTCTCCAATCCCTCTCTCGAGACAGTTTATTCCTCGAGACGGTTCCAAATCAGGCACGTCCTTTCGGAGACGATAAGACCCTTTTCCAATCCCTCTCTCGAGACTGTTTATTCCTCGAGACGGTCCGAGTGGCGAAAATACTCACAAACATCACAACCGTTCGAGTAGCGAAAATAGTCGTAAACAGGTCGATATAGGGAATTGCCAATAAACTCCTGTGTCATGACGACCGCTGTCAGAGTGGCAGAAACACTCAAACCCCAAGTCAACACCGGAGTCTGCTAGCCCACTTCTGTGAAAAATGACCAAACTGCCCTTTGGGCCTTTTTCGAGACTTTCCGGTCAAGATGACTATTTTGCCCCTAGGCATCCGAACGCCCCGGGAACCACACCGGCTCTGGGTATCAAACCGGTAACCTCTTGAGATTACTTCTTATAGTATTCTCAACCTTCCTTTACCTTTCCAGATCATTCCGAGTCAGTTCTGGCAAACCCCGTGCAAAATGACTGTTTTGCCCCTAGTGAGCCCGGTCTCCTTTTCCGACCACACCAGCTCTGGGTATCAAACCGGTAACCTATTGAGATTACTTCTTATAGTATTCTCAACCTTCTTCTATCTTCCCAGATCATTCCGAGTTAGTTCCGGCCAACCCGGTACAAAATGACCGTTTTTGCCCCTAGTGGGCTGGTCTCTTTTTCCGACCACACTGGCTCTGGGTATCAAACCGGTAACCTCCTGAGACTTCTTTTTATAGTGTTCTCAACCTCCCTTTACCTTTCCCGATCATTCCGAGTCAGTTCTAGCAAACCCAATGCGAAATGACCGTTTTGCCCCTGGAGGGTCAGTCGCCTCTTCTGACCACACCGGCTCTGGGTATCAAATCGGCAACCTTTGGGAACATTCTAAATAATGTTTCCAAATTCCAAGTCTTCTTCCGGGATAGTCCGACTCTGTCCCGGCAGCTTCCCGATCTGATTGACTGTTTTGCCCCTAACAGCCCGGTCCACCCTTCTGACACATCTTGTCTTCATTTTTCAAGTTAAATACCTTTGGGACACTATTTTAAGTGCTCCTACTCTTTTCCGGCCTTCCGGGTCATTCTCAGTTTTCCAAACTCCTTCCCGGACTATCCGGAGTCACTCCTAGTGAAGCTAGGCTAAAAATTACATGGTAGTCACTAGTATATGCGTCCAAATCTAGTCAAAGATACGTTGCTTGCCGACCTTAAACATTTCCTAAATGGCTGGCGCCACTAGTAGTGGTGCCAAGCCAAAAAATGGCCTGGCGCCACTCCTAGTGGTGCCAGTGTAAAGTTTGGCCTGGCGCCACTGCAACAGGCGCCAGTGTTGTCCAACCTCTATAAATACAGAACCTCTTCCAACGTGAAAGAGGTCTGTAAACTCAGTCTGAAAACACCAATATTCGATATACAGAGCTCGAACACTCCCTAAGCCCTAGCTTCCTTAGGTTTTCCAAACCCTAGCCACCATACACTAAACCTTAGCCTTACATACACTCATACACACCCCCATATACTTATATACTAGCCTCCAACCCTCCTTGAAGACTTGAAGAGCTGCAATATGAAGTTTGAAGATTGAAGACAACTCTTGAGAATTGAAGAAAAAGATCAAGTCGAAGACCGAAGACAAGCAAGGCGCGCAAAATAAACAGGACATATGGTAGGCTCTCTCTTTAAATTTCCACACTTCCCCCTCTCTCTTCTCTCTCCTAACCCACTTGGGTTTTCTCTATTTTAATCCCTCATCTCTTTCCCCCCCTTTCTTTGCATGCTTGAAACAAGGGGACTCCCGGTCCATGTGTAGGATTAGACTATCGGAGGGTCACCGTGTCGGGGGCTTTCCTTTAGGCTAACCGGAGACCACGTGGGTTCGGCCCCCTTGATTATGTGGTGAAGCCTTAATCTTGTATGTTCACGACCCCAAACTTGCATTATGCATATCATGATCTTGCATCTTCCAAAAAATCGTTTTAGAACTTGTTTTCAAAATTGTTTTCAAACTTGTGTCTAAAATTACATCAAAATGCTTTTTTTCAAAACTTGTTTTCAAAATCACAATCCTAGGGTTATTGTAGCCTTTCCATGGCTAGGTTTGCTTTAGGAAAGTGTTACATTTAAAGTGACCAATATGGTCCATATTTTCAAATCTTATTGTTTTCAAAACTGTTTTCCTAATGTGGTTCTAGCCCTCTTATGGTTAGAATTGCTTTAGGAGAGTGAGATGTTTTTACACTTTCTAAAAACTCTCTTTCCAAATGTCTCTCTTTCTAAAACCCTCTTTTTCAACATACTTTCCTAAAACTCTTCTTTCCAAAATTATTTTTTGAAAACTCCCTCCAAAAATTTATTTTTCAAAACTCCCTTTTTCAACTCCTTTCCAAAATCCACTTTCTAAAAACGTTCCTCAAAAGTCTTTCCAAAAACTCTCTTCAACAATCTTCTACCAAAAATCTTTCTAAAAAACTCTCTTTCTAAAATCTTTCCAAAAACTTCCCTCTAGGATTTTCTTTCTAAAATCTT
This sequence comes from Euryodendron excelsum, assembly GCA_033060915.1. Taxonomy (NCBI): domain Eukaryota; kingdom Viridiplantae; phylum Streptophyta; class Magnoliopsida; order Ericales; family Pentaphylacaceae; genus Euryodendron; species Euryodendron excelsum. The sequence continues at coordinate 28,380,809 of CM065388.1, read as the reverse complement.
GCTTCCAAAAAATACACTTTCCAAAATCCCTTTTTTTGATGCCCAAGTCAAGCCTTAGAGCTAACAATTAGAAAACCCTAATTCCCTTTCCAAAAACATAGTTTTCAAACTTGCCTTAAAACCTAGGTTTCCAAAACCTCTTGTTTTCTACATCAAAACTATACATATTTTCAAAACTTATTTTCTACATCAAAACTATACACTTCCAAAACTAGAGTTTCTAAAACTTCTTTCCAAATCCATGTCAAGTCAAATCTTCCCTTTAGGAAACCAAATCCAATTTTCCATTTAGGAAACTAGATCCAATCCTCCGTTTTCGGGAACAAAATCAAACCTTCTCTTTTAGGAACAAAATCCAATCCCTTCCTAATCCAAATCTTTCCTAATTCAAATCCTTCTTAATCCTCCACTTTCCTAAATCTTAAATTACCAAAACTTGAACATAAAAATCTTTCCTAAATTTTTAAAACTCAACTTCCACATCTTTCCTAATTCAACCATTTCCTAATCCTACCCCTTTTCAAAATCTCAACTTTCCAAATCTAATTTTTCTAACCTTTTCTAAATTCAAACCTTTCCTAATCTCAAAACTTTCTAAATCCTAAACTTTCTAAATTCCAAATCTTTCCAAATTCAAAACTTTCTAAATTCAAAACTTTCTTGAGTTAAATCTTTTTAGACTTTCTAAATTTTTCTAAAACTCTAAACTTTCCTAAAACTTAAAATCTTTCCAAATCTAAGACTTTCTTATCTTCAAAACTTCCTTATTTTCAAAACTTTTTCTTTTTTAAAACCTTTCTTAAAATGCAACTTTCTTAATTCAAAACCTTTCCTAAAGCGGAACTTTCCAAATCGAAACTTTTCTAAGTTGAAACTTTCCTAATTTGAACCTTTCCTAATTCAAACATTTCCTAAATCCAATCTTTTCTAATCTCCTAAACCTTCCAAGACGAGTCAATCTTTCCAAGTCAAATCCAATTTTTCTTTTCCAAGTCTTTCCTAAATCTAGGTTTCCTAAAACCAAGTCTTTCAAAGCCAATCTTTTCAAATCTTCCAATCCTTTTCCAATCAAAATCTCTTTCTTCCAATCGAACCTTCTATTTTCTATCAGACTCTTGTCTAAACTACGACTGACCTGATTCCTCCAAAAGGATACGTAGGCAACCCTCTTGGGTGCGGTCACAACCTTCTTCAAATCTTAAATTCCGTAACATCTTTCAATTTCTATTTCTACAATTTCTTTCCGATCTCCAATTCCACAACATTTTACAAGTTTCCAATTCCATAACTCTTTTCAAATCTCTTTTTCTTTTCAAATCAAATCAATTTCTTTTCAAATCTTTTTCCAAATCAAGTCTCCTTTCTTGCACTTACATATCATGCATTATGTTTTTCTAAACATTGTTTTTCAAAGTGAATAGGATTGAACCGTTAGTTAGTTAAAGACTCTCATAGGTGAATCTAGGGTAGATTGACATGTAAGTACCGAAAGAGCGGGGTAGGGTGATGGCTTAGTGCGTCTTCCCTACACGTAACCAACCTCCGAACTTAGATCACTACTTTCGAAAGACCAAAAAGGATTTATTTTTCAAAAAGGGCTAAATGTTTTCTGAAGGTTGCCAAACAACCTGTTTTCCTAAAAACTCCTCTCTTGAGGAGATATTTTCAAAATTGTTTTTCAAAAACCCTAAGTGTAGTTTTCGGATTATGCTTAGTTTTTAGGTGACCTAACTCACCTTAATCAAGTTAGGTGGCAACTCCAAATCTTTTTCAAAAGCCCTTTATTCAAATCTATTTTCAATTCAAACCTAGTCGCACTCATTCTTCTAGAAGGGTCAGTTCTAACGAGAGAGTATAGTATTTTTCCTACTTGTGTGAGTATTCCTTGAGTGCGAAAAATCTGGGCGCGACATATATGAGGCTAGGGTTTGGTGTATGGTGGCTAGGGTTTGGAAAACCTAAGCAAGCTAGGGTTTAGGAAGTGTACGAGCTATGTGTATCGAAAATTACGGTTTTCAGATTGAGTTTGCGAACCCCTTTCACGCTGGTGGAGGCTCTGTATTTATAGACATGAGATAGACCTGGCACTTGTTGCAGTGGCGCCAGGGCAAAATTCCTCTTGGCGCCACTAGGAGTAGCGCCAGGCCATTTCTTGGCTTGGCGCCACTACTAATGGCACCAGCCAGTTAGGAAAGTTTGTTAAGTCACAAGCAACGTATCTTGGGAAGATTTGGGCGCCTGTACTAGTGACTTCCATGTAATTTTTAGCCTGGCTTCACTACGAGTGACTCTGGAAAGTCCAGGAAGGATTTAAGGGACCGGGATTGGCCCGGAAGGCCAGGAAAAGGGCAGGAACACTTGGAACAATGTCCCAGAGGTATTTTACTTGAGAAATGAAGATAGGATGTGTCAGAAGAATTGACCGGGCCTTTAGGGGCAAAACAGTCAACGGGGTCGGAAGGCTGCCGAGATGGACTCAGAATGTCCTGGAAGAGGATTTGAGATTTGGAAACATTATTCAGAATGTTCCCAGAGGTTTCCGGTTTGATATTCAGAGCCGGTGTGGTCAGAAAAGGCGACCGGCCTACCAAGGGCAAAACGGTTCGCTCCGGGTTTGCCGAAGCTGACTCAGAATGATCTGAAAGGATAAAGAAAGATTGAGAATACTATGAAAAGCATTCTTGGGAAGTTACCGGTTTGATACCCAGAGTCGGTGTGGTCGGAAAAGGAGACAGACCCACCAAAGGCAAAACGATCATTTTGTACCGGGTTTGCCAAAACTGACTCAGAATGATCTGGAAAGGTAAAGGAAGGTTGAGAATACTATAAAAAGAAAACTCAGGAGATTATTGGTTTGATGCCCAGAGCCGGTGTGGTTCCCAGGGCGTTCAGATGCCTAGGGGCAAAATAGTCATCTTAACCGGAAAGTCTCGGAATTGGCCCAAAACTGACTAGAAGGCACCTAATCATGCCGGACTACTTTTAAGACAATCTAAGACAGTTGGACTTACTGTTTTCAGGACTCAAGTGTGTTCTTGAGAAACGTGTCAAAAAAGGCCCAGGGGTAGTTTGGTCATTTTTCACCAAAATGGGCTAGCAGGCATCGGTGTTGACCTGGGTTTTGAGTGTTTCCGCCACTCTGACAACGGTCGCGTGATACAGGGGTTTGTTGGTAATTTTCTATATTGACCTGCTTGTGAGTATTTCTGCTACTCTAACGGTTGTGATGTTTATAAGTATTTTCGCTACTCTAACGGTTCACGATTATTTCCGAGACTGCCTGATCTTGGGAAGTTGCTAAAAGGACTTAACGCTTGAGAAGTCAACTTTCTCGGAAGGCGTGCCTAAACGGACATTTCTGCATTGGCGAGCTAACAGGCGCCAAAGGTGGACCGTTCTACCATCTAGGGGACTTGGGGTTTTGTCTCGGTCGACAAGTTTAAAAGGACTTACCGTTCTGAAGAGATTTTCTTCGAACAACGTGCCAGATTGCCGTCTCGAGGAATCAACTGTCTCGAGAGAGGGATTGGAATTGGAAAGGGGTCTTATCGTCTTCGGAAAGACGCGCCTGGTAGGATTGGAAAGGATAATGCCCATAAGGGCATTTTGGTCATTTTGCCTCTATTTGGGCTTGGTAGGCCCGCGAAGCGATGAATAGACGGGATTTAGGACTAGAATTCTAGAATATGTCCATATTGACTTGAGTACAAATCAGGACGGACCATAGACTGCCAAGCGGTAAAAAATGGGGTGCTTACAGCTAGGCACTGACCACTTTCAAAAAACTCACAACCCTAAAGGGATCTTAGCCCTTCCACGATTAAGGTTCCCAAAGGAAAGTGACATATCAAGTGTAACCTTCCTAGGTCCATGATAGGGTTCCATAATCATAAGCATTTTCAAAAACTATTTTCAAAGTCTTTTTCAGAGCTCACGACCCTAAGGTGATCCTAACCTTCTTCATGGTTAGGGTTACCAAAGGAAAGTGATACAACAATTAAAACCTACATGGTTCATTTTAGGGTTCTTAAACCCTAAATATTTTTCAAAACCAACTTACAAACATCACATGCTTGAAGCAACCCTAGTCTACCTATGGTTAGGGTTGTCTAAGTTAAAGTAAGATATTTAGATAAACGTTATAAAATCCTAAAGTGTTCAAAACCTAAGGGAAGTTTCTAACCTCTTTTCCTAAAATGTTTTCCAAAACTCATAGCCTTTAAGGATTTTAGCTTTCAAATAGGTAATCTTTTAAAGACGATGAAATATTCAACATACCTTTCATAAGATACATAAAAACTATTTTCAAAAATATTTTCAAGACAAGTTCACACGAGCTTTTCCAAATCCAAATCCCTTTTTCAAGGATCCCTAATCAAGTCTTTAATATTTTTCAAAACTCTCTTGAGTTATGTTTAAAAAAAACACTCCAAAACCCTCCAAATTCCTATTTCAAAGGCTCTTTCAAAAACTCTCAAGTTCTATTTCAAAAACACTCCAACATCCAATTTCAAATCAAAACTCCATTAAGTCCAATTTTCAAAACATTCCAAGACTCCTGCAAGTCTTTTTTCAATCGTACCCTTACCCAAACTATGACTAACTTGATTCTTGCTAAATGAGATACATAGACAACCTTTAAATAGCGCAGTCATAACCCCTTTTCAAACTCAAAATACCTATTCAAAACTTCTAATCTAAAAACTCTCAAAACTTGCATCATGCATCATATTGTCCAAAAAGTGATGAAAAAAATCCCTTTCTAAAATTCTTAAAATGGATATAATTGGACATTTAGTAACAGAAGATTCAAGTGAGTGAACCTAGGGTGAATAGACGTGTAAGCACCAAAAGGGCTGGGTAGGATGATGATTTTCAGATATCTTTCCTACACATAACCATCCCCTAGACCATAGATTTTTGTTTCAAAGACCAAAACCGAAGTCATTTTGCAAAAGGGTTTTCAAAAGGTTGCTAAAAAACCTATTTTTCAAAAAATTTCTTGAAAAGAACATTTTCAAAACCTTTTCAAAAAACCTAAGTTTGATCTTCGGATTACACTTAGTTTTAGGTGACTTAACACATCTTTAACTATGTTAGGTGGCGACTCTAACACTTATTCAAAAAGCCCTTAATCAAATCAAGTTTTCATGTTCAAACCCCCATTACACTTGTCCTTCTAGAAGGGTAAGTTCTAATAGAGAGAGTACCGTGCTTTTCCCGAGTCAAGAGGCCTTGGGTAAAAATCGAAACGCAACAGCTGGCAACTCCTGACACTTAGAAGGTTAGGCCATTATTATGTCTTTTCACCCTTCACTCAACCATATTCTCCGATTACTGTGTCCAGTTTATCCACTTTTCAAACATCATTTTCAAAAATTTTCTAAGTGTTTTCATGTTTTAACAATGTGTCATCACTTGCATCCATTTTGCATATCATGCTCTTGCATTGATTCGCGTGCATGCTCTTGCATTGCTTTATTGTTCCATCATATCTTGCACTAAGTTTTTTAGTAAGGTACTAACTCTTTGCATTTCTTTTATAGATGGATCCTTGTTCATACTTTATTTTATGTTATATTAATTTCCAAGTATGCAATGAATGAACAGGATGAATGTGTGTTGTTAGGCCCTTTCCTCCACTTTTGAAAATTTCACACACTTGGTGCACTTGCATATCGTTCATCTTTGCATTATTACCTGGTTACTACTCTTATAGTTAGAAGGGGGAACAGTATATTGGTTGTCAGCTGATGCAATGTCTATTTCTTAGCTAACGGCCTATTGATAGCTGACGGCCTATTGATAGCTCCTTTTAGGGGTGGACACTGGAGATTTGAAGGTTCGGGAACCGAGATTTTAGAAAGTATTACTAAACCTCCAACCTCATGCTCATGTAGCACCCCATGCATAGCCAAATATCTGCCGGATTTAAAACATATACGCCAATTTCAAAACCAAAGAGGAAAGGGCGACCGTTTTACTCTTCCTTACTTTTCGTCCTATTAAACTACTTAATTCCTGCCGTTATGCTACCCATGCATTTACTACTACTATGCTACTGTCGTATTGCTCATGCATTAAACTTCATTCTAAGATGAGAGTTCTAAAGTAATTCAAATCATTATATTTACATACTTACGATCAACACAAAGAGAGTGACCCAAAACCACTCTCGTTCAAAATCAAAACCTACCCAAAGAAGAGAAGGGGCATGCATCAAATAGCATTTCATAAAGAAGGGTTTCAATCCCTCTCTGCTTATGGAGATATGATTGCCAAGAAGATAAGGGGCAGCCATGAATCAAGGTCTCTCACCAAACTCTATCAAAGAAGATGGATCCAAAGACTGAAAAGTAGTTTAGGGTTCCAATAGATAGGCAAAAAATCCTATGGAAAGTGTTTCCCCTCCCTCGTCAATATACATTCGAAATTCCATGTATAAGAATCAAATGCAATAAAACTATCCTTCCTACTTTCAATGAATGAATATATAAATGTATGTATAAATGAAGGAATAAACAGGCTCGCACAGGTACAATATTGGATACAGGGGAAACCCCTATCTCCAAAAATGAGCCAAAGTAGCATGCTTAGTCCCCTCTCAAATCAAGAGGCACCCCTAAGACATGCATTATATAAAAACTTTTCAAAGACGGGCACTAACTTTTGCCTTGTTTCTTGTTTTTTTCACCTTTTCCCTCCTTCTTCCACATTCCCCAAAGGTAAAAAGAAAGACCCAAAGAGAAACTAGTTAGAACTCCACTCGATATATGGGACTCAATCCTCACCAGATACCAGGTCCTAATCATGGCAATAGAACCAAATGCCTCTATAGCCAACAACCTCATCACTTGGAAGGACACCAATGAGATGAAAAGCAAAATAGATGAAATGTTTAAACTAATGCAGGCAATGGCATCCAAAGAGCCCTCTTCAACTGTGCCCTCAACCTCAGTGTTGCCTAGTTGACCACTTAAGCAGGGGCAAGCCTAGCCACAGCTCGGGCACCATATTGCCACGCCACCAAATCTATATTATTCAGCTAACTTTTGTGCTCAAGAGCTTCGCAAGAGTCAAATCCCAACAAAAGATGAGCATACCACTTCCCAAGAGAAATAAAAAGAAGAAGATTGAGACTCCACTCAACTAGAATACTCTTTAAGTGCAATTTACAGCCAACTTTGCAAATCTGGGTGCCTGGTTCCTAAGCCTCTCCTCGACACAATCCCTGAGTTGTGTGTCGCAGACTTGCAGTCTAACATTCATCTTGAAGGTCACAACATTGATAACGGCTGTAGATTAAAATGAAAATTTTAGAGCCTCAATAACCTCTACGCCAAGGACCCTGCAAAAATCATTGTAACAAAACTTGGCCCACTCTCCCTGAAATTATCAATTTGTGCAGCGCCTGCAGCACCTACTTTTCAACTAGTTTGCGCTTGACCACATGCCAGATCCAAAAGAGCAAGAGGGTGGAGCCGGCCTTTTACCCCACTAGCTTGTACTCAAACAACTGCGTACTTTGACCTTCTGAAAGCAGGATACTTATGCCTATTACTAGCTCTACTGTTGCCCAATCCCTTGCCACCCTTCTTTGACCTAACACTTAATTTTAAGTACCATTCGGGGAAACAGGGGCATGGCACAGAAAACTGCCGCCATCTGAAGTACAAAATCCAAGATCTAATAGACATAGGAATTCTTGGAATCCAAAAAGTGGATCCAACTCCTGTTATCATCACTAGCCCACAACCAGATTCCATCATCAACCATATCCTGAAAGGAGGGACAAACCCAGAGAAATTGCAAGTCCTGGGGGGTAGCTTGGACATGGCTCCTAAAGAAGCAAAAAATAAGGAGAAAGAAGAAATCCACAAAAACATGGCGATCACTCACTCTACCCTACACAGCCTAATGAAGCAACCAACACGTCAAGTGTGGAGGAGACTGGCATGGCTCCTAAACCCGTCTGAATAGTTTTCCAAAAAAGAAGGATGTATTCTAAACCCTGCCTTTTTGTTATTTATGTTTTAAATTAGGAACTGAGCATGTAAACAAAAATCATATGATGAAAAGCGTCAAAGTTTTCATGTTTATATCAACTGTCTCATCGCATTCCATGGATAATGTTTTCCTTTAGGAATTCCCTTTAAAATATTTTACCCTGACTTGGAGGATGGGATAACATAAGCACCACCTTCAGCAGAAATAATCTCTAACTCTGAAAAGAAGGGAAAGAGAAATAGGAATGCAGAGAAAAGGAAAATACAAAGGGGTGAAAGATGAGAATCAATCACGTAGCTCGTTGAAGTCCATGGAGTGACCTCCAAATGATGTCCCGGTAAAGTAGCAAGTAGCTACTACACTCTCAAAAGGAAGATTAGCATAACTTAACCAAAAAGATTTTTTATAGTGTCTGTCCTACACGTGTACAATCATTGGGGCAAATATTCAATTATGAACAGATTGATGTGCATGCTTGTTTGAGATTGAATCACATGCACAAAAATAGACTAAATGGTTTTGATGATCTTTACCATATTAGTGATTCATGTTCATCTTAATTCACACTTTTCGAGACTTCTTAGAATTTGGAATCCACATTTATGATCTATTTTAGTTAGTTCCACCATTGTTAAATATTTACGGATTGTCTCACACTGAGATTGACGTTTTGCCGATTTCCTCTCCCACCACTTATGGAAAGGGCTACTAGTGAGTGTGAGTGCAGCTATTATTATTATGTGATAAGAGGGGAAGGCGACCTGCTCATGTGTGTGAAAGCCACCATATCTTTATGTTTCAATATTTTCGTCAATGGAGAGATAGGGTTGGATTTCCATAAAAAAAAAATTGAGAGCATGGGATGAGACAGGTTTGACTTCTGGTGCATTAATGGTCCCTACAACACCATGACATCAACACAAAACATAAACTGTACACTTCACAATGTTACAATCACATGACATTAGCACCCGCACAAACTTTTTAATTTTTTAAAATTTTCAAAACACATATTTTATTTTTTCTAATAAATCAATGGTTTTCAAAAATGTCCTAAAATTTCTCAAAATCATTTCAAATGTTTTCTAAAAAAATTTCCTACATTTTTCAAAATTTTAAACTCTAAAAATTTCATCAATTTCCTAAGTTTTCCCATTTTCCTAATTTTCTAAGTATTTTTCTATTTTTTAAAAAAATAAAAATTCACCAAGTTTTCAAAAAATCACAAACTTCACACGATTGTTAAACACATTTTTCTAAGGCGCATGACACAAAAATCTAGCTAAAAAACCTAATGCCCAAGCTTGTAGGAACAAACCTCCAATTCTTGTAAAAAACCCTCTTCACGTAATCACGTAAAATCACTCAAATTCAGTTCAACAACTACCAAAATGCAAAAATAACATCACCACAGTGTTCAAAGCATGTCAAAACATCAATTTCCACTGTTTACATGACCTAAACGGAATTCTACACATCAAAATCAACATAGAATAGAAAACTCACCTCTCGAAGTTCTTCGGCGAAATCTTAACTTCCGGCGGCTTTTTCGGCGACGTGGTCTACTTTCGGCAATCACCCGGGATCTCTAAGAAGTGCTCCTTCGAATGTCCAAATCAGTTCCCTCACAAACACTCTTGATTTTTAAAAAATCCTTCAAATCCTGCAAGTGTTCGAACTAGAAAATTTTCTGGTTTTGTTCCCAGCCCTGGCGCCACTAGTAGTGGCGCCAAGCCAAATTTGCCAAAGGCGCCAATCCTAGTGGCGTCAGTTTTCAAATTTTGGGCAGTTTTGCCCTTTTTCCCCGTCAAAACACAATTTTACAAGCCTTTTAGGCCCAATATCCAAAGTCCGTCCTTCCGACTGCTTTACAGTCAACATGGAACTCTTACTCTATCGTTTTTTGTCTTCAACAAGCAAAGACAGAAAAAGAGGGGTAGCTGTAAACACCCTTTTTTGACCGCTCAGCAGTCTACAGTCCGTCCAGACTTGTATTCAAGTCAATGCGGACATATTTTGAGTCAAATCAACTTTCCAAGTCTAATCCTGTCTATTCATCGCTTTGCGGGCCCACCAGGCCCAAATAGAAGCAAAATGACCAAAATGCCCTTGTGGGCGTTGTTCGGTCCAATCCCATAGGCACGTCTTTCCAAAGCCGGTAAGTCCCCTTTCCATATTCCCATAGGTGTGTCTTTCCAAAGACGATAAGTCCCCTTTCCAATTCCAATAGGCACGTCATTCCAAAGACGGTAAGTCCCCTTTTCCAACTCCAATTCCAATTCCAATCCCTCTCTCGAGAAAGATGATTGCTTGAGATAGTAAGTCTATCCAACTCGACACATTTTTCGGAGAAAGTTTCTTCAAAATGGTTAGTCCCTTTAAACCTGTCGACCGGGACCAGACCTAAGTCCCCGAGATGGTAGAACAGTCCACCTTTGGCATTTGCTAGCCTGCCAATGCAAAAATGTCCATTTCAGCACGCCTTCCGATAAAGTTGACTTCTCAGGTGCCAAGTCCCTTTAGCAGCTTCCCGAGATCAGGCAGTCTCAGAAATGATCGCGAACCGTAAGAGTAGTGAAAGTACTCGCAAACATCGCAACCGTCACAGTAGCGGAAATACTCACAAGTAGGTCGATATAGGGAACTGCCAACAAACTCCTGTATCACGAGACCACCGTCAGAGTGGCGGAAACGCTCAAAACCCAGGTCAACATCGGTGCCTGCTAGCCTACTTTGGTAAAAAATGACCAAACTGCCCCTAAGGCCATTTTCTGGCACATTTCTCGAATTAATACCTAAGTCTTCAGAACGGTAAGTCCACCCTTCCAAGATCTTCTTGGAGACGATCCGGCATGATAACATGCCTTCTAGTCAGTTTCGAGCCAATTCCGAGACTTTCCGGTCAATATGACAATTTTGCCACTAGGCATCCGAACGCCCCGAGGACCACACCGACTCTGGATATCAAATTGGTAACCTCCCGATAATGCTTTCTATGGTATTCCCAACCTTCCTTTATCTTTTCGGATCATTTCAAGTCAATTCCGGCAAACCCGGTGCAAAATAATCGTTTTCCCCCTAGTGGGCTGGTCGTCTTTTCTGACCACACCGGCTCTGGGTATCAAACCGGTAGCCTTTGGGAACATTCTAAATAATGTTTCTAAATCTCAAGTCTTCTTTCGGGATATTCCAAGTCCATCCCGACAGCTTTCCGGCCCGATTGACCATTTTGCCCCTAATGGCCCGGTCTACCCTTCCGACAAACCCTAACATCCATTTTCAAGTCCATTACCTCTGGGACCCTATTCTAAGGGTTCATGCCCTTTTCCAGCCTTCTGACCCATTCCCGATCCCTTAAATACTTCCCGGACCTTCCGGAGTCACTCCTAGTGAAGTCAGGCTAAAAATTGCATGGTAATCACTAGCACAGGCGCCCAAATCTTCTCAAGATATGTTGCTTGCCCACCTTAAAACTTTCCTAACTGGCTAGCGCCACTAGTAGTGGTGCTAAGCCAATATTTGGCCTAGCACCACTCCTAGTGGTATTTGAAGGATTTTTGGCCTAGCGCCACTGCAACAGGCCCCAGGTCATTCTTCTCTCTATAAAAATAGAGCCTCCTCCAGCGTGAAAGAGGTCTACAAACTCAGTTTAAAAACCCTACTTTTCGATATATAGAGTTCTTAGCTTCCCAAAACCCTAGTCCCCTTTAGGTTTCAAATAATCTCCTTCCAAAAATCCCCTTCCAAAAACTCTCTCTTTTCAAATTCACTTTCTAAAAACTCCTCTCTAGGATTTCTTTCCAAAGATTCTCTTTCTAAAAACTTACTTTCCAAAAATCTCTTTTCTTGGTGTCCAAGTTGAACCTTAAAGTCACAATTAGGAAACCCTAATTTCCTTTCTCAAAAACATGATTTTCAATCTTGCCTTAAAACCTAGGTTTCCAAAATCTCCTTTTTACATCAAAATCATAAGTTTCCAAAACCTATTTTCTACATCAAAACTATAGTCTTCCCAAAACTAGAATTTCCAAAACTCCATCTTTTCAAATTCATGCCAAATCCAATCTTCTCTTTAGGAAACCAAATCCAATCTCTCATTTAGAAAACTAGATACAATCCTCCATTTTTGGAAACAAAATTACACCATCTCTTTTTACAAAACAAAATCCAATTCCTTGTTTTAGGAAATAAGAATCTCAATCCTTCCTAGTCTAAACCTTTCCTAATTCACTCTTTCCTAATCACATACCTTCCTAAACTTTTAAATCTTTCTTTAAACATTAAGCTTCCAAATCTTTCCTAATTCAACCCTTTCCTAATTTCATCCCTTTCCAAATTTCAACTTTCCAAATTCAAAATTTCAAGCTTTCCAAATCTAAAGTTTCCTAAACTCAAAACTTTCTTACTTTCAAAACTTCCCTATTTCAAAACATTCCAAATTCAAAAACTTTCCAATTTCAAAACTTCCTTGAAATGGAAACTTCCCTAATTCAAAATATTTCCTAAATTGAAACTTTCTTAAATTGAATCTTTCCTAAACCAAAACTTTCCTAAAACGAAATTTTCCTAGTTCGAACCTTTCCTAATTTCAACTTTCCTAATCTTCCAAGTCCAATATTTGAGTCAAATCTTTCTAAATCTCAAGTCCTTCCTAAAACCTTTCTTTCCTAAGTCTAGATTTTCTAAAACCAAGCTTTCCAAAATCAAATCTTTTCAAATATTCTAATCAAAATCACTTTCTTCCAATCATACCTTCTATTTTCTATCGGCTCTTGTTCGAACTACGATTGACCTAATTCCTCAAAAAGGATATGTAAGCAACCCTCATAGGTGCGGTCACAATCTTTTTCAAATCTCAAATTCCACAATCTTTTCCAATCTCTAATTCCATAACTTTTTTCCAATCTCCAATTCTACAACCTTCTTTCAGTTTCCAATTCCATGATCTATTTCAAACTTCCAATTCCAAATTTCCATTTCCACTTTCTAAAATTTTCCAATTTCAATTATATCTTTTCAAATCTCTTTTCTAACATCAAATCAATTTCTTTTCAAATCTATTTCCAAATCCATTTTCCAACTCTCTTTTTCTTGTTCTTGCATATCATGCATTATGTCTTTTTTAAACATTCTGTTTCTAAAGTGGATAGGATTGGACATTTGTTAGTTGAAGGCTCTCATAGGTGAATCTTGGGTGAATAGACATGTAGGTACCGCAAGGGCGGGGTAGGGTGATGGCTTAGTGCGTCTTCCGTACACGTAACCAACCTCCGAACCTAGGATCACTGTTTTCAAAGACCAAAATGGAGTTTATTTTCAAAAAAGGCTTAAATATTTTTCAAAGGTTGCCAAACAACCTATTTTCTTAAAAACCCTCTCTTGAGAAAGTATTTTCAAAATCATTTTCAAAAACCCTAAGTGTAGTCTTCGGATTACGCTTAGTTTTTAAGTGACCTAACTCACTTTAATCAAGTTAGGTGGCGACTCCAAATGTTTTCCAAAAGCCCTTTATTCAAACCAATTTTCAATTCAAACATAGTCGCACTCATTCTTCTAGGAGGGTGAGTTCTAAAGAGAGAGTATAGTGTTTTTTCTGCTTGTGTGTGTATTCCTCGAGTGCAAAAAATCTGGGCACGACCGTGATGAACTTAGGATATCTTCTCTTCACATAACCAACCCCTGGACCATAGATTTCTATTCCGAAGAACAAAATCAGAGTTACATTTTCAAAAGAGCTTTCAAAAGGTTGCTAAAAACCTCTTTTCTAAAAACCTTCTTAAGAAGGACATTTTCAAAACCTTTTTAAAAACCTAAGTTTAGTCTTCGGATTATACTTGGTTTTAGATGATCTAACACATCTTTAACTATGTTAAGTAGCGACTCCAAAACTTTTTCAAAAGCCCTTATTCAAATAAATTCAAACCCCCGTCGCACTTGTCCTTTTAGGAGGGCAAGTTCTAATAGAGAATGTACCGTATTTTTTTCCGAGCCAAGAGGGCTTGGATAAAAATTGGAACGTGACAGGAGATGAGGCAAGTACACATTACCAAGGGTAAATCTGACCTTTAATCAAGTCATGAACAAGTACAAGCCATCACCACTCTTAGAAGTAGAAAAGTCATAGATAAAACCATTCCATCTAAGAGTGAGACTACTAAGCCAAGTGTTAGTAAGGGTGAGAAAGAAATTGAGAGAGAGAAAGAGTCTAAAGAAGTGGAGAGAAGAGATGAAGAGAAAGAAAATGAAGAAAGACAAACCATAGACGACCCTTTGAGACATTGAGTGAGGCTAATAAAGAAAAGAGGAAGGACATATTGAAACATACCCATTTTCCTAAAAGGTTGACCAAGCCTAAGAATGAACTTCTAAATGTGAAAATTTATGAAGTTTTCAAACAAGTTAAGGCCAATATTCCTATCCTTGACGCAATCAAGTAAATACCTTCATATGCTAAGTTCTTAAAGGACTTGTATAATTTCAAGAGAAGGTTACATGTTAAGGAGACAGCCATGATGAATTAGAACCAAAGTAAGATTTTGCAATGCAAAATCGCTCCAAAGTTCATAGACCCTAGATGCCCTACCATTTCTTGCACCATAGGGGGCACCGATAGATCGAGCCCTTTTAGATCTAGGGCCAAGTGTCAACCTCCTACCTTTTTCGGTGTATAAAGAGCTTGGCCTAGGAGAGTTAAGACCTACTCGTATGACCTTACAATTGGTCGACCAATCTATTAAGATTCCTAGGGGTATCATTGAGGATGTTCTCATCAAGTTGATCATTTCTACTTTGCAGTTGACTTTATAGTCCTAAATATCCTACTCATTGAGAGTTGTATGGCTCACAACCAAATTCCCGTCATCTTAGGATGCCCTTTCCTAGCTACTTCGAATGTCATTATTCATTGTAGAAATGGGTTGGTAAAGTTATCTTTTGGCAACACCACCTTTGATTTGAACATTTTCTCAATTACCAAGCAACAAGGTGGGTGTGAGGACATTAGGGAAGTAGATTTGATAGAATTCATTGTCCAAGACCATTTTGATAGTGAGTGTTTTAAGGACCCTTTAGAGAAAGCCATTGCAAAAAGTGAGACTTATGATCACTTGACAATGATATCATGGGTTTAGGGGAGCCTTTTAATTTAGAGTTAGAGAGTGCCCAATGTATGCAAGTAGGTCAATGAACCCTTCATTTGAAACCCTACAGCCTAGTGCCACCAAACCAATTCCCTCCAAGAGAAGGCTCCCATTCCGAATCAAAAACTATTGCCTTCCACCTTGAAGTATGCCTATCTGGGAGAGGGAGAGTCATATCCCGCAGTGATTTTCTCTAGTTTTTCTTCAAGCTAAAAGGAGGGATTGATAGCATTGCTCAAAAATCATAGAAAAGCTTTAGGGTGGACTATTATTAATCTTTGTGGGATTAGCCCTCTAGTGTGCACTCATCACATTTTTCTAGAAGAAGAGGTCAAATCCATGTGCCTAATATAAAGGCGTTTAAACCATAATATGAAAGAGGTGGTGAAGGGTGAAATGATTAAACTTCTTGATGTGGATATCATATACCTCATCTTCGATTCTAAATGGATTAGTCCAACTCAAGTGGTGCCTAAAAAGTTGGGAGTCATAGTAGTTCGAAATGAGAAGAATGAACTAGTCTCCACTAGAATCCAAACTGGATGCAGGATGTGCATTGACTAATGTAGACTCAATGTGGTAACAAGAAATGACCACTTTTTTCCATCTATTCTTGGACTAAGTCATAGAAAGGATAGCGAGAAAAGCTTTTGATTGCTTCCTTGATGGGTACTCCGAGTATAATCAAATTGAGACAAGCTTAGAAGACCAAGCCAAAACCACATTTACATGTATTTTTGGTACTTATGCATACAAAAGATTGCCTTTTGGCTTGTGCAATGCACCAGCTATTTTCCAATGATGTATGATGAGTATCTTTAATAACATGGTTGAGCAAATAGTGGAGGTCTTCATGGATGACTTTTCAGTATACAAAGATACCTATGAGTCTTATTTAGAGAACTTAGGAAGAGTTTGAAGCGATGTGAGGAGAGTCACCTTGTGCTTAATTGGGAGAAGTGTCATTTCATGGCCATGCAAGGTACAGTGCTAAGCCACATTGTGTCATCTAAAGGAACAGAGGTAGATAAAGTTAAGATAGAGCTAATTCAAAAGTTTCCTATCCTTAGATGTGTTAAGGATGTCCAGTTTTTCCGTAGGCATGCCAATTTCTATCCGCGCTTTATAGAGGGTTTTAGTACTATCTCTCGACATGTGCTATTTATTGTCTCAAGATGTCACATTTGAATGCACATCTTCTTGCTAAGAAGCTTTTGAGAATCTCGAAGGCTATTGACTAGCGCCCCCATCATACGTTCGCCCGATCGGTCTCTACCATTTGAGCTTAAGTGTGATGCAAGTGATTATGTTGTGGGGGCGATCTTAAGTCAAAGGGTTAATAAGAAGCCTCATGTCATCTATTATGCTAGTAAACCCTCAATGATGCCGAAATCAACTATACTACTACTGAGAAGGAGCTCTTAGCTGTGGTATGTGCATTAGACAAGTGTAGGTCATACTTAATCAGTTCGCTAGTCATCGTCTATACCGATCATGCTATACTTAATTATCTTTTGACCAACCCCGATACAAAACCACGCCTCATCTGGTGGATTCTCTTGCTACAAGAGTTCCACATTGAAATTAGAGGGAAAAAAAAAAAAAAAAAAAAAGAGTTGAGAATGTTGTTGCCAACCATTTGTCTACACTTCCTCTAGGTGGGGGAGTCACCGAGTCACCTCCTATTAACAAGCATTTTCTAGATAAGCATCTGAGCTTCAAAATTAGTTACCTCTACTTCTTCTTCATGTGCCATAAGACATAAGTTAGCTACTTCATGAATTTCAAATTCATCTGAGCTTGAATCTTCACTTTCACTCCATGTTGCAGCTAGAGCCCTCTTCACTCTTCCTTTCTTTTCTTTTTTTTGGAGCTGAGGACACTCAATTTTCATGTGTCCTGGCTTTTTGCATTCATAGCATATGATGGTTGAATCCTTATTATTTGATTCACCTTTTCTTCAAACTTCTTTCCTCCTTTCCACTTTCTTTTCATGAATCTCTTGAATTTTCTTGTGATGAAGGCAAAATCTTGCTCATCTTCTTCTTCACTTCCAAATTCATTTTCTGATGTAATGGACTTTAATGCAACTGACTTCTTTCTCTTGTCCTCTTCTTCTCAAGCATTCTATTTTCAGGTCAACTCATAGGTCATGAGAGAGCCAAGAAAATCTTCAAGAGGTAGAGTGTTGAGCTCTTTAGCTTCTTGCATGGCTATCACCTTTGCTTCCCATGTCTTTGGCAATGAACTTAGAATTTTTCTCACCTGGTCACTGTTAGGATATACTCTTCCAAGAGACTTTAAACCATTAACAAGGTCAGTGAATCTTGAGAATATTTCAGTTATAGACTCATCAAATTTCATTCTAAATAATTTGTAATTATGCACAAGAATGTTAATCTTGGACTCCTTGACCTGATTGGTCCCTTCATGAGTCACTTCAAGTCTGTCCCAAATTTCTTTGGTAGATTCACACGCGAAAATTCTATTGAACTCATTTGGGTCTAATGCACAATATAAAATGTTCATAGCTTTAGCATTAGATTGCATAAGCTTCAAGTCATTCTCATCCCATTCATTTTCAAGTTTAGGGATAACTTCCCTTTCAATAAACTTGCTAAGAATCTTAGGACCATTAACGATAATCCTCCATAACTCATAGTCAACAGATTGAATATAAATTTTCATTCTATTCTTCCAATAGTTATAGTTTATTCCATTAAACATAAGAGGTCTATTGGTGGATTGACCCTCACCAATAGAGCTTCCAAACATGATTGCCATAGATCAACTCTAAGGATTTTAAGCCTTTAAACTAGAGCATAAGCTCTGATACCAATTGTTGGCATAAGAAGGCAACCCAAGAGGGGGGTGAATTGGGTTTTATAGAATTTATATCAAATATGCAACTAAAAAGAATTTAAGTTATTTAACATTAATTAATCAATGTATAAATCAAGCAAGTTAAGTATATATAAAAGCATATATCTATGCAAGCATGTATAGTAAGCAAATAATCAAAATAGAGCAAGAAAAGAATAGCACTAAATTTATAGAGGTTCGGCCAACCTTATCTACGTCCTCTCTTCTTCGATCCTTTCGAAGGTATTCCACTATGTAAAGTCCCTTACACAGCTGCTAGTTTTGCTATAAGTGCCCAGCTCACTATTACAAGAGCTCTTCCCCAAGCTCTCACAACCCAAGAGATTTTGTCCAAACTTCTCACAAACTTACAAGTGATTTTGTCCAAGCTTCACTCAAACTTACAAGTGTTTTTATCCAAGAACACTCAAACTCACAGGTTTACAAACCCACTTAAGTGAAATGAATAAAGGTTTTACAAATGATAACTCTCCTAGTGAGTGGATGAACAAGAATAGCTCAATAGATAACCTTAATCACTCAGCAAAAAGATGTAGCAGTTGGAGCACAGCAAATTTCAGCTTCAAGATGTTGATTCAGCAGATATAATCACTCTTTATTCTGTTTAGAAGCTGTAGGAATCTTATATTTATAGCCATGGATTGATTCTAGCCGTTGGTAGTAGATGGGAGACCATTTGATGCAAGAACGGCGGAGTATAACATTCAAAAATAGAGTCCTTGCTGTAAATGAGTCGACTCTTTTGTTGCAGGGGTCGACTCTTTTTATGTTTTAGCAGATTTTTCAAGGCTCTACCCAAATGAGTCGACTCTTTTGTGCTAGGGGTCGACTCTTTTTGTCTGAGACTATAAAATCAACTCTCTGTTTGAATGAGTAGACTCTTTTAGAGTGAGGGGTCAACTTTTTTTTATCTCCATCAGAATTTTCAGCCTCTGTTTGAATGAGTCAACTCTTTTTCTTGAGGGGTTGACTCTTTTTAGGAAAATTCTTAACTTTTGCAATATTTCTTCAATCTTCTTCAATATCTTCAAGCTCTTTAAGGATCATCCAAGTAAGGTTTCTAAGGCTTGAAAAGACTTCTTTAAGGCATGTTGACTTCAAGAACATCTTCGATCCTTCAAGATGGAATCAATTCCATTCTGATTACTTATAGAGCTCTTCAATCATTATTGCTTCATCCATTGATTCAAGTTTCCTTCAAGATCTTCAAGAGAGCTTCCAAGACTTAAGATCTTCATATTTCAACTATTCTTTGAGAACTCTTCAATAGATATAGCTTCTTCTTGTCAATCAAGGCTTTGAACATTTTCAATCTTCTTCCTTGACGTCCATCATCTAGAAATATCTTCATTCTTTATAAGATCACCAATGATGAATATGCCATTCCTTCATGCTTATCAATCTTCAATCCAAGATTTTCATCATCTTGAAATTCCTTCATTCCTTTTAAAAGATTAGGTTTGCTGAATATGTTTTCTCATCATGCTTATCAACTTTCATTTTAATATTTGCATCACAAGTTCTCCATTGTGATAAGCTTTAAGTAATGATAGAAATCTAATAATTAATCTGTATACTTAAGCAGAATTATTAGATCATTAAACCAAATTTCGTTATCATCAAAATCAAGGCATTGAGTCAATAAGAAACTCTTTCCAAGCTGCACATGATGACTCTTTACCCCATTACCATTCTTGAGATATTTGATTGTTGGGGGACAGACTTCATGGGGCCTTTTCCTAGCTCATTTGGCTACCTCTTCATCATAGTTACCATTGATTATGTAAGTAAATTGGTAGAAGCCATAGCCTCTAGGACCAATGACCACCAAGTGGTTCTCAAATTCTTGAAAGAAAACATCTTTTCTAGGTTTGGCATACCCCAGTGTAAGCACCCCATTTTTGACCGCTCGGCAGTCTACACTCCGTCTAGACTTGTTCTCAAGTCATTGTGGGCATATTCCAATCGAAACCAATTCTCTAGGTCCAAATTCCGTCTTTCCATCGCTTCACGGGCCTGTCAGGCCCAAATAGAGGCAAAATGACCAAAATGCCCTTAGGGGCATTGTCCTTTCCTTTCCGGTTCCAATCCCACTCTCGAGATAGTTTATTCCTCGAGACGGTTCCAATCCAAGCACGTCTCCTCAGAGACGGTAAGACCCATTTCCAATCCCACTCTCGAGACAGTTTATTTCTCGAGACGGTTCCAATCTAGGTGCGTCTCCTCGAAGACGGTAAGACCCCTTTCCAATCCCACTCTCGAGACAGTTTATTCCTCATGACGGTCCCAATCCAGGCGCGTCTCTTCGGAGACGATAAGTCCCCTTTCCAATCCCACTCTCGAGACAGTTTATTCCTCGAGACGGTTCCAATCCAGGCATGTGTCTTCAGAGACGGTAAGACCCCTTTCCAATCCCACTCTCGAGACAATTTATTACTCGAGACGGTTCCAATCCAGGCGCGTCTCTTCGGAGACGATAAGTCCCCTTTCTAGTCCCACTCTCAAGATAATTTATTCCTCGAGACGGTTCTAATCCAGACACGTCTCTTCGGAGACGGTAAGACTCCTTTCCAATCCCACTCTCGAGACAGTTTATTCGTCGAGACGGTTCCAATCCAAGCACGTCTCTTCGGACACGATAAGTCCCCTTTCCAAATCCCACTCTCGAGACAGTTTATTCCACGAGACGGTTCCAATCCAGGCGCGTCTTTTCAAAGACGATAAGTCCCCTTTCCAATCCCACTCTCGAGACAGTTTATTCCTCAAGACGGTTCCAATCCAAGCACGTCTCTTCAGAGACGATAAGTCCCCTTTCCAAATCCCTCTCTCGAGACAGTTTATTCCTCGAGACGATTCGAGTAGCGAAACTACTCACAAAACCGTTAGAGTAGCGGAAATACTCACAAATAGGTCGATATAGAGAATTGGCAACAAACCCCTGTGTCACGACAAATGCCGTTAGAGTGGCGGAAACACTCAAAACCCAGGTCAACACCTGTGTCTGTTAACCCACTTTGGTGAAAAATGACCAAATTGTCCTTTGGACCTTTTCCGAGACTTTCCGGTCAAGATGACCATTTTGCCCCTAGGCATTCGAACTCCCCGGGAACCACACCGGCTCTGGGTATCAAACCGGTAATTTCCCTAGAATACTTTTTATAGTATTCTCAACCTTTCTTGACCTTTCCGGATCATTCCGAGTCAGTTCCGGCCAACCCAGTACAAAATGACCGTTTTGCCCCTAGTGGGCCGGTCTCCTTTTTCGACCATGCCGGCTCTGGAAATCAAACCGGTAACCTCTGGGAACATTCTAAATAATGTTTCCAGATCCCAAGTCTTGTTCCGGGACAGTCCGAGTTCGCCCCGGCAGCTTCCCAGTCCGATTGACCGTTTTGCCTCTAAAGGTCCGGTCAACCTTTCCAACACATTTTATCCTCACTTTTCAAGTCAAATACCTCCAGGACACTAATTTAAGTGTTCCTGCTCCTTTTCGGCCTTCTGGGTCATTCCCGGCTCCTTCAAATCATTCCCGGACTTTCCGGAGTCACTCCTAGTGAAGCCAAGCTAAAAATTGCATGGTAGTCACTAGTACAGGCGCCCAAATCTAGTCAAAGATACGTTGCTTGCCGACCGTAAATGTTTCCTAAGTGGCTGGCGCCACTAGTAGTGGCGCCAAGCCAAAAATTGGCCTGGCGCCACTGCAACAAGCGCCAGTGTATTCCTCCCTCTATAAATACAAAGCCTCGTTCAACGTGGAGGGGATCCGCAAACTCAACCTAAAAATCATATAATTCGATATACAGAATTTGAGCACCTCAAAAACCCTAGCCACCTTAGGTTTTCCAAACCCTAACCACCCTACACAAACCCTAGCCTCCTATACACTCATACACACCCCCATACACTCATACACTAGCCTTCAACCATCCTTTGAAGACTTGAAGAGTTGCAATCCAAGGCTTGAAGACAATTCTTGAAGACTGAAGGTAAAGATCAAGACAAAGACCAAAGACCCAAGACCAAAGACAGCATGGCGCGCAAAATAAATAAGATACAAGGTAAGTTCTCCATTTAAATTTCCGCACTTCCCCCCTCTTTCTTCTCTCTCCTAACCCACTTGGGTTTTCTCTATTTTAATCCCCCATCTTTTTCCCCCCCTTTCTTTGCATGCTTGAAACAAGGAGATTCCCGGTCCATGTGTAGGATTGGGCTATTGGAGAGTCACCGTGTCGGGGGCTTTCTTCTAGTCTAACCAGAGACCACGTGGGTCTGGCCCCCTTGATTATGTGGTGAAGCCTTAACCTTGTATGTTCACGACCCCAAAATTGCATTGTGCATATCATGATCTTGCATCTTTCAAAATTCGTTTTCAAACTCGTTTTCAAAATCGTTTTCAAATTTGTTTTCAAAATTGCATCAAAATCTCTTTTTTCCAAAACTTGTTTTCAAAACCACAATTCCAGGGTGATTCTAGCCTTTCCATGGCTAGGGTTGCTTTAGGAAAGTGTTACATTCAAAGTGACCAACATGGTCCATATTTTCAACCCTTGTTGTTTTCAAAACCACTTTCTTAAAGTGGCTCTAACCTTCTTATGGTTAAAATTACTTTAGGAAAGTGAGACGTTTTCATACCTTCCAAAAGCTTTCTTTTTAAATCTCTTCCAGAAAAAAAATCTCTTTTAATGTACTTTCCTAAAACTCTTCTCTTCAAAGTTATTTTCAAAAACTCCCTCCAAAATCTATTTTTAAAAGCTTGCTTTTTCAACTCCTTTCCAAAAACTCTTTCTCCTCAAAATTCACTTTTTAAAAACATTCCCTAAATTCACTTTCCTAAAAACTCTCTTTCCAAATATCTTCCTTCTAGTAACTCCCCTCTAGGTTTTTTCCTCCCAAAATCTATGTTTCTAAAAACACACTTTCCAAAAACTCCTTCTTTCCAAAAATCTTTCCAAAAACTCTCTTTCCAAATTCACTTTCCAAAAACTCCTCCCTAGGATTTCCCTTCTAGAAAACCTTCGTTTCCAAAAATGCACTTTCCAAAAACTCTTTCCTTAGAGCCCAAATCAAGCCCTAGAACCCACGATTAGGAAACCCTAATTTTCTTTCCAAAAATATGGTTTTCAAACTTTGCCCCAAACCTAGGTTTCCAAAACCTCTTGTTTTCACATCCAAACAATACATGTTTCCAAAACCTCTTTTCTACGTTGAAATTCCACACTTTCAAAACTAGGGTTTCTAGAATCTCCATTTCCAAATCCTTGCCAAATCCTATTTTCCCTTTAGAAAACCAAATCCAATCCTCCGTTTTTGGAAACAAAATCAAATCTTTGCTTTTAGAAACCAAATCCAATCCCTTCCTAATTCAACTTCTTCCTAATTTTCTACCTTCCTAAACCATAAGTTTCCTAAACCTAAACTTTAAATCTTTACTTAAATTTCAAAATCCAACTCTTTCCTAATTCAATTCCTTCCTAATCTTTCACTTTCCTAAATCTTAAGTTTCCAAAACTTGAACATAAAAATCTTTCCTAAAATTCTAAAATTCAACCCTTTCTTAATTCTACCCTCTTTTCAAATCTTAACTTTTCAAACCTAAGTTTTCAAACCTTTCCTAAATTCAAACCTTTTCCAATTTCAAGATTTTCTAAAATTCAAACTCTAAAACTTTCTAAATCTTCAACTTTCCAAATTTCAAATCTTTCCAAATTCAAAACTTTCTAAATTTGAAACTTTCTCAAGTTAAATCTTTCTAAACCTAAATCTCTCCAAAATTCTAAACTTTCCAAAACTTCAACATCTTTCCAAATCTAAGACTTTTCTAAACTCAAAACTTTCTTAATTCAAACATTTCCTAAACTGAAAACTTTCCTTTTTCAAAACTTTCCAAATTCTAAACTTTCCAATTTTCAAAACTTCACTATTTCAAAACTTTCCTAATTTGGGAACTTTCCTAATTTGAAAACCTTTCCTATTTCGAAAACTTTCTAAATTCGAAACTTTCTTAATTCAAAACTTTCCTAAAGTTGAAGCATTCCAAATTCAAAGTTTTCCTAAGTTGAAACTTTCCTAATTCCAAAACTTTCCTAAATCGAACTTTTCCTAATTCAAACATTTCCTAAATCCAACCTTTCCTAATCTCCTAAACCTTCCAAGTAGAGTCAAACCTTTCCTAAGTCTAGGTTTCTTAAACCTTTATCTTTCTAAAACAAGTCCAAATCTATCTTTCCAAAGCAAGTCCAATCTTCTCAATTTCAATTTCCAATCTCCCCTTCTAATTTCAAATCAAATTCAATTTCCAATTCAATCTCTTTCTTCCAAATCAATTCTTCTATTTTCAATCGGACTCTTATCCGAACTACGACTGACCTGATTCCCCCAAAGGGATACGTAGGCAACCTTCATAGGTCCGGTCACAATACTTTTCAAATTTTCAATTCCACCCTCATGGGTGTGGTCTCCACATTTTTTAAATCTCAAATTCCAATCTATTTTCAAATTTCCAATTTCAAAATTTCTATTTTCAAATTTCTACTTTCAATTTTTATACTTTTCAATTTCAATTCTATTTCTTCAAATCTCTTTTCCAATCTATTTTTCAATTCCCTTAACTTGCACTTGCATATCACGCATCGTGTTAGTTTTCAAGCATAGTTTTTCAAAGTGGGTAGGGTTGAACTACAGTTAGTTAAAAACTCTCATAGGTGAATCTAGGGTAGATTGACATGTAGGTACTGAAAGGGCGGGGTAGGGTGATAGCTTAGTGCGTCTTCCCTATACGTAACCAACCTCCGAACCTCGATCACTGATTTCAAAGACCAAAAGGAGTTATTTTTCTAAAAAGGGCTAAATGTTTTCCAAAGGTTGCCAAACAACCCGTTTTCCTAAAAAAACCCTCTCTTGAGGATGTTTTCCAAAATCGTTTTTCAAAAACCCTAAATGTAGTATTCGGATTATGCTTAGTTTTTAGATGACCTAACTCACCTTAATCAAGTTAGGTGGCAACTCCGAATCTTTTTCAAAAGCCCTTTATTCAAACTTGTTTTCAATTCAAACCTAGTCACACTCATTCTTCTAGGAGGGTGAGTTCTACCAAGAGAGTACAGTGTTTTTCCCACTTGTGTGAGTATTCCTCGAGTGCAAATAATCTGGGCGCAACAGTTGGCGACTCCGCTGGGGAGACTTAGAGGATTAGGTCGTAGTCATGTCTCTTTACCCTTCACCCATGTAGAGTCTTCAATTAACTTGGTTCAATCCTATTCACTTTAAATTTTCAAAATTGTTTTCAAAAAAAAAAAAACATGCATTTATGCATATTATCTTGTATTCTGTTTGTCATCCACATACTAACACTTGCATCTTTGTTTTGTAGGTGTGCTTTTTGCTTAAGTTTTATTAACTGCTTTGCATGAATGTGATGTACAGGATGAATGGGAGTTGTTGGGCCCTTTCCTCCACTTTTAAAAATCACACACACACTGCATGTGCACTTGCATTCTGCATACTTGCTTACCCTGATATGTCCTTTCTACTTAGAAAGGGGGAACGGTATATTGGTTCCGGGCAATATACTATGTCAGTTTCTTCGCCTACGGCCTCTTGATGGTTCCCCCGCTCGGATCACCAACTGATCATGGCACCACCTCGAGGAGTGGGCCTAGGTTTGAAGATCCGGGGACCGAGCCTTTTTAGGATGCATTAGTCAACCCTCAACCTCATACTCATATAGACACCATGCATAGCCGAACCTCTGTCGGATTTAGGACACGAGCACCGTTTTCAAAATCACGGAGGAAAGGGCGACTGCTCTTACTTTCATTTATACCTGCTGTTATAATGCTTGTATTTATACTGTTATAATGCCTGTCTAACTGTTCATGCATGCATGTTTACTTCAATTGTACCTTCTCTCCCTATACTCTTTGCATATCCATGTTCATGCATTCAATATTCCATGTCAAGACAAGAGTTCCAAGTAACTCAAGTCACTGCATTCTCATGCATATGATCAACCCATTGAGAGTGACACCAACGTCACTCTCCCTTGCATTAAACCTACCCAAACCCTAAGGGTTCCCGCGTAACCCTAAGGACTGATTGCATACATCTCGATTTGTTCCATAGGAGGGGCCCCAATCCCTCTATGCTCACAGAGATAAGGTTGCCAAGAAGACAAGGGGCAATCAATCAACAAGCTCTCTCAGCGACCTCCTCGACATCAAATCCAAGGAAGGCGAATCCGAAGACTTAAGAGTAGTTTAGGTTTTCCCTTTGTAAAAGTAGATAGGTGGAAGTCCAAAGGAAAATGTTCCCCCTCCCCCTATTAAAATGTATTTCAATTCTTTTGTATCTCAAATACAAAATTTAATGTACTTCTTTATTTTTATGAATGAATGCATAGATGATTGAAGGTTCCTACCTGACGATAAGGTGTCTGCATACAGGGGTAAACCCTCTATCTCCAAAAGTGAGCCAATACATCATGACTAGTTTCCCTCTTTAAGAGGGGCACCTTGGAGCATGCATTACATAAAGACTTGTCAAGGTCAAACACTAACTCTTTCCTTTTGTTGGTTTTAGGTACCTTTCCTCTTTCCCCAATCTTACAAGCATGGAATTGCTTACTCTTGATACTTTAACTCAATTATTAGCAGAGACAAGAGGAGTCAAGCATAAGATGACCGAAATGGAAGGCATGCTTTCCTCACTCTTATCCCACACAACCCGTGAGCAAGCAGAGTCTTTACAGGCCTAAACCCGTGATGGACGAAAAAGGGTGAAGAAGGAAGACCATGACAATGCCACCACCATTGCTTCCCAACGACCTCCCCGGGCCGAGGGCCTTGCTCGAATGCCTTCTAAACCAACCCCTAACCAAACACAAGGATTATATGACCTTTCCTTCAGATATCATCCTGACCCTTTTGGCCCTGCCACCGAAAATGGTCCCATTTTGAAACATAGAACCCGAAGCCCTTTCAATTCCCAAACCATCAAACCAGCTGTGACCTCACCAAAACTTGGTCCCCAACCATCAAAAACATCTGCAATACCTCCTCGGACTAGGAGAACAAGCGGGAAAAAGCGGACGTTTACAAAACTCGCGCACTCACAGACCGCTGCTTATTTTGGCCTCTTAGCAGCAGGATATCTGAAACCTGTACCTGCTCGACCCCAGCCCAATCCTCTGCCTCATTACTTCAAATCTACAGCAAGCTGTAGGTATCACTCAGATAGCCAATGACATGATACCGAAGATTGTTTGGCACTCAAGCATAAGATTCAAGACCTGATAGATAATAAGATCATTGGGATACGACCAGCAAATCCTTCTCCGAACGGCCCTGCAAACCCTCCACTGGACCATGTTGTCAACATCATTACAAAGTTTGGTAACAACAAGGTTTGTTTTGCTGCATGCCAAGAGATATATTACAAGGACGGAGAGGAAATGGAATGCGAAGATGCCTGGTCACGATATAACCCCGATAAGATGCCGACCCCCGAAGACAAACTTGCATACGAGTCTATGAAGAAAATTGATGAGGAACTGTCCAAACTCCGTAATAAGAATCCCGCATTGTGTACACCTGAGGAGCATCGAGCCCCAATTGGAGGCCAGAGCAGAAAACCCCGGGCACGACCTATCGAGCTGGACGAATACGAATCACCCGAGTGGTTTGTTAGATAAACTCCGGAGCAAACAAATGAAGGCCAGACAATCAAGAAAGCTGACAATTACATCATCACCGCCAACTCACTTGGAACTCCGAGAGAAGCATCTACCTATCCTGCCTTAGCTGAAAATCTCAACCGTGGATGGAATCCAGACGAGAGCACAGGCCCAAGACCTTACTAAAAATGGGTTCCTTGCACAAGCATACAAGAGAGGGGTGGTTTCACCCACTTTCTTTCTATCCCTTTTACTTCTTGTTTTTAAATTAATGCTTACATTTTCTTATTGCTGAAGAACCTTATGCTTTTCGTAAAAATAATAATAATAATCAAAATGACAGTCTTTTATTCCATTGCTGTTGTCTTGTCTTCCCTGGGAATAGTGACTACTTTCTACGCAAGGGGCATGGTATGTCTTATGGAATGATCCAATTTGAGGGGATGATAGCATGAGTTAACCACTTGCCAAATGATCAGCTTTCCAGAGAGAGAATAAGGATGAGTGAGGATGCTACCCAAAGGCAGCACTTGCAGGACTCTGAGGCTAAGTGATGTGCGGCCAGTTTATCAAGAGGAAGAGGAGCCATCTTTCATTCCCCCACATGTAAAGAATAAATAATTAAATAAATGAAAAAATGTACTTATATTCCCTTTGTTTAACCCCTAGAGCCTCGCGAAAAGCAAAGATCTTCTTCGTCAACCCTGGTGCAAGACTATCCTCCCCACACTGGGGCAAACAATAGTTGAGAACTTTAGGAATGGTATCCACCCCCGCTATGCTAAAGCAGCAATGAAAGCTCTATAGATCAAGCAATCTAATTCAAAGTGAAGAGAGGCCCTCATTTCATTTCCCATACAGTCAACAGCAACCCCTTGCCAAACCCGTTGAGCCACTTATCCTTTCTTAACAAAACCCCAACCTAGGGATCACCGCCCACACTAGGTATATTGAGCTACCAAGGGAAAAGGTTTAATGGAAAATGGTTAAAGAATTGTTTCGTTTCATAAAAGAAAAGAAAAGAAATAGAAAGGAATAGAAAGGAGTTGCCAAGGGGCAAGAGAAAAAAAAAAAATCCTTTAAGGAAAGGCCTGAAGAAAATTATGAATGAGTTATCTTCAAAAGCATATAAGAAGAGCAAATGAGAAGAAAGTTATGTCTATCTTAAAAAGGTATATAGAAAAGGGCGAAAGAACAAGATTATTTTCACCCTGAGAAATATATGGTCAAAAGCAAGAAGGAAATTTAAAGGTGATCCTAGGTTACAAGGAAACCCAGTAGGTACAATAGGTTCGAGCCTTTACCCTTTCTTACAAAACCCCGAAACTATGGCCTACATTACAACTCTATTAAAGTCCCCTCTGATTGAAAGCAGATTACTTGATCTAGATGAGTTAGATACGCTGCCAAAGCTAAAAGAAAAAAAAAAAAGGGGATGCTAATCCTACTGAAAAACGGTTAAGGACAATTTGGATCTAAACCTTGCTGAAAACAACATTGAATTTGAGTCTACATATCCTGTTGTTTCTAAAACCCTATAACCTAGCCTGCATTACGGTCCTAAATAAAGTCTTCTCGGATTGAAATGACTGGCCACTTATCGCTCTGCCAAAGCTCAGGTAAGTTGTTGCTAAAATCTCGAGAATCGAAAGTCTCAGCCCAATAACCATATACACTAACCCTAAGACAGAGAGTGAGAGGTGATCAAAAGGTTAAGAAAGATGCGAAGTACTATCATCCAATCAAGGTAAGGTTGAGTTAGAAGAGAGGCTAAATACCCGAGGAGGAGGGAGTTACCATTCCCAGGACTACAAGGCTAACAATACCCTGTGTCATTCTATTAACATATTTATAACCTGTGCATATGTTGAAAAAAAAAAAAAAAAATCAGCATGGCCTTTGCACACATAGATATAACTCCCTGTAGAAATAGAAGTCATCAGCATCAACTCATGTAATAGATATCTAACATCATCATACATCACATGCCTCTGATCATATGTATCTGTCTATCCGTGCATCTAAGTACCATAAATATCCATCCTTATACAAAACTATGCAAAATAAAACTATCTAACATCAATACATCTCAGGAACAAGGGGCAAAAGAGGATCAGAATCTCTACAAGGGGCATCTCTCACAGGTTGAAGTCGATATCATCTGGATCAAAATCCCCGAAGCCCGGCATCGGAGGAGGTGGATAACTACTCGAAGCACCACCATCTTGCAGGGAAGACAGACCCGAAATCAGTTGCATACAAAAGGAACTAAGCAACAACAGAGCAATAAGGAGCAAAGAGAGAATAACTTACCCCCCCCCACCCATCTGAGATAACTGAGCTGTCAGGGAAGCTACCTCAGCCTGGTACTAGTCCCGCTCTATCTGGTACTGGTCTCTCTGGTCTCTCACAGCAGTAAACTCGGCCTGGGGCACATATCTTCCGGCTCGGCGCCACAAGTCAACCACCTCCAGGCCAACAGCGTACCCGCCAACTACTACCTCAAACCGGGTGAAGACACCAAACGAATGAGCCCCGAAGTGCGCAGCATAATCCGTATTCGGAGGAAGCAAGAACTTGACACCTGGTTGGCGCTCCTGGTAGGGGATAGGCACTCCTGCCACCAGGGCTCCAAACATATACTCTGGTGGAGCCCCTGCTGATCGGAACTCCTCATGAAACTGCCGCCAGTGTCGCTCTCCAAGATAGGACTTCCACGTGTCATCACTGAGAAAAGCAGCTCTCAATAAGGACAACGGGACCAGGTACCGGGCTGTCTCATAATGGACTGATCCAATGAAGGGCCGCCAGGTCACATCCCTCACTTCAATCGGCTCCAGGTTAGCCTGGAGCGTCACGAAGTCAGTAATCTCCGATCGCTGGGCTACCCGGTCACGAGCCCACCTTAAAGCATGAGGATAGAGATCATCCTCAACAACTGCAGGGCGACGCACCAGCAGGTACTCGTAACTCCACCAGACAAGGAAGGGCCAAAAGCTAGTCATGCTGCCCCAACGAGAAGAAGTCCGAACCTGCATCGATCGAAGAAAGCAGCCAAAAGAAAAGGACCCCCAGTCCAACTCAGACAAAGCTCCCAGATCGGCTACTATACTCACCAAACGACATGACACGAGTGACTTGTTGTTGTTGCAGAAGCAGCTAAAGATGATATACAACACAAGTCGCCGTCTCATGATATCCCGCCTGGCAGGCGATGGCTCAGTAGCGAAAGTACACTCACCCTGACTAATCCAAGAGACTGGGAAGGCAGAACGCTCAGGATGAGGTAAGTCCAATAGCAAACAGGCCTCGTCCCTGCTGACTGGGTGCAGGGTGATCCGCTAGCCGACAAAGGAGAGTCCTGTAATAATCGCCCAGTCTAAAGGAGTAGGACCTAACTCGAAGCCGACGAAATGAAAAGTCCCGGTCTCCCCGAACCACCTCTCAACAAGTGCCAGTACCAAATGCCAGTTCAGGCGGTTAGCCTGTAATCCCATAAAAGCGCCAAACTCGATCTCTGCCAAAAAGGCGCGGTATAATGGGGCAGCCCGCTGTATGGTCACAAACACCTAATGAACAGTCCCTCTGAAAGTTGTATGTACCCGCGGAGGCGGCAAGTGCTGTCTAGAATACACGCTAGAGTGATAGGCAAGATCCCCGAGTGGTGGGACGTTCGGCATCTGCAGATACCCCAAGTCAGCGTCCGTCTGCCTCTGCCTGGAAAAAGCTCTCCCATAGCCGGTCACCTGATCCCCAGGGCCCGGTACCTCCTCCTCGGCATCAATCTCCTCGGCAAAAGCTTGCTCAACCGGAGGAAAAGGGTCGACAGGTAATCTACTCCCCTGCCCACTCTGGTTGGATGAAGATCGTCCGGTAGATCGTTGACTACCTCTAGATCGACTAGAGCCGCCAGCAGAATCTGTCCGGGCCGCCTTCCCCGAGCGGCATCTCCTCTCAGAACTGTCATCACCTGCATCTGCCATCCTGAAAAGGTAAGCCAAGGTAAGTGATGTTAATATCTCATCCATGCAGTTTAAATAACAACAAAATAAAATAAACAACTAACACAAACAAAACAAATAAAAGATTTCGAATGATAAGTCAAAACAAATTTCCTACATGCACATCTTGATTTTCCAACTTTAAACCAAGTTTCAAGGGTTCTCTGTCTTTTTCCTTCAAAAAGATTTTATTTCTAAAACTTTAACCAACTCTTTCCATAATTTCTAAAAAATTTCGGCAGAGTCCCATTTAAAAATGGTCCCTACAACACCCATGACATCAACACAAAATACGAAATGTGCACTTTCTAACAATCACATGACAATGGTACCCGTGCACGTTTTTCAATTTTTCAAAATTTTCAAGACGCATGTTTCATTTTTCAAATAAATCAATGGTTTTCAAAAGGCTTCCAAAATTTTTCAAAATCACCTCAAATGTTTTCTAAAAAATTCCAATCTTTTTCCAAATTTCAAACTTTAAAAATTTCATCAATTTCTTGAATTTTCTAATTTTTTCTAATTTTCTAAATATTTTCTATTTTTCAAAAAATCAAAAATTTCCCAAGTTTTCAAAAAATACGAAACTTCATACGGTTGTTAAACACATTTTTCTAAGGCACATTGCACAAAAATATAGCCAGAAAACCTAATACCCAAGTCTGTAGGAACAAATTACCTATTCCTGCAGAAAACCCTCTTCGCTTAATCATGAAAAATCATTCAAATTCAATCAAACAACTACCAAAATTCAAAAACAACAACACCAAAGTGTTCAAAACATATCAAAACATCAATTTCCACTATTCACATGATTCAAACGAAGTTCTACACATCAAAATCAACAAAATTTGAAGACTCACGTGTTAGAAGTTCTCCGGCGAAATCTTCTCTTCCGGTGACTTTTCTGGCGACATGGTCTCCTTCCGGCAATCACTCACAGTCCCCAAGGAGTGCTCCTTCAAGGTTCAAGTCGATTTCCACTTGAAGACTCTCGGATTCTCCAAAACCTCTTCAAATCCAGTAAGGGTTCGAACTAGAAATTTTCTGGTTTTAACTTTAAGCCTAGCGCCACTAGCAGAGGCGCCAGTCCCTTTTTGCCAAAGTAGTGGTGCCAGTTAAAAATTCTAGGCAGTTTTGCCCTTTTTCCCACCAAAACTCGTTTTTGAAGGCCTTTTTGGCCCGTTATCCGTTTTCGACCCCCGTTGTCGAAAGATTTTCAGTGTCCGTCCCTCTGACTGCCTCGCGGTCAACATGGGACTCTTACTCTTATCATTTTCTGTCTTTGACAAGCAAAGACAGAAAAAGAGGGGCAGCTGTAAGCACCCCATTTTTGATCGCTCGGCAGTCTACACTCCATCTAGACTTGTTTTCAAGTCATTGTGGGCATATTTCAATCGAAACCAATTCTCTAGGTCCAAATTCCATCTTTCCATCGCTTCGCGGGCCTGTCAGGCCCAAATAGAGGCAAAATGACCAAAATGCCTTTGGGGGCATTGTCCTTTCCTTTTCGGTTCCAATCCCACTCTCGAGACAGTTTATTCCTCGAGACGGTTCCACTCTAGGTGCGTCTCCTCGGAGATGGTAAGACCCCTTTCCAATCCCACTCTCGAGACAGTTTATTCCTCGAGACGGTTCCAATCCAGGCGCGTCTCCTCGGAGACGGTAAGACCCCTTTCCAATCCCACTCTCGAGACAGTTTATTCCTCGAGACGGTCCCAATCCAGGCGCGTCTCTTCGAAGACAATAAGCCCCCTTTCCAATCCCACTCTCGAGATAGTTTATTCCTCGAGACGGTTCCAATCCAGGCACGTCTCTTCGGAGACGGTAAGACCCCTTTCCAATCCCACTCTCAAGACAGTTTATTCCTCAAGACGGTTCCAATCCAGGCGCGTCTCTTTGGAGATGATAAGTCCCCTTTCCAATCCCACTCTCGAGACAGTTTATTCCTCGAAACGGTTCCAATCCAGGCACGTCACTTCGGAGATGGTAAGACCCCTTTCCAATCCCACTCTCAAGACAGTTTATTCCTGGAGACAGTTCCAATCCGGGCACGTCTCTTCAGAGACGATAAGTCCCCTTTCCAAATCCCACTCTCAAGACAATTTATTCCACGAGACGGTTCCAATCCAGGCACGTCTTTTCGAAGACGATAAGTCCCCTTTCCAATCCCACTCTCGAGACAGTTTATTCCTCGAGACGGCTCCAATCCAAGCATGTCTCTTCGGAGACGTTAAGTCCCCTTTCCAAATCCCTCTCTCGAGACAGTTTATTCCTCGAGATGGTTTGAGTAGCGAAACTACTCACAAAACCGTTAGAGTAGCGGAAATACTCACAAATAAGTCGATATAGGGAATTGGCAACAAACCTCTGTGTCACGATGACCGCCATTAGAGTGGCGGAAACACTCAAAACCCAGGTCAACACCAGTGTCTGTTAACCCACTTTGGTGAAAAATGACCAAACTGTCCTTTGGACCTTTTCCGAGACTTTCTGGTCAAGAAGACCATTTTGCCCCTAGGCATTCGAACGCCCCGGGAACCACACCGGCTCTGGGTATCAAGCCGATAATTTTCCTGAAATACTTCTTATAGTATTCTCAACCTTCCTTTACCTTTCCAGATCATTTCGAGTCAGTTCCGGCCAACCCGGTACAAAATGACCGTTTTGCCCCTAGTAGGCCAATCTCCTTTTCCGACCACGCCGGCTCTAGAAATCAAACCGGCTACCTCTGGGAACATTTTAAATAATGTTTTCAGATCCCAAGTCTTCTTCCGGGACAGTCCGAGTTCGCCCCGGCAGCTTCCCAGTCCGATTGACCGTTTTGCCCCTAAAGGCCCGGTCAACCTTTCCGACACATTTTATCCTCACTTTTCAAGTTAAATACCTCCAGGACACTATCTTAAGTGTTCCTGCTCCTTTCTGGCCTTCCGGGTCATTCCTGGCTCCTTCAAATCATTCCCAGACTTTCCGAAGTCACTCCTAGTGAAGCCAGGCTAAAAATTGCATGGTAGTCACTAGTACAGGCACCCAAATCTAATCAAAGATACGTTGCTTGCCGACCTTAAATGTTTCCTAGGTGGCTGGCACCACTAGCAGTGGCGCCAAGCTAAAAATTGGCTTGGCGCCACTCTAGTGGCGCCAGTGTAAACTTTGGTCTGGCGCCACTGCAATAGGCGCTAGTGTATTCCTCTCTCTATAAATACAGAGCCTCGTTCAACATGGAGGGGATCCGCAAACTCAACCTAAAAATCATATAATTCGATATACAGAGTTCGAGCACCTCAAAAACCCTAGCCACCTTAGGTTTTCCAAACCCTAGCCACCCTACACAAACCCTAGCCTCCTATACACTCATACACACCCCCATACACTCATACACTAGCCTTCAACCATTCTTTGAAGACTTGAAAAGCTACAATCCAAGGCTTGAAGACAATTCTTGATGACTGAAGGTAAAGATCAAGACAAAGACCCAAGACCCAAGACCAAAGACAGCACGACGCGCAAAATAAACAAGATACAAGGTAGGTTCTCCATTTAAATTTCCGCACTTCCCCCCTCTCTCTTCTCTCTCCTAACCCACTTGGGTTTTCTCTATTTTAATCCCCCATCTTTTTCCCCCCCATTCTTTGCATGCTTGAAATAAGGGAATTCCCGGTCCATGTGTAGGATTGGGCTATTGGAGAGTCACCGTGCCGGGGGCTTTCTTCTAGTCTAACCAGAGACCACGTGGGTCCGGCCCCCTTGATTATGTGGTGAATCCTTAACCTTGTATGTTCACGACCCCAAAATTGCATTGTGCATATCATGATCTTACATCTTTCGAAATTCGTTTTCAAACTCGTTTTCAAAATCGTTTTCAAACTTGTTTTCAAAATTGTATCAAAATCTCTTTTTCCAAAGCTTGTTTTCAAAACCACAATTCTAGGGTGATTCTAGCCTTTCCATGGCTAGGGTTGCTTTAGAAAAGTGTTACATTCAAAGTGACTAACATGGTCCATATTTTCAACCCTTGTTGTTTTCAACACCACTTTCTTAAAGTGGTTCTAGCCTTCTTATAGTTAGAATTACTTTAGGAAAGTGAGACGTTTTCATACCTTCCAAAAGCTTTCTTTTTAAATCTCTTCCTAAAAAAAATCTCTTTCAATATACTTTTCTAAAACTCTCCTCTTCAAAGTTGTTTTCAAAAACCCCCTCCAAAATCTATTTTTAAAAGCTTCCTTTTTCAACTCCTTTCCAAAAACTCTTTCTCCTCAAAATTCACTTTTTAAAAACATTCCCTAAATTCACTTTTCTAAAAACTCTCTTTCCAAAAATCTTCCTTCTAGTAACTCCCCTTTAGGATTTTTCCTCCCAAAATCTATGTTTCCAAAAACACACTTTCCAAAAACTACTTCTTTTCAAAAATCTTTCCAAAAACTCTCTTTCCAAATTCACTTTCCAAAAACTCCTCCCTAGGATTTCCCTTCTAGAAAACCTTTGTTTCTAAAAATGCACTTTCCAAAAACTCTTTCCTTAGAGCCCAAATCAAGCCCTAGAACCCACGATTAGGAAACCCTAATTTTCTTTCCAAAAACATAGTTTTCAAACTTTGCCCCAAACCTAGGTTTCCAAAACCTCTTGTTTTCACATCCAAACGATACATGTTTCCAAAACCTCTTTTCTACGTTAAAATTTCACACTTTCAAAACTAGGGTTTCTAGAATCTCCCTTTCCAAATCCTTGCCAAATCCTATTTTCCCTTTAGGAAACCAAATCCAATCCTCCGTTTTTGGAAACAAAATCAAACCTTTGCTTTTAGAAACCAAATCCAATCCCTTCCTAATTCAACTCCTTCCGAATTTTCTACCTTCCTAAACCATAAGTTTCTTAAACCTAAACTTTAAATCTTTCCTTAAATTTCAAAATCCAACTCTTTCCTAATTCAATTCCTTCCTAATCTTTCACTTTCCTAAATCTTAAGTTTCCAAAACTTGAACATAAAAATCTTTCCTAAAATTCTAAAATTCAACCCTTTCCTAATTCTACCCTCTTTTCAAATCTTAACTTTTCAAACCTAAGTTTTCAAACCTTTCCTAAATTCAAACCTTTTCCAATTTCAAAATTTTCTAAAATTCAAACTCTAAAACTTTCTAAATCTTAAACTTTCCAAATTTCAAATCTTTCCAAATTCAAAACTTTCTAAATTTGAAACTTTCTCAAGTTAAATCTTTCTAAACCTAAATCTCTCCAAAATTCTAAACTTTCCAAAACTTCAACATCTTTCCAAATCTAAGACTTTTCTAAACTCAAAACTTTCTTAATTCAAACATTTCCTAAACTGAAAACTTTTCTTTTTCAAAACTTTTCAAATTCTAAACTTTCCAATTTTCAAAACTTCCCTATTTCAAAACTTTCCTAATTTGGGAACTTTCCTAATTTGAAAACCTTTCCTATTTCGAAAACTTTCTAAATTCGAAACTTTCTTAA
This sequence comes from Euryodendron excelsum, assembly GCA_033060915.1. Taxonomy (NCBI): domain Eukaryota; kingdom Viridiplantae; phylum Streptophyta; class Magnoliopsida; order Ericales; family Pentaphylacaceae; genus Euryodendron; species Euryodendron excelsum. The sequence continues at coordinate 28,343,637 of CM065388.1, read as the reverse complement.
TTCAAAACTTTCCTAAAGTTGAAACATTCCAAATTCAAAGCTTTCCTAAGTTGAAACTTTCCTAATTCCAAAACTTTCCTAATTCCAAAACTTTCCTAAATCGAACTTTTCCTAATTCAAACATTTCCTAAATCCAACCTTTCCTAATCTCCTAAACCTTCCAAGTAGAGTCAAACCTTTCCTAAGTCTAGGTTTCTTAAACCTTCATCTTTCTAAAACAAGTCCAAATCTATCTTTCCAAAGCAAGTCCAATCTTCTCAATTTCAATTTCCAATCTCCCCTTCTAATTTCAAATCAAATTCAATTTCCAATTCAATCTCTTTCTTCCAAATCAATTCTTCTATTTTCAATCGGACTCTTGTCCGAACTACGACTGACCTGATTCCCCCAAAGGGATACGTAGGCAACCTTCATAGGTCCGGTCACAATACTTTTCAAATTTTCAATTCCACCCTTATGGGTGTGGTCTCCACATTTTTCAAATCTCAAATTCCAATCTATTTTCAAATTTCCAATTTCAAAATTTCTATTTTCAAATTTCTACTTTCAATTTTATACTTTTCAATTTCAATTCTATTTCTTCAAATCTCTTTTCAAATCTATTTTTCAATTCTCTTAACTTGCACTTGCATATCACGCATCGTGTTAGTTTTCAAGCATTGTTTTTCAAAGTGGGTAGGGTTGAACTACAGTTAGTTAAAGACTCTCATAGGTGAATCTAGGGTAGATTGACATGTAGGTACCGAAAGGGCGGGGTAGGGTGATAGCTTAGTGCGTCTTCCCTACACGTAACCAACCTTCGAACCTAGATCACTGATTTCAAAGACCAAAAGGAGTTATTTTTCTAAAAAGGGCTAAATGTTTTCCAAAGGCTGCCAAACAACCAGTTTTCCTTAAAAAAACCCTCTCTTGAGGATGTTTTCGAAAATCGTTTTTCAAAAACCCTAAGTGTAGTCTTCGGATTATGCTTAGTTTTTAGGTGACCTAACTCACCTTAATCAAGTTAGGTGGCGACTCCGAATCTTTTTCAAAAGCCCTTTATTCAAACCAGCTTTCAATTCAAACCTAGTCGCACTCATTCTTCTAGGAGGGTGAGTTCTAACAAGAGAATACAGTGTTTTTCTCACTTGTGTGAGTATTCCTCGAGTGCGAAAAATCTGGACGCGACACCTAGGCTATCATTTGTGTTGGGGGATCCAATTTTTGCAGTAGGCCATTTGGCACTTTAATGCACAAGTATGGTGTTGTGCACAACGTTGAACTCCCTTATCGCCGACAAACCTAAGGCCAAGTTGAGTTAGCTAACCATGAGAACAAATGCATTCTTGAGGAGACCGTCAATCCTAACCCGAAGGATTGGTCCCTTAGGTTGGTAGATGCATTATGGGCTTACTACACAGCATGCAAGACCATTCTTGGTGTATCTCCTTGTAAGCTTGTTTATAGGAAGGCATGCCACATTCCTATGAAAATAAAGCACAAAGCCTATTGGGTCATTCACCAATGTAACTCTAGCATTGATGAAGCAAGAGCCTATAGGAAGCTTCAACTCAACGAACTTGAAGAGCTTAAAAATGATGCTTATGAAAATGCTAAGCTCTCCAAGGCCTAGATGAAGACCTTTCATGACCAACATATCCTTCAAAAGTCATTTAAAGTTGGTCAAAAAGTCTTGCTTTATGATTCCCGATTGCATTTTTTCTCAAAAAAGTTAAGAAATAAGTGGTCGGGTCCGTACCAAGTGAAAGAGGTTTTCCCTCGTGGTGTAGTGGAAGTTGACAACTTCACTAATGGTCCTCTTTTAAGGTTAATGGGCAAAGGTTGAAGCCTACTTTGAGGCTTTTCGAGGTGAGATAGATTATATGGGTCTCATTGATCCACCAATCTTGAATTGAGCATGGTTCGATGATTCCTCATCGTAGGAGTAGTTTAGTTAGTTTAGGTTATGTTTAGTTTTCGTTCTTTAGTTTTTCTTTCTTTCCTTCCTTATTCTTCTTTGTTCTTTGCTTGTTCTTGTGCATTGCGGACAATGCAAGTCTTTAGGTGGGGGTTGAGGGCAAATTTAAGTGGCTTACCTCTGGTTCTACTGTTTAAGTTGTTTTAAGCCTTGCTCTTTTTATTTTTGTTCAGTTTTAGGCTTTTCTATGCATTTTTGGGCTTGGGGGTCTTTTCAACCGTGCGCATGGTCTAGTGACCGTAGGCACGGTTGGTTGACTGCGCATACGGTTGCCTTAACTGTGGGCACAGTCATGTGGCTAGATGTGATTGGCTAACTCTTAGGGAACCCTTAGATGGTCTAAGTGTGCATACGATATTTTTGTCAATGCACACGGTTGCGGTAGGTTAGCCTACGCACATTGGAACCGTGCCTACGGTTGCAGTAATCTTCTTATAAGTCATGCCACCATGCACCCAGTTGCCTATTTTTCTATATAAGTCGCGAGTCTTTCTGAGTTAACTCATTTCACACAACGAGTTGTCTCAGCAATTGACTTAGAGAGCGAGTAAGGGAGTGTCCAAGCCGAGCAAGGGAGCCCTGCTAGTTTTCAACTGCAATCCTAGTTATTTTGAGCCCGGTCCTTCTTCGTCTTTAGGTATACCCCTTCGAGCCCTTCTTTGTCTTTTCTTTCATTTATTCTTTTAGAGTCTAGATGTCTCAGGGGTCGCGGACTAAGGTGTCCAGCAAGCTGCCCGCTAGCTTTGATGAGACCAGGTTCACAGGCCGAGCCACGCAGGACCTTTATGAGGGAGTATTTACTCATAGAGGGGCAACTCAGGAGCATGCCATTGCACTTTAACACTTTGATGGAGAGCCGTATTTTTGGAGTGATGTTTTTGCTTAAAGAGGGTGGATACGATTGGCTCAGTACAATGTTCAGCATAGGTTTGAGCTGATTGCTGAGCTGATGGCCAACATCTCAGCCACAAATTCTTGTGACACTACAGGTGACGAGCTAATCGTCACATGGGTTAAGGGTAAGGCCATAATGACTACCTGTGTGACTTTTGCTAAGTTCTTTGAGCTCCCTAGGATAGTTAAGCAGGATCTCAAGTATCCAGACATATGCAAGGTTGACCATGCGGTGATAGTGGCTGAGGTGTGTAGTCCTAGTGTTCAATAGATTTCTTCACAAATTGTGAAGAAACTCTTAGCCCCTAGGTATGAAACCCTATTTGTGTTCACCTATGCTTTGATTCTACCTATATTTCATACTCCAGAGTGTAGTAGGCGGAGAGCTCAGCTAATGTATGCTATCGGCACAGGTAGGTCCATCGACCTACCCCACTATTTGTTCAAGGCTGTCTATTTTATGGTCGTTTCAACCAACCCTTAGGGGTGCATTCCATTTGCGAGTTTTTTGATTGAGCTGATCCATAAGGGTTGTGATCTCTACCGATATTCATCTCGAGAGGGTTCTTAAGCCTATGGAGGGGTCATCGAAGAATAGGGTTATGGGTCAGTTGTCTGGGATAGAAAGGAGAGTCTAGCAGGCTCAGCAGTAGCCCCAGGCCGAGCATCAATAGGCAGGGCCCACACTTCAAGCTCCGTCTCAATTGTTAGATCAGTAGAGTAGCTATATCTAGGAGCAAACCATAGCTATCGTGTAGCTATAGAGTGTGGTGGCATCCTTTTAGCAGGTTCAGGCTGGTTTTGACAGGCAGCTAGCAGCTCTTCAAACTGCCCAAACTGAGTAGTTTGCATATCTCCAGGAAACTTAGATTAGATTTCAGAAGGAGATCAGAATAGAGTTGTCCAGGGCAGATGTTGACTAATATTCTAGCTCAATTGCAGCAGTTGAGAGTTGGGACTTTCGTAGGACCTCCTACCTTAGCTGAATCTTTCGAGGCACCTTCTTCTTTAGGTGGGCACACTTTTCAGGATACAGATGACTTCAGTCAGCAGTAGTTAGAAATAGGATTTAGATATCATCTGTATTTCTATGTGTATCACATATTAATGTATTTAAAACTTTGTTGTTCATACCATGTACAACCTTTTGAGCCTTATTGTATATATATCTTTCTTTGTATTGCCTTATCTCTTATGTGTGGATTGTATAGTTATAGATGCGATAGGATAGTTATATCTTTTGGTCACTTGTATCATTTAGTAGAGATTTGGGTATTGTATGGTCTCGGTATCATCATTTGATTGTTATAGCACATTTATCCATATATTTTTCATGTTAATTCCTAGCTATTCATAGTGAATGTGTTGACTCTTTATTTCTGAGGTACCATAGCACTACTTATGAAAGTGCAACTTGGGATTAGAAGATAGGAGCTTAGGCATATATCTTTGCTCAAGTTGATGTTGATTCACTCTTTACACCTAACACATTGTGAGGTTGCTTCATTCATGCATTAGAGAGGGAATTACACCATTGTGCTCAATCATGTTTTATAACATCATTTGTTATTCTCTTTAGCATCCTCATCCTTAAAATAGTGGAGATTTTACTTTATAAGCTTTAGAACACTCATCATCTTTAGGAGCAATTATATTTACTCAAGGATTAATTCTTCACTCTCATTTTCTTAAATAGCTTCATTATACTTGCATTTCATTCATGAGTTGAGTATTGATCTAGATGTTAACACTTATACTCTATGAAATTCTATAGTTGTATGCTTCGGAACATGATTCTAGGCCCTTATTTTCTTGCAAGTCATGAGTTTCTTTTAGAACTTCATATGTTCCATTTAACCCCCTTTTTGTCACTTTTATATCCTTTGATTGTTGTGCAAATTGGCTTGAGTTGCAAAGGCTCTATTATCAAGGGAGTCTATTATATTCCATTTGCAAGCAATGCCTTTGTAAGAGAAGAAAATAGAATATTTTGAGGCAATGAAGAAAGAAAGAGATTGATGGGGAAGATCAAAGAGGAAAAGAATTATATTGTAAAATTGAAAATGTTGACTGCAACAAGGCAGGGATCAAAAAAAACAAAAGAAAAAAGAAAAAGAAAGAGGTGTTATAAAGTTGAAAAGAATGAAGAAAAGAGCAAAATAGTGAGAAAAGTGTTTTGAATCCAAAAGGGAAAAAGTTGGAATTGTTTGATCATTTATCATTTCATACCTTGATCACACATGATTTGACCTATTCTTATCCTTCTTTACCCTTATTTTTTATCTCTTCTAGACTACCCTCTTCACCTCTAAAAGAGCCTAGTTGATCCAAATTGTGCATGATTGGGGATTCAATTAGAGTATATGACATTGCTTGTCAACTTCTTTGAATCAATGCTCAACAATGAATATTCTTTCATAAAACTATGCTAAGTTGATACACTTATATCTTTTCGATTTTTGCACTTGGTATGTTCTCTTGTTTTTCTTTACATTTACTCTTATGATGAGCATATCATTGTGATAGCCATGTGGATCTTTCTTTGTGAGTGTATGATGATTGTGCTTCAAAAGTGCAATTACAAGGCCTTAATTAGTACTTTGTTAGTATTAGTTTATGATTATATATGTCTTTTTAGCTATGTTTTGATATTAATTGAGTTTATAATGCTTTATGTAGGTTTTAAGCTTAAATGGAATGATTTCACATGCAATTTAATCATAGGTTTCAAGAGGTTGCTGCTAAGGTACAAGCTGTTAAAACTGTGATACAAGTTGTTGAAGCACACAAAGATGAAACTTTGGAAGCCCATATCTCGTGAACCAGAAAGGCTATTCAGACCCATAATATGTCAATTACATATAACTTTTCGAGACCTACAACTTTCGTGAAGAAACCCAGCCCATCTGAGCACTAGGTGAGAATTGTCCATACGACTCTCGACGGAATTTATAGATTAATTCACTTTTTTTAGTGGTAGAGAGTTTTAATAGGTAGTAGAATAAGTTTAGCAGTTCTATGTTCTGAAGGAGGAAAAGAATTCTAAGCTTTTTCTAGGGTTTTGGAAGAAGGAATCATCCAACCTTTGGAGGCTACAAATCTTTTCATCTTTCAAGGGAGCATCTTTAATCTTTAGTTTTTATCTTTAGTTTTTCTTTTTTTGTTCTTATTGTGAATTCCATATTCTATTTCTTTAATGCAGCATTTTATTTCTTTAATTATTATTTCCTATTCTTGCAATCTTTATAATGCATTTTAGTAGCTAAATCCGTTCTTGGTATGGGTTAAGAAAGTAACTAGCGTACCGGTAGAGATTCAAGATAGTTATGTATTTTTCAAGACTTCAAGATCTTAGATCAAAATTCATTTTCTTGCCCATGAATATCTTCGAAAACAATAATCTTGATCATATCTAGTATGTATGTATAGACTGATTTGTAAGCAGGAATACGTATACCTAGAATTTCTTATAAGGATATTGATTATAACTGCATATATATTCCTATTAAGAGTACTTTAGAAATATATTGTTCTTGATTAAGCTTCAAACATACCTTGTAGACAGGTTTATAAACTAGGACAGGTGTGAATGTGACCCTGGTATGAACACTAGTAAATAACTGAATATCAACTCCAAAAGGGTAATTGAATCTTGAGTTTCTTTAATCAAAACTGTCTTGGGAACCTACTTGTAGGCCTATTACTGGATCAACCCTGCCAAGACATTTTTATAATATTTGGATACATCCCTAAAAATTAGTTTAATTTTATTGTCTGATAATTTAGATCAATCATCTTCAACAATTGATTTTTATTTTCTTTTTGGAAGCTTTCTTGTTTTAATTGACTCTGAGCTTGTTATTGTTTTGTTCTGATTATAGACCTTGCCAGATTAAGTTCATTTCTTGTGTTCCTTGTGGATCGACCTCAGACTTACCGATATATTATTACTGCATCACAACCGCATACTAGCAGATATAAATTACACTATTCAGGAGTGATCAATTTTTGGCGCCATTGCTGGGGACCTTACAAAGCAAATAAGCTAAGGTAAGAAAAACAAACAGGGCAAAAATAAAATATACAAAAACAAAAACAAAGTAAATGAACTCGAGAGGAATTGATTCCTGCAGAAACAGCTTCACCATCAAACTACAACAACGAGGAAATTCAATCGTTCAATTGGGTAATCTCGTTCCTTCCCTACTATCTGTGAGCATATTACATTTTCTTTTCTTTATTTTACTAGTTTCTTTTAGATAAATTATATATTTGTTTAGTGGAGGTTTAGGGTTTAATTGCAAATTGGTGGATATTTTATGTGGAGATTGTTGGTTCGGTTGGAAATTTAAATTAAATATTGTTTATCTCTACTTCACTGTTATGTGCATTTATGTGCATTGCATTGCATGTCAGTTTGGCGAAGGAACAGTACACATAGACTTTTGAGAACAACCCCACCTATTTACACCACTTGATCTAGAGTTTTTTCTGATACTACACCAATACCTATAGACTTTGACATGGCCCACTTACTGGGTGATGATGGGAATATAGATGGGAGTAATAACACGCAACCCCCATAACCCCAAATACTTGCACTATCACAGAGAACTATGAAAGATTATTTTAACCCACCAAGACAGACTCCAAACTCTTGCATAATATTACCTCCTAACCAAAATGCATTCTATCTTAAGTCATGTATCATGCAACTAATCACATATTTTCATGAAATGGATTCTGAAAATCCATATACCCATCTTAAAGCGTTTGAAGAGGTCTATAACATGTGCTTTAATAATACCTGCTCTGTCGAGACCATCTGTCTCAAATTGTTTCCATTCTCATTAAAGGATAAAGCTAAAATTTGGTTAAATTCTTTAAGGTCGAGGTCTATTCCATCATGGGATGTCCTTCCTAAAAAAGTTATTTCCTAAAAACCATACAAAGGCAATTCGTCACCAAATTTCACAGTTCACTCCTTTTGATAATGAAACATTTTACCATAGTTGGGAGAGATATAAAGAACTTTTGAATTCATATCCTCATCATGGACAAGACCCATGTAGGTTGGTTAGTACTTTCTTTTCTGCCTTGACTCCCGAACTCAAAAGGTTTGTGGAGACAATGTGCAACGATTCTTTCTATGATAAATATCTAGAAGAAGCTTATAACTTCTTTGACTTTCTAGCTGATAACACGAAAGATTGGGACACCACAAGGACTAAAAATCCCGAGATTAGAAGCAACTTAAGGACAGGCACCGTATATCCGTTAAGGCATTCAGATAAGGATAATTCAAAGATAGCCACATTGACTATGCAATTAGAAGCCTTATAAATGAAAAAAATTGCAGCAGTTGAAAGTGAAACCCAAGTTAATTGTAGTGTGTGTGATAGTGATGAGCATAGGACAGAGATCTTTGTCCTACAATTCTAGCCTTTAGGGAAGTGTTGCATGGTCAAGTAAATGTTATTACCCCTTATAGTAAACTAACACAAGCCCCCACAAGGACAAGGAAACCCATATGCACCTACATATAACCCAGGGTGGAGGAACCATCCCAACTTCAGTTGGAGGAATGATGGTAACTCAACACCCTAACAATTCCAACACCCGTAGCAATTTAATAGCCCCCCTTACCAATACCAAGCACAAAGTCAACAATTTCCATCACCAACAACAAACATTTATAGACCACCTCCTCTAAGACTTGTAGAGGATCCTTTGACCCAATTCATACAGGTACAGCAAGCAACTAATGCTAGACTTGATAAATCCATTGAAGAGTTAAAGACTTTATTTGCTCAATCACTAACCAAAGAGAAAGGCACATTCCCTGCACAACCATTATCCAACCCTAATAGGCAAGCTCATGGTGTATAGATAAATCCAAATCCACCAAATCATGAGCAAGTTCAAGTAGTAACCACCTTAAGGAGCGAAAAAGTCATAGATAAAACTATTCCCAGTAAAGAGTCTACACCTAGGGAGAACACTAGCAAGAGAGTAGAAAAAACAGTATAAGAGGATAGAGACAATCCTAAAGAGGTAATGGAGTTAGGAAAAAAAGCCTAGGGACGATGAGTCTAGGGATAAATCTGCGGACATTGACGTAGAGGATTTGTCACGTGTTCCATTTCCTCATAGATTAGCCAAACCGAAGGAAGAACTAATAAATTCTGAAATTAATGAGGTATTGAAGCAAGTTAAAATCAATATTCCATTCCTAGATGTCATTAAGCAGATCCTTTCATACGCAAAGTTCTTAAAAGACTTATACACCATAAAGAAATGGCTCACTATGAGAGAAGCCTCTTTTCTAAACCAAGAAGCTAGAGAGGTTCTACAAGTAAATCTTTTACCAAAATACAAGGACCCAGGGAGTCCGACCATTCCATACATAATTGGAGATTATAGGGTTGATAATGCTTTGCTAGATCTAGGATCTAGTGTGAACCTACTACCTTTTTCTGTTTATCAACAGTTAGGGTTAAGAGAGTTGAAACCTACTAGAATTACCCTACAATTAGCTGGTCGATCGACTAAGATTCCTAGGGGCATGGTGGAAGATGTGCTTATCCAAGTGGATAAAATCTACTTCCCAGTTGATTTTGTAGTATTAGACACCGTGGGGAACTCAAATGATCATTCTCCTATCTCAGTCATTTTAGGTTGTCCCTTCCTACCAACATCCAATGCTATTATTCGTTGTAGGGGCGGGGAGTTGAACTTATCTTTTGGAAACATGACTGTAGATATGAATATCTTCCATGCGGGTGAGAAACTAGGAGAGTGTGAAGACATCAGGGAGATTAGCATGACAGATATTCTAGTACAAAGGCATTTTAATAGAGAATCCTTGACAGATTCGCTTGAGAGAGCCTTAATTAAGAATGAGCAAATAGAGTGTTTAGAAGAAATAGTGATAAATGAGGAAGTAGCAGAGTGCATTCCTGCTATATCTGTGAGTCATTGGACCCAATGTGTTGAGACATTAGGGCTCAGTGCTTGTAAACCTAAACCATCGAAGTGGATGCTCCTATTCTGAAGTGAAAGCCATTACCATCTACTCTTAAATATATATTTTTAGGCGATGGTGAATCTTACCCAGTAGTGATATCTTCTAGCCTGTCTGAAGGCTAAGAGGATCAATTGAAGAAAGTGCTTTTAAAGCACCGCAAAGCCATAGGGTGGTCAATTGCCGATTTACATCTAGTTTGCACACATCGTATATACTTAGAGGAAGAGTTTAAACCTGTTCACTAAATGCAAAGGCAATTAAACCCTAATATGAAAGAATTAGTTAGAGGAGAAGTCTTGAAACTTCTTAATGCGGGTATTATTTACCCAATAGCAGACTCTAGGTGGGTGAGCCCTACTCAAGTGGCCCCTAAAAAGTCTGGAGTAACAGTGGTGAAAAATGACAGACATGAATTAGTATCAACTAGGATCCAAACAGGATGGCGCATATGCATTGACTATAGACGTCTCAATGCCGTCACCACTAAAGACCACTTTTCATTATCATTCCTTGATCAAGTCATAGAGCGGGTGTCGAGTAGAGCTTATTATTGTTTTTTGGATGGGTACTCGGGCTACAATCAAATTGAAATAGCCCTAGAAGATCAAGATAAAACTACCTTTACTTGTCATTTCGCACGTATATGTAAGCACCCCATTTTTGACCGCTCGGCAATCTACAGTCCGTCCAGACTTGTACTTAAGTCAATATGGACGTATTCCAATCAAAATCAACTCTCTAAGTCTAATCCTGTTTATCCATCGCTTCGCGGGCCCACCAGCCCAAATAGAGGCAAAATGTCTGAAATGCCCTTAGGGGCATTGTTCGGTCCAATTCCAAATCAGGCACATCTTTTCGAAGGCGGTAAGTCCCCTTTTCATATTCCAATAGGCGTGTCTTTCCAAAGACGGTAAGTCCTCTTTCTAATTCCAAATCAGGTGCGTTTTTTTAAGACGGTAAGTCCCCTTTCCACTTCCAAGTTAGGCACGTCCTTCCAAAGACAATAAGTCCCCTTTTCTAATTCCAAATCTGGCACGTCTTTCTGAAGACAATAAGTCCCCTTTCCAATTCTAAATCAGGCACGTCTTTTTGGAGACGGTAAGTCCTCTTTAAACCTGTCGACCTGGACGAGACCCCAAGTCCCCTAAATGGTAGAATGGTTCACCTTTGGCGCCTGCTAGCGCGCCAATGCAGAAATGTCTGTTTCAGCATGCCTTCCGAGAAAGTTGACTTCTCATGTGCTAAGTCCCTTTCGTAGCTTCCCGAAATCAGGCAGTCTCGAGAATGATCACGAACCGTCAGAGTAGTGAAAATACTTGCAAACAGATCGATATAAGGAATTGCCAACAAACCACTGTATCATGAGACCACCGTCAGAGTTTTGGAAGCACTCAAAACCCAGGTCAACACCAATGCCTGCTAGTCCACTTTGGTGAAAAATGACCAAACTGCCCCTAGGGCCATTTTCGGCACGTTTCTCGAGAACACACCTAAGTCCTCTAAATAGTAAGTCCACCCTTCCAAGATTGTCTTAAAGGTAATCCAGCATGATTAGGTACCTTCTAGTCAGTTTCGGGCCAATTCTGAGGCTTTCCGGTCAAGATGACCATTTTGTCCCTAGGCATCCGAACGCCCCAAGGACCACACCGGCTCTGGGTATCAGATCGGTAACCTCCCAAGAATGTTTCTTATAGTGTTTTCAACCTTCTATTATCTTTTTGGATCATTCCGAGTCAGTTCCGGTAAACCCGCTGTGAAAATGACCGTTTTGCCCCTAGTGGGCCGGTCGCCTTTTCCGACCACACCGGCTCTGGGAATCAAACCGGTAGCCTTTGAAAATATTCTAAATAATGTTTTCAAATCTTGAGTCTTCTTCCGGGACATTCTAAGTCCGTCCTGGCAGCTTTCTGGCCTGATTGACCGTTTTGCCCCTAATGGCTCAGTCAACCCCTCTAACAAACCCTGACATCATTTTTCAAGTCTACTACCTCCGAGACACTGTTTTAAGTGTTCTTGTCCTTTTCCGGCCTTCCGGGTCATTCCTGGCCCCTTCGAATTATTCCCAGACTTTTCAGAGTCACTCCCAGTGACGCTAGGCTAAAAATTGCATAGTAGTCACTAGTACAAGCGCCCAAATCTTCTCAAGATACGTTGCTTGCCGACCTTAAAACTTTCCTAACTGACTAGTGGCGCCAAGAGGAAATTTGGCCTAGCGCCACTGCAACAAGCGCCAGGTCATTCCCTTGTCTATAAATGCAGAGCCTCCTCCAACGTGAAAAAGGTCCGCAAACTCAGTCTAAAAACCCTACTTTTAGATATATAGAGCTTGTAGCCTCTCTAAACCCTAGTCCCCTTAGGTTTTCCAAACCCTAGCCTCCATACACAAACCCTAACCTCCTATACACTCACATACACTTCTATACACTCATACACTAGCTTCCAAAGCCTCCTTTGAAGACTTGAAGTGCTGTAATCAGAAGCTTTGAAGATTGAAGACAAACTCTTGAAGATTGAAGTGAAGACCGAAGCAAGACAAGTAAAGCAAAGTGCGCAAAGCTAAGCAAAATAAAGAAGACACAAGGTAGGCTTCTTATTTACGTTTACGTATCTTTCCCCCTCTCTTCTCTCTTTTAACCCACTTGGGTTTTCTTCTATTTTAATCCCCCATCTTCTTCTCCCCCCCCCCCCCTTCTTGCATGCTTGAAGCAAGAGAATTCCTAGTCCATGTGTAGGAATAGGCTATTAGAGAGTCACCATGTCGGGGGCTTTCTTTTAGTCTAACCGGAGACCACGTGGGTTTGGCCCCCTTGATTATGTGGTCAAGCCTTTAACCTTGTATATTCATGACCCCAACTTGCATTATGCATATCATGATCTTGCATTCTTTCAAAATTCGTTTTTGAACTCGTTTTCAAAACTTGCATTAACAACTTTTTCAAAGCTTGCATCAAAATCTTCTTTTTCAAAACTTGTTTCCAAAATCACAATCCTAAGGTGATTCTAGCCTTTCCAAGGCTAGGGTTGTTTTAGGAAAGTGTTACATTTAAAGTGACCAATATGGTCCATATTTTCAAAACATTATTTTCAAAACCACTATCTTAAAGTAGTTCTAACCTTTTTATGGTTAGAATCGCTTTAGGAAAGTGAGATATTTTGTATACTTTCTAAAAACACTCTTTTCAAATCTCTCTTTCTAAAAACCTCCCTTTCAACATACTTTCTAAAAACGCTCTTCAATCTCCTTCTTCAAATTCCTTGCCAAAATTGTTTTCCAAAAACTCCCTCCAAAAATCTATTTTCAAAACTTCCTTTTCAACTCCTTTCCAAAACACTCTTTTCAAAATTCTTTTCCTAAAAACACTCCCTAGGTTTTCTTCTTAGAAAACTCTCCCCAATCTCCTTTCCAAAATTGTTTTTCAAAAACTCCTTTCCAACAATCTCTTTGTAAAAACATCTTTCATAAAAGCTCCTTTCCAAAAACGCTTCCCTCAAAGTTCACTCTCTAAAGACGCTCCTTATGTTTCCTTCCTAAACAACTTTTCCTAAAAATCTATTTCTAAAAACTCCACACTAGGATTTCTTTCCAAAAACTCTCTCTTTTCAAAATTCACTTTCTAGAAACTCCTCTCTAGGATTTCCTTCCAAAAATCTCTCTTTCTAAAGACTCACTTTCCAAAAAATCTCTTTCTTACAGTCCAAGTTAAACCCTAGAACCCACAATTAGGAATGTCACGCCCAGATTTTTCGCACTCGAGGAATACTCACACAAGCGGGAAAAATGTTGTACTCTCTCGTTAGAACTCACCCTCCTAAAAGAATGAGTGCGACTAGGTTTGAATTGAAAATTTGATTTGAATGAAGGGCTTTTGAAAAAGATTTGGAGTCGCCACCTAACTTGATTAAGGTGAGTTAGGTCACCTAAAAACTAAGAATAATCCGAGGACTACACTTAGGGTTTTTGGAAAACAATTTGAAAATATCTCCTCAAGAGAGGGTTTTTAAGAAAAACAGGTTGTTTGGCAACCTTTGAAAAACATTTAGCCCTTTTTGAAAAATAACTCCTTTTTGGTCTTTGAAAACAGTGATCTAGGTTCGGAGGTTGGTTACGTATAGGGAAGACGCACTAAGCTATCACCCTACCCCGCCCTTTCGGTACCTACATGTCAATCTACCCTAGATTCACCTATGAGAGTCTTCAACTAATTAATGGCCAATCCTATCCACTTTGAAAAACAATGTTTATAAATTATCATGATGCATGATATGCAAGTGCAAGTTAAGAGAATTGAAAAATAGATTTAGAAAAGAGATTTGAAGAAATAGAATTGAAATTGAAAAGTTTGAAAATTTGGAAATAGAAATTTGAAAATAGAAATTTTGAAATTGAAAATTTGAAAATAGATTGGAATTTGGGATTTTAAAATATGGAGACCGCACCCATGAGGGTGGAATTGAAAGTTTGAAAAGTGTTGTAACCGCACCTATGAAGGTTGCCTACGTATCCCTTTAGGGAAATCAGGTCAGTCGTAGTTTGGACCGGAGTCCGATTGAAACGAGATTGATTTGAAGAGAGAGAGATTGGATTGGAAGAAAGAGATTGAATTGAAAATTGGATTTGATTTGAGATTAGAAAAGGAGATTGGAAATTGAAATTTTGGAAAAGATTAGACTTTGATTTGAAAAGATAGATTTGGACTTGTTTTGGAAAAGAGAAGGTTTAAGAAAACCTAGACTTAGGAAAGAGAAGAGACTTAGGAAATATTTGACTTGGCTTGGAAGATTTGGAAAGATTAGCTTTTAGGAAAAATTGGATTTAGGAAATGTTCAAATTAGGCAATGTCCGATTTAGAAAAGTTTTGAATTAGAAAAGTTTCATTTTTGAAAAGTTTCAAATTAGGAAAGTTTTGGAATTGGAAAGTTTTGAAATTAGAAAAGGTCCGATTTAGGAAAGTTTTCAAATTAGGAAAGTTTTGAAATTATGAAAGTTTTGAAATTAGGAAGGTTTCAAAATTAGGAAAGTTTCAATTTAGGAAATTTTTTGAAATAGGGAAGTTTTGAAAATTGGAAAGTTTAGAATTTTGGAAAGGTTTGAAAAAGGAAAGTCTTGAGTTTGGAAAGTTTTGAAAACAAGGAAGTTTTGAAAATAAGAAAGTTTTGAGTTTAGAAAGCTTTGGACTTGGAAAGATTTGAAATTTAGAAAGTTTAGGATTTAGAAAGTTCTAGAGTTTGAGTTTTTGAAAATCTTGAGATTAGGAAAGGTTTGAGTTTAGGAAAGGTTTGAAAACTTAGATTTGGAAAATTGAGATTTGGAAAAGGGATAAAGTTAGGAAAGGGTTGAATTAGGAAAGATTTGAAAGTTGAGTTTTAAAATTTAGGAAAGATTTTTATGTTCAAGTTTTGGAAACTTAAGATCTAGGTAAGTGAAAGATTAGGAATGAGTTGAATTAGGAAAGAGTTGGATTTTGAAATTTAAGGAAAGATTTAAAGTTTAGGTTTAGGAAACGTATGGCTTAGGAAGGAATTGAATTAAGAAAGGTTTGGAAGGGATTGGATTTGGTTTCTAAAAGCAAAAGTTTGATTTTGTTTCCAAAAACGGAAGATTGGATTTGGTTTCCTAAGCGGGGAGATTTGATTTGGTTTCTTAAAGGAAAGATAGGATTTGGCAAGGATTTGGAAAGGGAGATTCTAGAAACCCTAGTTTTGAAAATGTAGAATTCTAACGTAGAAAAGAGGTTTTAGAAATATGAATAGTTTGAATGTGAAAACAAGAGGTTTTGGAAACATAGGTTTGGGGCAAAGTTTGAAAATCATGTTTTTGGAAAGAAAATTAGAGTTTCCTAATTGTGGGTTCTAGGGCTTGACTTGGGCTCCAAGGAAAGAGTTTTTGGAAAGTGCGTTTTTGGAAACGAAGATTTTGGAAGGAAATCCTAAAGAGGAGTTTCTAGAAAGAAGATTTTGGAGAGAAAGAGTTTTTGGAAACAAAGATTTTTAGAAGAGAATCTTAGAGAGGAGTTTTTGGAAAGTGTGTTTTTGGAAACAAGTTTTAGAAAGAAAATCCTATAGGAGAGTTTCTAGAAGGAAGGTTCTGAAAAGAGAGTTTTTTAGAAAGGTTTTTGGAGAGAGTTTTTAGAAAGATGAATCTAGGGAGTGTTTTAGAAAATGAATTTTGAGGAGAAAGAGTTTTTGGAAAGTAGTTGAAAAAGGAAACTTTGAAAAATAGATTTTGGAGGGAGTTTTTGAAAACAACTTTGAAGAGGAGAGTTTTAGGAAAGTATATTGAAAGAGATTTTTTAGGAAGAGATTTGAAAAGAAAGTTTTTGGAAAGTATGAAAACGTCTCACTTTCCTAAAGCAATTCTAACCATAAGAAGGCTAGAACCACTTTAAGAAAGTGGTTTGGAAAACAACAAGGGTTAAAAATATGGACCATGTTGGTCACTTTGAATGTAACACTTTCCTAAAGCAACCCTAGCCATGAAAAAGCTAAAATCACCCTAGGATTGTGATTTTGAAACAAGTTTTTGAAAAAGAGATTTTGATGCAATTTTGAAAACAAGTTTGAAAACGATTTTGAAAACGAGTTCGAAAACGAATTTTGGAAGATGCAAGATCATGATATGCACAATGCAATTTTGGGGTCGTGAACATACAAGGTTAAGGCTTCACCACATAATCAAGGGGGCCGGACCCACGTGGTCTCTGGTTAGACTAGAAGAAAGCCCCCGACACGGTGACTCTCCAATAGCCCAATCCTACACATGGACCAGGAATCCCCTTGTTTCAAGCATGCAAAGAAAGAGGGGAAAAGAGATAGGGGATTAAAATAGAGAAAACCCAAGTGGGTTAGGAGAGAGAAGAGAGAGGGGGAAGTGCAGAAATTTAAATGGAGAACCTACCTTGTATCTTGTTTATTTTGCGCGCCTTGCTTGTCTTCAGTCTTCGGCCTTCGTCTTGATCTTTGTCTTCAATCTTCAAGAGTTGTCTTCAATCTTTAGGTTGCAGCTCTTCAAGTCTTCAAAGGAGGGTTGAAGGCTAGTGTATGAGTGTATGGGGGTGTATAAGAGTGTATAGGAGGCTAGGGTTTAGTGTACGGTGGCTAGGGTTTGAAAAACCTAGGGAGGCTAGGGTTTAGGAGGTGCTCGAGCTCTGTATATCGAATTATATGATTTTTAGGTTGAATTTACAGATCTCTTTCACGTTGAATGAGGTTTTGTATTTATAGAGGTTGGACAACACTGGCGCCTGTTGCAGTGGTGCTAGGCCAAAGTTTACACTAGCGCCACTAGGAGTGGCGCCAGGCCATTTTTTGGCTTAGCGCCACTACTAGTGGCGCCAGCCATTTAGGAAATGTTTAAGGCCGGCAAGCAACGTATCTTTGACTAGATTTGGGCGCTTGTACTAGTGACTACCATGCAATTTTTAGCTTGGCTTCACTAGAAGTGACTCTGGAAAGTTCGGGAATGATTTGAAGGAGCCGGGAATGACCCGAAAGGCTGGAAAGGAGCAGGAACACTTAAAATAGTGTCCTGGAGGTATTTGACTTAAAAAGTGAGGATAAGACAGGTCGAAAAAGTTGATCGGGCCTTTAGGGGCAAAACTGTCAATTGGACCGGGAAACTGTCGAGACAAACTCAGACTGTCCCAGAAGAAGACTTGGGATCTGAAAACATTATTCAGAATGTTCCTAGAGGTTGCCAGTTTGATTTCCAGAGCCGGCGTGGTCGGAAAAGGAGACCGGCCCACCAGGGGTAAAACGGTCATTTCACACCGAGTTGGTCGGAACTGACTCGGAATGATCCGGAAAGGTAAAAGGAGGTTGAGAACACTATAAAAAGTAGTCTTAGAAGGTTACCGGTTTGATACCCAGAGCCGGTGTGGTCGAAAAAGGAGACCGGCCCACCAGGGGCAAAACGGTCATTTTGTACCGGGTTGGCCAAAACTGACTCGGAATGATCCGGAAAGATAAAGGAAGGTTGAGAGTACTATAAAAAGTATTCTCAGAGGGTTACCGGCTTGATACCCAGAGCCGGTGTGGTTCCCGGGGCATTCGGATGCCTAGGGGCAAAATGGTCATCTTGACTGGTAAGTCTCGGAAAAGGTCCAAAGGACAGTTTGATCATTTTTTTACCAAAGTGGGCTAACAAACACTGGTGTTGATCTGGGTTTTGAGTGTTTCCGCCACTCTAACGGCGGTCGTCGTGACACAGGGGTTTGTTGGCAATTCCCTATATCGACCTATTTGTGAGTATTTCCGCTACTCTAATGGTTTTGTGAGTAGTTTTGCTACTCGGACCGCCTCGAGGAATAAACTGTCTCAAGAGAGGGATTAGAAAGGGGACTTATAGTCTCCGAAGAGACGTGCCTGGATTGGAACCGTCTCGAGGAATAAACTGTCTCGAGAAAGGGATTGGAAAAAGAGTCTTACCGTCTCCAAAGAGACGTGCCTGAGTTGGAACCGTCTCGAGGAATAAACTGTCTCGAGAGTGGGATTGGAAAGGGGTCTTACCGTCTCCGAAGAGACGTGCCTAGATTGGAACCGTCTCGAGGAATAAACTGTCTCGAGAGAGGGATTGGAAAGGGGACTTATCGTCTCCGAGGAGACGTGCCTGGGTTGGAACCGTCTCGAGGAATAAACTGTCTCGAGAGTGGGATTGGAAAGGGGTCTTACCATCTCCGAAGAGATGTGCCTGGGTTGGAACCGTCTCAAGGAATAAATTGTCTCGAGAGTGGGATTGGAAAGGGGACTTATTGTCTCCAAAGAGACGTGCCTGGGTTAGAACCGTCTCGAGGAATAAACTGTCTCGAGAGTGGGATTGGAAAGGGGTCTTACCATCTCCAAAAAGACGTGCCTGGATTGGAACCGTCTCAAGGAATAAACTGTCTCGAGAGTGGGATTGGAATCGAAAAGGAAAGGACAATGCCCCTAAGGGCATTTTGGTCATTTTGCCTCTATTTGGGCCTGACAGGCCGGGGAAGCGATGAACAGATGAGATTTGGACCTAGAGAATTGGTTTCGATAGGAATATACCCACAATGACTTGAAAACAAGTCTGGACGGACTGTAGACTGCCAAGCAGTCAAAAATTGGGTGCTTACAAGGAAACCCTAATTTTCCTTCCCACAAGCATGATTTCCAATCCCTTATTTTGGCATCAAAACCTAGGTTTCCAAAACCTCTTGTTTTCTACATCAAAACTATACATATTTTCAAAACCTATTTTCTACATCGAAACTACAGTCTCTAAAATCTAGGGTTTCTAGAACTTCCCTTTCCAAATCCATGTTAAATCCAATCTACCCTTTAGGAAACTAGATCCTATCCTCCATTTTTTAAAACAAAATCAAAACATCTCTTTTTAGAAATGAGATCCAATCCCTTCTTTTAGGAAATAGGAATCTCAATCCTTCCTAGTCTAAACCTTTCCTAATTCACTCCTTCCTAATCTCATACCTTCCTAAACGATAAGTTTCCCAAAACTTTCAAATCTTTCCTTAAACATTAAGCTTTCAAATCTTTCCTAATTCAACCCTTTCCTAATTTCATCCCTTTCCAAATTTCAACTTTCCAAATTCAAAACTTCAAATCTTTCCAAATCTAAAACTTTCTAAATTCGAAGCTTTCTAAATTCTAAACTTTCCAACTTTCAAAACTTCTCAATTTCAAAACATTCAAAATTCAAAACTTTCTAATTTCAAAACTTTCCTAAATTTGAACACTTTCCCAAATTGAAACTTTCCTAAAATGAAACTTTTCAAAAATGACACTTTCATATTTCAAAACTTTCCTAAATCGGACCTTTCCTAATTCAAACCCATCCTAAATCCAATCTTTCTTCGATCTTCCAAGTCCACCATTTGAGTCAAGTCTTTCTTAATCTCGAGTCCTTTCTAAGTCCTATCATCCTAGGTCTAGGGTCTCCATTCTTCCATTTCAAATTCCAATTTTCTATTCTAAATTCAAATCAAATCCAAATTTCAATTTAGCTCCTTTTTCAAATCAAATCTTCTATTTTCAATTGGACTCTTATCTGAACTACGACTGACCTAATTCCTCTAAAAAGATACGTAGGTAACCCTCATGCATGCAGTCACAACCTTTTTCAAATCTCAAATTCCACAATCTTTTTCAAGCTTCTATTTCTACAAATCTCTAATTCTACAATCTTTTTTCAAGTTTCTAATTTCGTAATCTGCTTCAGACTTCCAATTCCAAATTTCTTTTTCCAAATCCCTATTTCCAACTTCTACAACTTTCCAATTTCAAATCTATCTTTTCAAATTTCTTTTTAAATCAAATCAATTTCTTTCCAAATCGATTTTCCAACTTTCTTCCCTTATAATTGCATATCATGCACCATGTCTTTTTAAACATTCTTTGTCTAAAGTGGATAGGATTGAACATTTGATAGTTGAAGACTCTCATATGTGAATCTAGGGTAAATAGACATGTAGGTTCCGCAAGGGCGGGGTAGGGTGATGGCTTAGTGCATCTTCCCTACTCGTAACCAACCTCTGAACCTAGATCACTGTTTTCGAAGACCAAAAATGGAGTTTATTTCAAAAAGGGCTTAAATGTTTTCCAAAGGTTGCCAAACAACCTATTTTCTTAAAAACCCTCTCGTGAGGATGTTTTCCAAAATCGTTTTCCAAAAAATCTAAGTATAGTCTTTGGATTGTTCTTAGCTTTTAGGTGACCTAACTCACCTTAATTAAGTTAGGTGGCGACTCCAAACCTTTTTCAAAAGCCCTTTATTCAAAACAATTTTCAATTCAAACCTAGTCGCACTTATTATTCTAGGAGGGTGAGTTCTAACGAAAAAAGTACAGTGTTTTTCCCGCTTATTCCTCGAGTGCGAAAAATCTGGGCGCAACAGTATGCTTATAAAAGAATGTCTTTCGGCCTGTGCAATGCACCGGCAACTTTCCAAAGATGCATGATGAGCTTATTTAGTGACATGGTAGAAAGAATCTTGGAAGTCTTTATGGACTATTTTTCTGTCTATGGGAATACTTATGACCAATGCCTAGAAAATTTGAAAAAAGATTTGCAAAGATGTAAGGAGACCAATTTGGTCCTTAATTGAGAGAAGTGTTATTTTATGGTGACACAAGGAATAGTGTTAGGACACATAATTTCAAATAAGGGGATAGAAGTTGACAAGGCTAAGATTGACCTTATTCAGAACCTTCCACCCCCTACAAATGTTAAAGATGTCTGTTCATTTTAGGGCACGCCGAGTTTTATCGGCGATTCATTCCAGGTTTTAGTGCTATTTCTCGTCCTATGTGTCATTTGTTATCCACGGATGTTCCATTTGAATGGACATCCCCTTGCCAACAAGCTTTTGACAAGCTAAAAGGGCTTTTGACCACTGCACCCATCATGTAAGCCCCCGATTGGTCTTTACCTTTTGAACTCATGTGTGACACGAGTGACTTCGCTATAGGGGTGATGCTTAGTCAACGAAATGACAAGAAATCATATGCCATCTATTATGCTAGTAAAACTTTAAATGACGCACAAATGAACTACACTACCACCAAGAAAGAGCTTCTTGTTGTGGTCTTTGCACTTGATAAGTTTAGATCCTACTTAGTCGGCTCACTCGTCATAGTTTATACTGATCATGCCACACTTAAGTACTAGCTCACCAAGCCAAATGCTAAGCCACGGCTAATTCGTTAGATTCTACTCCTTCAGGAGTTTCATATAGAAATCCAGGACAAAAAAGAGGTAGAAAACATGGTAGCTGATCACTTGTCTCGCCTTCCTGTTAATGGCCAAGACCAAGACAAATCTCCCATTTTGGAACATTTTCCTGATGAACAACTTTTCTCCACCCAATCTGTTACTCATACTAGTACCCCTTGGTTTGCGGATATAGCTAATTACTTGGCTTTAGGTAAGATTCCATCTCAATGGTCATCTAATGATAAAAAGAAATTTTTTCGAAATGTTAGAGTTTTCATGTAGGATGACCCATACCTTTACAAGTATTACTCTGATTAGGTGATTCAATGTTGTATACCAGATAATGAATTCTAATCC
This sequence comes from Euryodendron excelsum, assembly GCA_033060915.1. NCBI lineage: Eukaryota > Viridiplantae > Streptophyta > Magnoliopsida > Ericales > Pentaphylacaceae > Euryodendron > Euryodendron excelsum. Next base: position 28,321,711 of record CM065388.1, on the reverse strand, counting down.
ATAATTAGTTTTTGCAACTCATATGCTTGTGGTGGGCATTTCTCCACCAAGAAAATAATTGCTAAAGTCCTCCAATGTGGATTTTATAAGCTAACTATGTTTAAAAATGTTCATACATTTTGTACTATTTGTGATAGATGTCAAAGACTAAGTACTCTTATTAGAAGAAATATGATGCCCTTGAATCCCATAACTGTCATAGAAATATTTGATTATTGGGGTATCGACTTTATGGGGCCGTTTCCTAGTTCTTTCGGGCATTTATACATTTTAGTGGGTATTGATTATGTATCTAAGTGGGTAGAAGCAGTGGCATCCCGTACAAATGATCACCCAGTAATGATTAAATTTCTAAAAGAAAACATCTTTTCAATATTTGGGACGCCGCGTGCTATCATAAGTGATGGTCACTCATTTTTGTAATAGACCTGGTGGGGTCTTGATGCGTAGATATGGAGTGCTCCACAAAGTCAGGATGCCTTACCACCCACAAACCAGTGGCCAAGTAGAACTTGCCAATAGGGAAATAAAACATATTTTAGAAAAAACCATGAACCCCAACCGCAAGGATTGGTCCTTAAGGTTGGTGGATGCACTTTGGCCGTATCGGACTGCATACAAAACACAGTTAGGCATGTCACCCTATAGGCTCGTTTATGGCAAAGCTTGCCATTTACCCGTTGAGGTTCAACACAAAGATTACTGGGCCATTAGGCAAATGAATGAAAACCCCAATGACGTTGGACATCATCGAAAACTTCAACTCTCAGAGTTGGATGAAATACGTAATGACGCATATGAAAATGCACGAATTTCTAAAGCGAAGATGAAAGCTCTTCACGACCAACACATTTCTTGAAAATCTTTTGACATTGGGCAGAAGGTCCTCTTATACAACACCTGGTTACATTTATTTCCTGGAAGGTTACGTAGTAAATGGTCCAAACCTTATATAGTGAAGACAGTCCACGAGAATGGGGCCATTGAAATTCAAAACCCCACAAAAGACAATCAATTCACAGTCAATGGTCATCATCTAAAACATTGTGTTGAGAAGTTTGTGGCAGAAATAGAGATATTACATCTCGAAGATCCTCCTCCATTAGAGTAATATCCATAAGGGTAATGTCGCGCCCAGATTTTTTGCACTCGAGGAATAAACACATAAGCGAGAAAATGTTGTACTCTCTCGTTAGAACCCACCCTCCTAGAAGAATCAGTGCGACTAGGTTTGAATCAAAAATTGATTTGAATAAAGGGTTTTTGAAAAAATATTTGGAGTCGCCACCTAACTTGATTAAGGTGAGTTAGGTCACCTAAAAACTAAGCATAATTCGAAAACTACACCTAGGGTTTTTGAAAATGATTTTGAAAATATCTCCTCAAGAGAGGTTTCTTAAAAAGATAGGTTGTTTGGCAACCTTTAGAAAATACGTAAGCCCTTTTTTGAAAATAACTCCGTTTTGGTCTTTCGAAAATATTGATCTAGGTTCGGAGGTTGGTTACGTGTACGGAAGATGCACTAAGCCATCACCCTACCCTGCCCTTGCGGTACCTATATGTCTATTCACCCTAGACTCACCTATGAGAGTCTTCAACTAACTATTATTCAATCCTATCCACTTTGAAAAAGAATGTTTAAAAAGACATGATGCATGACATGCAAATGCAAGAGGAAGATTTGATTTGAAAATAGATTTTTGAAAAGAAATTGATTTGATTTTAGAACAGTTTTGAAAAGATAAATTTGAAATTGGAAAGTTTTAGAATTTGGAAATTGAGATTTGAAAATAGATTTTTGAAATTTGGAAATTGGAAATAGAACATAGAATTGGAAACTTGAAGAATATTATAGAATTGGAGATTTGAAAGAAGTTGTAGAATTAGAAATTTGAAAAATGTTGTGGAATTAGAGAATTGAAAAAGGTTGTGACCGCACCCATGAGGGTTGCCTACGTATCCTTTTGGAGAAATCAGGTCAATCGTAGTTCGTACAAGAGTCTGATAGAAAATAAAAGGTTTGATTGGAAAAAGAGATTTTGATTTGAAGAAGGATTTGATTTGAACTTAGAATAGAATATTGAAATTTGGAATCAGAAAGATTGGACTTTGATTTGGAAAGATAGAACTTGGATGAAAGATTTGGACTTGTTTTGGAAAGATTGAGATTTAGGAAACCTAGACCTAGGAAAGATAAGATTTAGAAAGGACTTGAGATTAAGAAAGACTTGACTCGAATATTGGACTTGAAAGATTAAGGAAGAATTGGATTTAGGAAAGGTTCAAATTAGGAAAGCGTCATGTTAGGAAAGTTTCATTTTAGGAAAGTTTTGGTTTAGGAAAGTTTTGACTTAGGAAAGTTTCAACTTAGGAAAGTTTTGAATTAAGAAAATTTCAACTTAGGAAAATTTTGAATTAAGAAAGTTTCATTTTAAGAAAGGTTTTGAAATAGGAAAGGTTTTGAAAATAAGAAAGTTTTGAGTTTAGCAAGTTTTAGATTTAGAAAGATTTGAAGTTTTAGGAAAGTTAAGAATTTAGAAAGTTTGGAAGTTTATAAAGATTTAACTTAAGAAAGTTTTGAATTTAGAAAACTTTGAATTTGGAAAGATTTGGGATTTAGAAAATTTTGAAATTTAGAAAGTTTAAGAATTAGAAAGTTTTAGAATTTGAATTTTAGAAAATCTTGAGATTAGGAAAGGTTCGAGTTTAGGAAAGATTTGAAAACTTAGATTTGGAAAGTTAAGATTTGAAAAGGGGTAGAATTAGGAAAATGTTGAATTAGGAAAGATGTGGAAGTTAAGTTTTAAAATTTAGGAAAGATTTTTATGTTCAAGATTTGGAAACTTAAGATATATGAAAGTAGAAGATTAGGAAATATTTGAATTAGGAAAGATTTGGATTAAAAAGAGTTAAGACCCCTATTTCCTAAAACAAGGAATTGGATTTTATTTCTAAAAGAGAAGGTTTGATTTTGTTTCCAAAAACGGAGGATAGGATCTAATTTCCTAAACGAGAGATTGGATTTGGTGTCCTAAAGGGAATATTAGATTTGGCATGGATTTGGGAAGGGAAGTTTTTGGAAACCTTAGATTTGGAAGTGTATAGTTTTGATGTAGAAAATAGGTTTTGGAAATATGTATAGTTTTGATGTGAAATAAGAGGCTTTGGAAACCTAAGTTTTAAGGCAAGATTGAAAACCATGTTTTTGAAAAGAAAATTAGGATCTCCTAATCGTGGTTCTAGGGCTTGACCTGGGCTCCAAGGAAAGAATTTTTTGGAAAGTGTATTCTTTGGAAACAAGTTTTTGGAAGGAAATTCTAGAGAGGAATTTCTAGAAGATGAGTTTTAAAAAGAGAGTTTTTAGAAAGAAATCCTAATGAGGAGTTTTTAGAAAGTGAATTTGAAAAGAGTTTTAGGAAGGAAGTTTTTGAAAAGTAAAACTTTGAGAGAGTTTTGGAAACAAAATTTTGGAAGAAGATTGTTAGAAAGAGTTTTTAAGAAAGAGATTTAGGGAGTGTTTTCTAAAAAGGAAACCTAGAGAGTGTTTTTAGGAAAGGAATTTTGAGGAGAGTGTTTTGGAAAGGAGTTTAAAAATAGATTTTTGAAGAGAGCTTTTGAAAAAAATTTTGAGAGGAAGAGTTTTTGGAAAGCAGGTTGAAAGAGAAATTTTTGAAAATAGAGTTTTTTGAAAAATATGAAAACATCTCACTTTCCTAAAGTGATTCTAGCCTTCTTATGGATAGAATTGCTTTAAGAAAGTGGTTTTGAAAACAACAAAGAGTTGAAAATATGGACCATGTTGGTCACTTTAAATATAGCACTTTCTTAAAACAACCCTAGCCATGAAAAGGCTAAAATCACCCTAGGATTGTGATTTTGAAAATAAGTTTTGAAAAAGAAAATTTTGATACAATTTTGAAAACAAGTTTGAAAACGATTTTGAAAATGACTTTGAAAACGACTTTTGGAAAAATGCAAGAATCATGATATGCACAATGCAAATTTGGGGTTGTGAACATACAAGGTTAAGGCTTCACCACATAATCAAGGGGGCCGAACCCACGTGGTCTCCGGTTAGACTAAAAGAAAGCCCCCGACACGGTGACCCTCCAATAGTCTAATCCTACATATGGACAGGGAGTCCCCTTGTTTCGAGCATGCAAAGAAAGGGGGGAAAAGAGGTGGGGGATTAAAATAAAGAAAACCCAAGTGGGTTAGGAGAGAGAAAAGAGAGGGGGGAAGTACGAAAATTTAAATAAGAAGCCTACCTTGTATCTTCTTTATTTTGCTTAGCTTTGCGCGCTTTGCTTTGCTTGTCTTGCTTCAATCTTCACTTCAATCTTCAAGAGTTCGTCTTCAATCTTCGAACCTTCAGATTGTATCCCTTCAAGTTTTCAAAGGAGGGTTGGAAGCTAGTGTATAAGTGTATGAGAGTGTATAGGAGTGTATAGGAGCTAGGGTTTGGTGTATGGTGGCTAGGGTTTGGAAAACCTAGAGAAGCTAGGCTTTTGGGAGTGTACGAGCTCTGTATATCGAGAATTAGGGCTTTTAGATTGAGTTTGCAGACCTCTTTCACGCTGGAGGAGGCTCTGTATTTATAGACATGAGATAGACCTGGTGCCTGTTGCAGTGGTGCCAGCAAGTTAGGAAAGTTTTTTAAGTCGGCAAGTAACGTATCTTTGACAGATTTGGGCGCCTATACTAGTGACTGCCATGCAATTTTATCCTGGCTTCACTAGGAATGACTCCAGAAAGTTTGAGAATGATTTAAGAGACCAGAAATGACCCAGAGAGCCGGAAAAAGGGCAGGAACACTTAAAACAGTGTCCTGGAGGTATTTGACTTGAAAAATGAAGATAGAATGTGTCGGAGAGGTTGACCGGGCCATTAGGGTCAAAACGGTCAACCGGGCCGAAAAGCTGCCGAGATGGACTTGGAACGTCCTGGAAGAAGATTCAATATTTGGAAACAATATTCAGAATGTTCCCAAAGGTTGCCGATTTGATACCCAGAGCCGGTGTGGTTGGAAAAGGTGACCGGCCCACTAAGGGCAAAACGGTCATTTTGCACCGAGGTCACCGAAACTGACTTGGAATGATTCGAAAAGATAAAGAAAGGTTGAGAGTACTATAGGAAGCATTCTCGGGAGGTTACCGGTTTGATACCCAGGGCCGGTATGGTTCCCAGGGCATTCGAATGCCTAGGGGCAAAATGGTCATCTTGACCAAAAAGTCTTGGAATTGGCCCGAAACTAATTAGAAGGCACCTAATCATGCCGGATTGCCTTTAAGACAATCTTGGAAGGTTGGACTTACCATTTTGAGGATTCAAATGTGTTCTCGAGAAACGTGCCAAAAACTGGCCCTAGGGGCAGTTTGGTCATTTTTCACCAAAGTCGGCTAGCAGGCACTAGTGTTGACCTAGGTTTTGAGTATTTCCGCCACTTTGACGGCGGTCGCGTGATACAAGAGTTTGTTAGCAATTCCCTATATCGACCTGTTTGAGAGTATTTTCGCTACTCTGACGATTCGCGATCATTTCCAAGACTGCCTAATCTCGAGAAGCTGCTAAAGGGACTTAGCGCCTGAGAATCAACTTTCTCGAAAGACGTGCCTAAATGGTTATTTTTGCATTGGCGAGCTAGCAGGCGCCAAAGGTGGACCGTTCTACCATCTAAGGGACTTGGGGTCTCGTCCCATTCGACAGGTTTAAAGGGACTTACCATTTTAAAGAGATTTTCTTCGAAAAATGTGTCAAACCGTCTCGAGGAATCAACTGTCTCGAGAGAGGGATTGGAATTGAAATTGGACTTGGACTTGGACTTGGAAAGGGGACTTACCGTCTTCGGAAAGACGTGCCTGATTTGAAATTGAAAAGGGGACTTACCATCTTCGGAAAGACATGCCGGTTTGGAATTGGTAAGGGGACTTACCGTCTTCGGAAAAACGTGCCTGGTTTGGAATTGGAAAGGGGACTTACCGTCTTCGGAAAGACGTGCCTAATTTGGAATTGGAAAGGGGACTTACTGTCTTCGAAAAGACGTGCCTGATTTGGAATTGGAAAGGGGACTTACCATCTTCGGAAAGACGCGCCTAATTTGGAATTGGAAAGGGGACTTACCGTCTTCGAAAAGACGTGCCTGATTTGGAATTAGAAAGGGCGATGCCCCCAGGGGCATTTTGGTCATTTTGCCTCCATTTGGGTCCGATGGGGCCCGCAAAGCGATGAATTGACGGGATTAGACTTAGGAAGTTAATTTAGATTGAAATATGCCCACAATGACTTGAACACAAGTCTAGACGGAGTGGAGACCGCCGAGCGGTCAAAAATGGGGTGCTTACAGGTAATTGTGTATAGTAGTGTTGTTTTATATATTATTTTAATTTTTTTAATTTAATTTCTAGTGTATAGTGTGTCTTTCATCCCTTAAGTTTGTGTCCTTCGTCTTTCCTTGTTCGTCCATTGAGGACAATGTGCATACTAAGTTGGGGGGGAGATCAATCTTGGGATGAATTGCACACTTGTCTTTTAAAAAAAAAAATTTAAAATATTGGTCGTCCGGACGCCTCACAGGGCCCATCCGGACGCCTTTTTGCACTTAGAATTTTTTTGTAGTCGAGGTAACAAAGGCACTAGCTGTCCAGACGCTCCTCAGGCCCTGTCCGGACAGAATTTCACACTTAGAAAAATTTTTGAAATGTTTGTGCAACACCACTAGCCATCTGGACGCCCCGTCCGGACGCCTTTATCTTGTCCGGACGCCCTTGTGGGATCGTTCAGACGCATGGTCCCCATCCAGACGCCTCTATTTGGCCGTCTGTACATGCTATTTTTAGTTGAATGTCACCGTTTTGGACCCCTGTCCGGACGCCCTTCCGCCTTTATAAAAACTCTAATTTTCTCCATTTTGTCTCATTCGCACACCCACTGAATTTTTGTTTTAGAGAGAAAGGGAGCGTTCGGATGAGGCAACGAAGTCCTGCCAATTTAAAGAGTCGTGACCCTTCAACTTCCCACATTTTCGTCTTCCAAGGTAACAACGCAACCTCTCATGTTCCTTTTCGAATCGTTTGCTTTCATATTTATACTTAGTTAGGATTGGGATTGTGCTATAATTGTGATTGTGTGGTGGTGTGTGTTGCAACTTGTTTTGTGAAGTTGTTTTGATGGCACCGAAAGGGAGCAAAAAATCTTCTAAAAAGTCTTTGGCCATAGAACCCTTTGAACCCGATTATTCTTCGGACTATGACTCAAAAATCTTCATTGGTCGTCAAGCCTATTTGGACTTTAGGAAAACTTGGGCGGGTAAAGCCACGGCCGTAGAGCGAAATATAGAACTATGGAATTTTGGGGGTGGGTTTGCCTTAGAAGTCGAGTTTGAAAGGCAGAGGTGGAATGACCTAGCTGCCTATATGGGGAATACATTTTAACCCTTTGTGCGGAACTTATGACTAATATCCGAGTGGCTGACAAAACTGAGGGTTAAGAGAGGCCGGTGACTTAGGTGAGAGGGAGAGATATAGTGATTACCCCGGCCACTTTTTGTCATCATTATGGGCTTAAGCGTGAGCCTAATGCCGAATTTTTCCGTGGGGTTGGGACCCCGAGCCTCACTGAGATGGCACAGGAGATTCTAGAAATGCTCAATCCTAAGTTGAGGGGAAGACCCAATGTGAGAAAAAGTTTTTAAAAATGAGGTACCTTCCATTGTTTCTTTTCTCATGCCATAGTCTATTACCCCAGGCCCGTTATGCCCAGGTCAGCCTACCCCGAGCCTAGTTAATGTGGGCCATTGGAACCCAAAAGACCATAGACTTGCCAAGGTATATGTTCCTCCAGCTCTATTATGATGCAACCAATATCACCCGAGGGGACAGCATTCCATTTGTGTGTATACTTACCTCCCTGATCCTTGAGTCTGGAGTCTACCCACCTTCATTTTTTTTGAGAAAATCTTCCATGAGTGCCATTAATATAACTTCTATTCACAAGTCAGAAGCACAGTATAGGAGTCATAAGAAGAAGAGGGCCGAGGATGATGAAGAAGAGGGGGAAGCAGGACCATCGGTTGAGGGAAGTGGCCATACTGGGCAATCTTCGTTGGATAAGGTAGTAGAGATGTTGGAGTTGCAGGCACTGACATAACAACACCACACCCAACTTTTGGAGGCTCACGCCAACGCCTTTGGGACTTTTCAGACAAAGGTTTATGGCCGATTTGATAGGATTGACAAGGAGCAGAAGCGGCATAGCCAGGCTATTGAGGAGCTACAGAGAGAGATATCTCGTTTAGTGTAAGATCCATCCACTGATATGTAGTGAATAGTGTTTGCTTAAGTTTAGATCATGTGCATTCAGGATTATTGTATAACTGATCTAAAACTCTTATTTTTACATGTTTGGATGTTATATTTATGTTTATGAGTTTAGATTATGCGTCATGTTGTGGTGGTCTGAAACTCTGCTTTCATTAGAACTATTTGTTTGTTATTTTTTTGTTATGTACGTTAGTTTAAAGGATTACTGTTTATCTTAATTTATGTTATGTCATTTATTTTTTTAATTTTATTTTGTTTATTTATTATTATAAGTTTCTCTTAAGAATAGAACAAATAAAGCAATCTTGATAACCATGTCACTCAAAAGGAGTAAGAACAGATCACAATAATGAATCAAACAATTCGCTAATTCTCGAGAAAGGGATATGTACCTGAACTTATTTCAGGGGCGGAAAGTATTGATTGAACGCCGAGTGCAGCTCTCAGATTTTTCTTATAGGTTTTTGAAATCTACATTCATACAGAGGGGTTGGCTTCAGATGTTAAGGAGAGAAGGCCCGGCAAATGTTGACATGGTGCGAGAATTTTATGGCTATTCGAGCGTCTCTGAGACACCTGAGCTCTCCATTCAATCCAAAGTAAGGGGACACGTAATCACTATTGTAGCAAATGATATTTGTGAACTTCTGACTTTGCCACGGAGGCCGAATTTTGAGCTTTTTGAAGGAAATTCACCCCCTATTGATGTGTTTTGTGCGGAACTACAGAAAATATCATTAGTGGGTCATCATTCCATCATACCCATGTCGTCTTTAAAAAGGGAGTACAGGCTGTTGAATTTGATTCTTTTCTCAAATATTCTCCCTGAAGTGGATTCGGGTGTTGTAGTGATCACTCTAGGTGTTTTTGGCTTTACATTATTAGTAAAGGGTACACTATTGATCTGCCTACTATGATGCTGAGGGAAGCACGCTATTCATCTGACGGGTTATCCTATGGGTTGTTCATTACCCAACTTTTGGAGCAGGTTGGAGTGCCTACATTGCCTTCAGACACCATTGCACATTCGGGTCATCCGTTATCTGGCTTGGATGCTTTGAGTTCTCGAGCACCTCAGTAGAGTGACCTACCCACCCTAGTTCCACGACAGCCACAGACTGCCATGTCCAATCCATTTGCAACTATAGAATTCTTGCAAAGGTAAATTTCCGAGTTGAAGGCAGAGGTGGATTCGCTGAAGAGTCAGACTTCGATGGCCTCGACTTCGAAGGCTCCAGAGCATGGTCCTAATTATTCGTCTTAGAGTTCTCGGGAAAACTTGATTTAGTAGTTGTACAGTTAGTAGTATCTTATTTTCTTTGAGGATATTTTTTTTTTTTTCTTTTCTTCTTTTGCTTTATTTATGTTTTCTTTGAGTACTCTCTTTCTTTAGAGAAAAGAGAAAAAATAAAAAAAAATAAAAAACTTTGTTATGGCTTGCTAACCAGTTACAGGTGTGCTCACATTGATTCACCTTTGGAGACCGAAACTGAGTTGGTAAGAGTTGAGTAGCATATGGTTCGTCGGTCATGGTCAGTATCTTCAACACTTCCATTTATGTTTTTATTGCTTAGTATTATTTATGTTAGGAGTATTGAAAATATGTTTTTGGAGAACCATATGTATGTTCATGTCAATACAATCTTTGAATTGAGAATGATTGGAGGCATTCATTAGACTAAACTTGAGCTTAATTGTCGAGTTAATTTCTTACTATGATGAATTGTAAGTTTTTGCCATAAAAGCATTACATGAGAGAGATTACATCATTATGCACTATCTCATTATATGACTTCTTGTGTTGATAATTTTGTGCATTTTTCATCCTTAAATAGTGGAGATTGTACCTTGTGAGCTTTAGAGCCAATTTATCTTCTTTTCGGAGTGGATTTACAATTACTCGAGGATATTTCATTCATTTTCTATTCGTTCAATAGTTTCATTCTACTTAATTTTGATTCGTAAGTTAGGTAATGATTAAGGTTATTGACACTTATACTCCCTTGAATTTCAAACTTAATATACTTCGGTTTTGTTTTTAGGTTATTCTATTCTTTTTGGATCCATAATTTCTAAATTCTTTGTCTTAAACCTTTTACATATCATCCTTGATAGAGCCAAATCATTGTTGAAATGTTTCCAATAAAAGAGATGTGATCTTGGTGTTAGTGATGAGTTTCAAAAGAAGGGGATGATACATTTGTGATGTACTGAGAAAAAAAAAAGAAAAAAATATGAAAAAAAAAGAAATATGAAAATAAATAAATGAAAAAAATGAGAAGCATTATCATATGAATTGAGAGGTGAAAGCATGGCTTTATTGATCATTGGATGCCTTGAGCACACACGTTTTGAGTAGTTTATTCTTTCTCTCTCCATACATTTTCTTCTTCATTCAGATGGTCGTAGTTGATCCGAAGTATACATGAGTTGAAAATTCTTTTGAGTATTAAGTATCCTTGTCTATTTCTTGATTATTACTTTGACTGTGAATATTCTTTCATGGAGCTATGTCAATTCCTATACACTTACGTTTTGGCGGTTTTTGTTATTGGATTGCTCTTATTGCATGATTTATACAATTATTCTTATGACGAGCTTTCCATTGAAAGACCCATGTGTTCATATTTTTGTGAGTGTATGCCTTGTGAGCATTTGAATTAAAGCGTGAAGGATGTTAGTGCATGATATTGATACACTTAGGTTATATTACATTGTTAGTGCAGTATAATAGGCATCTTTCTTGTAACTTTCATGTCTTAACCTTGCATTGACTCATGTTAGAAGTTGAGTTGAGAATTACCTTGAGTGAGTTGTCATATGCCTTAATTGTTTTCTCTATCATTGATTATTTGAAATGAATAGATGTTTGTGGGTATCATCACTGCAAGTCCTCACGAGACATCACTCGTCTACTAAGGGTAACCTAGGGGTTTAAAAGCTTAATGCATAGGCTAAATGCATTCGTGACTTCTACGAAAGTGAAGATTATGTTTTTGGTTTTTAGCATTTTGCTAGGGACTAGCAAAAATCTAGTTGATGGGTGTGATTGTGCTTCAAAAGTGCAATTATAAGGCCTTAATTAGTACTTTGTTAGTATTAGTTTATGATTATATATGTCTTTTTAGTTATGTTTTGATATTAATTGAGTTTATAATGCTTTATGTAGGTTTTGAGCTTAAATGGAATGATTTCGAATGCAATTTAATCATAGGTTTTAAGAGATTGCTGCTAAGGTATAAGCTGCTGGAGGTGTGTGACAAGCTGTGAAAGCACGCAGAGCTGAAACTTTAAAAATTCATATCTCATGAACCAGAAAGGCTATTCAAGCCCATAATATATCAATTCTATATAACTTTTCGAGACCTACAACGTTCGTGAAGGAACCCAGCCCATTTGAGTACTCAATGGGAATCGTCCGTACGACTAATGACGGGATTTATAGATTAATTCACTTTTTTTAGTGGTAGAGAGTTTTAGTAGGTAGTAGAATAGGTTTAGGAGTTCTATGTTCTGAAGGAGGAAAAGAATACTAGGGTTTTTCTAGGGTTTTGGAAGGAGGAATCATCCAACCTTTGGAGGTTACGAATCTTTTTATCTTTCAAGGGAGCATCTTTAATCTTTAGTTTTTCTTTTTTTTGTTCTTATTGTGAATTCCATTTTCTATTTCTTTAATGCAGCATTTTATTTCTTTAATTATTATTTCCATTTTTGCAATCTTTATAATGCATTTTAGTAACTAAATTCGTTCTTGGTATGGGTTGAGAAAGTAACTAGCGTACAGGTAGATATTCAAGATAGTTATGTATTTTTCAAGATTTCAAGATCTTGGATCAAGATTCATTTTCTTGCCCATGAATATCTTCGAAAACAATATTCTAGATCACATCTAGCATGTATGTATAGACTGATTTGTAAGCAGGGATACGTATACCTAAAATTTTTTATAAGGATGTTGATTAAAACTGCATATATATTCCTATTAAGAGTACTTTAGAAATCTATTGTTCTTGATTAAGCTTCAAACATACCTTGTAGACAGGTTTATAAACTGGGACAGGTATGAATGTGACCCTAGTATGAACACTAGTAAATAACTGAACATCAACTCCAAAAGGGTAATCGAATCTTGAGTTTCTTTAATCAAAACTGTCTTGGGAACCTACTTGACCTTTTTATAATATTTGAATACATTCCTAAAAATTAGTTTAATTTTATTGTCTGATAATTTAGATCAATCATCTCCAACAAATGATTTTTATTTTCTTTTTGGAAACTTTCCTGCGATTTTAATTGATTCTAAGCTCGTTATTATTTTGTTCTGATTGTAGACCTTGCCAGATTAAGTTTATTTCTTGTGTTCTCTATGGATCAACCTTGGACTTATCGAGATATTATTACTGCATCACAACCGCACACAAGCGAATATAAATTGCACTATTCAAGAGTGATCATATGACCAGTGAGGATTTCAATCAAAGCATAAAAGGTTTGGGATTGCATAAGTGTGTTTCATTGGAGTTATTTAGCATGTTTCTTCACCCACACACTTGAACCTCTCTTTTGTATGTATGGTTGCATATTCTTGCATGTATTAGGAGTTAGGAGTGGCATCTAATGTTTACTTGAGTTGGATATGCATGGTCTCCTTATTCTTATCTCTAATTGCAATTCACAAAAGGATGTTTATATGGAAACTCTCACGAGACACCAGTCATCCACTAGGGGTAACCTAGGTGTTCAAAGGTTTGACGCATGGGCTAAATGTATCCGTGACTCCTACGAAAGTGGAGCCTATCTTTTATTTTTAGTGTTTTGCTAGGGACTAGCAAAATCTAGGTGGGAGGTTGTGATTACACTAAAAAAGTATAATCCTTAGTCCCTAAATAGCTTTAGTTAGTCTAAATAGATTGCTTATACTTTTGTTTTGACCTAATAATGCCCCTAACAATATTTAATAGCTTGATTTACAAGTTTTGAGCTTAAAAGGGATCAAAAGAAGCTTTGGGGGCAAAACGGTCAATTGACAGTGCGCAAGATGCAGTTAATCGTTCATATTGTTAACCAATTGTGCACACAGTATTTCCAACCGAGCACACGCTTGTAGAGAATGATCAAACTTCAAAAAGGGGTGTCTAGTGTAAAAGTTTCCATTGGAAGACCATGCGCACGGTGGAGCCAACCATGCACACGACCTACTTCTAAGCACCCCATTTTTGACCGCTCGGCAGTCTACACTCCGTCCAGACTTGTTTTCAAGTTATTGTGAGCATATTCCAATCGAAACCAATTCTCTAGGTCCAAATTCCGTCTTTCCATCGCTTCGCGAGCCTGTTAGGCCCAAATAGAGGCAAATTGACCAAAATGCCCTTAGGGGCATTGTCCTTTCCTTTCCATTTCCAAATCCCTCTCTCGAGACAGTTTATTCCTCGAGACGGTTCCAATCCAAGCACGTCTCTTCGGAGACGGTAAGACCCCTTTCCAATCCCACTCTCGAGACAGTTTATTCCTCGAGACGGTTCCAATCCAGGCACGTCTCTTCGGAGACGGTAAGACCCCTTTCCAATCCCACTCTCGAGACAATTTATTCCTCGAGACGGTTCCAATTCAGGCACGTCTCTTCGGAGACGGTAAGACCCATTTCCAATCCCACTCTCGAGACAGTTTGTTCCTTGAGACGGTTCCAATCCAGGCACGTCTCTTCGGAGACGGTAAGACCCCTTTCCAATCCCACTCTCGAGACAATTTATTTCTCGAGACGGTTCCAATTCAGGCACATCTCTTCGGAGATGGTAAGACCCCTTTCCAATCCCACTCTCGAGACAGTTTATTCCTTGAGACGGTTCCAATTCAGGCACGTTTCTTCGGAGACGGTAAGACCCCTTCCAATCCCACTCTCGAGACAGTTTATTCCTCGAGACGGTTCCAATTCAGGCACGTCTCTTCGGAGACGATAAGTCCCCTTTCCAATCCCTCTCTCGAGACAGTTTATTCCTCGAGACGGTTCGAGTAGCGAAACTACTCACAAAACCGTTAGAGTAACGGAAATACTCACAAATAGGTCGATATAGGGAATTGGCAACAAACCCCTGTGTCACGACGACCGCCGTTAGAGTGGCGGAAACACTTAAAACCCAGGTCAACATCAGTGTCTGTTAACCCACTTTAGTGAAAAGTGACTAAACTATCCTTTGGACCTTTTCCGAGACTTTCCGGTCAAGATGACCATTTTGCCCCTAGGAATCCGAATGCCCCGGGAACCACACCGGCTCTGGGTATCAAACCGGTAATGTCTCGAGAATACTTTTTATAGTATTCTCAACCTTCCTTTACCTTTCCGGATCATTCCGAGTCAGCTCTGGCTAACCCGGTACCAAATGACCTTTTCGCTCCTGGAGGGCCAGTCTCCTTCTTTGACCACACCGGCTCTGGGTATCAAACCGGTAACCTCCTGAGACTACTTTTTATAGTATTCTCAACCTCCTTTTACCTTTCCAGATCATTCCAAGTCAGTTCCGGCCAACCCGGTACAAAATGACCGTTTTGCCCCTGGTGGGCCGGTCTCCTTTTCCGACCACGCCGGCTCTGGGAATCAAACCGGCAACCTTTGGGAACATTCTAAATAATGTTTCCAGATCCCAAGTCTTCTTTCGGGACAGTCCGAGTTTGTCTCGACAGTTTCCCAGTCCGATTGACCGCTTTGCCCCTAAAGGCCCGGTCAACCTTTCCGACACATCTTGTCCTCACTTTTCAAGTCAAATACCTCCAGGACACTATTTTAAGTGTTCTTGCTCCTTTCCGGACTTCCGGGTCATTCCCAGCTCCTTCAAATCATTCCCGGACTTTCCGGAGCCACTCCTAGTGAAGCTAGGCTAAAAATTGCATGGTAGTCACTAGTACAGGCGCCTAAATCTAGTCAAAGATACGTTGCTTGCCGACCTTAATAGTTTCCTAATTGGCTGGCGCCACTACTAGTGGCACCAAGCCAATATTTGGCCTGGCGCCACTCCTAGTGGCGTTTGAAGGAATTTTGGCTTAGCGTCACTGCAACAGGCGCCAATATTGTCCAACCTCTATAAATACAGAGCCTCATTCAACGTGAAAGGGGTCTGCAAACTTAACCTAAAAATCATATATTTCGATATACAGAGCTCGAGCACCTCCAAAACCCTAGTTCCTTAAGTTTTCCAAACCCTAGCCACCCTACACAAACCCTAGCCTCCTATACACTTATACACTCCCCCATACACTCATACACTAGCCTTCAACCATCCTTTGAAGACTTGAAGAGCTGTCATCTAAAGCTTGAAGACAACTCTTGAAGGTTAAAGAAGAAGATCAAGACAAAGACTGAAGATTGAAGACAAGCAAGGCGCGCAAAATAAAGAAGACATACGGTAGGTTTTCTATTTAAATTTTCGCACTTCCCCCCTCTCTCTTCTCTCTCCTAACCCACTTGGGTTTTCTCTATTTTAATCCCCCATCTCTTTCCCCCCCCCCCTTTCTTTGCATGCTTGAAACAAGGGGATTCCCGGTCCATGTGTAGGATTGGGCTATTAGAGAGTCACCGTGTCGGGGGCTTTCTTCTAGTCTAACCAAAGACCACGTGGGTCCGGCCCCCTTGATTATGTGGTGAAGCCTTAACCTTGTATGTTCACGACCCCAAATTGCATTGTGCATATCATAGTCTTGCATCTTCCAAAAACCGTTTTCAAAGTTGTTTTTCAAATCGTTTTCAAACTTGTTTTCAAAATTGCATCAAAATCTCTTTTTCAAAAACTTGTTTTCAAAACCACAATTCTAGGGTGATTCTAGCCTTTCCATGGCTAGGGTTGCTTTAGAAAAGTGTTACATTAAAAGTGACCTTTTTGGTCTATATTTTCAAATCTTATTGTTTTCCAAAACCACTTTCTTAAAGTGGTTCTAGCCGTCTTATGGTTAGAATCGCTTTAGGAAAGTGAGACGTTTTCATACTTTCCAAAAAACTCTCTCTTCAAGAATCTCTTCCTAAAAATCTCTTTTTCAACATACTTTCCTAAAACTCTCCTCTTCAAAATTTTTTTCAAAAACTCCCTTCCAAAATCTATTTTTCAAAACTCTCTTTTTCAACTCCTCTCCAAAATCTTTTCCTCAAAATTCACTTTCTAAAAACATTCCCTAGATTCACCTTCCTAAAAACTCTCTCCAAAAACCTTTCTAAAAAACTCTCTTTCCAAAATCTTCCTTCTAGAAATTTCCTCTCTAGGATTTTCTTTCTAAAATCTACGTTTCTAAAAACACACTTTCCAAAACTCCTTCTCTTTAAAATCTTTTTCCAAAAACTCCCTCTTCAAATTCACTTTCCAAAAGTTCCTCCCTAGGATTCCCTTCTAGAAAACCTTTGTTTCTAAAAACGCACTTTCCAAAAACTCTTTCCTTAGAGCCCAAGTCAAGCCCTAGAACCCACAATTAGGAAACCCTAATTTTCTTTCCAAAAACATGGTTTTCAAACTTTACCCCAAACCTAAGTTTCCAAAACCTCTTGTTTTCACATCCAAACGATACACGTTTCCAAAACCTTTTTTTCTATGTCAAAACTATAATTTTTCAAAACTAGGGTTTCTAGAATCTCCCTTTCCAAATCCTTGTCAAATCAAATCTTTCCTTTAAGAAACCAAATCCAATCTCCCCATTTAGGAAACTAAATCCAATCCTCCGTTTTTGGAAACAAATCTCAAACCTTTCCTAATTCAACTTCTTCCTAATTTTCTACCTTCCTAGACCATAAGTTTCCTAAACCTAAACTCTAAATCTTTCTTTAAATTTCAAAATCCAACTTTTTCCTAATTCAAATCCTTCCTAAACTTCCACTTTCCTAAACCTTAAGTTTCCAAAACTTGAACATAAAACTCTTTCCTAAAATTCTAAAATTCAACCCTTTCCTAATTTAACCCCCTTTCTAAATCTTAACTTTCCAAATTCAAGTTTTCAAAACCTTTCCTAAATTCAAGCCTTTCCTAATTTCAAGACTTTCTAAAATTCAAAACTTCAAACTTTCTAAAAAACTTTCTAAATTTCAAATCTTTCTAAAATTCTAAGCTTCCTAGATTCAAAACTTTCTTAAGTTAAATCTTTCTAAACCCAAATCTTTCTAAATTCTAAACTTTCCTAAAACTTCAACTCTTTCCAATTTCAAAACTTCCTTGTTCCCAAAGCTTTCTTATTTTCAAAACTTCCTTGTTTTTCTAAACTTTCCTACTTTCAAAACTTCCCTTTTTCGAAACATTCCAAAATTCAAAACTTTCTTAACTTGAAACTTTCTAAATTCTAAGTCTTTCCTAAACTAAACTTTTCCTAATTCAAAACATTTCTAAATTCAATACTTTCCCATTTCAAAACTTTTCAAAAAAATGAAACTTTCCAAAAATAACACTTTCCTAATTCGAAACTTTCCTAATCCAAATCTTTCCTAAATTCCAAGTTTTCAAATCTTTCCAAATCTAACATTCCAATCTAATCTTTCTTAATCTCAAGTCTTTCCTAGGTCTCCTATCTTTCCTAAGTCTAGATTTCCTAAACCTCCATCTTTCCACAACCAAGTCTTTCCAAAATCAATCTTTCCAAAGCAAGTCCAATCTTCTCAATTTCAATTTCCAACCTCCTTTTCTAATCTCAAATCAAACCCAATTTTCAATTCAATCTCTTTCTTCCAATCCAATCTCTCTCTTCCTTCCAATCCAATCTCTCTCTTCAAATCAAATCTACTTTCAATCGGATTCCGGTCCGAACTACGACTGACCTGATTCCCCCAAAGGGATACGTAGGCAACCTTCATAGGTGCAGTCACAACACTTTTCAAACTTTCAATTCTACCCTCATGGGTGCGGTTTCCAAAATCTTTCCAAATCTCAAATTCCAATCTATTTTCAAAATTCCAATTTCAAAATTTCTAATTTCAAATTTCTATTTTCAAATTTTCAAACTTTCCAATTTCAATTCCATCTCTTCAAATCTATTTTCAAATCAAATTAATTTCAAAACAATCTCTTTCCAAATCTATTTTTCAATTCTCTTAACTTGCACTTACATATCACGCATCATGTTAGTTTTCAAGCATTGTTTTTCAAAGTGGATAGGATTGGCCAATAATTAGTTGGAGACTCTCATAGGTGAATTTAGGGTAGATTGACATGTAGGTACCGAAAGGGCGGGGTAGGGTGATAGCTTAGTGCGTCTTCCCTACACGTAACTAACCTCCGAACCTAGATCACTGATTTCAAAAACCAAAAGGAGTTATTTTTCCAAAAAGGGCTAAATATTTTCCAAAGGTTGCCAAACAACCTGTTTTCCTAAAAAAAACCCTTTCTTGAGGATGTTTTCCAAAATCATTTTCCAAAATCCCTAAGTGTAGTCTTCGGATTATTCTTAGTTTTTAGGTGACCTAACTCACCTTAATCAAGTTAGGTGGCGACTCCGAATCTTTTTCAAAAGCCCTTTATTCAAACCAATTTTTCAATTTAAACCTAGTCCCACTCATTCTTCTAGGAGGGTGAGTTCTAACGAGAGAGTACAGCATTTTTCCCACTTGTGTGAGTATTCCTCGGGTGCGAAAAATCTGGGCGCGACACTACTGAGCGTCTGTTCTATTTTTGCCTATAAATCAAATTTTTGTTGATGTAATTGGGAATCTCAGCTATTTGTACATAGTTTCTCTTAGATATAATCAGTATTAGAGAGCATTGTAAAGAGAGAATAACATTTTCATAGCTTTTCTTGCATTTTCTCTCACTTTCTTTGTATCTAAACATTAGTTTCTTTGTAAATTAATTCAAGATCTTTTAAGTTTATTGTATTTCTACCATGGATTCAAGTAGCTAAACCTATCCTTAGGTACAATTGTGAAGATCAATCAAGGATCTTCAAGGGCTTTCAATAGAGGTATATAGATTTCATTGATTTATCTAAAATTCTCTCTAATTCATCTTAATTGGCTGTAGATCTCTTTGAAAACCTAGGTTCATAATTTCATTCGGTAATTTTTACGCACAATTACACAATTGGTATAGGGATTGCACAAATCTATGGTTTGAATCTGTAACTCTTTCAACTGAACACTAATCTATTCTCAATTAATTGTGAATATAATGTTTTATGGTATAAATCTTTTAATTTAAGGATCCATGGAGTGATTGTTAATTTGAGTTATAAATTCCTCTATTGAAACTTTTTTTGTGAATTGGTTGATTGAAACAATTGTATTCAAACCTCTTTAATAGCATTTAACTCTAGTTTTAATTGCTCTCATTAGTTATTAATTACTTTGCATTAGTTTAGTTAACTCAATCTCTCAAACAACAAATAATTTTTTTATCTATTTTTGGTCCAATTCCCCTTCATTTTGCAATTCAATTTTGTTCAGTTGAGTGTTAGTTAAGTGCTATATCATATTGATTTCGATATCTAAAAAAATCGACTCCAGTACTCACCAAATTTATACTTTAATCGCGACATTCGTTCTCTTACAAAAACTTAACATATAACATTTTAAGAAACAATTTATCACTTCCCTTATCCCATCATCCAAGTAAGCAGCTGATGCAAAATTTGTGTGCATTTGGATATGCCATGCCAAGGCATCAACTTCCTTTGAGCATTCAAGATTTGACAGGTGGCAAAAGTGCATGTACTGAAAAATCATTAAATGTATCAAGTCATTCATTCTTCACTTGCCGTAAATGTAGTAGAGTCTCGTATTAAGTGAGTCCAAACACGTTCACCCGATCCATCTCAAAATCTACTTAATAAAGGGATCCAATACATTTAGTAGAGGTAGACCATAAATAAAGTAGCACTCCAAAAGTACCGAAAATTCTCCTAGAAGAAATCAAAATCAAAAGTGTTTGATAACTTCAATTCACACTGTGATTTGACTCGTCAAGAATATTCTACACAATACCATAAAGCATAACTGGTTACTTGCATAACTCATTCATTAAGAATCATATATATATTTATATATAAAAGTTATATTTGCTCCTATAATTTATCTCTCTATTACGTGGCGCTCTAAATACTTTTATATTTTTAAAATATCATGTTATAGAGGCAATTTATTAAATAATTATTAAAGTTATTAACAATTGGTTAAATAACTATTAATTGACCACACTATTAATTTTATAAAATATATATAAGATAATATGGGAATAACTATTAAAAATAAGATACTAAAAGGAAAAAAAAAATCAGGACTCCAGAAAAATAAATTAATTGTAGGATTTGTGGTTTACAGACAGTTATGACGTCATAAATCAGAAAAAAAAGGAGCAAAGCATAATAGTTAGCAAATCAATGATATCACAAGTTTTTGGATTTTATTAAAATATGTGTATCATTGTCAGATTGAAATAAAATACCTAAAATTCTAAGATTAAGTAAAAAAAATAACTTAATCAATTGACTGTGATTAATTAAAGCACCATTAATTTTTTCTTTCAAGTAGAGTATTGAAAAAAAAAGTTTTATTGCAACTAACTCATCTGAGTTTTTTTATTTTTCACAACATTATATTACCATAAAACAAATTAATATTGTCAAAATTTAAATTGTATACTTAATCATTTTGAATTTTAAATCAACTACTTACAACTTATATATACAATCACTTTTCTAAATATTTCTTATCTATCCTTTTATGGTAAAAAATAATAATGGTATGCAAATAGTTGATTTTGAAGAATTCTTATTCTCCTTGCATTGCACGGGTGAATACCTAGTTCATTTCTTAAACATTAAGTGTACAATAGTTACAATAAGAACACTCAGTGTACAATGAATTTATGTATACATCCAAAACATGTTATGCTTTTATCAACTTAAAGACAGCGTAGTGAAATTCAGGTTGCCATAGTCAATCAACTTCTCTCTCTCTCTCTCTCTCTCTCTCTCTCTCTCTCTCTCTCTCTCTCTCTCTCTCTCTCTCTCTCTCTCTCTCTCTGTGTGAAAAAAGTAAATGTTGGGTAGGTTTTGATATTACCAATTTTGTGTTTTTAACACGCGACATTTTCAATAAGAACATTATCAGACGCAATACGAAAGATAATTAAACTAACAACATTATGGTAACTTTTTCTTTTTAAAGAAAAAACATTGTGGCTAGAATATTTCAAGCTCTTTATTAAGAGAACTTATTGATAATAACTTTTATTCACCAGTTAAGAATTCTCACATTAAACCCAAAATTGACATAATAGAAATTTATGTCAATGAGGAAACTCTCTTCCCAAAAATTTTCATGGTAGAAGGTCAATTGTTTATGCACCGAAATGAATTATGTAAGTTGAGAACTCGTCTGTTTGATGTTCTCGTGCTAGAAGGTGAATTGTTAGGACTAGAAACCATCAAAGAGGTCCAAGAGATCAAATAAATTTATACGTTAGTGGTCGAGGGCGAAGAGACAGATGTACCAAACTTGATATACTTCTCGGGTGAACTTTACCAAACTTGCCACATTATCAGAAGAACCTGAAGGAATTCAAGATTTTTCAAGAGAAGAATAATAAGTTGCTACAAAAGAGCTTGACCAGAGAGTGAATGAGCCTCTATTCCGTACCAGACTTACTGACACCAAAGGATGCGAATTGGCGGAGGTGTGTCAATAGCAGAACAACCAACAAGATCAGGACATACAAATTTAAGGTACCTCAGTTAGATGACTTGCTAGATAGGCTGGGAGGACCAAACCTGTTTTTCAAGATAGATTCATTGGAAGAAGGGCTGCTATGAAATTTGTATTTGTCCTTACGACGAATGGAAAACAACTTTTAAGACATGAGGAGAACTATATCAATGGCTAATGAATCAAATTCAGGTTGTCCAACTCAATCCAACACCTTCATCCAGCTCATGAATCAGGTATTCCAGCCCTTAATCGAAAATTTTGTTCCATGTGTTGGCAATATTATTGACCTAGAAAGCAAACCAAGAGGGTGGTTTAAAATTTATGCCTCAATTAGACCAAGATTTAACTTTCAAGCAAATATAATTTGAACTAAAACTGTATAATTCCAATAAACAAACTGAAAAACAGAAATCAGAAGATTCAAACAAAATTTCTGAGAGCTAGTTTTAATTGCAGGGACAAAAAAAACAAACAAACAAACAACAAACTCAAACAGAAATAAGCAAACTCAAATGCAAATTAACTTGAGAGAGTTGATTTTCTGAGGAGAGATCTAATTTCATGCTATTATGTTTTTCTGAAGAGGAGCCGGAGCAGTCATTGAAATGAGACCTAGAGTACGATGAGATTGCCTCACTAATCTCACTCGTTGAAGAAGCATCACTTCTCTGCACGGAGGGCTGATGCAGTGAGAGCGACAATGACAATCTGCAACCACCAGCCTGTTGATCTTCTGCATGTCCATTTCCAGGGTTATAGAATTTGCACCTTTTTGATGATGAACATTCTTGATCTTGCTTAGCAATCTGTGAAGCGAACAGTTTCATGAACCCAAAAATGAAGAGAACAAAATGCATGACTGGTGTAACAATATCTTGGAGCACTAATTCTTTTATTTTGAATGTTGGGGTTACAGTATGCCCACATGGACACATATATATATATATATAGTATATATATATCACCTTGATAAGGAGATAATAAGATATTCTTATTGGATTTAAACTTCTAGAAAATAAAAGATAAATGGGTCTTATCTTTATCATGGTGTATATATGTTATATATAAATTGTATTAGAAAAATAACTTAGTATTATCAGATTGCTCACTCTCTCTCTCTCTAGATTACTCTCTCTTTCTCTAGTTCTCTCTAAGGTAACCATCTAAGAGCTTTAGGATTTGATACGTATGTTCTTCATATTAGACTCTTGTAGCCCTCTATTATACGGTGAGGAAGACACTTAGGAGATTTCAATTCATTTGTGGTGCATTGTATGTGTTGCATGAAGAGCTCATAAAACAAGTAAGACGATCCGTATATCGTATTGTTATCCACATAAGATATTCCGTATACCCTATCCACGATATTTTCCTACATTAAACATGGTAGATTAGCGCAAACTTAAAATTTTCAATGGTACTCAATATCAAACTCAAACCAGAAAACATTTTCGATTCTTCTGGGTAATAGTCATGACAAACACATACCATAGAGTGGAAAATACAAGACCATATTACGTGATGGAGGAGGTGGCCTACTACAGTCAGGGCGTTTTTGTTGCTCTATGTACATATATTATATATATACATACTGTAAGAGCGCTGCTCTCTCTCTCTCTCTCTCTCTCTATATATATATATATATATGTATTGTACTGCTCTAACGCATTAAAGGGCCGTCTTGGACTTCATTTTGGATCCCTGTTTATCAAATATAGAGTGGAACTAGAGTCTTAATAGATTTTACCAGTCAAACATCGTGGCATTATCCACAGGAACAAATCCATTGAAGTACTTAGCAAAGAAAAACTTAAAGCATAGGCACCATGACCAGAAGTGTGTTGGAACGCCGCAATTTAGTCATTTAGTATGTTTCTTCTGATAAACATGAACTTAGTTTTAAAAAAATGTTTGTGCTGTATTCGAAAAAGTGAACAGAACCTAACTTCTACCAACTACTAGGTGTGAAACCTTGCAACTATTTCGTCTACATATTTTCCTACCAACCAAACAACTTTAGGGGAAGAAAAAATATATTTTATAACTGCAATCCGTGAGAAAATATTTATGAAAAAAAGTAGAAAAATCCCCATGCAGGGGCCAGCTATTTCTCATTCAATGAGGCCAAACTAGCATAACGGTAAAGCATAAAGGTCCTAAGGTCCTACTAATTAATATACAAAGAAATGCCAACGTAAAACGACAAATAAAAAATGAGTATTATAAACTGTCCTATTAAAACAAAAGTTGTATGATAAAGACTTGGAACCCATAGAGAGATTATACTGTTTTGTCTACTATACTTTTTTTCGATCATTTCTTTTCTTCTCTCCTTTTTTTTTTTTTTTGTTCAAACTCATACCAAAGGATACATATCCAGTGGTCAAGGGAGCATATTCTGGAAGTTGAAAGTTGTCATGGAAAACCAACCAGAAATTTTATTTTTGAGCGGCCAAAATAAAAAAAATTTGAATTTTTTAAGGTTTGAGGTAAGATTTTATAAATTTTTTTATTTTTGGAGGATGGCAATACACAATTTTGTTATCACGAATACATAAATTTATGGAATCTAAACATGATTTTGTCAAAATAAGGGGGCTAGAGGGAGAGAGAGAGAGAGAGAGAGGCTAATGGCTATTGTACCTTAAGTAAATCAGATTCCTCCAACGCATCTGCATAGGCAAAGGGATTGTTGCGGTTGTAGAGTAGATCATGTGGCAGAGAGAAGGCTGTGGATATTGGAGACGCCTCATGAGTCTGCCATCTGTAACCACTCTCCTCCTCCTCCTTTATTCCACTTTTCTCAGATATAGTCACAGTATAACCGTGAAAACAGTACGGATTCGTGACTGTCTCACATATATTTTGGCTGCATTGCAGGTTCCGTTTCTCTGGCATCAAACTCATCGTCTCGATTCGAGCTCTGAGGAATAATAGCCAACAAAAAGAACATCAAGGAAGAGAACTAAGATGCAAACAACATCAGAAACAGTAAAGACAAATGCGTGTGTAAATGGGATCCTTTTTGTTTCCGGGCACAACCTTTCTTGAGATTTGGTTATGAAACAAATAAGGATATTAATGGCTAAGGCTAAGCTCACCTTTTTGTAGGGAGAGGACTGTAGATGAAGTGAGAATCCCATTCTTCAATGGACTTTAAAGATAAATGGTAATAGACATCGTTTTTTTGATCAACACACCCATCATCATGATGATCTTCAAAAGATTGTTTCCTTTGCTGGTTGGAACTCCCATCTGTTGTTATTGAGATTTGAGTCAAAACACAAGCACACACAACACAAAGGTGTTAAAAGCCAAATGGGAGGTAGCATTTAACAAGGCTCTGATTCAAAACAAAACATAAAAAAACTTCCAGAAAACCATGCACAAAAAAATTAGGGTTGTGGATTTCATAAGAAATGCCAATATTAGAAGATTAAAAAGGAAGGTGGTTTTATTCTGTGCTCTCTCTATTTTGGCTACGGAACAACTTTATTGGGAATGAGAAAATAAATGAGGTGAGGAAGCAACTCATTTCCAAAACATGTTGAATATGTGATTACATGAACTTTGATTTGGGACAAGAATGAATACTAATAGAGGAAACCATGTTCAGAAAAACTCATGTTGGATTTAATACAAATTCCTAGTGCAGAGATGGGTTTCTGGTGGTTGAGAAAATCATTTCAGTTCTTGCACAATAACACATTAAACTGCGTGTATATATATACACACACTGTAGATATGTGAACAAAAACGGGATGTCAAACTTTGGATACCTTGTCTGCTCAGATCAGTCTTCATGCTCCTGTACATCTGATTGGAACAAAAAGTAAAAACATTCATTACTTATTTTTAAATGGAGGCAAAATTGAACCTTAAGCCATCAAATGAAGGAATTTATAGGTTAGCAGAAATGAAAGAAAAACCAACCTGGAGATGGCTTTTGACATGTGAAATGGTGAGTCCACCCACATCCATCAACTGAAGAATCAGCTTTGGCGTTGCTTCTACAAAGTGAAAAGAACAAAAGGCCAACATCCATATAGTCAAGAACTCAGGGAATAAAGAAATCAAAGCCAAGAAAAGAAAAAAAAAAAAAAAAAATTGTGGGGGGGGGGGGGGGGGGGGGGGGGGGGGGGGGGGGGGGGGGGGGGGTGTTGTTGGGGTGGGAGGGGGAGGGGTATAGTCGCCCAACAAAAACTAGAGAGTAAAGAATAAGAACTCGCAGCATGATCAAGAACACAAATGAAGAAAGAAACTAAAGACCAAAACCATGAAGTCTAGAGAGAGAAACATGGACTACTAACTGTCTTGACCACCAAGCCTGTCAATAGCATGAACAAAACAGTGATGAAGATGAGGAGTCCATCTCAAACGAGGCACCTTCGATCTTATATACTGTCTCACTGCTCCATTTCTTCCACCACTACCCATCTTCCTCTCTCTATCTTCGGCCCTGTTTGCTTCTCCAAACACCTCTCGAATATCGAAATGGCCCAAAACCTCTTCTTTTCCCTTCTTGATGAAGTTCTACGACCTACGCCTTCCCCAAACCTTTTCTATACTAGTCCTAATCAACTATAGCCTCTCTTTGTTTATCCTCTCTGTAAATTATTTTTGAGTTCTGATCATCTGCTTCTGTTCTACCCCTGCACAGCGAAATTCTCATCACGAGCTTCTGATCTGTCTCTTCTCCCCACCGTATCATTACAAATACAACTGCCTTCTGCTGCGCTGCTGCTTTGACCCTCCTCTCTCCTCTCTCTCTCTCTAGAATCGTAATTCTCTCTTGTTTCTCTCCTCTAGAATCCTATTACGCCAACGTCGTCATGATCACTAAAGCCGATGAAGAATTTATATGTAATTTGTCGTGTAATGTTATATAAATATTAAATTTTATTATAAAAATAATATAATTAAATAATAATTATTTATTTTATAATAAAATATTTATTAAATAACACTTAATTATAATAATATTACTGTTATATTATTTTTGTAAAAATTTTTATATAATTTTTATAAAAGGATAGCATTTTCGGTCCTTCAAATAATGAAACAAAATACAGTGAGCTCGCGACCCTGCATGACTGTACCAAGCGTATGTGGCCGCCCTTCATATTGACAATTTTACCCCTCTTATTTCATATTAAGACGTTTAGGCACTTGTACCGTTGTACGTACTTACATCCAGTAGGGCTATGCCCTACAGGGTTGGGTAATTTGGACTTCGGAATTGAGATTGCCTTCAATTAAGAGGGTATTTCTATCTCCAAGCTAGAGATTAGTTTAGTGGTTAAAACTTAACGGTAAGAAGTTTGTTCCTTCTAAATTTTTAGGATCAAAATCTCTTGAGTACAATTATTTTTTTATAGTCATTTTCAAAGTTTTTAATCTAATAATTATTTAATTTGTCTGGGATAAAAAATTGCACAGATCTCAAGATTAATTAAGGTACACATGAGTTGGTTCGGACATCCGATTAGCCAAAAAAAAAAGGGACCATGTCAAAATGGCTGACTAAATTTGATGACGGTAAAGAGAAGAAAAAGTTGTTTGTACATTAATTAAATCATATAAAGCAATAAAAATACAATTAAATTATATTAGCCAATAATGTAAAATATATTGTCCTACTAATATATAAATGGAGAAGATCGTAGGGGTCTAAAATGTTCACTATACCAAAATTATTCCAAAACAAAGATGTTTACAAAGTGATAATGGAGTGAATTTGTGCGTCTTTCCCAACCCCTGGTGCAACTTGTTGGGGGGATGAATCCCCTTGCCTGGAGTACTGGTGTAGTGCCTGTCAAAGACACTCCGATGCTAAAGTTAGGTCCGAGAAATATAGACAGAATAGCAGTATTTAGGGTAGTGGAAAATTGTACCTTCCTAGAGGTGATGACTGTCCTTCTTCTAGGAGTGTTAGCTTGAATCGTGGGCACCTTCATAGGTTAGTCAATCGTGCCCCCAGTCATGTCTCCCACCTCGTGGAGATGTATCGTGCCTTAATTTTAGGCTCCTTGGACCATGTTCCCGCTTGTGGGAGAACCGTTTCAATCATGGGATCGTGGGGGCTAATCACTAGGGGAGAATCTCGGAGTATCTTTATGGTGGCGCCCAGTGTATTGCTGGAGCTCTACCGCTCCGCCTGTTAGCAGACTTGACCGGGAGGGGAAGAGGAGGCCTGGTCTGGGAATGTGAGCCAAGCTGGTCTGGTCTACCCTCAAAGGGGCCGACCAGCTGTACTTGTATTATTTGTGTTATTAGATGCCCCCAATTCCCTTGGCAGCCCAGGTCAGCCTATGGGAATTTCAAAGATCAGCCTATGGGGATTTCGAAGAGTCACCGGACGCCGTCGAACAGGCGCATTTATGGCGTAGCAGAACCGCCATGATTACTACGCCAGGTGAATCGACGCGACCATTGGTCTTTCTGCCACGTGGCCTCATGCGGTTGGCCCCGTATACCGATTGGACGTCACCCACATTGTCTGTACGAATTGAGAACCTTGAGCCGATCCACACCGTTGATTTCAAATAAAGGGGGCCTATAAAACCTTGGCGGTTCGCCAAAAGGAGCCCCTTATTCTGCACATTTCTTCCCAGTCATACAATCGAGCTTGTCATCCCCCTTCTTTCACCGTTCTTCTCACTATTGTTGGTTGTTCGGAGAGGTTTCAGAATTCTCCCTCGTCTTCATGCCCATCAAGGTACGTTGTGCTCGTGTTTATGTTTTGGCTCCTGCAAAAAGCTATTTGGTACTACGAGTGGAGGGTTAGGGCCTCATATCCCCTAGGGTTTGTAGGTAATCCTCTCTTCGTCGAGTTGGTATACTGGGGTGTTCTTGAGGCATCCAAAGCGGTTTTTGAAACTCTCCGAGAGATTAAGGACCCTAGGATCATGAACCCACTGCCAATCGACCTATCGAGCGGCTCTGAGCGTGCCGCCTCCATGGACCTAGATAGGGTAAAACCAAACGAGGCGTCCAATGCCTCGGTGAATTATTCTGGGGCAGACCTTGAGGAGATTACCCAAGAAATGAGGCCTAGAAGGGCAAGGAGCCCAGTGGCCATTGTAGACACCTTTGAGGGTGCTTCTAGGGTAGAAGCTGTGAGGGAGGGACCGTCCTCTGACGCAAACTATAGACACGAGGCCAAGCACCTAGCTTCTATTCTAGACGGGGCGAAAGTAAGAAAGCTTTGGTCGGCTTACCAATTTCCGGCCTACATGAGCTATAGAGTCCTGGAGGAGGGGGACAAGGTATGTCTTCCCCGCCCTGGTGAAGTCACAATGTATGAAAGTGCACTGACGAGTGGGCTAAGGTTTCCAATTACTCCTCCCATTAGGGGAGTCCTGAGCAGAGCCGGGTTAGCACCTGGACAACTCATGCCCAACTCGTGGTGCATACTGGTGGCTTGTACAGCCTTGTGGCAGGCCGCCACTAATAGGGAAGAGGTCCTGACCCCCGAAGACTTCTTCTACTGTTATAAGATCACGGAGAGTGAGAGCCCGGGTTGGTACTACTTCTCAGCTCGGGATGGTCAGCCCGTTATGATCACTAGCCTCCCAATCTCCCACAAGCGTTGGAAAGAGAAATACTTCTTCGTTTATGGCGAAGGCATGGAGATCGCCCACTGTGAAGATGTTACTGACCAGACCCCTCGCATACCCAGACAGTGGGGAAGACCAGGTAGGAAGGGTAAGCGCTTTATGTGCTCATACTTAGGTCTGCTTAAGATAGTGGTCTGACTGTCGTTATACCTATTCTTTGCTCAGCACGTCTTCCTATGTTGGAGGACGAATCAAGGAAGGCTTGGGTATCGAGGGTAAGGGAGCACCCGGTCAAGCTCTGGGCACCCCTAGTATCTGGTGAGAGTTTGGCAGTCTATCTTTTAGGTCCAAACCCTTCCGTCGAGGCCCTTCGCGCTGAGAGGAGTGAGTCTAGTCTATTTTCTTGTCTCCGCCTTCTTGATGCAAGGGTACTAACTTCTAACTCTATTTTGCAGGACAAGTACACAACATGGACTTCGACAAGAGGAACATGGAGCCTATTGCGAAGAAGAAATTTGAGGAGATGGAAAGGGCGAAGGCTACCGGGGAAAGGCCAAGTAAGTGCCCACGACCAAGCCATGTGGGGAAGGCGACCGAGCCACAATCTGATAGAGCTCAAGGGGACGCCCCTCCAAGGAGAGGAAGGGCCGTCTCAATCAATCAGGCGCCTGGCCAGTCCTCCATGCCTGGGGTCACAACACAAGCCCCTGCCATTGCAGCGAATTAAGCTCAGTCTCCTTCAGGTCAGCAAGGCGAGCCTTTGATAGTGGAGGATGTCCAAGCTGCTTGGGAGCTAATGCAGAAGTTCATCAGCCTAGACAATGTGAGCCCCATTGCTGAATGGTCTAATGGCCAGCTGATGAAGAGCATGAACCATGATGCTCTTAAGGTGAGCGAATTTTACCCCTCCTTCATAATTGTTTTGCCTCTATGTTGATCTGTGGTTCCTCTTTTATAGCTCCATGTCAAGGCCCTCTGCTTGTCCACTCGTTTAAAGGCGAGGACGAGCAAGAGCACAAAGAAGGGCCAAGTCATCGAGTCCTTGACCAAGACCATAAGTGGTTTAGAGAAAAAGGTCAAGGACACTGAGGAGGCCAAGTCAATTGCTGAGGCAGAGAAGACTGCCCTATTGGATGAGTCGGCAGACTTAAGGAAAAAGGTTGATGCGTTGACCTTTGACGCCCAAACCTTTGATGCGGTCAAGAGCTCCCTGACCTTGAGGGTGACTGAGCTAGAGGGGAAGCTTAAGGTTACCCGAGAGGCGGTTGTGGAAGAGTTCAAGGCTGGGGCATCCTTCCAAGAGGAGGTTAACAAAGCATATATGGAAGGCTTCGTTGATGCCAAGGTTGCGGCGAATAAGTTTTTTCCTAACCTGGACTTCTCTGCTCTGAGGCCAGCTGATGATACTGTTTCGCAGGCCCCTGGCGAGGAAGACCAGACTCCTGCTGCAGAGGTTAAGGATGACGCCCAGCCTTAATCCCTTTGTAATAGCACACAGCAATCTTTTTTTTTTTTTTTTTCGTAATCTGCTTTTGATCAAATGGAAAGTTTGCCTTTATCAGCTGTGTTTTTGTGTCTGAATGCTTGTGATCAATGGTTGGCATAAGTTCTGACTAACCCTAAAGGGGTTTATTAACCTGGTCAGCTTGGGCGATCTGGCCAATTAGGCTTGGTGACTTTGGTGCCATTAGGCTGGTCTGGTCAATCTCGTTGAACGGCCAACTGGGCTTGGTGGCCTAGCTGCCCTTTGGCTGTCCTGGTCAGTCTGGGGGACTGACCAGTTAGGCTTTGCGACCTTGGCTCCATTGGGCTAGTCTGATCAATTAAAGGACTGACCAGCTTGTCTTGTAGGCTCGTGGCCTTTCGGCTTGTCCGGTCAGTCTAGGGGACTGACTAGTTGGGCTTAGCCTTGTGGCCTTTCGGCTTGTCTGGTTAGTCTAGGGGACTAACCAGTTGGGCTTAGTAGCATTGTGGCCTTTTGGCTTGTCTAGTCAGTCTAGGGGACTAACCAATTGGGTTTAATAGCCTTGTGGCCTTTCGGCTTGTCCGGTCAGTCTAGGAAACTGACTAGTTGGGCTTAGTAGCCTTGTGGCCTTTCGGCTTGTCCAGTCAATCTACGGGATTGACCAGTTGGGCTTAGTAGCCTTGTGGCCTTTCGGCTTGTCCAGTCAGTCTACGGGACTGACCAGTTGGGCTTAGTAGCCTTGTGGCCTTTCGGCTTGTCTGGTCAGTCTAAGGGACCAACCAGTTGGGCTTAGTCACCTTGTGGCCTTTCGGCTTGTCTGGTTAGTCTAGGTGACTAACCAATTGGGCTTCAAAAATCCTGGGAGACGTCGGTCATTTTGGAAGGCCTCGAATAACAAACATTTCATTAAAAGAATGCTAATTACATCAAACATAGTATTTTCTCAGGTGTTCAGCATGCCAGGGGTTAGGAAGCTCTTTGCAGTCCATTCTGGTTAGCCAGTAGGTTCCTTTCCTGGAAAACCCTTTGACTGTGTATTGCCCTTCCTAATTCGACCCGAGTTTGCCATCGCTGGGCCTTCTGGTAGACTGATTGACCCTCTTGAGAACCAAATCTCCTGCTTTGAACGCCCTAGGTTTCACTTTGGCATCGTGATACCTGCGTATCCTTTGTTGATAGGCGGCTATTTCCACGGTTGCTTGCATCCTTTTCTCTTCAAGTAGGTCTAGGCTCACCTCTAGGGCCTCGTTGTTGGCCTTTGCCTCGAAATGTTCGACCATGGGACTGTGTAGGCCTATCTCTACTGGGATGACCGCTTCAGATCCAAAAGTTAGGGAGAAAGGGGTGTGTCCTGTTGCAACCCTTTCTATTGTTCTGTAGGCCCACAAAATATTGGGAAGCTCCTCCGCCCATAAACCCTTTGCCTACTCCAGCTTTGCCTTGATGCTTTTGAACAGGGTTTGGTTGGTGACTTCAACCTGGCCGTTGGCTTGGGGGTGCTTTGGGGAAGAGAAATGGTGGCTGATCTAGAGGTCTGAACACATTTGACCAAACTGACCGCCTTTGAACTGTTTCCCGTTGTCTGTGATAACTACCTTTGGGATGCCGAACCTATATATGATGTTTTTCCATAGGAAATTCTTCATTTTCTGCTCAGTGATTGTGGCGACCGCTTCAGCTTCTGCCCACTTTGTAAAGTAATCAACCGCTATCACCATAAACCTAGTCTAGCCCTTCCCCAAAGGCAGAGCCCCCACTATGTCTATCCCCTATTGGGCGAAAGGCCATGGGCTCTGGATTGGAGTTAATTCCTGGGCCGGTTGTATTGGGATGTTGGAGAATCTTTGGCATTTATCACATTTTCTTACAAACTCTTGGGCATCCTTTTCCATTGTAGATCAGTAGTAGGCTGCTCTGAGAATCTTCTTGGCCAAAGCTCTCCCTCTTGAATGGTTGCCGCAGACCCCTTCGTGTACCTCGCTCATGATGTAATCCGCCTCTGCTCTTCCTGCACACCTTAGCCAGGGCATGGTGTGTCCCCTTTTATCTAGCCCTATATTAAATCCTTCTTACCTCAACTTTGTCTGTTAGTAGGGACCCTTTCTCCAAGTAGTTTATGATTGGTGTTGCCCATTCCACTTCTTGTTTTGCCTGTAATATTTCTGGTTTCCGAATACTTGGCGAATCCAGTACTTCCATGGGTACTCCAGGGTCGTCCTTCTAGGATGATGCAACCCTAGCTAGTTGATCTGCCTCCTCGTTCTGCGACCTTGGTACTCTTTCTAGAAGTAATTTGGAAAATTTTCTTACTAGACCTTTAGCCATCTCACAATACTCTTGCATTTTCTCTCCTCTGGCCTCGTATTCTCCTTTGACCTGTTCTACCACAAGTTGAGAGTCGCTCCGTACTACGACATGTTCTACCCCCATTCGCCAAGCCATTTGGAGACCAGCAATCAAGGCTTCGTATTCAGCCTCATTGTTGGAGACGGGGAATTTGAACTTGATGGCATACTCGAGTTTGTGCCCTTCAGGGGTAACAAGGATGACTCCGGCGCCACTTGCTCTATCCGTCAAGGAACCGTTAACGTTGAGTACCCACTGGGGCTACAGGGTGTCGTTACTGGGGCAAGTTGTGGGGTGGGTGAACTCAGCGATGAAATCTGCTATAGCCTGCCCCTTAATCGCCAATCTTGGTCTGTATTGGATGTTGAATTGGCTGAACTCTATGGACCATTTGACAAGTCTTCCCGAGGTTTCTGGCTTGTGGAGGACCTTTTTCAATGGATGGTCTGTCAGGACAACTATGGTGTGAGCTTGGAAGTATGGCTTCAATCTCCTCGCTGAGTTCACGAGGGCAAGGGTTAGCAGCTCCATTGTGGGGTATCGCTTTTGAACTTAGATACCCTTTGAGTTGCTAGAAAGCCTGTTCACATTGAGGAGTCCACTTAAAAGCTTTACGTAGAACTTTAAAGAAAGAAAGACACTTATCTATTGATCTGGAAATGAATTTGTTCAGCGTTGCTACTCTACCAGCCAACCTTTGGACTTCCTTGGTGGACGTTGGGGACTGCATGTCTAGCACTGCCCTGATTTTCTCGGGGTTAGCCTCTATCCCTCGGTTGGAGACCATGAATCCCAGGAACTTTCCAGATGCCACTCCGAAGGTGCATTTGGCAGGATTCAATTTCATTTGGTAGGCTCGCAGGTTCTTGAACGTCTCTTCCAGGTCGGCTAGGTGGTTGATGGCTTGCTTGCTCTTTACTAGCATGTCATCTACATAGACTTCCATGTTTCTCCCAATCTGACTGCTGAACATGCGGTTGACAAGCCTTTGGTAGGTTACCCCAGCATTTTTGAGGCCGAATGGCATTACCTTATAACAATACAGACCTCTATCTGTCACGAATGCTGTGTTTTCCTGATCATGCTCGGCCATCCTTATTTGGTTGTATCCTAAGAAAGCATCCATGAAGGTCAACATTTTGTACCCTGCAGTCGAATCCACCAGTTGATCTATTATGGGTAGGAGGAAGCTATTTATGGGACACGCTCTGTTCAGATTCGTGAAATCTACACATATCCTCCGTTTTCCGTTTGCCTTTGTGACCATCACTATATTAGATGGCCAGGTTGGGTACTGGGCCTCCTTTATGAAGCCTGTTGTGGTCAATTTCTCGACTTCGTCTGCTACCGCCTCGTTGCGCTCTGGAGCGAAAGACCTCCTTTTCTGTCTGACCGGTTTTGCTGTTGGGTCTATGTTTAGATGATGGGCAATGATACGGGTATCAATTCCAGGCATATTCTCATGAGACCAGGCAAAAACATCGGCATTATGCCCGAGGAAAGATCTCAATTCCTCCTTGAATTCTTCGGGGGTCGTTGTCCCAATCTTTACCGTCCTGATCTGGTCTTGCCCTCCGACCATTACCTCCTCGAGTTCTTCTATTGGTTCTCCTCTTCTGATTTCCTCCTCATCTCGAACCTCCAGCTCCTCAATTATCATGGCCTCCTTGGTCTCCCCCTTGAGGGACGCCATGTAGCATTCTCTGGCGATCTGCTGGTCGCCCCTGGCTTCCCCAACTCCTTGGGATATAGGAAACTTGACCTTCAAATGGTAGGTCGATGGTATAGCCATGAACTCGTTGAGGGTTGTTCTGCCCACAATGATGTTATAAGCTGAGGGGCAATCTACCACTAAGAACGTTACCATCTTGGTAACTTGTTGAGCACTGTTCCTAGTGTTACTGGTAGAGCTATGGAGCTCAGAGGTGTGACCCTGTCTCCAGTGAAGCCGACAAGGGGGGAGTTAATCGATTGTAACCTCTCCCTATCGACCTTCAGTTGTTCGAAGGCCTTTAGGAAGAGAATATCTGCCGAGCTGCCACTGTCCACCAAGACCCTACGGATTAAAAAGTTGGACACCACCGCTGATATGACCAAGGGGTCGTCGTGAGGTTGACATACGGTCCCAGCCTCCTCGTCTATGAACGTGATGGGATCATGTTCAGCCCTGGATTTTTTGGATGATTGATCTATGGACATGACTTCTCTCTGGCTCCGTGCCTCCCTAGCGTGTCGCTTCCTTGCTGATGAAGACTCTTTGTCACCTGCGAAACCACCAGAGATGACCTTTATCTCGCCCATGGGCTGCTAGTTTTGCCTTCCCCTCTCTGGACTTTTTTGTTCGGCCTACCTTGGTGCCAGCTCTCACCTCTCCTCGCGTCTGCCCCCCACTATGTATCTGCCTAACTTCCCTTACTTGATCAGGTTCTCGATCTACTGCTTGAGGTCGTAATAGTCATCTATGTCGTGCCCATGGTCTTGGTGAAAACGGCACCACTTATTGGTCGACCTCTTCTCTGGTGGGGACCTCATCCGCCCAGGCCATCTCAGCGCTGTATCCCCCTTGATCTCGTAGAGCAATTGATCCAAAGAATTGTTTAATGGGGTAAAGTACTGGTTGTACCTGGCCTGCTTGGTCCTATCACTATCTCCCCGTGACTTCTGTTCTGCCAACCTTGGGGTCTTTACAGCTCTGTCGTCCTTCTTTTCCTCCGCCGTCCTCTTCTTGTCCAGACTGGGTGTGGTGCCTTCCTGGTCTTCCCTGGCTCTGAGGGTATCCTCCACATTCATGTATTTTTATGCTCGGAGCATTAGTGCAGCCATGGTTTTGTGTGCCTCCTTGGCCAGGGAAAACAGGAACTTGGGAGTTCTAACACCTGCAATGAAAGCTACCACTGCCACTTTCTAATCCAGGTCATCCATATAGAGAGTCTCCTGGTTAAAATGGGTGACAAACTCGAGCAGGGTCTCCTTCTCGCGCTACTTAGTGTTGAACAGGGAGGTGGAGGGCCTCCTCTGTCTCTGCTCTCCGATGTAGTGGCTGACGAACAACCTGCTCAGGTCCACAAATTTATTGATCATCTCAGGGGAGAGCTTGTGGAACCAAATCCTTGCCGGACCCTTAAGGGTGGTGGGAAATGCCCTGCACATAATTTCGTCGGGAACCGCCTGAAGGTCCATCAGAGCCTTATACGCCTAGAGATGGTCCAAGGGATCCTTGGTGCCATTGAAAGACTCCAACGTGGGCATTTTGAATTTCGGGGGCAAGGGCATCCTCATCACCGCTGGCGTGAAGGGCGTGTCTGTCCGGCTTACCAGCTCTTCCACTGTGCTGGGGTCTTTCTCTTTCACCGCCGCAATCACTCCAGCCAGTTTGGCCTGCATTTCCTTCAACTGCTCGTCCCACATCGACTGAGTTTCGCCAGTGTGTTCTGGACGAACCACTGTCATTGCTTTGGATCGGTCGACGTGACTCTGGGCTTCGTCGGCGTGGAATCTGGCCCCTCTCGGGAGAGGGTTCTCTCCTGGGAGCACTGGGTTCTCCGCTCCTTCGCCGGTGTCGCCTCCTTGGTTACTTGTCGCCGGCCGGTTCGTAGGCAACGGTGGGTCCTCTAGCGGTGGCGGATCTACCATCCCCGATGCCTCCGGTGGGGGAGGCAATCTCCTCTTCAACTCCTAATTCCGGGACTGGAGCTGGTTCATAGCGGCCATCATCTCAATGATCTGCTCCTCCAAGGCAGCGATTCTAACGGTGCTTTGCTCCTCCATTTCTTTGCCTATCCTAATTGATGCAGCACCGAATCGGGTCAAGACCATGAAACGATCAAAGTGTCGTTCCCACAGATGGCGTCAACTGATGATGCAGTGAATTTGTGCGTCTTTCCCAACCCTTGGTGCAACTTGTTAGGGGGATGAATCCCCTTGCCTGGAGCACCGGTTTGGTGCATGCCAAAAATACTCCGATGCTAAAGTTAGGTCCGAGAAATATGGACAGAATAATAGTATTTAGGGTAGTGAAAAATCGTACCTTCCTGGAGGTGATGATTATCCTTCTTATAGGAGTGTTAGCTTGGATCGTGGGCACCTTCATGGGTTAGCCAATCGTGCCCCCAGTCATGCCTCCCACCTCGTAAGGATGTATCGTGCCTTGATTTTAGGCTCCATGGATCATGCCCCTGCTCCTGGGGGAACCGTTCCAATCATGGGATCGTGGGGGCTAATCACTAAGCAAGAATCTCGGAGTATCTTTATGGCGGCCCCCAGTGTATTGCTGGAGCTCTGCAGCTTCGCCTGCTAGCAAACCTGACCGAGAGGGGAAAGGGAGGCCTGGTCTGGGGACGTGAGCCAAGCTGGTCTGGTCTGCCCTCAAAGGGGCCGACCAGCTGTAATTCTATTATTTGCGTTATCACAAAGTTTAATTAAGTTGAA
This sequence comes from Euryodendron excelsum, assembly GCA_033060915.1. Taxonomy (NCBI): domain Eukaryota; kingdom Viridiplantae; phylum Streptophyta; class Magnoliopsida; order Ericales; family Pentaphylacaceae; genus Euryodendron; species Euryodendron excelsum. Next base: position 28,283,935 of record CM065388.1, on the reverse strand, counting down.
TCTTTAGTGTTTTAAAATAGATATTAAAACACACAAATAGAAATTAAGCCTACAATCTACACGAAATCGATGTAGTTATTGAAATTTTACGTCCCCACACACATTTTCAGTCATATAAAGTTGCCCTTTCGACCCCAAAACCATCTCTGATCATTTTTCGGATTCTTGCTCACAGGACACCATTTTTTTTCAGCTTATGAAGCTGACCTTTCGACCCGTAGGCCCTAGCCTGCCCCTAACCCTAACTCTAACCCATCATTGATTAACTCACCAATGCACACAATTCATCGCCGACCGCCCATGATATGCACACGTATCGCATTTGTCTAGAAAACCTAGTGGAGGAATACAAAGAATACAAACGCGATTAAACATTGTTTGCCGTGTGGAATGATAACTCATGAAACTCCCCACCTGCAATAGTGACACCTGGCTTTCTATTATTTGGATCTGCAAACTCTTTAACACGTGCGTCAGACACTCTAAAATTCCAATTAAGTTAATTTTTCCCAATGTCATCGTCACCTAGTTACACTGCTAAAATGTTTATACACCACCGCATTCTATTTCTCTCTTTTACCTCGATCACGGAAATGTGATCGAACTAAAAATAAAAAATAAAAATAATTACATTATTTTGAATTTATTTGATTGGATTGAAAAAATAAAAAGAAGATGAATAGATACTTGTCAAAAAAAAATTTATTTCCTTGTTTGGTCACTCATTAAAAACTAAATATGCCTAAATAATTTTATTTTTTTTTATTTTTTTTATAAATTTGAGATCAAAACATGCCATAATTGGAAAGAATAAAAGGAAAAACACTCAATTTGGAGATCAGTAAATGAAATAAGTTTAGATTGAGTGAAATGAGAAATGGTGTTGAGCTTTGACCTACATGTAACAGCATTTTTCATGAAATCTTTTTTAAATCTTCACTCTGGAATCCTCCTCTACGGCTAAATTTTCTTTTTATCTAAATTTAATGACAGCGTGAATTGTCCTGATTTACCTGTGTAATCAAGCTCAAAAATAAGAGGCTGATGCATAGTTACCCCAAAATAACAAGAAATTATTCATTGCTCTTGGATAACCACCACTCAGATACCAATGAGCCCGCTACCATCTCTCGCCAAACAAAGATGGAGGGACATTTAGTCCTCCAAGCGGAATAAACAAAATTTTCATATAAACCTCTATCGGTCTTTTCCAATTTCAAATGCGACCTTGACATTTGTTGGAGTAGGTAGCATAAGGCTTGTCCAATTTCAAATGCTAGAGGCACTCATAAGAGCATAGTCAAAGAGGCTGCCCAACTAACTCTCTCTATATTTTCCTCTCTTACACGCGCATATACATTAGCAAGGAAAAAAAAAAAAAAGAAGTAAAAACTATGCATAATGACAGTATGTAGAAAAAGAAAATTTTGTTGATTCTTATAAAATTTGTTAGGACAATAAAGCCTTATTATTTCAAAAAAAAAAATTAAGTTCAAGGTTCCATTAGGAATAATATATATATATATATATACCCATTTTTTCCTTCTTAATTATGAATTACATAAAATGATGTTGTCACTTACATCCATTTTTTTAGCAGAATCTCAATTTGATTTAGGAATAAAAAAAATTCACCTTTTATTGATAGAATGAAATCAAGACGTAAACTTTGAAGAGTTTAAAATAATTAACAAATCTTTTTATTTGCATTATTATTAAAAAAATTCCTTTACAAATAGTTGCATAGCTAAGTTATATTTGCGAACAATTATAAATTTTCACTTACATCCATTTTTTTGTAGCAGAATCTCAATTTGATTTAGGAATAAAAAAAATTCACCTTTTATTGATAGAATGAAATCAAGACGTAAACTTTGAAGAGTTTAAAATAATTAACAAATCTTTTTATTTGCATTATTTTGTTTAATAATTCCAAAATTGTTAAAAAAATTCCTTTACAAATAGTTGCATAGCTAAGTTATATTTGCGAACAATTATAAATTTTGTTGGCCCAAAAAGCAACCCAAGAGGGAGGTGAATTGGATTTTTCAAAAATTAAAATAATTAAGATTAATTAAAATTAATCTAATCAATGGAACAGTAGTTCAAAATGTATGTAATGTAACATAAGCAATAATGAAATGAAAACAGAGCACAAGAGAGCACACCAAGAATAGTCTACTTCCTGACCCTAAAATCCCCCTAAAGTCTCATTCCACTATGCAATCTCCAATTATAAAATAGATGCTAATTTTTAAAGTGCACAGCTCACTTTTATACAAGAACTTCTTCCCAAGTTCTTCCAGCTACCAAGTGGTTTTGTCCAAAATCCACTTCAACTTACAAGTATTTTTCTTTTACAAGAGAACACTCCAACTCTCACTTACAAGTATATGAAAGATATACAAATGAAATATAAACTCTCTATGAAGAGTAAATAAGAACAGAATAACTCACTAAATGCCAACTTAAAGACAAAGAGAATTTTCAAAATTTTCAACTCAATCAATCAATGAATGTTGTATATATTGTTCATAAATGTATTTGGAGACTTATATATGAAGTCTTGAATTAATTTCACTCGTTACAGGTTATTGGAGTTTCATTAAATGCGCGCCCACTTAAATATAACATTTAAAAATATAGTCGTTAATCTCCAAGTGTCGACACTTGACTTCCATGTGTCGACACATCAAGTCAGTATTCTCCAGATTTTGTCCACTATCTCCATGTGTCGTCGACACATCAAACTTATATGTCAACACATCACTCAAAAATGTCCTTTATACTTTCTTTGATCAGTTTAGCTTCAAATAATTTAGGGATATTCAAGAAATCTTCTCTTTGAGGTATAATGTTCTTCAAAAACACTTAAGATCTTCAAGTAGTCTTCTATTTAGGGTATGATGATACTTAAAAGTCTTCAATCCATTGCGATAACTCAAGAGTGTCTTCAATTTGATTTGAATTTAATTCAATTTGATTTCTTCTAAATCTTCTCTTAGATTCTTCAAGGAGACTTTGCACACATGATGAATTTTTAATTTGAATCACCTTCAATCTCTTTAAGTTCAAGATACCTTCATTACGTCTTTAGAAACTTAATAAAGTCTACTTTTGAGCACTCTCAATACACATCAACTTTATTGAGTCTTCACAACTCTAATGAAGTCTTCTCTTGAAGTCTTTATAAAGACTTTGCAATCATGATGAATTCTCCTTTTGAACACCTTTAATCTCTTTGAATTGAAGTCATCTTCATTTAGTCTTTACACACTTAATGAAGTCTTCTTTTGAGCACCTTCAATCTCTTCGAATGCAAATCATCTATTCGAAATTTGAATGGGTGCAATTGTTTTGTTTTGGTGCATGGCTCGAACTTGAAATTGTTGTGCATCCATTTAGATATATATTAGACTTTAAGTCAAGTTTTAAGTCTAAATTATAATCCTTATTAATCTGCACACTAATTAAATATATTAGTAAACTAACACAAGATTTGATTATCATCAAAATCAAGGCATAAAGTCAACAAATTTCACTAGGCTTATAATTTAATACAAGAGTTAAAAACATAATCGCAGTATTGTAAAATAAATAAATAAATAAGAGGGACACATGAAAATTTGTAAACGAATTAAAAAGGGGACTTTTTCGCCGAAAACAAAACTATAGTCTAAATTGTTGTCTGTACAATATTCAAACCAACAACTCTACCAATCTAGTATATTTCAATTTACTAAACTTTTGTCGTTGCGGGGTTGAAATCCAAATGGATGCGACATCCACAGTTGTACCACATATTTATCCCAGTAATAAAAGGTAACAATGAATGAAAGTTGGACTTCGAATCCAATTTAAATGAGGGGAAAAAAATATAGAAAATAAAAAAAAAAACTGCTTCTAGACTCATAAGAAACAAATACATTGGATTTAGAAATATTAAATTTGAAGTAGGTAAGAATATTGAAATTTGAAGATCCATAAGAATAGAATCAAAGAATTGGTTGAAAACTTCCAGTTTGTCAAAGTATGGAACCTAACTTCTCTTTCTATAATCAGAAATTCAGTTTAGGACCTAACTCTAAGGACCACTTGATGATCAATTGCATTCAAAGGTCATCTAAAATCAATCCCTAACACCATAAGTGCACATACACTTTCTAGCCAATTCACACTCATCTTTTTGGTTATCTATCGTTCAAATATTTTATGGGAAGAAAGTGCACTGGTTAGATAATATTGAGTTTTCAATTGAAATGTGACATATAGCATTAACAACTTAAATTTGTTATAAAACAGAGAGATTTTCGAAGATAACACACCACATGGCACAATCTATTAAGAATGAGTACTAAAGAATTCATATTATCTAATCACTAAACTCTTTTTCCAATTTATGGCTCCTCATAAATGGGTCACTCAATTTATGAGTGGCCAATATAATTGGTTTGATTCCTCTTTACACTCCTATTGGCCTACCATCATTTATGCAACACATATATTTTTTATAGTTTGTGTGAATGGTCAAATTGCACATGCTCGCTTAGAGTAATTGGTCAAATATCTGGATAGCCTACAGCAAAAAAGTAAAATAAAAATAAATAAATCTTTCTAATAAAACAGGACAGATTTTGAAAATGTAAATGTATGTGAGATACATTTGGTTTGAACGGCTGAGATTTATTTTGATCTCAATTCAATGTTTCAGATCAGCTATTCACTTCATCTCTTCACCTTTAAATCCTGCCCAAATGTCTACTTTTGCAATTCCCAAGACCCTAACGTCTCTTCAATCAAAAGCATACACAACCATTACAAGTCTGCAACCATCCTCTCTCTGAAGCTCTCCCTCCAAAGCTTTGCACACCTTCCAATTCCAACCCTCACCATCTTATCCCTCAAGCCCCACTCACAGAGCCAGTTTTCATTCAAATATCATAATAACAAACCCTCCTCCACATCTCTCTCTCCAACCCAGCCTTCACTTGCAATACCACCTCAACAAACCCTCCTCCACATCTCTCTCTCCAACCCAGCCTTCACCTACAACACCATCTCTCTCTCTCTCTCTCTCTCTCTCTCTCTCTCTCTCTCTCTCTCTCTCTCTCTCTCTCTCTCTCTCTCTCTCTCTCTCTCTCTCTCTCTCAGATTTTCTCATCTGAAGCACACCCACCCATCCACCATTGGACCAATCATGGCAGCAAATTTTCTCTACCAGAACACATCCTCCGACTTCGATCGACGTCTCTCTCTCTGACCAACAAATCCTTTGTTTAGGGTACACAAAGGTTGCCCATGGGTGTGGTAACTGGTAGCTTTTTGTGTTTGTTTTTTGCCAATAGGTGATAACCGATGGGTGGTACGGTGGTTAGAGAGAAAATGGGTCTCTCTAGGGGCAGCCAAGGTGTTGTGCACAGTGGTGCACTGGTGGTAAGGTTTTGTGCCATGGTGATTGAGTTACGAAGGCGATGGTTTTAGCCGTGAGAATAGATTTTTGTGTTTGTGTTTGTGTAGTTTAAGTACTCTCTCTTCAAATTAATTGATGTGCATTTGTTTGTGACTGAATCTTATTTCATATGTTTGAAAATCTTGCATGTTCTTTGATTCTTTGATTTTTATTTATTTTTTATTGGTTGTTTCTCATTTGAATTTTTTTGATGTTTTTGGCCAATAGGTGATAACTAATGGGTGGTGCGGTGGTTAGAGAGAAAGTGGGTCTCTCTAGGGGTAGCCAAGGTGTTGTGCACAATGGTGCACTGGTGGTAAGGTTTTGTACCATGGTGATTGAGTTACGAAGGCTATGGTTTTAGCCGTGGGAATGTGTTCGTCATGGTTGAATTTTGAGCAGCTATATAGTGTGAGAAAGGTGGCTGCTGAATTTGAGTTGCTGCAATGAAGATGGTAGCTGGACATGGAGAAGAAAAAAGGGAAACAGAAAAGGGAAAAAGAAAGGAGGAGGTGCTTTTCTGGTGGTAAAGATTTTTATTTACTTATCTTTATTTTTTTGTGAATTCGAATGGTGAAGATTGGATGTGAACAAAAGTAACACTGTTTCCGTCACTTTTTTCTCTAACACAATGGGACATTGAAATTTCAAATAAGTTTTTTCATAAAACAAAACAAAACAAAACAAATAAACAAACTACTATAGAATCAAATGACCACACAATGCAATATAATACCAAACCAGAGTAGTTATTGTAGAGATGAAAGGTCACCCCGTCGTAACACGGTGTTGGTCAGGCAGACTTATGGTCGAGTAGTGCTATGAGAATGAAGAAATTAAATGTAAAAATTAAAATGTAAATGCGGAGTTGGTGGATTACATGTAAAAATATATATATAATGGAATGATACATTCGGAATTTTCTTTTGTAATGATAACGAATAGTAATGAAAATTGAAAACAAATTAGTTGGTCTACTTATGCTAAGAATGAATTTAACAAATTAGTTGAGCTTTTATGTGTCAACTTAAAAAATTGAGTATTAAGAAAAATTGATATTTGATTAGAATAGTAATTTTAGTTTTTTAGTAATAAACAGAATATTTTTTATTCTGAATTTTGCACTTTATGTTTTAGAATATTTTTGTGAGAACATACATAAATATATTATAATAAGAATAGTTAACTAATACGACACTGACCACTTATAATAGGACACTTTAGCTCATATGGCATCTAAAGTTAATGTAGTTAAGCCTAGCTAATGGTAATTCATGTGCATGATTTATCTTAGCTAGGCTTAGCTCTCTTTAATTAATTCTATTTAAAAAAATTATGGCTTTCAACTATATGAGCTAATCAATGGCTTTTGAAACATTGGAGATCTACCATAAAAACTTGCTTTTTGTCAGCCATAAGAGTAAACAATTTGTGATAACATAACTAAGATCTTGGAGTTAATCAGCTGAAAGAATAATTCTAAATTTGAGAATCAGGATTCATTAGGGATAATTTAAAGGAAGATGGGAGAACTACAATAAAAGTAATATAAATGATAAGAATTCTTAATCAAATTTTTTAGACCTAATGTAATTTTTAAGGCTTAGTAAAGAGAATTTCAACTTTCATGAATGAAAAGTAATACAAATTCTAAAACTTGAAACTTAAGTTTTGATATTTATTAGTTTTATAAGCAATGGGAAAAAATATATAAAAAATTTAAAATTTATTAAAATTCACCGGGAGTGTTGTAGGCACGGGTCACCCCCTAGTGTGTGTATATATATATATATAGCTCATCTTATTTAATTGTTTTTGTCTTAATTAGCATTTTTATCAAAAATTTAATTTTTTGTTTTTTTACTCTGTTAATTTTTTTAAATAAAAATTAATAAAGCACTATAAACTTAGCCAACTTAATTACTAACCCAATCCAACATAAAATATGTATATATTATATTTTACAAAGACCTGGTAGCATATAGGTTATAGGGTTCTGGTTTATACCTCCAATTCACCCACCTTGAGAGTAGACCATAGTTAGCATGAAATTCTCTTTCAGAGGGAAAACTCGCTTCAAAACAGAAACAAAATTTTTATAAAATGTTAGGAGAAAATTTTTAGAAAACTATTTTGAAATGTTTCTAAAACTCAATAAAATTTAAAGAAACTTGTCATAAACTCATAAAAAAAAAAGTAAAAACTCTTTAAAAACTTGATTCTCATAACTTTTAGTATGTATCACACTCTTAAATCTTATTATTTAATAATAACATATAATTTTTCTTAATAAAAGTTTATAAATATTGTGTAGTATCTGTATTTTACTTATTATGATAATATTTTAAATATTTTTATGATTTTTTAAAATTTTTAATAAATTATTTTTTATAAATATCTTATTTCATTTATATTATCTAACATTTTTTATTTCTCATTATTTTTTAACACTAGATTTTACAGTTTGTTTCTCACATCGTCTTCTGTCGTTTCCGCTTTCCGTTTGTACAACGATTCTTTGTCCTACAACTTAAGCCCTAACATCGTCTTCAGTAGACACTATTACTTTTAAGCCCTCACATCGTCTTCAGTAGACACTATTACTTTGTCCTTTATGAGGGGGTGTGCAGGTTATTACACTCACATTCCCCTCTCTCTCCCTCTCTCTATCTCTATCTAAAACGGTTCAAAACCATACAATAAAAAAATTAAAAATAAAAACCTTTTTTTCTCTTTAATTCCTGTGCTTTTCATGTCTAAGTTGTGGAATGACAAGTCAACACTACAGACAAAAAAGAGGCAGAGCCAAAAACAAGAAAGGCAAAATATTCAACAAAATTTCCTTTTTAAAATCTGAACCGTAGGTTGGGTGACCCAGATGCAAAGGCCGGAATTTTTATGGCGAATCGACGGTAGGCATCTAAGAAAGGTGAACACGTTGGCTTCGGTTGAAATACAAAGGTAAGAAGAAGTTAGAAATGTAGAATTGAATTTCAATCAAATCACACCAGTCACCATTTTTTTCCTGTTTTGAGGTCTACTACCGTACTACGTTTTGCTCTACGAAGGAATAGAGACTTAGCGCATGTTTTGGTTAAGGATAAAAGTAAAATATTAAATTAATTATTTCGTGAGTTTCATAAAATTTATATTTTATAAAAAAAAAATCATATGAGCTTAGTGATTTTTTTAAATTATTAATTCTCCACAATAAGATATAAGTAATATTATGGAGGAGATAGTATTACTTATTCACAAGAAATGTGATATTATTTATCCCCTCCTTTCAGATAAATTCTAAAATGATATTTTTACTCTTCTTCTATCATTATAATAAGTTAATATAATATTAAATAGGTATATTATAATTTAAAATTAATTTTTTTATTAATTTTTTTAAATTTTTAATGTGATATTTTAATGAAAAATATTTCTTATTTCTATTATAATCTCATCCTAAGTAAACGTAGTATGAGTAATTTCTCATCACATCAAATATTATTTATCACCTATCACTACTTTTTTAATCTCACAATATTACTTATTCTTTATTTTTTATTTCCCCACAAATCATGCGCTTGGAGAGTAGAGACGGTGCCGACTATTGAAATACTCGTGAGAGAGAGGAATGCCACCCAAACGTAAATATTCTGTACTTCTATATGAACCATCTAAGTTATACTTAACTTTTTATTGGGAAAAAAATTAATAAAAATAAACTACCTACCTAAAGATTTATATAAAAATACGTTCCAGGGCAGAACTATGGGTAGACAAGGTGGTTGGTGATCAAATTTTTTTTTTTGGATATACTGTTTTGATTAGAACATAAACGAAAACATTTGAGAAATTATAATATTAATATAATAAAATATAATTTTTGATAAAAAAATAATCCAACATTTATAAAAAAAAAATTAAATTTATGCAGGCACAACTTATTATTTTAATATATTGTATAGTATATTGTAGCTTTTCATTATATTCGAGCATGTTTTGATTTATTATTACCCTAGTGTTTATTTTGGTCTCCTAAGAAAAATGAAAATGATTCAGTCATTTTGATAAAAACAAATAAAAATTTTGTTCCTTACTTCGGTCCTCTTTGAGTTTTTAAAATTCTATTTAAGTTCTATAATTTTTATAATATTTATTGTAAGAAATAGTGTGTTGACCCCAAAATTTAAAAAATTTTACTTTGACTCATTAAAATTTAATAATTTTTACATGGACCCTCTTAACAAAATTTCTAGATCATCCACTACGCAAGTGTGCTAATCCATTGATCCAAATGAAATGGAATCATATTACCATTGAGTGATAGACGCATCTTATATGTATTAAGAATTGTCTTTGGTAAGATTCAGAAATCAAAACAAATGCAAATTTGAGGCATATTAAATAGACACTATCTTGGAAGTGATTTTTGTCTGTACCATATTATTGTAACGTTGTAGTCGAATCACTTTTACAATACAATAAAGACATACTGGAAACCTGTAGATATCAAATCTCTAAAGATTTCTAACTTCTCAAAAGCGAAAATATATTATGATTTAGAACTTGAAAAAGAGAACACCAATTCAGAAATAAATTTTTGTATTTCAGGACCAGTATTATAAATTGCAATGGGTGTGAAATCGCCTTTTCAAAAAGTTTGTGATTGAATATGTCTTTTAGTTTAAATTTGACAATTATAATCACAGAAATATTTAAAAACTAAAATTCTAGAAAGAAAAATATTATCAGCCACATGATTTCAATCATACACACGTTCCACGTGGCCAAATGTTGACCCTAAAGCACTAGATTTCCCCATGCAAGACACGTGCATGACTACGTTGAAGACGTGTATTTCTCAATTCCCAAGTGACGGAAAATGAAGTAATATACGGTATATACCCGATAAACCGAGGTCGATTTTTTACGAGGATCGGTTGGATATGAGCTTGAGCTTTGACTAACGTTCTCTTCTCTTCAATTACAACTCACAATGGATAAATTTTTAAGAAAATGGTTAAAGTAAAAATTAATTAGTCTTTAGAGAGGTTGAATAAACTAAACTAAAGTAATATTAAAAATAATTAAAGTAGTTAGGAGAAGAGTATTGGATTTAATTTATCCACTCATTCAAACTGTCTAATGTTTTCAAAAAAGTTTTATAACTTAAATTAAAAATAACTATCAATTCAATAATGTTAGATTAATACTAACAATTTGAATAATAACAGTACCAATCGAAGAATTGTACATTAAAATTATCAAACATAATCAATAATCTCATTGTTCTCAGAGATTTAGACTTCAATTGCTAAAAATTGAAAGATTAAGAAGTTGAAACATTGAAATCTTGATTTACCTCAATTAAAAACTCTGAAAACCCTTAAATGATTTTCCAAATTGAATCTAATATAGAGATTAGCTACTCATTTTCATATTGAACTTGACAATTCAGATGTAAAACAAAGTAATTGAAAAACCAAACTAAGAATTATGTTGAAAATTATGAGTTTCTCTATCTACAATGCTCTCAAAACATATTAACTTCCTAATATTCATACTACCAAAGTTAGATAAAAGTTAGATCCCCAAAATGAAGTACAAAAACTACATTTAAAGTGCTGGAAAAAAACAAAAAAAAAAGTTGCCTTTAGGCCGTTCGAATGCGCTTCAACCGGAAAAATCATGTCTTTGAATTTTTGAAAGGTATTACAAGCTTGATTCAAGCGAGGCTCACCCTTTTACAACCATTCGAACGCTTTGTGAACTGTTTGAACAGCTTCCAATCACTCTTTTTGTCCAAATCTAACTCATCCTCGCCCAAAACCTACACAAAAGCCATAAAACTAAGTTAGAATCACATATCAACTAAATATGTGACATATCAAGTTTGTCAGCATAATAATTTCTTTCTCCAAATGTGTGTTGAATGATACTTTTGCAATGCTAGTAAAAATCTTGGGTCAGTGGTCCATGCCTCTATAGACTAGTGGGGCAAAATTTACAGGGATCTCAAATCATGGCGGCTCCATACACACGTACATATATGTCAAGTGCTTTTTGTTGGATAAATACTAACTGTGTTGTATAAAGTTTTTCATATAATCTGTAGCCACAATAAAATGAAATGAAACATAGTAATATTAATGTCATGTAATCATCATAAGGTGAAATCAACATCATTGAATAACGTGTGTGAAATAATGTAATATTATAGATTCAACAAGTCTTATATAATGAAATAATAAAAAATATGCGATGCATGGGAGATCAAGTCGAGTGTTAAACACTCTTGGCTTAAGACAGATTCGTCCCCCACACAGGTGCTCATGGGATGAACGGACGTCTATCTCCAGGATAAAATGATCACAATCTTGAATAAGTAGCACTACAATAATCAAGATTCAGCGAATCAACCTTTTGATTTTACTCTCTCAATGTATGGAATGTATGCATCATGTATGATATAAAACAAAGAGGAATTTCTGTCTAATTCTACACAGAATTATGACATTTAATTCCACACAGAAACCTACAACGTTTCTGATAAAATCAACATGATATGAAATTGAATACACTGCATTTTCTACACAGAAAAAACTGTAGTTATTCTATAGAATTTTAACACTGAAATTAACTACAAAACACAGAAGAAAGTGATGATAGAATTTCCACTGAAATTCATCACATAGAATATATAAAATCACGATCAGTAAAATAAGAAATTAACCGGATGAAACCTGGATAGAAATTCGATACGAATTTCTAAGGCAGAAACGAACACGAGAAATGTCGGATTGAACAGTCAGATTCTGTCTGGGAACAGTCGTCGGAATCTGGACAGTACGTCGCCGGAGATTCACCGCTGAAATCCGCCGGAGTCTGAGCACGTCGTCGGAGGCCGAGAAAGAGAGAGAGAGACGGAAAAACTCTATATCAGACGCTCTTCTGTTCGGAGGGGGATTCTTTCTATATATAGAAAGAATCGCACCCCTTCGAAACGGTGCCAGCCAAACGCACCCTTAGGAAAGGACGCAACCGTTGGAATTTAAATTCTGAACCGGTTCGGTTCAACCCGGTTCACTCTAATATGGTTTAACCCGCGTCCAAAAATATTAAACCGGCCCAAGCTAATTTAATATTAATTAATTTAATCGCACCCGCACCCGAGCCGAGCCGGCCGGACGGACGGGCGGGCGGCGGCGGCGCGCGCGTGTGGTTTATTGGGTCAACCCATGGGTTGCATAGGTCCTCCCCCTTTCACAAAAGTGGGGTGCCCCTTGGGGCCCAAACCTATCTTTAAACTTAGCCTTTATATGCCCATCACTTTTCCCATAGAAAATCAATGTGGGACAAGCCTTTAGTTCCACCCATAAACCATACTCATGGTACCTACTTTGAAGACCATTATCTCATTCAAACCTCCATGGATTTGAGCAAGTAAATGCTTGTTCTTCATCTCCTCATGGAGGAGAACACAAAGCATCTTGGACCCACTAAAACGGACATGTGGGTCCCACCTTAACAATGGCTCAAAGTTGGTGTTTACACCAAATATTCCAACAATCCCCCACATGAATGAGATTGGCTGTCAAACAATGCACAAAGAAATGCAAATGCAAATATGTATACGAGAGAGAGTAAAGCGGAAAGTTGCCGCATCAGGAAAGGTGGCTTTTGGCTTTGAACCTTCCTTAGTGAAATACTATCGGGTTTATTGGCTGACCAGTGAACATGATGTCTTGAACTGTTCTGCCGTTTGTATAAACCGAGACAATAGTACTCACACGGGGTCCTTCCCTATCTAAGGTTGTTCTCCGTTGTGTTCGTTTTGGCCATGAACTATCCTGTTTCATGAGTGCTCTAGAGAATTGAAGCCTATACAATTCTCATGGAAGCGGCCCCCATCACACTCATATAGGTGATTTTTATTATAGAGTGAGCAGACGTACATACTCCACTTGGTATCCAAGTAATAAGAATCATTAAAAGCATAGGCTTATTAATATGAGTATCCTGCCATACTCGTTCAATATTAAAAGCTGTAGCTTATCCTTACACTATTCAGGTAATCAATATTTCACCATAGAATTAGGCAGCGGAACAATGTCCTCCCATTGATTTATACTAAGTCGACCTTAATTCTGTTGTCCCGTTGAACCTAGATCTTGGGATCTCCAGTCAACTAGGTTGGGTTGCCATTAAGGTAACTTTTAAGATAATCGGCTTTAAATACCTAATCCCCTCGATGAATAAATTTCGATCTCTTACCAGGCCTGATAGTAAGATGATCTCTCACTATCCTTTGATTAAATTATTAATCATTGAATAGTATATTCCTGCGAGTAATGACCTTTAATCGACTTGTTTGTCGTATTTTGTCATTATCAGGAATTCTCTGAGTCTTAAGACATTTAAGAAATCACGTGATACCTCTTCTCTAGCTTTTGATTCCTGCGCAGAATCTAGCTGTTTATTTTCATTGCGAGAATTTCCTAAGAAATTAAAGCACTTCTTGTAAGACTTATCCATTTAAAGATTTAGCGTCTCCTGATTCATAAATCTAGTTTTCCCGTTGTACCCTCTCTAGTACTTCTAGATGTATATGTAATCAGAACTCATTTGTAGCACAAGGCTATCACCTTCCAGTGGTTTAACCCTGGGTTTGAATAAAATACTTTATTCCCGCCAAGATATGTATACCCTTGTCACTTGCGTGAACTCATATCACGAAGTCACAACTACTGAGATTAGATCTCGTCACATAGCTAAATATTTGAGTTTCGACTCTACTCCTTGAATCATTTAGATAACCTCGTTTTAGATCTATCAAGTAGATCGTCTGTTATCCATTTAGCTTACTTCTATGTAAACTATTATGGTTCAGTTATAACGACACTTCGTACATCTCTTTACTTTACTTTACTTTACTAAAGTTATCGAGGCTGCACTTAGTTCATTTTCTCTTGAGGTTTCACCTCTGACTTTAAAAGTTAGAAACATTCGGATCAGTCATTATTTCCTTTATGTGTCTAGAACTATTCTTCCTTCCAACCATAGACTTTGAGTCTTGGAACTCTTGCTTATTCAAGAAGTCGTCAAGACTTTTAGTATGAAAAGCAAATGCACAAGGAAGTCCATTCTTAAAGAATGTACCACTCCTCCTAGATTTAGAAAATATTCTCTTGAATGAATCTAGAGTATTAGACGAATTATCGTCTACTACAGCATTCACATGCACAACTGTGTTCAAGTAAACCAAGGAATACACCCTCACACCGTTTAATAATCTAGATTACAGATAACCCGATCTATAATTCCGTCGGTGTTAACACAGTGTTCTGTGGGGTATCCTAATGAGAACGTGAGTTGGAGAAACCAAAGGTTCCCCCCACATTTCTTGGATTATCCAGAATTAACAAAGTAGTACACATCAACTCAATTAAGAGTTGGATTCCCTTTTTCCAGCACTCAAGTTACTGAAACAACTAGGTATTTATATACAGGCGAATCTGGATGTTAAGCTACTGAAGCTACATCATCACAATGTTCAATACCTTTTCCTCGTTTACTACATTCGTTCTCAAACTCATTTGAACATTATAACATGTGCGTTGAATACATTAATTATACTATTCCAGTATTACCACTAACTCTGTGGGAAAAGTATACTCTCGGATGGTAACTTTCTTAATTTCATTATATTTCAAGGAACATTATGAAATACAATCAATATATGACAATTAACATAAAAGTTAGCTGTGTCATTACTATTACCAACATAGATATGCACATATACATATATGGTCACAAAAAGTGTTCCAAGTTGGCAATTAAATAAGTTAAGCAACTAAACAAGTTATACTACAACACATGAACAATACTAAACCCTAACACGAAACTAGTAAGAAATAGACGATCCTCCTGAAGAAGAGCTCTCAATCACTACCAACACAGGATCAAGCGTCCTCTTCCGCGCACACTCGAGGGTGTTTGGCCGATAAGGAGAGTTCACCTCATGAGAACCCTCAGGTTGTGCTAGAAGCCTCAACCTCTGGAAATAAGCGGGACACGGAACACTCTTGCGAGCAGTGCATCGAATCTTCCCATAGTAGTTTCGATAGCGACTCGGTCCTGCCTCATTCGGTCCAATCACCTGTCCCCGCGCGAAAATAGGCAATGTCACTGGTCTAGGAAGAGCAACGTCCTCTGGACCATGGAGATGATACATCGTGTGTAACACAGGAGGATTTGCTGGTTGTGCAGGATCCTCTGACCCATCCTTACCAAACCAGTTCTGACCCACCTCTTCCCAAATATCCATCATGTGATCTGCAAACACATGGTAATATTCTTATGATTAGAAATCATAGAATAACACATTTTAATTTCATACAAGAAATTAAATACTCTAGCAATTAAATTTGCTAGTCCACACAGTATCATATGCTCATATTCTTTAAGGTTAGAAACCTTAGAATAACACTATTTTAATTTCTCAAAAGAAATTAAAACTCTAGCAATTAAATTGCTTTATCACAAAATCATGCTTTCATCAAAAAAACACATAAGCATGGCAAGACAATTAACATGTAGCATCTAAGATACATAAAGATGTACCGCTACAATTATATCATGCTAAACATGCAACGGAAATAGAACTTTAACTAATTAACAACCTATGCAAGTTAAGTTCATCACAACATAAGGATCCATGTCAAATGTTATGCATTACGAAACTCAAGTTTCTAGATTTATAACAAGTTCATTTCAGGGATGAACAATCGCTTTCTAAGTGGCAAATAAAATTAATTTTAGTGCCTTAGAATATGAAACCTTTATGTTCGTATCAAATCTGAATTCACACATCATTATGAACACCACACAACTACATGCCATTTCACATTAATACTACACATGGAAAACATATACAAGGAGAAACAATCAATCTGTCTTAAGATTGTTGGATAAATACTAACTGTGTTGTATAAAGTTTTTCATATAATCTGTAGCCACAATAAAATGAAATGAAACATAGTAATATTAATGTCATGTAATCATCATAAGGTGAAATCAACATCATTGAATAACGTGTGTGAAATAATGTAATATTATAGATTCAACAAGTCTTATATAATGAAATAATAAAAAATATGCGATGCATGGGAGATCAAGTCGAGTGTTAAACACTCTTGGCTTAAGACAGATTCGTCCCCCACACAGGTGCTCATGGGATGAACGGACGTCTATCTCCAGGATAAAATGATCACAATCTTGAATAAGTAGCACTACAATAATCAAGATTCAGCGAATCAACCTTTTGATTTTACTCTCTCAATGTATGGAATGTATGCATCATGTATGATATAAAACAAAGAGGAATTTCTGTCTAATTCTACACAGAATTATGACATTTAATTCCACACAGAAACCTACAACGTTTCTGATAAAATCAACATGATATGAAATTGAATACACTGCATTTTCTACACAGAAAAACTGTAGTTATTCTATAGAATTTTAACACTGAAATTAACTACAAAACACAGAAGAAAGTGATAGAATTTCCACTGAAATTCATCACATAGAATATATAAAATCACGATCAGTAAAATAAGAAATTAACCGGATGAAACCTGGATAGAAATTCGATACGAATTTCTAAGGCAGAAACGAACACGAGAAATGTCGGATTGAACAGTCAGATTCTGTCTGGGAACAGTCGTCGGAATCTGGACAGTACGTCGCCGGAGATTCACCGCTGAAATCCGCCGGAGTCTGAGCACGTCGTCGGAGGCCGAGAAAGAGAGAGAGAGACGGAAAAACTCTATATCAGACGCTCTTCTGTTCGGAGGGGGATTCTTTCTATATATAGAAAGAATCGCACCCCTTCGAAACGGTGCCAGCCAAACGCACCCTTAGGAAAGGACGCAACCGTTGGAATTTAAATTCTGAACCGGTTCGGTTCAACCCGGTTCACTCTAATATGGTTTAACCCGCGTCCAAAAATATTAAACCGGCCCAAGCTAATTTAATATTAATTAATTTAATCGCACCCGCACCCGAGCCGAGCCGGCCGGACGGACGGGCGGGCGGCGGCGGCGCGCGCGTGTGGTTTATTGGGTCAACCCATGGGTTGCATAGGTCCTCCCCCTTTCACAAAAGTGGGGTGCCCCTTGGGGCCCAAACCTATCTTTAAACTTAGCCTTTATATGCCCATCACTTTTTTCATAGAAAATCAATGTGGGACAAGCCTTTAGTTCCATCCATAAACCATACTCATGGTACCTACTTTGGAGACCATTATCTCATTCAAGCCTCCATGGATTTGAGCAAGTAAATACTTGTTCTTCATCTCCTCATGGAGGAGAACACAAAGCATCTTGAACCCACTAAAACGGACATGTGGGTCCCACCTTAACAATGGCTCAAAATTGGTGTTTACACCAAATATTCCAACACTTTTAACTTACAAAATTTCTCCTGTGTCATACTGTGACTAGGTTACAACCGCTCCTACATAATGTAAGTTGGTGAAATAGTAAAAAGATTTTTAAAAAAAAAATATTACATATCAAAATTTTATAAGATGTTTTTTTAAAAATCTTTTTACTACTCTACTAACTCATATTGTTGATGTATACACATCACGTGTAAATATTTTAAGAAGATTACTACGAAGTACTTAATAATACATAACTACTTAGACTATTTTATAGCTTCAAGCATTTATTTTCTTTTTTCAAATTGGCATGGCTAAATTCCATAGACCATACACGTGTATGTTCACATGACACGTCTGTCATTTGTCTTTATTTTGCTGCTTCCTACTTCTTACTTGGTTCTTGATGTTTGCAGAATCGATTGGCCATTCTCTTATTTAGGCATTTTCTAACTATACTCAATTCTGGACCTTTCCACGTGTTATGTGAACGATTGCACTTTATTTTATGTCAAACAATACCATTTAAAGATTTGAGTTCATTGATAGATGAATAAACTTATATGGTCTGTTCTTAAATTTTGGTGAACTATTTAAGTTAGTTGCAAAGGAAAACTGGATCAAGGAATATCAATGGGGTGCCTGTCGAAAACCCTTCGATACCAAAGTTAGGTTATTAGAGGATTCATGAACAAAGTTTCTTGTTAGGGTTTCTTGTATGATGCTTGTCTTGGAGAAAGAAGTTGTCTTATTTTACGTCGATGGTTGTGGTCCCCAATATGCCTGCAGATTGTTGGTGGAGAATGATTGTATTTTCACTTGGCTATTCATCATTAGGCAGTCAGGTCTTTGACAGGATAGTTGTGAGAGTGGTTGTCTCCCACACATGACGTCTTTTGAAACATCTGTCAGGCTGACGTTGGTGTGTAGTAGGGGAGGTAGTTGTCCCACTACGCGTCTTGTCCTTTCGATAGTACACAGCCAAGCTTAGTGTCAGGAGTGATCCCCATAAGCTAATTGAGGGGGATGGTTAGTATATTTTTGTTTGGCTTGCTCGACCAAACTGGTGGACTCCTGTATGCTCGACCACCTCCTATTCAGCATTACTAGGGTGCCCCATTATCTGTGGTCCTCCTGATCAATCTCTTACAGGATCTTGGTCGGGACTCGGCTGATCGGTCCCCATCAGTTGCCCCTAATTTCTCTATGTACCCAGAGCGTAGTTAGGGGAATTCATACAACGAGTGTGTCTTCGTGGAAAGGAGGGGCGCATTTATGGCACCGCAGGCGCAATTACGGCGATTGCTGATGACGATTAGGCTCGTCGCTTCATGCCCCAATGACGTGTAAGCCCCTTACTAGGTTTCATTTTGTGATGTGACTTGTCGATCACCAACCGTCGAATCTGTGGCTAACGAGTTGATCTAAACCGTTGATTTCGAACAAGGGACATTTTAGGCTTGGCGGTTCCAGTCCTTGGTTGTCACTTCGCATTCTCCACACTTAGGCAGTTTCTAGTTCTCAAAGCCTCTCCTTCGTCTTCCTCTCTGCATCTTCGTGTATTTGCGCTTGGAGATTCGAGCTTCTCTCTTCGTTGGTAAGATCTCAAACCATTACTCTTTTCTCTTCCATGCGATTCTTCTTGGGGCATTGTTTCTGGTATTACACCAAAGCAGGGGTTGCCTCTTCTCTGTAAGGGTCTGTTGGGAACCTGGGGTTGTTTGAGTTTATTAGGAGTCAGTTGATAGTGGTTTCAAGTCGGCTAGGAGATTACATTTAGTGGGCACTATGGCTGACCCAAAAGATGTGCACTCTTCAGGTTCTTAGAACACTACTTCTTGGGATCTGGTTAGGGTACAGATGGAGGTCCCTAATAGCGCTTCTGTGGGGCCTTCTGGGGCTTCTGGTGAGGGGCCATCCCTTGGGGGTATGGTTCCTGGCCCTATCGGTATGGTAGTCCCTAAGGTTAGAGAGTTTAATTTTACGGCTGAGGGGGTGTCCTTCATCATCACTAAAAGGAGGGTCAAGAAGCTGTGGAGGGATTACCAGTTTCCTCCTGGTTTATCATACATGATCCCTGAGAAGAGAGAGTAGGCTTGTTCTGCTCGTCTTGGGAAAGTCTGTGTTTATGAGGCTGCCCTAGCTGATGGCCCCAGGTTTCATATTTTAACCCCCGTTAGAAGGGTTCTAAGTGTTTTGGGGTTGGCCCCTGGTCTGCTCCTTCCCAATTCATGGAGGATCTTGGTAGCCTGTGTTGTGCTGTGGCAAGCGTCCTGTGATGGTGAGGACCACCTTACTGTTGATAAGTTCTTTTACTATTATAATCTGAACAAGCAGGAGAGGGGCTGGTGGTACTTCTCAGCTAGGAGGGGTGACACAACTTTGATGACAAAGCTGCTCTTTTCCAATAAGAGATGGAATGACAGATTTTTCTTTGTTTATGGTGAAGGTTGGGAGCACCAACCTTGGGAGATTGTGGGCGATGATTCTGCTCAAGTTCCTGTCGCACCCAGATTTTTCACACTTGAGGAATACACACACAAGCAGAAAAATACTGTACTCTCTCGTTAGAACTCATCCTCATAGAAGGATGAGTGCGATTAGGTTTGAATTAGAAATTGATTTGAATAAAGGGTTTTTGAAAAATATTTGGAGTAGCTACCTAACTTGATTAAGGTAAGTTAGGTCACTTAAAAACTAAGCACAATCCGAAGATCACACTTAGGGATTTTGATAAAGGTTTTGGAAAACTTCCTCAAGAAAGAATTTTTAAGAAAACAGGTTGTTTGGAAACATTTGAAAAAATTTAAGCCCTTTTTGAAAATAACTCCATTTGGTCTTTGAAAATAGTGATCTAGGTTCAGAGGTTGGTTACCTGTAGGGAAGACGCACTAAGCCATCACCCTACCCCGCCCTTGCGGTACCTACATGTCTATTCACCCTAGATTCACTCATTAGAGTCTTCGATTAATAAATGTTCAATACTATCCACTTTTGAAAAGAATGTTTAGAAAAATAATGCATGATATTTAAGTGCAAGAAAAGAGTTTAACTTTAAAAATAGGCTTGAAAAAGAGATTTGTGATTTGAAAAGACTTGATTTAAAATGCGAAAGAAGGATTAAAGAATTGGAAATAGATTGAAGATTTGAAATTTGGATTTTAGAATTAGAAACTTGAAATAGATTATAGAATTGAAAACTTGAAAATATAAACTTGAAAAAGGTTGTAACTGCACCCATAAGGGTTGCCTACGTATCCTTTTGTTGGGAATCAGGTCAGTCGTAGTTCGAACAAGAGTTGGATAGAAAATAGAAGGCTTGATTTGAAAAAGAGATTTTGATTTGAACTTAGAATAGGAGATTGAAAATTAGAATTTGGAATTGAAAAGATTGGACTTTGATTTAGAAAGATAAAACTTGGAAGAAGGAGTTGGACATATTTTGGAAAGATTGAGATTTAGGAAACCTAGAGTTAAGAAAGATAGGATTTAGGAGGGACTTGAGGTTAAGAAATATTTGACTTGACTTGGAAGGATTTTAGAAAAGATTTGACTCGAATGTTGGATTTGGAAGATTAGGGAAATATTGGATTTAGAAAAAGTTCAAATTAGGAAAGTTTCAAGGCTTTGAAATTGGAAAGTTTTGAATTTAGAAAGTTTTTAACTTAGAAATATTCGAAGTTTGAGTTTTAGAAATACTTGAAATTAGGGAAGGTTTGAGTTTAAGAAAGATTTGAAAATTTAGATTTGGAAAGTTGAAATTTGGAAAGGTATGGAATTAGGAAATGTTGGAATTAGGAAGATTAAGAAGCTTAAAGTTTAAGGAAATATTTGAAAGTTTAAGTTTTGAAAACTTAAGGTTTAGACAGCTATGAGATTAAGAAGGATTGGATTAGGAAAGATTGAGATTCCTATGTCTTAAAACAAAAAATTGGATTTTGTTTCTAAAAAAGAAATGATTAGATTTTGTTTCCAAAACAGAGGATTGGGTCCAGTTTCCTAAATGGGAAGATTGGATTTAGTTTCCTAAAAGGGAGGATATGATTTGAAATGAAATTGGAAAGATGAAGTTTTGGAAATCCTAGATTTTGGTATAGAAAATAGGGTTTGAAAATATATGATTTTCATGTAGAAAATAAGATTTAGTAATCTAAAGTTTGATATAGAAAAGGAAATTAGAAGTTAGGGTTTTCTAATCATGGTTCTAAGGCTTGACTTGGACTCCAAGAAAAGAGATTTTGGAAAGTAGACTTTTGAAAAGAAAGATTTTTGGAAGAAGATCGTAGAAAAGAGCTTTTAGACAGTAAACTTGAGAAGAGAGTTTTTGAAAATGAATTTTTGGAAAGATTTTTTTAGGAAGGAGCGGTTTTAGAAAGTGAATTTTAAAGAGAGCTTTTTGGAAAGGAGTTTGAAATAATTTTTGAAAAAATAGATTTTTTTAAGGGAGTTTTTATAAAGTAATTTTTAGAAAGTAATCTTGAAAAGGAATTGGAGAGAGTTTTTAGAAAGTATATTGGAGAGGAGATTTTAGAAATTAGATGTAAAAGAAGATTTTGGAGAGGATTTAAAAGGAGGTTTTGGAAAGTAAGTTTGAAAAGCAATTCGGAAAGGGATTTGAATGTAGACTTTTGCAAACCTCTAAAAATATCTCACTTTACTAAAATGACTCTAACCATAGGAAGATTAGAACCGTTCTAGGATTGTGGTTTTGAAAACAATAAGGATTTAAAAATATGTACCATATTAGTCACTTTAAATGTAACACTTTTTTAAAACAACCCTAACCATGGAATGGCTAAAATTACCTTAGGATTGTGGTTTCGAAAACAAGTTTTGAAGAAAAAAATTTTAACACAAGTTTTGAAAATGATTTTGACGCAAGTTTTGAAAATGATTTTCGATGCAAGTTTTGAAAACGATTTTGAAAACAATTTTTGGAGAGATGCATGATCATGATATGCACAATGCAAGTTGCGGTCGTGAACATACAAGGTTAAAGGTTTCACCACATAATTAAGGGGGCCAAACCCATGTGGTCTCCGATTAAAATAACAGAAAGCCCTCGACACGATGACTTTCAATAGCCTAATCAAACACATGAACCGAGGAGTTCCTTGTTTCAAGCATGCAAGAAAGTAGGGTAGAAGATGGGGGATTAAAATAGAAGAAAACCCAAGTGGGTTAGGAGAGAAGAGAGATAGGGGAATTACGGAAACGTAAATAGGAAGCCTACCTTGTGTCTTCTTTATTTTGCTTGGTTTTGCTTGCTTGCTTCACTTCAATCTTTGAAAGCTTGCTTTGGCTCGATCTACGAGAGCTTTCAAGTTGCAGCACTTCAAGTCTTCAATGGAGGCTTTGAAAGCTAGTATATGAGTGTATGTATACTAGGGTTAAGTGTATAGAGGCTAGGGTTTAAAGAACATAAAGGGAACTAGGATTTGGAAGGGCTTCGAACTCTGTATATCAAAGAGCAGAGTTTTTGGACTGAGTTTGCAGACCCTTTTCACGCTGGAGAAGACTTTGTATTTATAGACAGAAGATTGACCTGGTGCTTGTTGTAGTGGCGCCAGGCAAAATTTTCTTCTGGCACCACTAAGAGTGGCGCCAAGCCAAAGTTTGGCTTGCAGTGGCACCAGCCACTTAGGAAAGTTTTAAGATTAGCAAGCAACGTATCTTCAGAAGATTTGGGCACCTGTACTAGTGACTACCATACAATTTTTTGCATGGCTTCACTAGGAGCGACTCTAGAAGGTCCGAAAATGATTTAGAGGGTTGGAAATGGCCCAGAGGGCCAGAAAGGGACAAGAACCCTTAGAATAGTGCCCCGGGAGTAGTAGACTTGAAGAACGATGTCAAGATGTGTCGGAGGGGTTGACCGGGCCATTAGGGGCAAAACGGTCAATCAGGCTGAAAAGCTAACGAGATGGACTCGGAATATCTTGGAAGAAGACTCGAGGTTTGGAAACATTACTTAGATTGTCCCAAGAGGTTACCGGTTTGATACCTAGAGCTGGTGTAGTTAGAAAAAGAGACCAGCCCGCTAATGGCAAAACGGTCATTTTGCGTTAGGTTTGCCAGAACTTTCTTGGAATGAACCAGAAATGTATTGGAAGGCTAGGGATACTATCATAAACATCTCCGGGAGGTTACCGGTTTGATACCCAGAGCCAGTGTGGTTTCCGGGGCGCTCGAATGCCTAGGGGCAAAATGGTTATTTTGATCGGAGGGTCTCAGAATTGGCCAGACACTGACTGGAAGGCACCTAATCATGCTGGATTGTCCTTAGGACAATCTTGGAAGGGTGGACTTACCGTTCTGAGGACTTAGGTACTTTCTCATGAAACGTGCCAAAAATGGCCCTAAAGGCAGTTTGGTCATTTTTCACCGAAGTTGGTTGGCAGGCACTGGTGTTGACTTGGGTTTTGAGTGTTTTCATCATTCTAATGGTTTGTGACGAATGAGTTTCCAAAGTTATCTTATCCTTTGGTAAACGTGTCACGGCCAAGAGGCGAGTTCGGTCCCGTGACATAGGGGTTTGTTGGCAATTCCCTATATCGACCTGTTTACGAGTGTTTCCGCCACTCTGACGTTTGTGATGTTTATGAGTATTTCCATTACTCTAATGATTCGTGATTATTCCAGAGACTGCCTGATCTCGAGAAGCTGCTAAGTGGACTTATCGCTTAAAGAATCAACTTTCTCGCAAGGTGTGCCAAAACAGACACTCTTCATTGGCGGGCTAGCAGGCGCCAAAGGTGGACCGTTCTACCATCTCGGAGACTTGGGGTCTCATCCTACTCGATGGGTTTGAAGGGACTTACCCTTTCGAAGAGTTCTCTCAAAAACATGTCGGACAGGATGGACTTACCACCTTGAGGAATTAACTTTCTCAAAAGGCGTGCAAAATTTAATTGGAATTGACTTGAAATTGGATTTGAGATTAAAATGGGGACTTACCGTCTCTGAAAAGACATGCCCACTGGAATTGGACCGAACAATGCCTGAATGGCACTTTGGTCATTTTGCTTTTATTTGGACTTGGTGGGCCCGCGAAGTGATTGATTGACTGAATTAGGTTTGAAAAATTGATTTAAATTAGAATATGTCCATATTGACTTGAACTCAAGTTTGAACGGACTAGAGACTGCCGAGCGGGCAAAAATAGAGTATTTACAATTCCTTAGTCATGGAATGTCCCAACTCGGAAGGGTATGTCCCTTAGTTTCTGAGCTTTCAATTTTACTTAGCCGTAGTTTCTAGATTTCTAGGGCTCTGACTTAAGTTCCTTGTGTCTGGCTAGCTCATGATGCACCCACTCTAAACAAGGCCCAGAAAGCCAAGGTGAAGAGGGCCCAAGATTTTGGCATCACAGGTGCCAATGCTCTGATGAATTTAGAAAACCTAGGTACGTACTTGTTGGGCCCTGAGCCTACAAGTGAAGCTTTGAGGGTAGAATATAAGAGGAGTGAGTACCGTTCATTCTCTTTTTTTTCCTTTGCTGATTGCTGGTTTGATGTTTGCCCTTATTGTTCATGTACAGACCAAGAAAAAGATGATTCTAACGAGGAGGGAGACATGGCCCTGAACAAGAACATTCTGGCTAAGGTGAAACTCTCCTCAAAGCCTTCTATACCTGCCAAGCATTTCAAGCTCCCCACTGGCTACAAGGCTGGGAGCAATGGTAGTGAGGATAAGGGGGTCGTCCAAGGGAACCTTCCTCCGCCCAAGGTCAACAGCCCTCATCCTGCACCTTTAGTTACTCAAGAGGCACCCCCAGCCTCAATTGAGCCTGCAGACACTCTTCCTGCACTAAAAGCTGTGAGCCCGCCTCTAACAGATGCCCCAGCAGTGCCCATCTCCTCCCCTTGGATCTTTTTGCTTAAGGAAAGACCATATTTGAGAGTGCAGAACTGGTGTGGAGGAGGTTGGAAAGCGTGATCCATCCAAGGGATGGAGAGCTATTGTGATTGTGCTTCAAAAGTGCAATTATAATGCCTTAATTAGTACTTTGTTAGTATTAGTTTATGAGTATATATGTCTTTTTAGTTATGTTTCGATATTAATTGAGTCTATAATGCTTTATGTAGGTTTTGAGCTTAAATAGAGTGATTTCGCATGCAAAATGATCACAGGTTTCAAGAGGTTGCTGTTAAGGTACAAGCTGCTAAAGCTGTGGTACAAGCTGCTGAAGCATGCGGAGCTGAAACTTTGGAAGGCCATATCTAGTGAACCAGGAAGGCTATTCAGGCCCATAATATGTTAATTTCATATAAATTTTCGAGACCTACAACTTTCGTGAAGTGACCCAGCCCATCTGAGCACTTTGTAGAAGTCTTCCGTACGACTGACGACGAGATATATAGATTTATTCACTTTTTAGTTAGAGATAGATTAGTAGGTAGTAGAATAGGTTTGGGAGTTCTATGTTCTGAAGGAGGAGAAGAATTCTAGGATTTTTCTAGGGTTTGGAATGAAGAATCATCCAATCCTTTGAAGGCTACAAATCTTTTCATCTTTCAAGGGAGCATCTTTGATCTTTAGTTTTTATCTTTAGTTTTATTTCTTGTTTTTATTGTGAATTTCATATTATATTTCTTTAATGCAGCATTTTATTTCTTCAGTTATTATTTCCATTCTTGCAATCTTTATCATGTTTTTCAGTAGCTAAATCTGTTCTTGGTATGGGTTGAGAAAGTAACTAGGTTATAGGAAGAGATTCAAGATAGTATTCATTTTATAAGATTTTAAGAACTTGGATCAAGTTTCATTTTCTTGCCCATGAATAACTTCGAAAACAATATTCTTGATCATATCTAGCCATGTATGTATAGACTGATTTGTAAGCAGGGATACGTGTACCTAGAATTTCTGATAAGGATATTAATTATAACTGAATATATATTCCTATTAAGAATACTTTAGAAATCTACTATTCTTGATTAAGCTTCAAACATACCTTGTAGACAGGTTTATAAACTGGGACAGGTATGAATGGGACCCTGGTATGAACACTAGTAAATAACTGAATATTGCCTCTAAAAGGGTAATCCAATCTTGAATTTCTTTAACCCAAACTATCTTGGGAACCTACCTGTAGGCCTATTACTGGATCAAACTTTGCTAAGACCTTTTTATAATATTTGAATACAATCTTAAAATTAGTTTAATTTTATTATCGGATAATTTAGATCAATCATCTCCAACAATTGATTTTTATTTTCTCTTTGGAAGTTTTTCTGCAATTATTTTGTCTTGATTGCAGACCTTATTTATAAAGTTTATTTCTTGTTTTCCCTGTGGATTGATCTCGGACTTACCGAGATATTATTACTGCATCGCAACCGCACACTGGTAGATATAAATTGCACTATTCAGGAGCGATCAAGTTGCCGAGCAATTCCACTCATAAGCTGACCAGGGACATTGGTTAGGATTTGCTTCAGGTAAATTTTACAAGTGTTATTGCTTAGTTCATCTTATCATGTTCCTAATCTTGCCCCTTCTATTTGACCAAGCTACCAGGCTCTCTATACTGAGTGCTAAGTCATCTAGGAGCGAGAAGGGTTTCTTGGAGCAGAGGCGCAAAGCCGACCATGCCCTAGTTGATGCAGCTGCTTGGAAGAAGAAGCTAAAGGAGCTCTCCTCAAAGAGGAACAACTTGAAAGGTGGGGTGCTGGCCCTATAGGAGGAGAAGAACAAGTTAGTGGAAGACTTAGCCAATGAGAAAAGTCTCAAGGAATCTATGCGGGAGAAGTTCACCCTTAAGAAGCTTGCCGGTGGAGGTAGCTGCCATTCCCGCTCAGGTTGAGGTTGAGGTAGCTGCCATTCCCGCTCAAGTTGAGGTAGCTATCAAGAAGGCTTTTGAGGAGTACCATCAGGGGGACTCCTATCAGCTAGCACTAGGTGGGGCCTACATGCAATGTTTCACGAAGGCAAAGGAGATGGTCGCCCAAGTCTTCCCTAACCTTGACCTCTCTCCCATACAGGCTCTCCTTGAGGATGACATAGTTTTTGTGGCTTTGAGAAAACTAAGGCAAGGAGTAAGGATGGGACGACTAAGAAAGACGACACCCAGTCGAAAGCTTCCGCCCAGCCAAAGGCCCCCTTCATAACTAAGTAGCTTCCCTTTTTTCCTTTCTGTTTTACCTTTCCAGTGGTTTCTAATGTAATACTACTTGGGTTTTATTTGTAATTATCAATCTTTATTAATGAAAAAGATATTCCTCTAATTGAATTCATGATTGTAGCCTTTGCTTTAATTTCACATAGACATTTTGGTTCTCCTCTGTTGGT
Source organism: Euryodendron excelsum (assembly GCA_033060915.1). Lineage (NCBI taxonomy): Eukaryota > Viridiplantae > Streptophyta > Magnoliopsida > Ericales > Pentaphylacaceae > Euryodendron > Euryodendron excelsum. Next base: position 28,255,751 of record CM065388.1, on the reverse strand, counting down.
TTCGACATTTGCCTCTTTTTGGGTTTCATGTAGATACTTTGTCTTTTCACTGGTGGGTAGGATATTTCTCCAAGTACAGACACTCTGATCGGCCTTGGCTTGAGCAGGCTTTTTCTTGAGCGGCCGTGAAGCCTTGGGCACACATTATTGGACATAAACCTCTGCCTGTTCGGCATTGGCCTAAGCAAGAAGCCTTAGGCACATTACCTTGGGCATAGAGCCTTTGCCTGCTCGACCTTGGCCTGAGCAGGACTTTCTTGGAGATGGGCGTGAAGCCTTAGGCATTTGGCGTCTGCCTACTCGACGTTGGCCTGAGCAGGACTTTTGTTGACTGGATATAAAGCCTTGGGCGTAAAGCCTCTACCTGCTCGACCTTGGCCTGAGCAGGACTTTCTTGGAGATAGGCTTAAAGCCTTAGCCATTTGGCCTCTGCCTGAGCAGTACTTTTATTGAGTGGGCGTAAAGCCTTGAGCGCTTAGCCTCTGCCTGCTCAGCCTTGGCCTGAGTAGGACTTTTGTTGACTGGGCATAAAGCCTTGGGCGTAAAGCCTCTGCCTGCTCGACCTTGGCCTGAGCATAACTTTTTTTGACTGGGCATAAAGCCTTGGGCGTAAACCCTATGCCTGCTTGGCCTTGGTTTGAGCAAGACTTTTGTTGACTGGGCATAAAGTATTGGGTGTAAAACCTCTGCCTACTCGGCCTTGGCCTGAGCAGGACTTTCGTTGAGTGGGTGTAAAACCTTGGGCGTTTAGCCTTTACCCGCTCGGCCTTGGCCTGATTAGGACTTTTATTGTTCCTCTTGCAAAGAAAATGTCAGAACATATATAAAAGCATAAAGAGAATTGTAGGAAAATCTATATAAGTTATCAACTATTTAACTTTTCATATATGCTTTTACATTTGGTGATAAAAAGAGTTGTTTACACATAGTACTTTCTGAGATGCTCAGTATGCCATGGGTGGGGCAGTTTTTTGTCGTTATGGTCCTTCAGTCTGTAGGTGCCCTTCCTGGTGAAGCCCAATACTTCGTATGGTCCTTCCTAATTTGGGCCAAATTTTTCGTCTTGAGCAATTTTGGTAGACTGGTTGACTTTCTTCAGAACCAATTATGCTGGCTTGAACTCCCTCAATCACACTCGACTGTTGTAGTACTAGCTTATCTGCTGTTAATATGAAGCCATTCGGATTACTGCCTGTAGCCTATTCTCTTCTAGCAAATCCAAGTCAACTGCCAGGGCCTCGTCATTTGTCTTTAGGTTATAGTTCTGAGTTTTGGGACTTAGAAAACCAATTTTTACTAGTATTACTGCTTCTATTTCGAATGTGAGGAAGAAAGGGGTTTATCCGGTAGAGACTCTTTTAGTGGTTCTATAGGCCCAAATGATGTTGGGAAGCTCCTCTGCCCATAGGCCTTTTCCTTTCTCGAGTTTGGTCTTGATGATCTTGAGGAGAAACCTGTTAGTTGTAAGGACTCCATTTTTGCCCGCTCGGCAATCTCTGGCCCGACCGGACTCACATTCAAGCCAATATAGACACATTCAAGTCCAGAGTAGTTTTTCAGACTCAATCCAGTCAATCGATTGCCTTAAGGGCCCTTCAGGCCCAATAGAGGCAAAATAACCCAAATGCCCTTGGGGCATTACTCAGTCCATTTTTATTTGGCACATCTTCCTAGAGACGGTAAGTCCCTATTTCAATCTTAATTCCCGTTTCAATTCCAATCCAAACCAATCAAATTCAATCGGGTACACACTTTGATAAAGTTGATCCCTCAGGCAATAAGTCCATCCAATATGGCACGTTTATCGAGAAAACTCCTAGGAACAATAATTCTCTTCAAACCCGTTGGCCAGGATGGAACCCAAGTCTTCGAGATGGTAGAACGGTTCATCTTTAACCCGCCAATTTAGAATGTTCATTACTTAGCACTTCTTTCGAGAAAGTTAATTTCTCAGACGATAAGTCCACCTAGCAACTTCCCAACATCAGGTAATCTCCGGACTAAATACACCCTGTCAGAGTGGTGGAAACACTCGCAAATATCGCAACCATCAAAGTGGCGAAAACACTCGCAAATAGGTTGACATTGGGAATTGCCAACAAACCCCTATGTCACGGGACCGAACTCGCCTATTGGTTGTGGCATGTTTACCAAAGGATGAGATACCTTTTAAAACCAACTCATCACACACCGTCAGAGTGGCAGAAACACTCAAAACCCGGGTTAATACCAGTGCCTACTAGCTAACTCTAATGAAATATGACCAAACTGCCATTGGGCCCTTTCTGGCACGTTTCTTGAGAAAGTACCTAAGTCCTTAGAGAGGTAAGTCCACCATTTCAAGATCGTCTCAAAGACAATCCAGCATGTTCAAGTGCCTTCCAGTCAGTTCCAGACCAATTTCAAGACCATCTGATCAAAATGACCATTTTGCCCATGGGCATCCGATTGCCTCCGAGAACTGCACCGGCTTTGGGTATCAAACCAGTTATCTTCCGAGGATGTTTCTAATAGTATCCTCAACCTTCCAACACCTTTCCGAATCCTTCCATTTCCATTCTGGTATGTCCAATGCAAAATGATCGCTTTGTCCCTAGTGGGCCGATTGCCTTTTCCAACCACATCGGCTCTAGGTATCAAATCAAAAATCCCTCGAAACATTCTAGATAGTGTTTCCAACCTTCAGGCCTTCTCATAGGACATTCCAAGTCTATTTCGGTGGTTTTTCGGTCTAGTTGACCGTTTTGCCCCTAGTGGCTCGATTGACTATTTCAACAATCCCGATATTGTTTTACAAGCCCGTTACCCCTAGGATATTATTTCAAGGGTTTCTGCTTATTTTTGGCCTTCTGGATCATTCACGGCCTCCCAAAACGTTCCCAGACCTTCCGGAGTCATTCCTAGTGGAGCCAAGCCAAAAATTACATGGTAGTCATTAGTACAGGCGCCCAAATCTTTTGCCTTACGTATCAAGGGTCGAAAAATACTTTTCTTGCCACCCTAAAAAACTTCCTTAAGTGGTTGGCGCCACTACTGTGTGATTTCAAGCCAAGTGCCACTACAACAGGCTCCAGGTCGGTTTAAGCTGCCTATAAATACAGACCCTCTCTCTAGGTGAAAAGGGTCTGCAATCTCAGTCCAGAAATGCTGCCTCTCTGAAAACAGAGTTCGAATCCTATCTAAACCCTAATTCTTTCAAGTCTTTTCAAGCCCTAGCCTCTATATACTTTAACCCTAGCTTATACACACTCCATACACTTGTACACCAGCCTCAAAGCAAGCCATTGCAGACTCAAGTGCTGCAAGTTCGAAGCTCTCGAAGCCCAAGTAAAGCAAAATAAATAAAACAAGCAAAACAAGAAGAAAATAAGGTAGGCTTTCTCTTTATGTTTATGTATTTCCTCCCTCTCTTCTTCCTCCTAACCCACTTAGATTTTCTTCTATTTTAATCCCCGATCTTCTAGCTCCCTTTCTTGCATGCTTCAAACAAGGGACTCCCCTATTCATACGTAGGAAGGACTATTGAAAGTCACCGTGTCGAGGACTTTCTTCTAGTTCAACCTTAGACTGTGTGGATTTGACCCCCTTGATTATGTGGTGAAGCCTAACCTTGTATGTTCACGACCCTTTTGCATTGTGCATATCATATTCATACATTCATTCAAAATTTTTTTTGAAGTTGTTTTTCAAAGTTGCATCAAAACTCTCTTTCAAAACTTGCATTCAAAATCCTATTTTCAAAATCACAATCTTGAAGTTATTCTAGCCATTCCGTGATTATGGTTGTTTTAAGAAAGTGTCATATTCATTGTGAACATCAAGGTCCATATTTTGAGGTGTAAACCCTAATTGTTTTTTATCGAAAACCACAATCGTGAGATGATTCTAGCCATCCCATGGTTAGGGTTGTTTTAGGAAAGTATGATATTCAATGTGATCATGTTGGTCTATATTTCAAATCCATGTTGTTTCAAAACCACAACCCTAGAATGATTCTAATCCTTACATGGTTAGAATTGTTTTAGGAAAGTGAGATATTCAAAAGATTTTCAAAAGTCCATATTCAAACTCCTTTCCAAATTGCTTTTCAAACTCCTTTTCAAAAACTTTATTCAAAAATCTACTTTCTAAAAATTCTTTTCAAACTTCTTTCTAAAAGCTCTCTTCAAAAATCCACTTTCTAAAAACTCTCTTCAAACTTCTTTCCTCAAAACTCTTTTCACAAAGATCTCCTTTTCAAAAACTCTTTTTCTTAGAGTCCAAGTCAAACCCTAGAATCCATGTTTAGGAAACCCTAGTTTCTTTCTTAAAGTCATGACTTCCTCTTTTGCCTCAAATCTTAGGTGTCCAAAACCATTTTCTACATCAAATCATAGATTTCTAAAACCACTTTTTCCATCAAATCAAAGAATTTCAAATTCTAGATTTCCAACGCTCAACATTTCTAATTTCATGTCAAATCAAATATTCTAATTTAGGAAACTAGATCAAATCCTCCAATTTTGGAAACAAAATCTAATCTTCTATTTTAAGGAATCAAATCTTCCTTAATTTCGAACTTTTCCAAATCTCAACTTTTTAAATCTCAACTTTTCAAATCTTTCTAAATTCAAAACTTTCCAAATTCAAATCTTTCCTAAAATAAAACGTTCCAAATTTAAAACTTTTCTAAAATGAAACTTTCTTAATTTGGCACTTTCCTAAAATAGAACTTTTCTATTTTGAAACTTTCCTAAATTCAAAGAATTTTAAAATCTCATCTTTTCTAAACTTAACTTTCTAAATTCATTCAAATCAAATAATCAAGTCAAATCTTTCAAAATCAAATCAAATTTCCTTCCAAATCTTTCTTAAATCTAACTTTTCTAATTTGAACCTTTCCTAAATCGGAACTTTCTTTAATCAAACTTTTCAAGTCTAAATCAAACTTTTCCAATTCAAGTACATGCTCCAACCTTAGGTTACCTAAACCCTAGTTCAACCTTAATCCTAAGTTATGAAGCCTCAACACTTTTCTAAAACTCCTTTCTAAATTAAGATGGTTTTCCAACTTCAATCTAAGTCTAAGTGTTTTCAAAACTCAACTCCTTGTTTTCCGAATCAAGTCGAAGTTCTTCTTCCAAGTTCAATCTTTTCAAATCAAAATCAATTTCAACATCCTCAAATTCTATTTCAAATTAAAATCAATTCCAAGTCCAATTTCCAATCTTTATTCAAAGTTCAAATCAAACTCTTTTCAAGTCAAACTTTTAAAAACCTTAAAATGTCTATTTTCAATCGGACTCTTGTCCGAACTAAGACTAACCTGATTCCCAAAAAGAGATACATAGGCAACCCTTATGGGTGCAGTCACAACCTTTTTTCCAATTCCATAATCTATTTCAAGTTTCTAATTCTCAAATCTATTTTCAAATTTCTAATTCTAATTTCTAAAACCTTCTTTCCAATTTCAAATCAAGTATTTTCAAATCTATTTCCAAAATTAAATTATTTTCTTACCCTTGCATATCATGCATCACATAGTTCTTTTCTAAAGTTAATAGTATTGGACATTCATTAATCAAAGATTCTAATGAGTGAATCTATGGTGAACAGATATGTAGGTACCGTAAGGCGGCGTAGGGTGATGGCTTAGTGCGTCTTCCCTACACGTAATCAATCTCCAAACTTAGAATCATTGTTTTCAAAGACCAAACGGAGTTATTTTTAAAAAGTGCTTAAATCTTTTTGAGGGTTGCCAAACAACCTATTTTCTTAAAAAATAAAATACCCTCTCTTAAGGAAGTTTTCAAAATCTTTTTAAAAACCCTACGTGTAATCTTCGAATTGTGCTTAATTTTAGGTGACCTAACTCACCTTAATCAAGTTAGGTGGTGACTCTAAACTTTTTTCAAAAGCTCTTAGTAAAATCAATTTCCAATTCAAACTTAGTCGCACTCGTCCTTTTAGAAGGATGAGTTCTAACGAGAAAGTACCTTGTTTTTCCCACTTGTGTATTTTTTCCTCGAGTGCAAAAAATCAGGATGCGACATTAGTGACCTCAACTTGCCCGTTTGCTTGGGGGTGTTCTAAAGAGGAGAAGTGACGACTAATTTGCAGGCTTAAGCACAACCCACCGAAGTGTTTTCCTTCTAACTGCTTTCCGTTATCAGTAATGACCACCTTTGGGATCCCAAAACGGCATACGATATTCTTCCACAGGAAGTTAGTCATTGTCTGTTCTATGATGGTGGTGAGGGCCTCTACCTCAACCAACTTGGTGAAGTAATCAATGGCCACTACCACAAATTTGTTTTGTCCTCTTCCCAAGGGTAACGGGCCTACAATGGCGATCCCCCACTAAGCAAAGGGCCATGAGCTCTAGATGGGAGTCAACTCCTATGCTGGTTGTCTGGGGATGTTGGCGAACCGCTGGCACTTATCATATTTCTTCACGAACTCCTGGGAGTCCTTACTCATCGTCGGCTAATAGTATGCTGCTCTAAGGATCTTATTAGCCAGGGAACGTCCTCCAGAGTGGTTCCCGCAAATTCCTTTATGGATCTCCCTTATAATGTAGGTAGCTTCCTCGTCTATGGCGCACATGAGAATGGGGGTTGTGTGCCCTCTTTTGTACAGAATGCTATCAAATATCACATAACGACTAGCCCTGAACTTGAGTCTATTGCTTCTAACTTGTCTTCTGGGAGAGTGTCGTGCTCCAAGTAGTTTCTGATCGGTTTGGCTTATGAGGCTTCTGTTTCCAACACACTGACTTCTGGAATTTGGATGCTCGAAAATAAAGGATCTTCAAGGGTACTTCAGAGTTGAGCTACTCTGAGGATTCTATCCTTGCCAGTCTGTTAGCCTTTTCATTCTCCAGCCAGGGAACTCTCTGCAGTAGTACTTTTGAGAATTTCCTAACCAAACCTCTAGCCACCTGGAAATATTCCATCATCTTGTCTCCCCTTGCTTCGTACTCTCCCAGGGCTTGCTTGATTACAAGCTGCAAGTCTACCTTGACTTGTTGACTTAAGGTTGACCCTTGTTGACTCAAGGTTGATTCCTATATTGATTTTGATGATAACTAAACCTTGTGTTATTTTACTAATGAATCTACTTGATGTGCAGATTAACAAAGTTCATAACTTAGACTTAAAGTTCAATCTTAAGTGTAATACATGTCAAAGAGAATGCACAACAAATTCAAGATCAAGCAATGAATTCCAAGAGCTATGTAATGAACCAAACATAGAATTAACGCCTACTTCTACTTCAAACAAATGTTTCATATTTGAAGAGATTGAAGGTGTTCAAATGCTGCTTCTATCAAGTATGCATAGACTCAATGAAGACTGATTTGTACTCAAGAAAGAATGTAGACTTCATTAGAATATGAAATAATCAGTTGAAGATGAATTGATTATTGAAGAGATTGAAAATGCTCAAGAGAAGACTTCATCAAGTATGCAAAGATCAAATCCAGATTATGTGATTGAAGTTGCTTAAGAAGAAGATTCACAATGATTTTCTGATCTCTACATGGAATCTAAGTGAAGAATTCTTCTGAGAAGCAAGGAATCAATGAAAACTCGATGTATGAAGAGATTTCATCAAGCCTGCAAAAGTCTCATTGAAGTGATTTTAAAGAAGAAAGAAGAATCTCTAGCAAAGAGAAGAAATTAAAAATGAAGCATTGTGAAACTCAACATAATTGAGGAAGCTTGGCATTGAAAGAAATAATGAAAGAAGAAGCTTTGCAAATGAAGAAGAAAAGATCAATATTGATTTAATGAAGCTCTAGCTGTTTGAGAGTCAAGAGAAGATGAATTTCAAATGATTAATTCAATCCAAATTGAATAGAAGTTAACTCTGATGAGTTAAAGAGATTTGATTGATCATCATACCCCAAAGAGATACTCTTTGAATATCTTATACCAGTACTGAGATGAGCTGGATCATTAGAAGTCAGAAAGAAAATTTCTGGGTAATGAGCGGACTCATGAAAATAAGGAGTCATCTCATGGTTTCAGAAGCAAAAGGCTTAAAGACCAAATGGACAATGAGCAGATTCATGGAAATGAGGAGTCGCCTCTTGATCATAGAAGCAAAAGGCATGAAGACAAAATGATCAATGAGCGGACTCATGAAAATAAAAAATCGTTTCATGAACATAGAGGCAAAAAGCCTGAAGACCAAGTAGACAATGAGCAGACTCGTGGAAATGAAGAGTTGCCTTATGGATGAAGATGAAAAGTTGCCTCATGACAATAGAAGTAAAAAGGCTGAAGATCAAATGAGCAAAGAGCGGACTCTTGAAGATGAAGAGTCACCTCATGACATTAGAAGCCAAAGATGTAAAGACAAAATGAATAAGGAACCGACTCATTTATATGAAGAGCGGACTCATGGAGACAATGAACTGCATCTAGTAAATGCAGAAGCAGAAAGTGTCGACTCCACAAGCCTGGAGCCGACTCCTCGAATATAATGGCTAGTTTTTCTAACGTTATAACGGACTGGATGTGCATTAATGAAGCCCAACAACCTTCAACGGATGGAATCAATACAAGAGTTTACATACAAGCCTCCAGCTGCATTTATAACCAAGAAATCAAAGGAAGAAACAAAAGAGACAAGAATCACTGACTGATCAAACCTAATATTCCTGAACATTCTTCATGTTTTCATTTGTGAGCTTTGATTGTATAATCTACTCTTGTTAGAGAGTTTGCTAGTTACTTATATACTTTTATACACTTGTAATTGAAAGTTTGAGAGTTCTCTTGAGAAAGAAAAACTCTTGTAAGTTTGAGTGGAGCTTGGACAAAACCACTTGGTGGCTGAAGAACTCAAGTGGGAGTTCTTAGTATAGTGAGCTGAGCACTTTGTCAATCAGCAGCCCATTTGTAATTGGTGATTACATAGTGAAAGAAGACTTTAAAGAGGTCTTGGGGTGAGAACGTAGACCACGGTTTGTGGTTGAATCTCAGTAAATCGGTGTGTTCTTTCTATTGCTCTGTTTTCTTTACTTTTACTGATTACATTGCATTATATATATAGATTGATCATTGTTACGTTGTTTAGATTAATTTTAATTAATCTTAATTGCCTTTAATCTTTAAAAAACCCAATTCACCCTCTCTCTTGGGTTGCCTTTTGGGCCTATAATTAGTATCAGAGCTTGTATTCCTGTTTTAAGGCTTAACATCCTAGGAATAGATCCATGACAACCAATTTTGGAAGCTCTCTTAGTGAGGGTCAATCCAAAAATAAATGTTTAATGATGCTAATTACAATTATTGAAAAAATAGAATGAGAATTTATATTCAATCAGTAGACTATGAATTATGGAGACTCATAGTAAATGGTCCCAAAACACCTACAACTAGAGTGGATAGAACTGATGTTCCTAAACTAGAATCTGAATGGGATGAAGATGATTTGAAAATGCTACAATCTAATGCTAGAGCTATGAATATTTTATATTGTGCACTTGATCCCAATGAATTTAATCGTATTTCTACTTGTGAATCAGCCAAAGAAATATGGGATAGATTAGAAGTCACACATGAAGGTACCAATCAAGTTAAAGAATCTAAAATTAGTATATTGGTACATAGTTATGAATTGTTCAAAATGAGACCTGAAGAATCCATCACCGAAATTTTCACTAGGTTCACCAATATTATTAATGGTTTAAAATCTCTTAGAAAGGTGTATCCTAACAATAAACAGGTGAGGAAGATACTAAGGTCATTGCAAAAGGCTTGGGAGGCTAAGGTCACCGCAATCCAAAAAGCCAAGGACCTTAACACCCTGCCACTGGAAGAACTCTTGGGCTCTCTAATAACAAATGAGCTCACACAAAAACAACATGCCCAAGAGGATGAAGAAAAGAAGAAAAGGATAGTTGCATTCTAATCCACCTGTCAAGATGATGAATCAGCAAGTGAAGAGAATGAAGATGAAATTGCTCTCATCACTCGAAAATTTAGGAGATTCATAAAGAAGAAATGGAGAGGTGGAAAGAAGCATGAAGCCAAGGAAGAACTTAGTAAGGAATCCAACATAACATGCTACGAATGCAAGAAGACCGGCCATATGAAGGCAGAGTGTCATCTGCTCAGAAAGAGAGGAAAGAAATGTCAAAGGAAGAAGGTCATGGCAGCCATGACATGGAGTGATGATGAAGAATCAAGCTCTGAAGAGAAACTGAACCACAGGAAGTGGCTAACCTATGTCTCATGGCTCATAAAGATGATAGTGAGGTTTGCCTTTAAGCAAAATCCAAGAAAGACCATTGGTACTTGGATAATGGATGCTCAAGGTATATGACAGGGAGATGAAGCACAATTCACTTCTCTTTCACCAAAGGATGGAGGTATTGTCACATTTGGTGACAACAGCAAAGGGAAGATCATCGGTATAAGTAGTGTTGGTGCGAACTCCTCTACTTCTATCGAAAATGTATTACTTGTTAAAGAACTCAAACACAATCTTTTGAGCATTAATCAACTTTGTGATAAAGGATGCAAGGATGTATTTGAATTATCTAAATGTGATGTAATTGACATTAATGATAACAAGACAATTCTCACTGGACATAGACAAGACAATATTTATGTTTTCAATCTTAATGATTTATCTTCATGCAAAATGGAATGTCTTGCTGCTATAAATAGTGATGAAAGTTGATTGTGGTATAGAAGACTTGGTCACATTGGTATGAGCATACTTTCAAAGATTTCTAAAAATGATTTGGTCAAAGATCTTCCAAAAATAAAATTTGACAAAGATAGAGTTTGTGATGCTTGTCAATTAAGTAAGCAAACTCAGACTTCTTTTAAATCCTTAAATATGCTTACTACCTCTAGGCCACTACAACTATTGTATATGTACTTATTTGGACCTACTAGGACTCTAAGTCTTGGTAGTAAACAATATGCACTTGTTATTGTTGATGACTATTCTAGATTTATATGGACATTCTTCTTAGCTCATAAGGATGAGACAATTGTTTTCTTCACAAAGTTTTGTAAAAAGGTCCAAAATGAAAAAGGAATTTCAATCACTTCTATTAGAACTGATCGTGGAGGGGAATTTGATTGCAAACTTTTTGAAATGTTTTATGATGAAAATAGTTTTGATCACAATTTCTCAGCCCCTAGAACACCTCAACAAAATGGGGTTATTGAGAGAAAAAATAGAGTTTTAGAAGAAATGGCTAGAACCATGCTTTGTGAAAATGGTTTACCAAAATACTTTTGGGCTAAAGCTGTTAACATATCTTGTTATGTTTTGAATCAAATTTTATTTAAAAAATTTTTGAACAAAACCCCCTATGAACTTTGGAAATATAAGAAACTAAATGTCTCATACTTTAAAGCTTTTGGATGTAAATGTTTTGTATTGAATCACAATAAAGACAACCTCGGCAAATTTGATGCTAAATCCGACGAGGGTGTATTTCTTGGCTATTCAACACATAGCAAGGCCTATAGAGTCTTTAATAAGAGGACTCTAGTAGTTGAAGAATCAGTCCACATCAATTTTGATAAACTTAATCCTTCTTCAAAGAATGTTACAAGTGAATATGCAGATGAGCTAGAACCTGGAATGGAAAAGCTGGACATCCAACCAAGCTCAAATGAGGGACCACAAAAAGAAAGAGAATTACAAAGAGTTCCTACCAGCCAACAAGAAATTAATGAAGGTCTACCTATGAGTGGAAGTTTGTACATAACCATCCTACGGAAACAAATCTTAGGTGATCCTTCACAAGGTGTAAGAAATCGATCCTCTATCAAAAATATATGTAATCATCTTGCATTCTTATCTCAAATAGAGCCTAAATGTTTTAATGATGCTAAGCATGATGAATTTTGGTTAAATGTAATGCAAGAGGAATTGAACCAATTTGAAAGGAATGAGGTATGGCACTTTGTTTCTAGACCTAATGATCATCCAGTTATTGAGACTAAATAGGTATTTAGAAATAAAATAGATGAATCTAGAATTGTTGTGAGGAACAAGGCAAGACTTGTTGCTCAAGGTTATAGTCAAGAGGAAGGCATTGATTTTGATGAAACCTATGCTCCTGTAGCTAGACTAGAAGCCATTAGATTACTACTTGCATTTGCTTGTTTTAAAGATTTCAAATTATATCAAATGGATGTTAAAAGTACTTTTTTAAATGGTTTTATCACTGAAGAAGTTTTTATTGAACAACCACCTAGTTTTGAAGATCTAAAACTTCCTAACCATGTTTTCAAACTCACAAAAGCATTGTATGGTTTGAAGCAAGCCCCAAGGGCTTGGTATGAAAGATTGAGTAAGTTTTTTATTACAAAAGGTTTTTCTAGAGGAAAAATAGATACCACTTTTTTTATTAAAATAAAAAACAGTGATATGCTTGTAGTGCAAATTTATGTGGATGACATTATATTCGGTGCTACTAATAAATCATTTTGCGAAAAATTTGCTAAGTGTATGCAGGGAGAATTCGAGATGAATATGATGGGCGAGCTCAATTATTTTCTCAGACTTCAAATCAAGCAATCTAAGGAAGGCATCTTCATCAACCAAGCCAAGTACATCAAGGACTTAATCAAAAAGTTTGGCATGGAAGATGCAAAGCCTATAAGTACTCCAATAAGTACTACAATGAAATTGGATAGCGATGAGAAAGGTAAGTCAGTAGATACTAAGCTTTATAGAAGCATGATAGGCTCTCTATTGTATCTAACTGCTAGTAGACCAGACATAATATTTAGTGTTTACTTATGTGCTCGTTTTCAATCTAATCCTAAAGAATCTCATGTGATTTCTGTAAAGAGGATATTTCATTATCTTAAGTACACACCAAATCTTGGATTAAGGTATCTAAGAAATACATGTTTTAATTTGAATGTTTACACAGACGCTGACTATACAGGGAGTAGAGTTGATAGGAAGAGCACAAGTGGCTCTTGCTAACTCCTAGGCAATATGATTGTATCTTGGTATAGCAAGAAACAAAATTCAGTTGCTCTCTCCACAGCTGAAGCTGAATATGTAGCAGCTGGCAGTTGTTGTGCTCTAGTGTTATAGATCAAACAATAATTAGAAGATTATGGAATCTTATTTGATCATATTCCTATTAAATATGATAATACTAGTGCTATAAACTTGACTAAAATCTTATTCAACACTCTCGCACAAAACACATTGAAATTAGATATCATTTTATACGTAATCATGTACAAAAAGGTGATATTGAACTTGACTTTGTGTGCACAAATATGCAATTAGCTTATATCTTTACTAAACATTAAGTGAAGATCGTTTTTGTATGACTAGAATAGAATAAGGGATGAGTGATCCTTTATCTTAAAATGTGTTTGATTTGAGTGAAATTTGTGTTTTGAATGTTTAAATGTGTTTATCATTCATATGAAATGCATTTCTTGAAGTCATGATGCATCACATGATCATATTAAGACATCTCTTATCACAACACTTGAAAAAGATCATTTCCTGAATTCATTATCGTTCACATGCTCAGTCTAGTTGCGTGAGTTGGCTCTCCATTTCAAGGAGTCGGCTCATCATGATAGTGGACTCAAATCATTTCATTAACAAGGCATATGTCGGCTCATTTAGTTCATAAATCACCTCATGCTTCGGGCCTATATACTTTGATGAAGCCCACTTTATAAACATTCGAAATTTCTCTCTCACTCTTTTTCTCTCCCGCTCCCTTGTTCGCACCAAAGCTTAACTGTCACTCACGAACCATTGCATTTCTTCATTTCAATCCTCCTTATAAACCCTAAACGACCCATTTCCACTCTCTCTCAACCTACCTTAATCCTATAATGGCTCCTAAAATCGAACAAGGAAGAGAAAGCCCTAATGTTCCTTCTTCACGCACTCAGAAACGGAAACGAGTTGGACCAGTCATTAGAGAATCAGAGGAAAGGGCTCCTGCAGAGCAACCTAGATGGGATTCAACACATTTCATAGATGCATTGGTGGAGGAAAGGTACATGAACATCTTTGGTCTTTGTAAAGTTTTGAATGGACGCTGGATAGATCATGCCTACTTTAAAGGAAAGAACTTTGACTTTTCCCATATTCTTAAGAATCTAGGGTGGGAACCCTACACAACTATTAGAGAGAATGTGTACCCACAGTTGGTTATGCATTTTTACTCTAATCAGATGAAGAAGGTTGGAAGCAACATAATTACCAGTTTTATGAATGGAGTGAAGATCACTCCAAATGAAGGGACTTTGGAAGAAATTATGGTAACTGGTTATAATGAGGAAATGCGGTTTGAAAACATTAGTCGAAAAGAGCAACTTAGAGTTCTCTTTGGTCATGACATGCCTGAATCCACCCAACCCATAGCCAATAACCTTCCTGTTGAATTGAGATTAGTCCACCATTTTATGACAACCATTTTCTTACCTAAAGTTGGTGGCTTTGAGCGTGTAAGTGAGAAGGACCTATTTTTCTTATGGGCTTTTCTCACAAACACCAGAATTGATGTTCCTTACTACATCCTCTCCAACATGGCAAATGTTACTACCACTGTCTCCAAGAACCTACCCTATGGGATGTTGCTAACAAAGATTTTCAATCACTTTCAAATCAATCTCTTGGGCGTAAACTACAGAAAGCCGGATTCTTACAAAGATGAATACAACAAGCGCACCCTGAGCAGGATGGGATACAAAAAGGTTAATGGCCATTGGGTTCTAAGGCCAAACAAAGTTGCCCCTGCCAGCTCTTCACAGAAAAGAACATCTGCCTCTGATTCTAGAAAACCCCTAGCCCAAACCCTTGATGCTTCTTCTGTTAATGAACTTTTGGGTAATATGATGGACATGCTTCAAAGCATGAACCAAAAGCTTGATAAAGGGTTGCTTCAATTGGAAGATCTTAAGCAAGATGTCGTTCATCTAAAGAGGGCTCAAGGTATTGCAATGGAGGTAGAAGAAGAAAGGGAAAGAGAACCAAAAAATGAAGAGAGGAATGAGGGAGAACAAGAGAAGGAAGAAGAGAAAGACTTGGAGGATACAGACCTGGAATCTAAGGAGGATGAGCCTGTAGATGATATCTCTGAGGATGAATCTGAGGATACTACACCAAGAAAGAAGGCTATTCCAACAAAGAAAGCCAAACCATCCACCTCAGCCTCTGGATTTGTGCGAAGGAGGCCCTATAGTTTGAGGCCTAGGCCCTTTTCTGGTCCATCCAATACTACCTCGGATCCTGTTGATCTCTCACCCTCTCCCTCTCCTTCTCCATCTCCTTAAAACTCCTCCAAAATTCTTTCCCGCCATCTTAAATACTCATGGCTCAGTCACTCTAATGGTCCTATTAAAACTTTTTTTTTTCACTCATGGTTCTGTTATCATTTTTGTTAATCATAGTCCTAATGCTTTTGATTGTTTTTGGCATAATTTTTGTGCACATTAACTGTATAACTCTTTGTAATCTCAATGGTTCAATCAATGAAATATAATTCTGTTCTAATAGCAAATGTAATTGCTCCGATAACTTGCTTGTTTGATTGATTCCCTGTTTATATAATCTATTCTATTTTTAATTTTTTTTTTTTTTTACTATTGTACCTGTCTATCATTCTCATTCTATTGGTATCATTCTCATTCTCTTTTTGATGTATTGACAAAAAGGGGGAGAAGTATTGGCAAAATTAGACATGATATGATAACTTAGGAGTAGTATTGTTTAGAGCAAAATTGTATTGGACAAGATAAATTGTGTTTAAGTCAAAAAGGGAAAGAAGTATTGAAAGTATTGGAGCAAAATTGATAAATTGAGAATTTGGTAGAATTGGGAACAAGAAATGAACAATATGTTTTTACTGAAAAATGAGTTGCATATAACTCAAAATTGGAGAAGTATTTATTTAAGATTGAGTATACATGTAAACTTTATTGGGAAACATGATTTGGACAAGATATAGAGTATATCTGATTGATGAATGGAAATAAAATGAATTGCTTATTACCTAATAAATATCAAACATGTTCTTAGGGGGGGAGCATCATGATTTATTTCCCTTAAAATATTTTTGAATTACCTAAAAAAAACTCCCTGAAAATTATTTTTGAAAAGTTTTTATTCTCTAAGCTTCATGTGCTTAATTACAAAATAAAAGGGGAGTTTCTTTATTGGTATGTTATTTAACTCTGTTCATTTCATTTAATCATATATGAATTTATTTTGCAAAGGTTTTGCCATCATCAAAAAGGGAGAGATTGTTGACTCGAGGTTGATTCATTTGTTGATTTTGATGATAACTAAATCTTGTGTTATTTTACTAATGAATCTACTTAGTGTGCAGATTAACAAAGTTCATAACTTAGACTTAAAGTTCAATCTTAAGTCTAATACATGTCAAAGAGAATACACAACAAATTCAAGATCAAGCAATGAATTTCAAGAGCTATGCAATGACCCAAATAGAGGATTAACTCCTACTTATACTTTAAACAAATGTTTCATATTCGAAGAGATCGAAGGTATTCAAATGAAGCTTCTATCAAGTATCCATAGACTCAATGAAGACTGATTTACACTCAAGGAAGAATGTAGACTTCATCAGAATGTGCAATGATCAGTTAAAGATGAATTGATTGTTGAAGAGATTAAAAATGCTCAAGAGAAGACTTCATCAAGTATGCAAAGATCAAATCTAGATTATGTGATTGAAGTTGCTTGAGAAGAAGATTCACAATGATTGCTTGATCTCTACATGGAATTCAAGTGAAGAATTCTTTTGAAAAGCAAGGAATCAATGAAGACTAGATGTATGAAGAGATTTCATCAAGCCTACAAAAGTCTCATTGAAGTGATTTTAAAGAAGAAAGAAGAATCGCTAGCAAAGAGAAGAAATCAGAAATGAAGCATTGTGAAGCTCAACATAATTGAGGAAGCTAGACATTGAAAGAAATAATGAAAAAAGAAGCTTTGCAAATGAAGAAGAAGAGATCAATATTGATTTAATGAAGCTCTCATTGTTTGAGAGTCCAAAGAAGATGAATGTCAAATGATTGATTCAATCCAAATTGAATAGAAGTTAACTCTGATGAGTTAAAGAGATTTAATAGATCATCATACCCCAAAGAGATACTCCTTGAATATCTTATACCAGTGCTGAGATGAGCTGGATCATTACAAATCAGAAAGCACATTTTTGGGCAATGAGCGAACTTATGAAAATAAGGAGTCGCCTCATGGTTACAAAAGCAAACGGCTTAAAGACCAAATGGACAATGAGCGGACTCATCAAAATGAGAAGTCGCCTCTTGATCACAGAAGCAAAAGGCCTGAAGACAAAATGATCAATGAGCGGACTCATGAAAATGAAGAGTCACCTCATGAACACAAAAGCAAAAAGCCTGGAGACCAAGTAGACAATGAGCGGACTCATGGAAATGAAGAGTCGCCTCATGGAGACAGACGCAAAGGCTTGAAGATAACATGATCAATGAGCGGACTCATGAAGATGAAAAGTCACCTCATAACAACAGAAGTAAAAGGCTGAAGATCAAATGAACAAAGAGCGGACTCCTGAAGATGAAGAGTCGCCTCATAATAGCAGAAGCCAAAGATGTGAAGACAGAATGAACAAGGAACCGACTCATTGATATGAAGAGCGGACTCATGGAGACAGTGAACTGCACTAGCAAATGTAGAAGCAGAAAGTGTCGACTCCACAAGCCTAGAGCCGACTCCTTGAATAAAACGGCTAGTTTTTCTAACGTTATAACAGACTGGACATGGATTAATGAAGCCCAACAACCTCCAATGGATAAAATCAATACAAGAGTTTATATACAAGCCTCTAGTTACATTTATAACCAAGAAATCAAAGGAAGAAACAAAAGAGAAAAGAATCACTGACTAATCAAACCTGATATTCTTGAACATTCTTCCTGTTTTCATCTGTGAGCTTTAATTGTATAATCTACTCTTGTTAGAGAGTTTGCTAGTTACTTGTATACTTTTATACACTTGTAATTGAGAGTTTGAGAGTTCTCTTGAGAAAGAAAAACTCTTGTAAGTTTGCGTGGAGGTTAGACAAAACCACTTGGTGGCTGAAGAACTCAGGTGGGAGTTCTTATGTATAGTAAGCTAAGCACTTTGTCAATCAACAGCCCATTTGTAATTGGTGATTACATAGTGGAAGAAGACTTCAAGGAGATCTTTGGGTGAGGACGTAGACCACAGTTTGTGGTTGAACCTCGGTAAATCGGTGTGTTCTTTCTATTGCTCTGTTTGCTTTACTTCTACTGATTACATTGCATTATATATATAGATTAATCATTGTTACATTGCTTAGATTAATTTTAATTAATCTTAATTGTCTTTAATCTTTGAAAAACCCAATTCACCCCCCCTCCCCCCTGCGTCTTGGGTTACATTTTGGGCCTATATGACTGTTATCTACTTTGCCCCCATTCTTCGAGCAATCCGAAGCCCAACGATAAGAGCCTCATACTCTGATTTGTTATTGGTGGTAGGGAACTTGAACCGTAGGGCATACTCTACTTTGTGGCCTTCTAGGGTGACGAGAATAACGTCAGCCCCACTGGAATGTTCGGTGGAAAAGCCATCAACATTCAATATCCAGTTATTCTTAGCATCGTTGAGCTTGGGTGGGGAGTCGGGGAGGGCCATAAATTTTGTAATGAAGTCTGTTGTTGCCTGTCCTTTGATGGCCATTCGTGGTCTATACTAGATATCGAACTGACTGAGCTCCACCGACCACTTCATGAGCCACCCTGAAGTTTCAGGCTTGTGTAGTACTTTCTTGAGGGGTTGGTCGGTCAATACTATAATCGAATGCGCTTGGAAATAGGGTATGAGTCTCCATACTGATGTTACTAGGGCAAAGGCCAGTAGCTCCATCTTTGGGTATCGCTCATCTGCTCTTCTTAGGGCCTTGCTAGTGTAGTAGACTGGTTTCTAGACTCATTGGTCTTTACAGACAAAGGCTTAGCTCACTGTTGTTGCCAAAACGGCCAAGTACAAAAAGATTTCTTCTCTGGTGACCGTTCGGCTGAGCAGAGGAACTGAGCCCAAGTATTACTTCAACTGTTGAAAAGCTTCTTCGCACTCATTGGTCCATTGGAATGCTCTTCTTATTGTCTTGAAAAAGGGGAGGCCTTTTTCAATTGACTTGGGAATGAACCTGTTCAGGGTTGCTACTCTGCCCGTCAACTTCTGAACATCTTTGATTAACTTTGGTGCTTGCATGTTCAGTATTGCGCTGACTTTTTCTAGGTTGGCCTTTATCCCTTTCTAAGAGACCATGAATCCTAGGAACTTTCTAGATGCTACCCCAAACGCGCACTTGGCAAGATTCAACTTCATGTTGTAGACTCTGAGGGTCTGGAAAGTCTCCTTTAGATCAGTAAGGTGGTCTATCGTCTGTTTGCTTTTCACTAACATGTCATCGACATAGACCTCCTTATTCCTTCTGATTTGGGCTTTGAACATTCTGTTCACTAGCTGTTAATAGGTTGCCCCAACATTTTTCAGGCCAAAGGGCATGATTGTGTAGTAGTACAGTCCCCTGTCGACGATGAAAGTGGTGTCTTCTTGGTCTCTTTCGGCCATCTTGATCTGGTTATACCCTTAGAAAGTGTCCATGAATGAGAGCATCTCGTATCTTGACGTGGAGTCTACCAAAAGGTCGATGGTAGGCAGGGGGAAGTTGTCTATGGTGCAGGCTTTGTTAAGGTCTGTGTAGTCCACATATATCCTCCATTTTTCATTGGCCTTTTTCACCATCACCACATTTGAGAGCCAGGTCAGGCAATGGGTTTCTTTGATGAACTTAGCCTAGACGAGCTTGTCTACTTAGTTAGCGATGACTTCGTTGCACTCTGGAGAAAATCTCCTCCTCTTCTACTTGACCGGCCTGGCTTCGGGTGAGATATTGAGGTGGTGGGCAGCAATCTTGGGATCAATGCCAGGCATATCCTCATGCGTCCAAGCAAAGACGTCAACGTTACTTCTTAGGAAGCTTCTCAGCCCTTGCTTTAGCGACTCTAGAGTCGCTGATCTGATCATGACCATTCTTAGCTGGGTTAGGCTGCTATCCAGGTCTGGTCTGTTGTTCTGGGTTGGATTGTCGATCGGGACTTGTTCCAACTCTTCCACTGGCTCTCCTCTCTTTACTTCTTCTTTGTCTCTGACTTCTAGTTTTTCTATTATGAGGGTTTCCTTGGTGGTGCTCCCCTTAAGGGATGTTGTGTAGCACTCTCTGGCTATTATCTAGTCGCCTTTGACAGTTCCCGTTCCTTGCTCTGTTGGAAGCTTCAATCTTAAATGATAAGTGGATGTGACCGCTTTGAATCAGTTCAGGGTCATTTACCCTAAGATCACATTATAGGCTGAGGGGCAGTCCACCACCAGAAAGTTGACCAGCTTAGTGGCTTGCTGGGGATCATCTTCTAGGGTAACTGGCAGCTTAATGGACCCCATGGAGGTAACCTTGTCCCCCGTGAACCCCACCAAAGGGGAAGTCATGGGCTTCAAGGCTTCTTTCTGTATCTGTAGC
Source organism: Euryodendron excelsum (assembly GCA_033060915.1). Classification (NCBI taxonomy): domain Eukaryota; kingdom Viridiplantae; phylum Streptophyta; class Magnoliopsida; order Ericales; family Pentaphylacaceae; genus Euryodendron; species Euryodendron excelsum. The sequence continues at coordinate 28,235,185 of CM065388.1, read as the reverse complement.
TGCTCGAAGGCCTCCTAAAAGATGATGTTTGTTGAACTACCACTGTCGAGGAGGATTTGCCTGATCTGGAAGTTAGAGATGATTGCGCTGACAACCAAAGCGTCGTCATGAGAGTGGCTCAGCTTTGTGGCTTCCTCTTTTGTAAAATCTATATCTGGAACACCCGAGCAAGATTTCTTGCTTGGTCTCTCCACTACAAATACCTCCACCTGCTTTGCCTGCTTGATATGGTTCTTCCTCGCTGACGAGGACTCACCACCTCCTCTAAATCCTCCAGCGATGACCTTTATCTCTCCGATCGGTTGCTAATGTGCTGGGGCTCTATCTGGGCTTTTTTGTTCTACAGCACGTGACCTATCAGGCCCTTGGCCTGCTACGAATCTTCCCAGTTGGCCTTGCCTTATCAGGTTTTCGATTTGCTACTTCAGATCTATGCAGTCATCGGTATTGTGGCCGTGGTCCCTATGGAACCAGCAGTACTTCCTCTGGTTTCTCTACTCTGGGGGGTTTCTCAATCTCCCGAGCCATTTTAGCTCCGGATCATTCTTGATCTCATTTAGGACATACCCCACTAGTGTCGTTAGGGGGGTGAAATTATGATCGAAGCCGGTGAACCGGTTCCTTACCCCCTCTACTCGGGTTGCTGGTCTTTCAGTTCTTGAGGTCTTTTCTATCTTCCCTATTATTGTCAGCTGACCCTTTTTTTCTTCTCGAGGCAAGAGCCATTGTCCTCGTCTCGGTCGCACCTTGCATTCATGGCATCCTTCGCATTCATGTATTTTTAGGCTCTAAGCATAAGGTCAGCCATGATCTTTAGGGGTTCTTTGGCCAACGAGAACAAGAACTTGTGGGTTCTCAGGCCACTCATGAAGGCCGTAACTGTGACCTTGTCGTCAACATCATCCACTTCTAGGGTTTCCAAGTTGAACGTGGTGACAACTCCTTGAGTGTCTCCTCATTCTTCTGTTTCATATTAAGTGGTAGGTAGCCAGTTTTCTTTTCCTCTGGCCTCCAATCTAGTTCCTTATGAATAGGTTACTAAGTTGGACAAAGGTACTGATAGTGGAGGGTTAGATCTGGTTGAACCACACCTTGGCGACTCCTTTGAGAGTGGTTAGGAAGGCCTTGCACATGATCTCATTTGGGACGGCTTAAAGCTGCATCAATGCCTTGAAAGTCTACAGGTGGTCCAAGGGATCCTTGGTCCCATCAAACATCTCCAGGGCTGGCATCTTGAACTTTGGTAGCAGGGGCACTCCCATCACCGCTTAGGTGAAAAGGAAATCAGTTCTGTTCACCAACTCCTCGACGATGTTGGGAGTTCTGGTCTTGACAGCCTCCATGACCCCTATCAGCTGGACTTTGAGGGCTCTAATACGTTCATCCTAGGTGGGGGGATTCTCCATCCTGTCTTCCACCATTTCTATGTTAGGGGTAGTGCCGCAAGTGTGAACTTGAGGCGTGGCTGTGGACTTCCTCTTGTTGGGCCCCTCCATTCGAGGGTGGTGCACCGTCGCTTAGAACAACGAGATTTTCATTCTCGGGGTTGGCTTCGTCATCCTTCCTTTCGTCTCTAGGTTGGGCTCCAAGCCACTGGCTTCCTCCCGGTGTAGTGGGAAGTCGCCGAAACAACTCCTGGTTCCAAGCTATCAACATCTGCATGTTGGACATTACATTAGCCATTCAGGTCTCAAGGGCTGCAACTCGGTTCATATTCTAATCCTCCATTGTTTGTGGTAGGTGTGAAGCACCGGACCTAGTTAAGACCATGGAAATGATAGGAAGTCACTTCCCACAGATGGCGCCAACTGATAGATCAGTAAACTTATATGGTCTGCCCCCAAGTTCCAGTTAACTGCTTTGGTTGGCTACAAAGTGAAATTGGATCAAAAAATACCGGTGTGGTGCCTGCCGAAGACCCTCTGATGCCAAAGTTGGGTTCTTAAAGGATTCATTAATAGAGTTTCTTGCTAGGGTTTCTTGTGTTATGCGTACGTTGGAGAATGAGGTTGTATTGTTTTATATCCATGGTTGTGGTCCCCAATACGCCTGCAAATGGTTGGTGGAGAATGATCGCATTTTCACGTGGCTATTCATCATTAGTTAATCAAGTCTTTGGCAGGGTAGTTATGGGAGTGATTGTCTCTCACACATGGCATTTTCTGAAGCGTCTGTCAAGTTGACATTGGCGTGTAATAGGGGAGGTGGTTGTCTCACTACGCGTCTTGTCCTTTCAGTAGTACACAGCCGAGCTTAGTGTCAGAAGTAGTCCCCACAGACCAGTCGAGAGGGATGGTTAGCATGTTCCTGTTCGGCCTGCGCGACCAAACTGGTTGGCCCCGGTATACTTGACCACCTTCTATTTTGCACTGCCAGGGTGCCCCATTATCTGTGGTTCTCCTGATCAGCCTCTTACAAGATTCTGGTCGGTACTCGCCTAATCGGTCCCCATCATTTATAATATAAAATCAAAATTTTCAATTCTACATCATTGTTCACTTGGCAACATCACGAAACCATAATATTTATTTATTTTCACTAAAGTGAAACTGCATGTTTAGCATCTTCCTTATTATATACTTCTAATTTGACAAACCAAATGCAGCAGGAGTTAATTGATAGATGTTCGGAGCATACTATTGTCGAATTATGAGGACAAAGTATAAATTCCAAACTTTCAATCATTAATTGAGAATACTATATCGGGTCTTGTAAAATTTTAAAAAATATTTAGTAGTTGAAAAAAATAAATAAATAAAAAGAAGCGATATAGTTATTTATTTATGATGTGAGTGTTACAAGTTTGTAAAATAAGAAGTAAGATTATAAATGCTTAATTCTCTCCAGACATGCAGTGACGGGAGCTCGTGTATTGGATAGTTTTTTTTTTTTTTTTGAAGACAAAAATAAAAATAAAGAAAGGCGAAAATTCAATACAATTTAAAAAAAAAAAAAAACAGTAATGGACAAAATAGTCAATCTCTACATGAAAGTTATATGGTTACTCACCATTTACCAGAGCTGTTCCTTTCCCAATAGAAAAGACAAAACACTAATTTTTAGATATTTTAAATTTACTTTTACTAATAAATAAATAAAATAAGTTGGGGGTGGGCAACATAGAAAGTACAGAGGAGTAAGAATTAGTATTGGTGCGACAAAGAGACTTTATGATGGTTGGCAGAGAGGGAATGATGGAAATTCCTGGAGAAGAGAAGGATGCAATGTTTGAGAAAAATTATTCAGCGTTGTTAAAGCACAATATTATTTTTGTTTCTTCATTCACATGAAACCTAACGAGTGGTAGACCTACTTTAGATTTTTGTATGAGTAGAGGAGTAAAAACACCTTATACTCTAAAAATATGAAATAATTTCTCATGTAAAAGAGCTCAGCTCTTTTTCTCCTAGTAAGCCCAAACCAATTATTTAGGAGGTGTTTGAGTGACTAACTAATAAGTTATAAATTAGTTTTAAAAAATTATTTTTTTTAAAAAAATCGTGTTAGATATAAACCTCTTTTGTAATTTATATTTTTATCATCATTTAAACATAATTTAAAAAAATTATAAGTATAAGACATAAACAACTAAATAAACTGAGTTATAAACACCCTTTTAATATCTGTGAATCCCAGTATTCTATCTTCTTATAATATAAACAATACTAGGAGAAAAGATAGAGTGAGGCTGTTCTCATTTTTTATCAATACTTAACCAGCCTACTTCACTATACCTTGCATGATATTTCTGCCAGTTTGATTGATTCAATTCTTTTGTTCTTTTATAAGGCCAGTGGGATTTACTAAATTGAAAATAAACACTCAAATTCAAGACATTGGAAATGTTTAAATAAAATAACATAAACTTGAAACAAGAAAAAAGTATGAAAAAATGTTCAAATTCAAGAAATAATAAAATTGACCATGAAAGGCGTTTTTAATTTTGGATTTTTTTTGTACCATTATTTTGGTCATTTGATAAGATTGTTGAAATTTAAAATAATAAAGAGAATTATTAGAGGAGGCTCAGGAAGGCAACAAAAGGATGAGCACAGAGTAGCGTGCCTGGTTAGGAAGATGTAGGGGCGTTGACGACCCCGACATGTATATTTGGTGTGTGGAGGGAAATTCTCGATAAGTGGAGGGCTCATTAAATTTTTAATTCAAATACAGCGTTAAACTATCTAAGCAGGTAATGGGGGAGGAGAGAACTCATTTTTTCTTTTTCTTTTTTTGATTAAATTACCCAGTTCAAAAGTACCAAGTGAGAGAAATTTTTCATACAAATATTGATCTCATTTTAACTAAAAAATGTAAAATAATATGCTTATTTTCTATTAAAATAATGCTTTTATTTTTATTTTATTTTCCTTTTTTGATTAATTATTTTTCTACGATAGTCTTGTCAATTGCCGAGTTAATCGATTGCAACTGCTCCTCTAGCTGAAACGTCTGTTTTGTCTATTCAAAGTTAACGCATAGAAACGAGTCCGCGGGACAATGTTCAGCTCACGGTGCTGTTATTCTAAGGATCCATTTAGTACAATTATTTTTTAAGTTTTTATTTTTTTATTTTTTAGTTTATAAGTAAAAAAGTTATATTTTTTTAATTTTTTTATTTTTAATAAGATAAAATAAATAAAAAAACAAAAAAAAAAGTTTCAAAATTTTGGAGCCAAGTCAAAAAAAGGGGACCCTAAGCTGTTGAAATGCCCAATTGTAGTTTAAACGCGCCCAGTAAATCTTTCTGCCTTGGACTTGATTCCAAATAGCTGGAACCTCACTGAAACTGCTCATTTGGTGCGGCTTTTTAGAACCGGAAGTCTCGGAGTAACAAAAAAAATTTGCTAATGAGAGAGAGAGAGAGAGATAGATAGAGAGAGCAATGTTAGGAGCCAAAATTCTCTTTCTTTTTTTTTTTACCTCATTGGTTATGCGGTCAGGGTGTGCTGAACAGCTTAAACGCCCCTCTGTTAATTTTCTCTTTAATTTGGAAAAAAAAAAACAAGCTATTCATGCTAGGATTTGAGAATTTGTGAGAGATAGTTTGACTTCAAAAGATTGTCAAGCTTCAAATGCGAAATTATCTAAGTTTATAACTCATCTTTATCTACACTAGGCTACACAGCCAAAATTTCTCTTTTAGTTTTGTTTACATAAAAAGGGACAGCAAGTTTTTGGTGGTTAGGTTTTATGTGAGCTGGTGCCTGGATTATGCCTTTTTACCATTGATTTTATTGTTTCGACCATCCTCATTCCTCTGTATATATATATACTTTATCGAAAACAGTAAGCTTATCCCATATTGACATTGGTATTAGAGCAACTCCAACCCACCTTAAGTCTTCAAATTGAAGGTGGGTTAAAAAAATTTCAACTCTAACATACTTTCATTTTTTTTAAAATTTGAATAAATGAAGGTGGCTTTCACTTTAAACATTCAAATTTGAAAGCATTCGAATATTTTAGAAGGCTACCTTTATATCACTATTCACGGGGGCCGAACACTATTCATGTGGTACCAAACACTATTTATGTAAAACTCCTATACTAATCATTATTTTAAGCCTAAATAATTCACTATTAATTGAATATTAACTATTTAAATACTTTTTTAATATTTTTTAATTAATTCATCAATATTTTTTACTTTATTTATTATTTATTTAATTTGAAATTTTTTATAGGTTGAAAAAATAAATTATTTTTATTTTACTTGCTTTTATTTAATAAATTCTTTTTATTTTACTGATTATTTATTTATATTAAATTTATTTTAATATATGGACTCAATGAATTTTTTTTTTATCTTATTACTCCACCTTTTTATTTTGAAATTATTTTTTACAAATTTAAAAATTAATCTATTTATCTCCACCAGATTCCAATAACAATTAAAATTTCAACATCCATTGAAAACAAAAAATAAATTTTAAACTTGAATAACAAAAAAAGATTACCTTGAAAATAATCTGTAGCCACCATGAAGGTGGGTATAGAGGAGATGACTTACCACATTATTAATGCTTATAATTTTAATTTTTCAAGTCCCATTTAATGTGTTTTCATGAGTTCCTTAATGTACTTTTATTTTTGTTAAATGTATTTCATTAGTTTTTAATGGTTTTTAAATTTTTAATGTAATATAATTTACAATTTCATGGGTACATCATTTAGTTTAAAAAATATTAAATAATTTAATTTTAATTAAATATGTAGTAAATAATTACAACTTAGGTTAAAATATGGTAATAAGTAATTGAATTTTGAATAAAATGGGAGCATAATATGTAATTCTTCACTTTTTTAAGTAAAAGCATAGTAATTTGAAAAATGAATAGTAAAAATGAAGGTTGATAGGGTTGGAATAATAACATGACAAAATGAGATCCATGAACATCAAATTTAAAAAAAAATACTAAAATAAAGACGAATTTGAAAGTTATGAGTTAGAGATGACCGTGGAGTCTTAGACTGCCAAGAGTATAAAAGTAACATAACTGCTTCAAACGTTAGAATTTTTGGAGGTGATGCTCGGAATGCTAGGTCTCCTGTTCTCTTGCCTTACTTAAAATTGAAGTCTCCCTATACATGAAATTGATATTGGGACACCTCTAATAATCAACATATATGCAAAAGATCAAGACTTACAATCAAAGGGATTAGAAGTATTTCTTTTGAAAGTTTAATTCCAAGAGGTGGGAGAGAGGAGGAAAAAAGGATGACTCAAGCAAAATACGATTTAAAATAGTATTTCACTTGCCATTTTCCTTCCAAAGTAAAGATTAATTTATATAGAATAAGCTGTTAACAGTTAAGGAACGAAAGGCCTTTATCATTGCTTTCTTTCTTTCTTTCTTTCTTTCTTTATGGAATTTTTAATCCCACTGCTGGCTTAAGGTTGCTTGGAAACTAAATCCAAATGAGTTTGCATTAAATTACTATAAAATTCAAAAGAAAAATGTTACGGAATATGTGTTCTTCTCGGAGGTAATGTCCTCCAGAAGAGTTGAACCGTCCTAGTCTAGTTGCCTATAAACCGTAGAAAATATGTAAGAAATATTAAAGTAATTTGAGTGATAGAGAGAAAATAGTATGTATCAATCTCAATATGTCTAGATAAAAAGCATCTCTGAAGGTCATGTATGTAGCCTACTATAAGACAATGAATTACCAACCATGTATAGCTTATAAAGATTTGTAATTAACCAGATATAATGGCCATAAAATGATTTTAACATTGCAAACGGAAAGAATATTAAAAGTTTTGAAACTTTAGTTTATTTTATATAAAATAATTTGAACCAAAAATACACAAAAATCTCTATTATCAGTTTTTAATTACTGGCACTGCCATACAGTTTATCGTTTGAGAAAAAATATAAATTATGTTTTTCAATAATGATAAAGGGAATTTCAAAATTTCTTAAGAAGGAGGGGCACATTGTGACATGTCCTAAAAATTTGCCATTTAAAGCCTGTTTGAAATGGACGAAATATGGGGGGAAACATTTTTGTTGCATTGCATTCAAAATGGAGATTGAGGTGAAGAGCTTAAATCTTATTGTTTGTCAAGGATACCAAAAGGAAAAATAAAAAAAAATTGGTAGCATGCCCTAGGTCAAGCTAATGATTAGAAAACACCACAAGCAACAAGAGAAATGAGAAGAAATGTTGGGGTTCAAGAAGTGAAAAGAAAATTTTGTCTGAGGAAAGGAATTTGGAACCCAATGGAAAACTTATCGAGTTAGATCTATGAAAAGTGAATTTCTTACAAATTTTCAAGGCCCATCCCAGACGCTGTTTGGAAGTTTCTTATAGATTAATTTTTCATGAATTCTTAACACCCTACCAAGATGCTTCTTGTAAGTTTCCCTATACTTTCTCAATTACATTTTCCCAAACTATTCTCCTATAACTTCAAAAAAAAGTTTTTTTTTTAAATTTTTGAGACTGTATTTCTAAGAATATATACATCTACCCTGAAAACTGTTGACTGTGATTCCAGCTCTATGTTCACCATCTTCAATTTGGTCAATCATCTTTTGGTCCCTACACTAATAAATCCACCATGTGAAGTTTGACATTCACCACAAAGGCATTTTAGCCAAAGATTTCAACTGTAAAAATATTATTATATTATTATAACTTTACTGAAGGCCACCTAACACATCACCCTAGTCCTTAATAATGGCAATCCTCAGCACAACGGAGGAATCAGGGAATAAACCACATTTGCCTCAGCTGCTAAAGCCTGTAATTTTTCCTAGTTATATAATCTTGTCTAAAATGCTATGTTTAATAATATAGAATTGACATAGCTAACCTTGATCAACATTTGATCACATGTTTGGACAAATTGCAACTCTTTCGACATCAAGTCAATATATATTTGTTCTCTCTCTCTCTCTCTCTCTCAAAGTATTGTTCAAACTGTGTAACAAGAAGGATCCAAAGGAGCATTCAAATGTGATCTATGCCCTTGAATAATTGAGAAGATTGAAAGACGTTAAGCATGCATGCACAGAGAGAGAGAGAGAGAGAGAGAAACTATGTTAGTTGCCCCCAGTGTGCATGTAAATTGGAGGGGACAGAGGTTGCAAGGGATGAAGACATATAATCAGTAGGTAAAACATTAGTAAAATAATTGTATTCTTGATCATTCTCATGATCTAGAGAGCGAGTGAAGAATGATTGAGGATATGGGCCCTACAGTTCCTGACTCTTTTATCTTCCAGGCATTGAATTAGGTAAAGATGTTCTTTTGAATATTGTAGCATTACTTTTTCTTTGATGATTGATAAACTTTTGGTTATATGCACATGGCCAGGCAAAGGCAAAGGTGCTTTAGAGAATTTCTTCAAACATGACATGTTGTGCACGTAGTAGTAGTAGTAGTAGTGTTTTCATATATATATATATATATATAACATGTAAGCCTGTCATGGATGCTTAGGTATTAGAGAGGACTTTGAGTAATTCTTCTCCTATAATTATGTCCGACTACGTACCCATGCATCACATGCCCCCACCACAAGTGTACGTACATTAATGACAAAGGAAATACATAGCTTACAATATGAAATCCTCACAATAATATTGTAATATTTTTCCTAAAGTCGACTAAATGAAAGCAATGAGAAAGAATAAGAATAAAAATGAAACTTATGGTTTCCACCAAGTGTGGAACTAGAATTTTGTTTTGAGTTGTTAAGACTTGAAACATACATTTTTATCTACTCATATAGTTACTATATATATTTCAAAATTTTCTTCACACATTTCTAGCTCAAGCATGAGATATATATTATGATGTAGGAGTAAATTTCTATGTTAAAAACAAAAGCAACTTGTTTCCAACAAAATAGGTGTAAAAGACACACTAATTGTTTCTTAAAAACAAATGAATAGCATACACAGTCCATTATAAAAATGTTTCAATATTTGATTAGGTTAGGATCTTAAGGAGAATTTTGAATTATCGGGTGCCATTTGAATAAATCTTTGTTGTGATGTTTTATATATGTATATATATATATATATATAAGAGGACTACACAAAAGGTGAAGTGCCACTACATCCTCCGACCATAGTGTAGTTCCGTCCCTGGTTCCCAATTTTAAGGAGGTTATGATGCATTGGGGGAGAGAAAGTGACCGTGTGTGGGACTCGTGCAGGAAGAAGATAATTTTTTTACGTAATGTTTAATTGTAGGTTATATCTTAAAAAGAAATTTCAAATCAATTACTCAAATGGTAACTTGGGATTATTATGAAATAGATGTCATGATTCATAATTTTGTTGTCTTCTTTTTAAAGAAGAAGAAGAAGAAGTTGCCATTTCAATACATGTCCTAAATATTAGACAAATAATTTATGAATTGCAGAAGAGGATACTCCCGTGATATCTATTAGTGTGTGTTTGGCAACAAGGAATAAGCCTAAAAATTGGAATTGGAAAGTTCAAAATTGCAACTAACATAGCCTCCAATTTCGTGCAATCATTCTGAATCTTTGATTACTCGTTGATATCAAGCAAATACATGCTTGTTTGTCTTTGTTGAATAAATGCTTATAATAGAGAATGTTATATTCACACAATTTTTGTACTGAATTTTTATACAGAACGATGTGTCAATTTGTGATCTTTTTATTTTAGGCTAATAAATCCACCAATTTTAAAAATAAAAATAAAAAACTTTTACCACATCATTCTAGTGGAGTGTTCCAAATATAAAATTTTTTGTAAAAATAAAATTTTCCTCCATAATATTGTGGTACATGCTGAGCTCATTGTGACTTCTTGTTGATGTCATCATTGTAAATAAGACAAAAAATAATTTTGAAAAATGTGGTGTAACTTTTTGAAATCTCCACCTTAGTCTTGGTGCATTTTCAATTTGAATACGTTATGCAAAGAAAAGAGCATGTATATATACAAACATGATTCCAAAAGAAAAGAGAGAATGTCACCCAGAAAACGAAAGGACCATTAATATTTTAGCCTTCTTAAGAGGTTTGCAAATGGATTCATGGACTAGTCAAAGAGAGTGGCTACTTGAATTATCATATGGCCATCATTGTAAGTCATTCCCAAAGGCCCTACATGAGAGAATTGATGATATTCAGACTTAATAATATACTTTAATTAATTAGATGGTGGACAAAGTTGGAAGACTAATGCGGAGAGCTTAGAGCTTTTCTTTTGTATTATTCCTATTATTTTTGCTTATAATATGATAAGTTGGGAACTTGGGACTGAAGACCAAGACAAAAATTGAGTAAATTTTAATATTGGGGATATTCATTCCCAAATGGTCAAGGGAATTTCCATAAGAAAACTAAATAAATAAATGAAAACGTTGTAGAGGAATGATATGATAGGTTGAAGTAGGACCCACCCTTGTGGACTTTGCATCCTTGAAGATTGGAATTAGGTAAGAATATGATGTGTTGTGTATGAAACTTCAATCTGATCAGATTAATGACTTGCCTGCTCTCATCGTGCAAGTAAGCAACTGATGTAAAATTCTAGTGCATTTATATGTAGGAAAATTTTACGGTAGCATGATGGTTTTCAATTTGTTATTAAATTTAAAAATAAACAAATTGTCCATTAGATGAGAATATTTTTTAAAAAAAAAAATCGAGATGATTTTGGTGAAAAAGAATTATAACACATGACATAGAGTTACCACAAATGTGGGTTATAGTTATTACAAATGTGATCCGTTATTGTCACAATACGATCACATTTTATGATAATTATTATTACATTAAGTATAGTAACTGTGAATTTCTTTCTAGACAAATTCAAAGTCAAAAGTGTTTGGTAACTTCAACTCACACTATGATTTGGTTTGTCAAGAGCAAGATGCTACTACTTAAGTTCCACAAACCATAAGTGGTTATTACTCGTAGAACTCATTCATCAATAATTCATTTCTTAAACACTTTGTTCACAATGAATTTATGCATACTTCCAAAACGTGTTATGCATGCTTTCATCAGCTTAAAGACAATTAGTGGTGAATTCAGGTTGTCTTAGTCAATCAGCTTCTTCTTTTATTTTTAGAGGGGAAAAAGATAAAAGAAAATGTTAGGAGATGTTTTGATGGGATAAAAATTACAAGAAACATAATAATTCGCCGAAAAATAGTTACCTCATTGGGATCTGGTTTTTTTTTTTTTTTTAATACAAGCTTTATTAACTGGGTTATTTCATTTTTTTTTTTTTTTTTTTGAATGTGCAAGTACGTGCAAATGTACGCACATTAACAATGTTTAGTTGTTAACATTAGATGTCTTTAATCAAAACAAAAAATAAAACTAAGAACAGAACGTAAATTTTTCTTTAGAAGGAAAAAAGTATTGTGGCTAGAACATTTCAAGCTCTTTATTAAGAGAGAGAGTTATTTATGATTATCAAAATTAACATAAATGAAATTTATGTCAATGAAGAAAGTCTCTTCAAATGCACCAAAATGAATTATATAATACGATGATATATTTGATTATGAGGGCAAACATACTAGTGTTGTGGAAGGCTGTTGGTCACAAGAAGGGTATGTTTTTGTGTTTTTAAACCTGTAACCCTTGAAAGCCCAGTGGCAGTGTGTTTGATCCCTCCTTCTATTAGGCCCACTTTTTTTGGTCAAACAATTCGCATTTGAAAGCAAGCCCATTTTTTTAGGGCTTAGAGGCCCATTTATTGTTCATCAAGTGACGCCAGCTTTAGCCTCGATGCAATAAAAGCTGAGTTGGTACATTCAAACTCCATTTGACCAGACAAGGCCCCAAAAATTACTCTTTTTTTTTTTTTTTTCTTCTGTCGTCGGGGGAAACTCGAGTGGTTTGCAAATTTATTCATCAAACCCCACCCAATTAAGTAGTTTTCAGCTTATTTACCAAATCTATGTTATTCTCTAAAGGCGGCTTTGAGCTTAAAGTTGCACTCGGCAGATGTACATTACCAAATCTATATTCAAAAGTGGGCGTCGGCCAGGCTTAAGATCTGGGTTGAGTTTTAATTCAAATTTAAAGCCACCATACCAAGTCTTCCATCCAATCCAAGTTCAAAACATTTTAGAGAAAGGACGCCTAGTGCATGAGGAGAGGAGGCTGCCACGGTAAGTTTGCTCCATTGCCACCGAAGCACCATGAATTTGAATTCGAATTCGAATTCGATATAGCATGTACACAAGTAGTAGAAGAGCAATTCAATAGCATTCCATAGTGATGATCGATCGATCAGTGCATCTATACCAGAATCCTTTGAAACCACTATCATTCCAATCAAAGGCCTTTATAGAAGAGAATTTAGATTAACGATCAGAGTATCAGAAAGTTGCAAAGGCAGACTCTTTCAATGAGTCTACAATACAAAGCCAACAATTAACAAAAAAAAAAAAAAAATTAGAGATGCTTTACAACTGAATAAAGTGATGCTGTTACATCCATCCTCCTTTTCCTGTGATACTAAACTAAGTTAAAAGAGTTATTAAAATAAAAATAATAATAATAATAATAATAATAATAAAAATGAACTGGTATATTATGTCCTAATTGACGCCTGGGTCTAGCAATCATTTATACAATTGTCATCTAGCCAAAACAGGGTGTTTCATGACACTAGGAGGACCAAATGGATGTTGAGGTGTATCAGAAGAGCTACATATAATATAATATAATATAATATAATCTACTTTTGTGGATGAATCCCCTAAAATAGAAACCTTAGTGTCGAGAGGAGTCCAACAATAAACCCAATCTCTCAGTATAGTGTCTAATATGCATATACATATACATACATACACTGTATGTTTGCACGTGTAAACCGCTTTGCAATCCAAATCACGAAAAGAGTAATTGGAGTAATTGGAAACCAGGAGCTCACATTATTAGCTGAAAAAGGTGATTACAAAGGGACCTGTCATGAATTCACTCAATATAACCTATACAAAAGGCTTCTACAAAACATTCTTATAAGTTTGTTAAGATTTTCAATGCCAACTGCAACACCTCAATCATGCCATAAACATCAATGAATCCATTCGTTGTTCCCTTAACATACGAATACAAACATTAAGAACACAGTAAAATGCAAAATAAGTTCAAAACATGCAACAGATTTGGATTCTATGTTTGAAATTTGGCCCTCCTAATCTCCATCTGAAGCAGAAACAGAGTCAACTGAATCCTGCAAACAGATTCTGACTACAGCTGAAACTGTGGAATGCTTAAAATTCTGATGTACAATTTGCCATAACACTTTTACTATCGGAGTTCTGTTGAGTACTTGAGTTCCTAGATATTCCTCAGAATTATTTTAGTTACTTCTGGATTTCTAGCTAGAGCCTGGTGAACTTAACGTGATGGGAACACTGCAAGTTTTTAAATAATTTTACTATAGATTAGCAACAAAACAAATTACTTGCCAAAAGATTAAAATGAATAATTGGGATTTCATGAGAATTCGTCATAAAATAAGGATTAGATAGTCGAGTTTCAAAAGTAAAAAAATTATAAATCAGGTGTTGCTGAAGATGCTCACATTAAGTATTGATCATGATCTCATTGCAGGTATCTCGTACTCAAAGCTCAAATTTCTTGCATTTTAAACATTTCAATTGCATCAGATGCACCGGTAGTTCTTGTTCATTATTTCTGCTATCACATAGCTACCATCCAAAACATCCTGCACTTGTTCTATAATGGACAGAACTGCTAGAAAATCAAAGCCACGATAGCATTCAATTAAAAATAAACTACTTATCCTGGTTTACCTTAAATGAGGTTTAAGGCACAAACAAACAGCTAATAATTTTGAATTAAAATGACCCAAAACTAGCATTACCCAAAGAAGCCCCTTGTATGTTCTAAACTACTTACCTGAAAGGAAAGGAAGGTTTAGGAATTTCGCAATGCCATAATATTCTAACATAAAACCATAGTTGTTACACTCCCAATCCAAATCTTACGGTCCTAGGATTTTACGTTCCATTTTGACAGCATCAATCTTGATCCTACCCAATCCATTCTGGAAGTAGGATCTTACGACTTTGGTGTAGGATCTTACTGGATCATAGAATCCTGATCCCATTTTTAAACTTTGTTTTGCTTTATATGTCCGTTGTTTTGTGGTTATTTTTATGTTTGTGGCCTACCCCTTTTACACTAGGTACAAATTCAATAAAAATATATTATTTTGAATCAAACATGTGAGAAAAAACAAATTAGGACAATCGACATTCACATTCATATATTACACCATTTTAGAAAAACTAGAGAGCTTAGAGAATATAAATGGTATTCAAGCATCTCCATCGCCATTTCTAACTTATTCCACTCTCCAACAATAGGTCATCTCTCTCTCTCTCTCTCTCTCTCTCTCTCTCTCTCTGTGTGTTATTTTGTATAGTTGATAACTCAACTACATTTTTCCCCTTTTCTCCCGTTAATCCAATAGCTTAAAATCTTTTTTTTTTTTTTTTTCTGTTCTTTTTATATATACATTTTGTTCTCAGTTTCTACTTAACTTTTTCTTTAATCATAATCGTCCGTTAAAGTACAAAACTCTTTTTCAACCTTTTTTTTTTCTTTCTTCGTTGATCCTTTTTGTAACACATAGTTCTTCTTTTCTTTTTTACTATTATATGATATTCTTATTCATGTGATTTATTGTTTTTTTTTTTTTTTTATAAGTATGTGATTTATTATATTTCAACATTATTTATATTTTTTGCATAATCTAGGCTCATTTTGTGTCTACTTCTAATAAATATTATTCTTGTAGAAATTATCAAGCATTTTTTGTCTTCTTTTGTAGGGTCTTACGATCCTCGATCCGATTTTGTAAACCCTTCAAACGATCCAACGTAGGATCCCGACTTTGACAACTTGCATAAAACATACATCTTACTTAGGAAAAAAATAAACATGTCCTAAAACATCAAAACATCTCCACAAGCCTAGCTCAACCAACAAAATTCCTTATAATAACTAACATTATACTAAATTAAACATAGGCCAAAAACAAAACAGATAAAAGATTGCAATTTCCAGAACTTGTGTCGTCCAACATTTATAGTTAAATTTTACCACAGGACCCAAGAAAACAAAAACAAAAACAAAAATGTTCCATAAAGAAGGGACAACTGCATACATTTGCTGATTCATTTGCACGCAAAAAACTAGTGAAGGTATGAGGTTTAAGAGAGTGAATCAAAGTTTAAAACAGTATTGTGTCAGCTTGAGAATAAGTACAATATTTAAGTTTCAGAGCCCAAAGTGAAAAATCTTTGACTTGCATCCAATAGAAGTATAAGATATTCCTACTGGATTACAAGAACCCTAGCTCACTCACGGAAGTGCTATTGTGGGAATAAGTAGATTTTAACCCGCTCAAATTGTCAACAACAGAAAGGAGAAGTGGTGCCTCCTGATTTAAGAAAGCCCCATACCAGGTGAAATGGAAGCATACACTTCAAAGAGAAAGGAAGGACTTTAAGCCCTCCTAACAGAGGCATTAAGTACAATACCTACCACAAAACATCGACTTCAAATAATCCAACTCCCCACAAAATGAGAGCACAGGTCCTAATGTGGTGAATTGCAACAATTCATGGACCAAATTTTGTTTTTTTATCATATGAAGTAGAACACAAAACCAACCAGCATAAACTCCTGAAACTGTAATCCTAACTAAACCCTAGATGCAAATAAAGACATTTGAATAAGAAACCCTTGATAACAATTATCCACCAATAAGCCTTCAAATTGGCATAAACAAAAAGGTAGAGCCTACTATAGAAACCCCTAAACATGAGCCATTATAACGAACCCCAATAGTTACATCCACACACCCCAGATTCGGAATAACATCCCTAAATCGGAAAAACCCCAAATCTATAATTCACCAATAGAAATTATCCAATACCCAACAAAAATTCCAAATTGTGCACAAAAAAAAAAAAAAAAAAAAAACAAAACCCGCTAAATACAAAGCCTTTAACAGACAACCCACAAACATAAATGAAGTAATTTTCCATCAACAGATCCTGATTGTCCAGAAACAAGCCCTTGAAACAAAACATATCCGAAGTGTAATAGACAAAGGTTTTCTGAATAGATGAAACAGACCATATATTTAATGAACGTTTGGGGGGTAGATCAAGCACTGGCGGTCTTGGGAATGAGAGGAATGGTACCCTGTTTCTGAGACTGGTTTGACTTGGCCTCTTGCTCGCGTATTTTCTGCATTTGGAGCATCCGCTCCATGACGAGCTCGTACTCGCACATCTCGTAGGAGTGGCACTCGTTCTCGCACTTCCAGGGGAGGTAGACCTCGGCCTGGCGGCACTTGTTCAACGGTATCAGTAGGTGGGCGCACTGGTCTCTGTAGGCCAGTGGCACCTTCGCCTCCACCATCCCTGCCTGCGTCGCTATCATCTTCTTCGACGATCCTGGCACTTCCATCTCAATTTTTAGATTTTCTCTCTCTCTCTCTCTCTCTCTCACCACTCTGGCTCGCCTCTCTCAACAATGGAGACGTTTTTTTGTCTTGGTTTTTTGGGCCATTGGATCTCTTATGAATCATTTTTGATTCATTTGTTTGTGGTTTCAATACATGTTTATAATATATTTTACGAGGTACAAGATATAAGAAAATAATTGTGGTAAAGTTGCAAGTATTTACATAAACCATTTTCTTAATTTGTATCAACTATAAAATAAAGAGTTTTATTTCAATTTTGTTACCAAACTCAAAACTATTTATATATTAATTAGGTAAATTTGTAAAATTAATCGCTAGTCTCTGGGAGAAAAAATTATTCAATGCAACGGTAATGTCACATCATTATTACCGATGTGATATTACAAATCAATAAATTGTATCCACGTATGTATGTTATGATAAGATATCATATCAGTTAGTGGAGTAGCTTAGATAAAATATTTTAACTAATTTTTTAATTTTAAGTAATGAGGATAAAAATTATATTTTAATGTAATTTTTTTAACTTATAATACTATATCAATATGATAATGTGACATCACCGTTATACTAAATATTTTTGCAAGATAGCATTCACCTGCGTGATTGCAAAATCTCTACAAAATCCCTTTATTAAAGCATATTTACGTGAGTTCGAAACTTTCTCAATTTTTCGAGATCAGGTTAGAGGGTATATATTTGGTCTTTGTTTGGATGATTTGACTTTTAACAGAGGAGAGAATTAAGGACGCTCGAGAGGGGAAAAAAAAAAAGGAAAAAATGTTCTATGCCCGATGTTGTCCAGTTACAAAATAGCAATTAGATTGCAATGGTGCAGGTTCAGAAGTTGTACATACAATATCAAAAAAACACGTGCGAATTAGTCTCAATGGTCATATGAGTGATACCCAACCTAATTTGCAGACTTAGCCGCATGGACAACAGCTCAAACTTCAGCGGTAACGTTTAAAGCAATTCCAACAAATTTTTACAATTAATTCTCCCTCAAAATCAGCGATTCTTGCCTGACCTAGATTAGGATGTGCCGCACCACCAAAATTGGATTTTTTTTTTTTTTAAAGAAAGTCAAAGCCTACTTAACCCTTAAAATATAAATTGAGTGTGTATTTTTTATAGCTGATCGCTTCAAAAACGAACAATAAATAACCGTCAGTGTTTAATTGTATTCTAAAAGTGTAATTATAATATCTTAAATTATTTTTTGTTGGCCTTAGTTTAAGATTTTTTATCTTTTTAGTTAGATTTTAGTGTTAACTAACTTTATTTTTCTTTATATAGGTTTTGAGATTAACTTGGATAGTTTTCGATGGAATTCGGTCAAAATGAGAATGAGTTTTCAAGAATAAACTGTCAAAATACAAGTTGTTGAAACTGTAGTATAAGCTGTTAAAGTACGCAGAGCTAAAATTTTGAAGGGTCATATCTTTTAAATCAAAAGTCCTACCAAGTTCTATAATATATCTATTTCACACAACTTTTTGAGATCTATCCATTTTGATTAATCGTGTGCATGGTTGATGAAGTGTGTGCATAGTCATGGGCCATAAGCTAACCATGCGCACTGTCGCGCAGGGTTTTGGAGATCCAAAGAGTCTATTTTAGAGTAAATTGAACCATAGGAAAACCGTGCACACCGTGAACAATACCATGTGCATGGTAGACGACAGCTCTTTTTTTTTTTAGCCTATTTAAGACCATTTTTTGCCAACATTTGGGTCACTCTTCAATTTTTGCATACTTTTAAAGTTTTTAGAGAGTTGTAAGAGTAATGTAGAGATAGAACTTGTAATTTTTCTTTATTTTCTTGCCATTTCCTTTACTTTCTTTGTAACCAAACACTTCTATTTCCTTCAATCAATGTTATATCTATATTTCTTCAAGTATGTTATCATGGAATCAAGTAACTAATCATATACTTGAATGCAATTGTGAAGGTACATCAAAGATCTTCAAAGATTTCAATGGAGGTAAATAAATTTCAATGATCTATCTTATGATTTTTCTAATTCATCTTAATTAAGTTTGAATTTATAAGAAAATTTAGATTCATAACATAATTTGGAAACTCCTATTGTCACGGGTCAGACGCTTGCCATCCAACCCAAAAGCTCAAGCTGTTAGGTAGTGCTACTTACTCCCCTTATATAGCCTAAGACCTCCCTCTTCCTATCTAATATGGGATTGTGACATGCTTCTCCACCCAAATTTGCATCGTTCTTGTTGCGGGTCAGACTACCCTGCCTACTCCACTTGAGTGCTTGGTGTAAAATCGGATCAAAAGTTGGCCTACTTTGATACCACTTGTCACGGGCCGACTATTTGTCATCCAACCCAAAAGCTCAAGCTGTTAGGTGATGCTGCCTATCCCCCTTATATGGCCCAAAACCTTCCTCTTCCTATCCGATATGGGATTGTGACACTATGCACAATTCTTCAATTCGTATAGAGATTGTACAAATTCAATGTTTCTTTCGATGATTCTATCATTGGATAACAACTCTACCCTTAATTAAGAGTCCAAGGTTTTATGGTCTAAATCTTTTTAATCAAGAATCTACGGAGTGATCCTTGATTTGAGTTATCAAATCCTCCATTGAAACTCTTGTTGGACTTATATGATTGGAACAATTGTATCCAAGCCCTTTTTAATTGTCTTTAAATCTAGATTTTAATTACTTGCTTAGTTGTTAATTATTTTTAATTGCTTTGCATTAGTACTTAAACAACCTCTCTTCCAACATTAATCATATTTTCGATCGCTTTTACTTAGATTGAATTTACTTAGTTGTAATTCAATTCAAGTTAAGTTAGTGTTTTATAAGTGTTGGTAGCCTACATTTGGTATGGTCCTCGAGGAAATCGACTCTGGTACTCACCAGATTTTGTACTTCAATCGCGACACCTGTTCTCTTGCCGAGACTTAACATACAACATCTTTGGAAGTGATTTAGTGCCGTAATGTAGTAATAATTACTCGATAAAGTCCGAAATTAATCCACAAGAAAGAGAGATAACGCATTCAGGAAAACTCACATTGATTTAGAAATTCCAAGAAAACACTCCAGTAAAACATAAAAATTAGTGTTAAAAAAGAGTTTGATTATTTCAAGCTGACTATGAAAACAATTTTAAATTAATCAAAACAAGTCTGGAAACTAATTGATCCAATCAATTGGTTCACTTGAAATTCTAATGAATGATTTTGATAACTTAAATCATTGACTGTGTTGTGAGTTTTTTATTCGAAAGATTTAGCGATAAAAATCATTATTCTTTAAAAATTAAACCTAGAATAAATCATATTATAATCATAGATACATACCATCGACTTGTTACCAACCATAATCAAACATCTAGATTTTCATAAATATCTACTCTATATTGAATCAATTTAAGAATCAAAGATGCATATCATTAAGTCATGCAGTACATATATTGAATACAGATTCATACATAAGTATTACCAAACATAATCAAACATCTAATATTTTGTAAATATCTAGGATTTGATCCCAAAGAATTAAGAAAAAGAAGATTAAAAATATTAAAATTCAATTTACCTCTATTATTCATCTAAAATCTTCAATTAATCTTCACTATTGATTCCAATATGAGATCTAGTTACTCAAAGACATAGTAAATAATGCAAAACTGTATTGAAAACTATATTGAAAGACTGAATCTGATTACAGCAATTGAAGAAGACTGTAAAATTCTACTCTAATCTACTCCTAAAACTATCTAAGAAACTCAAAAACTACTCCTAAAACCTACAAAAAGGGTAATAACGAAAAGGCTCCCCAAAACAATAACAATCTCAACTTTTATAGATTTCTTAAAAGTGTAGATTTACGTAGACCATTCAAACGCCTTGGCTCACCGTTTGAACGGCCATTCAAACAAGCTTCTAACGCCCTTCTAATGGTCTTTATTGCTCTCTAAATCTCTTGAACTGGCTTCAGATTTGGTCTAGATGTAACTCCGTTTAACGCACCATTCAAACGCCCTTGCACATCGTTCGAACACTACATTATCCATTTGAATGCTCGGATACACCGTTTGAACGACTGATATCATGTTCATGTCATGCGTTTGAACTCTCTCTCCAACCGTTTGAACGGTTATTCCTCTTTTCGCGCAATTTGGTTATTTTTAAGTTAGGATTCCTTATTACACACAACATTCTAAATTAGAAATGAAATATGAATAAAATTACATACATAATTGATTGTACTCTAAAAAGTACAATCAAAGTCCCTAATTGTAAGTTATGGGTAGGAATTATTTATACATTATTTATCATTTTAATATAATTTTGGTATTTTTTACGTTTTTCGTGTCTTATGCAAATTCATAGCTAAAAGCAAGCAAAATGAAGTAAGGTGATGTACATTATCTATGTGAGTGGATATATCTATTATATTATATCTTATTATTATAATATGTATGTATAATATGTAGGTTATATATATATATATATATACATAAGTGTATTATTGGTTTAGTTGTAGGTGATGGAATGGCCGACAAGGCCATTTGGCCATTAAATAATGGTGGGACAAGAATAAAAGGAGAAAAGACTTGAAGGAAGAAGAAAACAAAAAAAAAAAAAGAAAGAAAGGTGGAGGAGAATGGAGTCCTTCGTCACCTATAAAAAGAGGCATTCGGTAGAGAAGGAAAAAGATGAGGGCAGAGAGAAAGAGGAAGAGAAGGAGACAGTTTCAAAGGCCAGTAGAGAGTTCATTCAATTTATTTTTTGTCTAGATTCTAATTAATTTGTTAGTGTTTTTCACTCAGTTAATTTTCTGTTTTAATCTTTTCTTTACCGTTCTTCTACTGTAATAAACCCTTTTATTTATGAAATTATTTTTAGTGATTATTTTCTTTATATTATTATGAATAGCTAATTTTATTCTTAGAACGAATTGTAAAGATCATCTGAGGATATTGAAATATCAAGCGGAAGTAATTGAGTTTTTATTGTTTTATGTTTAAAATCTTTCAATTCTTGGTAATTAAATCCCAAATCTTTATGAAAACTTAGATACTTAACTAAGTGTGGTAATTTTTATGTACAAATCTTAGTTTGATATAATTATTAAAAAAATCGATAGTATGAATCTATGACTTTAATTTTTATTATTCTAGATTTAATTATTATTAAATTTTATTTTAATCCTTAAATCTTCTGAATTAAAGGCTCAAGACGCAGCCAATGATTTGAGTTACAAAACCTCCGTTGAAATTTTGAGTAAATCGAGTGATTGGATTAATTAGATCCAAGACCATTTTTGTTATTTAAAGTCTAGTTCCATAATCATCAAACTTGCCAAAGCAAAACATTTTTTTTTTATTACTATTTTTCTGCACTAACTGTTCAGATCTCACTGGTACTATTCTTAGTGGAATTCAAACGGGTTGGCTTAGGTTCTAACTGAAATCATTACAATACTACAGTATTCAACACAGCTTAGTCGATATTTAATCTTTTACCGTGGGTGAATTTATCTTTTACCGAGAGCGAATTTTCAGCTCCAACTTTGCATGTTTTGTTAACCATTCCCTGTGGATTCGATCTCAGCTTACCGAGTTATTACTGCATCACAACCGCATACTGGTAGATTTTAATCACATTATTTGCAAGTGATTAGTATTTTAGTGCCATTGCCAAGGAACAGCTTTAATAAAATCATGCAAAAAATAAAAAAATCCAAAAATAAAAAAATTTGAAAATTATAAGAAAAAATTAAATTTAAAATTTAAAAAAAAATAATAATAATAATAATTCCTTTGCGGATTTAAGGATAATATATTACTTCCCTACCTTGACGAAGGAATTAAAAGTTGTACACCAACTTATCAGTGGTCAATGTACACTTATTACTTATTTTCATTGTTAACTTGTATATTTGTGTATATTTAGTTCTTTTTATTTTTATTATTTTGTTGTTAACCTTTTTAGTTGGCATACTCGCCTACTGTTGGACAAAATCAGTTAAGTTGGTTACCATATTTTCAATTTTTATTTTTCATCTAACCCATTTAACTCATCTAACTTATCAACTATTTAACATTTTCTTTTATTTAGTAAATAACCAACGTGGTTACCATTTTAACATTTTATTTTCTGCACTTTATTTCATATCTTCTGTTTTTTTTTTTTTGATGGTTTACCTTTCGAGTTGATTCACCGCCTATTTAGGTCAGTGCCGCTCAATATGGCGACCCTATAGCTTTATATATTTATTTTTTATTTTTTATTTGATTATTGTAGATAACCTTATTTTAAGCTGATTCACCACCTATTTAGGTCAACACCGCTCACTAAGGTTACCATAACGTTATTCCTAATCTATCTAACATTATTTTCGTTTGTTGTTTTGCGTGCAGGTATTTTAGTATATTGTTATAATTTTTTTATTTTTCTTTTCTTTGTATTATTATTATTATTAGTATCTTATCATCAGCTAACTCTAGAAGTGCTCTGGTCTAGTCGTTACTCTGTTCGTATCCCTCCAAGTAGGTGACCTTCCATTTTCTCAGCTCTAAGAGTCGTCAATATTGTTTCTCTTCTCATTCCCATTTTGTCAGCGGCCCACCTGTGTTATTTTGCCCGGCATTCTGACTTACAAGGTTTGTAGTGATGGTTCGAGAAGGGTTAATTTATGTATTCATAAAGTACGTACACTTTTATGAAATATATCATTAGGGATGTGCATGGACGATTGGTGAACGGTGACTCTTCTAGTGATCTTTCTTCTATCTTCTGTACTCTTTTCCCATTTAGGATTCTTGTTCTGAACATTCAGTTAGTTCACCAAGGTTTTAGTTCTATCATAATGACGGAAAAATTTGATCCTCGACCACATGGAAATCCCAACCCACCAAATCCAAATAATGCACCTGAAGGTGGGAGTGTACATGGCGATCCTCCCCATGGATCTCTTAAGGATTATCTAAATCCCACTAGGCAAGCGTCTACCTCTTGTATTGTTCTTCCCACACATCATGCAGCAATGGCTTTAAAGCCGAGAATGATCTAGCTAATAAATTCATTCCATGCTTTGGATTCTGAAAAACTACATCAACACATAAAGGATTTCGAGGATGTATACTCTATGTTCTTCGATAATTCTTACCCAAGGGAAGTTGTACTTTTAAAACTCTTCTTGTTTTCTCTCAAAGACAAGGCCAAGATATGGTTCAATTCATTAAGGCCTAGGTTTATTCATTCTTGGCAAGATTTTCAAACAGAATTCTTGAAAAAATTCTCCCATGAGCATAAAACTGAGGCTATTCATTGTCAAATCTCTCAATTTGCTCTTATGTCTAGTGAATCATTCTTCCAACGTTAAAAGAGATTCAAAAATTTATTGAGTGTTTGTCCACATCATTGTTTCAGCAATTGGCATATCATAAATACTTTCTATTCATCATTAACTCCATAACTGAAGCAATTCGTTGAGTCTACGCGCGCAGGAACTTTGTATGACAAAGATCCATCCGAAGCGTATGACTTCTTTAATTACTTAGCGAATTTGGCTAAAGATTGGGCCACAACTAGAACCCAAAATTATAAGTCTAAGCCGACGGTAACATTTCAACTTAATCAAGTGGATGATCTGAATGCTAAAGTAGATGCACTTACTCGAAAGTTAGAAGCCATAGAAACAAGTAAGGGCAATGTTGTGAATAGTGAGTCTCTCAAGAAATATAGTTGTTTAATGTGTGGTATAATAGAACATGAAACTACTGCATGTCCAATTATACCAAGTTTCAAAGAGACTTTGCATGGCCAAGCCAATGTGATTAGCCAATATTGAGGCACATATAGTGACCAAAGGGTTGGGGGAAACCCTTTCTTGAACATATATAACCCTGGATGCAGAAATCACCTAAACTTTAAGTGGAGAAACGAGGGTCCTTCGAAACCTCAAGCATTCCAAGGAGAGCCTCAAAACTCTCAACCCTTCTAATCCCAATCTGTTCAATCTCAATAATCCATGCATTTCCAACCCCAACCTAATACATATCAACCCCCTCATAAGAGACCTTTATAAGATAATATTCATCAATGGACAAATGATATGAGAGAAGTCAATAATAGGGTGGATAGGCAGGACAAGGTGTTAGACTAACACACTAGGATATTGGAGGACATAGCAAAGCAAATGTCTAACTTGACACAAGCTTTGACTTAACAAATGTTAAGGAGATTTCCATCTCAACTGCAACCAAATCCAAATCCCACAAAACAAGTGAACATGACCAAAGTGAGGACTAATCCTTAATCCAGTCATGAATAAGTTCAATCCATCACAACCTTAAGGGGAAGGAAAATCATTGATAAAACCATTCCACCTAGAAAGAAAACTCTTAAGGTTAGTGATGAAGGGAATGGAGATGTAAGAAAACAAGAAAGAGGAAGAGATGATAATGGGAAAGAAAAAGAATTAGTCGAGCCAGTCTTAGAGCCAACTAAAGCATCTGAAAATAAGGGCATTGATGTTGTGAAATATGTCTTGTTTCCTCATAGATTGACCAAACCAAAACATGAGCTTCTGAATTCTGAAATTTATGAAGTGTTTAAATAGGTCAAGGTCAACATTCCAATCTTAGATGCCATCAAGAAAATTCTCTTCTATGCTAAGTTCTTGAAGGACTTATGTACTATGAAAAGGAGGTTGCATGTCAAGGAAATTGCTTTCATGAATGAGAGCCAAAGTGCGATTTTGCAATGTAAGTCTCTGTCAAAATATAAGGACCCCGATTGTCCTACTATTTCATGTACAATAAGAGGAAACAAGATAGATTGAGCCGTTCTTGATCTAGGAGCAAGTGTCAATCTACTCCCTTCGGTTTATCAATAACTCAGATTAGGTGAGTTGTGCCCTATACGTGTCACCTTGCAACTAGCTGATAAATCTATTAAGGTTCCTATGGATATTGTGGACGATGTTCTCATTCAAATAAATAAGTTCTACTATCCAATGAATTTTATTGTGTTAGATACACAACCAATTTAGAGCATTAGTGCTCATTTCCAAATAATCTATTGTAGGAATGGCTGTTAAAGTTGTCATTTGGGAATATGACTGTCGAGATGAATATCTTTTTAGTTGGAAAACAACCAAGAGAGTATAAGGACATCAAAAAAGTAGACTGCATTGAGTTTATTATGCAAGAGTACTTTAAGAGTGAATTATTTGAGGATCCCATTGAAAAAATTCTTGTTTCAAGCATGCCACATGACCGATTAGATTGTGACCATGTCAAGTCTAGGGACATAATTCCTGGAAGGATAGAGAGAGAACAATGTATGCAAGTGGGTCACTGGACCCCATCATTTCAGCCTCTAATTCCTAGTGTCATAAAACCTGTCCCTTCTGAACAAAAAACACCCACTCCGGAAAAAAACCCTTTACCATCTACATGAAAGTATGTATTCCTTGGTAAAGATGAATCTTATCTTGTTGTTATATCCTCTAGCCTGTCTGAAGGCTAAGAGAAAAGTCTTGTAAAAGTACTAAAGAATCATAGAAAATCCTTAAGTTGGACCATGGCAGACCTTCACGGTATTAGTTCTCTTGTATGCACACATCACATATATCTTGGGGAAGAGTCTAAACCAATGCGTCAGATGCAAAGACGTCTAAATCCCAACATGAAGGAAGTTATGAAAAGAGAAATACTGAAGCTTCTCGATGCAGGTATCATATACCCTATCTCTGATTCAAAGTGGGTTAGTCCAACCTAAGTTGTTCCTAAGAAATCTGCAGTTATTGTAATCCAAAATGATAAAAAAAAATGAACTAGTTCCTACTAGGATTCAAGCTGGGTGGCACATGTGTATTGATTACCATCAATTGAATGTTGTTACTAGAAAAGACCACTTCCCACTCTCATTCTTGGGCCAAGTCTTAGAACGAGTGGTAGGACGAGCCTTTTACTGTTTTTTAGATGAGTACTCTAGGTACAATCAAATTAAAATTGCCCCAGAAGATCAGAATAAAATGACTTTTACATGTCCTTTTGGTACTTATGCTTACAAAAGAATGTCTTTTGGCTTGTGCAATGCACCGGCCACATTTCAAAGGTGCATGATGAGTATCTTTAGTGACATGGTGAAAAGATTTTTAGAGGTTTTCATGGATGATTTTTCTGTGTATGGAGATACCTATGAGAGTTGTTTGGAACACCTCGAGAAAGTGTTAGAAAGATGTGAGAATAGTAACCTTGTCCTAAACTGGGAAAAATGCCACTTTATGATAACACAAGGTATAGTGCTTGGGCACATCGTATCTAGTAAGGGGATTGAGGTAGATAAAGCCAAAGTTGAATTGATCTAGAAACTACCTAGCCCTAAAACTGTGAAAGACATTCGATCTTTCCTTGGGCATGCTGGTTTCTACCAGCAGTTCATAGCAAGATTTAGTGTCATCTCTTGTCTAATGTTCCATTTATTGTCAAAAGACGTTTTATTTGAATGGACGTTTGAATGCCAAGAAGCTTTCGATAAGCTTAAAGAGTTATTGACAACTACACCTATCATTCGATCACCTAATTGGTCATCACCTTTCAAGTTGATGTGTGATGCTAGTGATTATGCTGTAGGAGTGGACAAGAAACCCTATATTATCTATTATGCAAGCAAAACCTTGAATGAAGCCCAATTAAACTATACCACAACTGAAAATGAACTCCTTACTATTGTGTTTGCATTAGATAAGTTTCAATCATACTTGGTTGGGTCATTAGTCATCATCTATACTGACTATTCTGCACTAAAGTACCTATTAACCAAGCATGATGCAAAGCCACGCCTCAGCCGTTGGATTCTTTTGTTGCAAGAGTTCCACATTGAAATTCGAGACAAGAAAGGGGTAGAGAATGTAGTTGCTAACCATTTGTCACAGCTCCCTACTGATGGGGAAGTCAAAGATACTCTCCCTATCAATGAGTATTTTTCAGATGAGCACCTTTTCTAAATCCAAGCACTTTCTCAAGCAACTATTCCGTGGTTTGCTGATATAGCTAATTTTTTTGCTACTGGCAAGAAACTATCACATTGGTCTTACTTAGATAAATGAAAATTCTTCAGAAATGTGAGGTATTTTTTTTGGGATGATTCGTACTTGTTCAACTACTGTCCCGATCAGATAATTCATCGTTGTATTCCCAACAATGAGTTTTATTTTGTCATGGAGTTCTATCACTCCCATGTATGTGGTGGCCATTTTAATTTCAAAAAGACAGTTGCAAAGATTCTGCAATCTGACTTATATTGGCCCACCACATTTCGTGATGTTCACACTTTTTGCACATCATGTGATAGGTGTCAACGACTAGGAAGTTTAACTAGAAGGCACATGATGCCCCTCAACCCTATTCTTGCTCTTAAGATATTTGATTCTTGGGGTATTGATTTCATGAGACCATTCTCTAGTTCGTTTGGATTCCTTTACATTCTTGTGGCCATTGACTGTGTCTAAATGGGTGGAGGTCGTTACTTCTCGTACCAATGATTACCGCATTGTGGTTAAGTTCTTAAAGGAGAATATCTTTTCTCACTTTGGTATGCCTCGTGCGGTCATTAGTAATGGTGGCACTCACTTTTGTAATAAACCCGTTGGAATGTTAATGTGAAAATATAGGGTTGTTCACAAGATTAATACACCTTATCATCCTCAAACTAGTGGCCATGTTGAGTTAGCTAACCGAGAGATTAAGCACATTCTTGAGAAAACTTTTAATCCTAACCGTGGTCCTTAAGGTTAGTGGATACACTCAAGATTTATAGAACTACTTACAAAACTGTGTTAGGTGTTTCTCCTTACAGGCTTGTATATGGGAAATCATGTCACCTTCCGGTAGAAATTGAATACAAAGCCTATTGGGTCATTCGTCAATTTAATGAGAACATAGATGCGGCCAACAAAATTAGGAAGTTGCAACTCAATGGACTTTAAAAACTTTGAAATGATGCCTATGAAAATGCAAAGATCTCTAAAGTCAAGATGACAACATTTTATGTCCAACACATCCTTTGTAAGTCTTTTTATGTCAGTTAAAAAGTATTGCTTTATAATTCCCGATTACACTTGTTTCTGGGCAAATTGAAGAGTAAGTGGTCTGGACCTTATCTGATAAGAAATGTGTTACTGCACGGAGCTGTAGAACTTGAGCATTCCAGCAACGGAAATATTTTTAAAGTCAATGGGCAAAGATTAAAGCCATATTTGGAAAATTTTGTAAGTTTGATTAAAAGTGTAGATTTTATGGATTTACCATTACTTGAGTAGAAGTAACACCCAATCAGTTTGTACAGTTAGTTTAGTCTATTTATTTGGTTTGGTAACTAGTTCATCTTTAGTTAGAGGGAAGGAACTTTTCTTCCCCCCATGTTTGTCTCCCACCCTTTCCCTTCCATTTTCGCCTCGCGGTCATGGCTGTTATCTGGTTTTGGGGGGGGAGGGACACGTTCGTTTATTTTTGTTAATATTTTTGTTAATATTTTCTATTGTTTTGTCTTTGTGACTAGCAAACGTTAAAGAACTTAATAGTGTCATGTCTTCTCATATAGATGGTCGAGTGCTTATATTTGCATGTTGCATCTTCCAGATATTTCTATTTGGTATCAGGGGCGAGATAATTCGTCGTGTAAAGATGATGAGGAGGGTTGAGTTCCAAGAGGAACAACCTCAACCTCTTACTGGTCGTAGTACTTTACCCTGTAAAAGAAGAGTAAAGAGACTAAATAAGTGTCATCGTTGTGCTAAACACATGTGTGTGGATAAAAATTGCAAAGGGTGTAATCGGCTAATGTTAGGGAATCAAATGGTTTAGCTAGATATTATTAAAAGGCGAGTAATTGTTGAGGCATTGAGACGCCTTGGAACCACCAGAACGATGGACTATCTTAATTTTGATGTCAAAAGTTTGGTTCGACTTTGTAATAATTACTCTTCTTATGGTGTTTTATGTTTAAGCATTTTATTTGCGTGTTTATCTTTATTTGTAACTATGACTAACATTTATTTTGTAAATATTTTTTTTATCTTTAAAAAAAACAAAAATAACAAAAATAAAAAACAAAAAAACAAAAACATGCGCAAGGCCGAGAAGTGTACAATTTGAATGCACGTGAGATCTACAAAAGAGATTTGTGTATCTTTTATAATTTTGTACAGTTTTATGTGAAATGCAAATTTGAATTTTAGGAATTTTTTGAAACATGTTTTTATTCACATTAGCATAATTTTTGTTTTATCCTTTTTTTTTAATACAATTGCAAAATTTTATCTTAACACATAGAAAGATGCAATTTTACATCACTTATTATCATATCATGATAAGTTTAGTATTTTTATATATTGTACAATCATTCTTACAAAAGTGAAGACTTTTTTACTAAGTGAGTTTTAAAGCCAATCACGTCTTTCGGAGTGTTTACATTTATTTTTGATGAATTTCTTCTACATCACTTTTTCAATAGCTCCATTATACTTGTATTTGACTCAATTGTTTGAATTGCTACTGTAATTGAACATGTTGCATTATTAGAACTTTGAGTAATTGTGCACTTTTAAAAATGAATCGAGACCATCTTTGATATTTTGCATCACAGATTTATCTATTGACATAATTTCCTTGGAACTATTTTTAAGTCTGTTTCTTTATCTTTTGCTACATAAATCATTACTAAAATTTTATCCGTAAATATGAAAATACAAATATTTTCATTTGTGCAAGTTGAATTGAGAAAGGGGGTGATCTATTTACAATAAAAAAAAATTAGCAACGAAGGAAAAAAGAAAGTACAAAAAAAAAAAAACAAAGAATAAGAGATTAGTTGTTAAAAAAAAAAAAGAAAAAAAATCTTATCTAATCAAATGAAATAGGAAAATTGACAATATATATTCATTGATCAATTCATGCTTTGATTACACATGTTTTGAGCCTTTTATCATTTCTTTCTTCCTACCTTATATTTCATGGCCAAGTTACAACCTGAAAAAATTCCTCGAGGATTTGAGATGTGTACATTGCTTGTTCATTCACTTCGTAAAGAATTCACTTATTAATTACTTGTGTGATTTTAACGTTGGGTATTCTTTCATGGAGCTATGTCAAGTTGTCTCTCACTTTATATATTCACGTCATTTTTTTTATGATTGTCTTTTTTTATTTTACATTATATTTACTCTTTTACAAGGACAACCGGTGTGAGATGCCTATAGTCTTTCTTTCTAAAAGAATATCCAGTGAGATTGAATCAAAACTTAAAGGATGTATCTGTATTTTAATATTGTAATACTTTTCTTATGATGTATTGATCACACACACACAAAATTCTCTCATATGTTATTTTAAAACATTTTCTTACTTGTGTATTAAAGAGTAGATTAGACAGAATATGTTTATGCCTTCATATATGTTATACTTTATCCTCATCATTCTTACTTGCAGACCACATTTTGATATTTATGAATATCATCATTGGAAACTCTCACGAAATTATACTCGTCCACTAGGGGTAACCTAGGAGTTTAAAAATTTAGTGCATATGCTAAATATACTAGTGATCCCTATGAAAATGGAGCCTATATTTTTAAGTGTACTTATTGTTTTGCTATGGACTAGTAAAAACTTAATTGAAGAGTGTGATTGTACTCTAAAAAGTACAATTAGAGTCCCTAATTGTAAGCTATTGATAAGAATTATTTACACATTATTTATCATTTTAATATAATTTTGGTATTTTTTACGTTTTTTGTGTCTTCTATAGATTCACAGTTAAAATCCAGTAAAATAAAGAAAGGTGATATACATTATCTATATGAGTGGATATATATATTATATTATATCTTATTATCATAATATATATGTGTATAATGTGTAAGTTATATATATATATATATATATATGTATTATTGGTTTGGTTGTAGGTGATGGAATGGCTGACAATACCATTTGGCCATTAAAATGATGGTGGGACAAGAATAAAAGGAGAAAAAAAACATGAAAGAAGAAGAAAACAAAAAAAGAAAAAAAAAAAGAAAAGAAAGAAAGGTGGAGGAGAATGGTTTTGGCCTATAAAAAGAGGCATTCGGTAGAGAAGAAAAAAGATGAGGGCAGAGAGAAAGAGGAAGAGAAGGAGAGAGCTTCAAAGACCAGTAGAGAGTTTCTTCAATTTATTTTCTATCTATATTCTAGTTAATTTGTTAGTATTTTTCACTCAGTTAATTTTCTGTTTTAATCTTTTCTTTACCGTTTTTCTATTGTAATAAACCTTTTTATTTATGAAATTATTTTTAGTCATGTCTTTTCTGTAAAATACTATGAGTAGCTAATTTTATTTTTGGAACCAATTGTGAAGATCATCTGAGTATCTTGAAATATCAACGAAGGTAATTGAGTTTTCATTATTTTATCTTTAAATTTTTTAATTCCTGGTAATTAAATTCTAGATGTTTGTAAAAACGTAGATTCTTGACTAAGTTTGATAATTTCTATGCACGAATCTTTGTTTGGTATAGTTATTACACAAATCGATGGTATGAATCTATGACTTTAATTTTTATTATTCTAGATTTAATTATTATTGAATTTTGTTTTAATCATTAAATCTTTCAAATCAAAGGCTCAAGACGCAACCAATAATTTGAGTTACAAAACCTCCGTTGGAATTTCGAGTGAATCGAATGCTCGGATCAATTGGATCCAAGACCATTTTTGTTATTTAAAATCTAGTTCCATAATCATCAAATCTTCCAAAGCAAAACATTTTTCTTTTGATCACTATTTTTCTGCACTAACTGTCCAAATCTTAGTGGTATTATTCTTAGTGGAATTCAAAAAGGTTGGCTTAGGTTCCAACTGAAATCATTATAATACTACGGTATTCAGCACGGCTTGGTAGGTATCTAATCTTTTACCGTGAGTAAATTTATCTTTTACTGTGAGAGAATTTATCTTTTATTGAGAGTAAATTTTCAGGTTCAACTTTGCATGTTTTGTTAACAATTCCCTGTGAATTCGATTTCGACTTACCGAGTTATTAGTGCATCACAATCGTACATTGACGGATTTCAATTATATTATTTACAAGTGATTAATAATTCTATTTCAGGTCTAACAATGAACTAATTAAAGTATGTAGATTGCACAATCAATAGCCACATTGAATTTCATAATTCCTGTTTTGAAGTTTTATGGGACAACAAAATCTCTACAACCTCCCTTTATAGAAGCAAGAATCTAAAATTATTTCCTTTAAATAATCAACTTTTTTTAAAACAATACATTGGTGTTCTATTTCATAAAAGCGTGTTAATCTTGATCACTCAATTTATTCTTTTTTTTTATATACAAAAAATAGATGCGTAGGTAGACCACTCCACATATCTATCAAGGAGTATTGCTCAAACTACAACACATTCTAAAATTTTGTATTCTCCTTCAAACTATGACTTACTCTACAACATGACACATTAGCCCCTAAACTACCAATTTATATCAGTGAAAAACTTTTATTAACAATTTGTTAGGAGTATAAATAGAAGTTGTTCATAAGAGCATTATTTTATACCTGAATTGATGTTATTTATTTTGTACTAATTATTTAATGACTAAAATGCTCCTTATATTGCCACTACATTTAATGTCATTCTAAGAGATATTTCATTCATTAAACAATTAATTAATCAAAGAATGACCAATTTAGGTAATACTAATATTTTTAAAAATATGTACAAGTCACATTATAATTTTTCATCACTTTCATAATAAATTACTAACCTATAAATTGATAATTTAAGTCCATAGGTCAAGTTTTAAAGTTCATAAGAGGGATTTGTTTTAAAAAGAATGATGACCTAGTAGGTAAAGTTACAAGCTTAAGGTCAATCTGAAAGTAGTAGCAGGAAAGAGAAAGGTGTGTAAGAGCAAAAAATAAACAAACTTCTAATTAAAGAGCGACACTCCTAACTTCACAATCTTCCATCTTCGGGGCATCCCCACCGTCTATACAGAACAACACATATCACCTAACAAAATTCTAGGGACAAAATGGAGCTAAATGGTCAGACGCAGGGCAATGTACGGATTAGGTTATTGGTAAAATGGTGCTGATCATCTTAACAGCTTTATGGATTAAAAACAAGTTTCACAAAAATAGTTTTTCTGCACGCAAGGTGTTGCGTCCAACTGAATCTCCCCAAACTGCACAATGGTAGGAATCTGATGCAATGAGCTGCTCTTTTTTTTTTTTTTTAATTAAAAAATAATTTATTCTTGATATCCTGACCAAATTCTCCAAAAGTTGTTAAAAAAAAAAAAATAGCCAGCCCAACCCGGTTAAGGTACTTTAAGACTAGATTTGGTAAAACATTTGTTAGGACAAATATGAAGCAATTTTGGTAGTACATAGGAAGCCTGATAAACTTCAAACAGTTGATTTTCTCAGTTCTTTTGACTCTTCATGCTTTACTTAAGTTACTAATTTTGTTTGCTTGCTTCTAAGAAATCAAATACTGCAGAACATTCTGGTCAAATACTAATTTCTTTAACTAGGATTATTACTATTGGCAGTTATATAATGCTGCTAGCAACCCAAAGCCATCATTGAGCTGGACCTGTAGCATAGCAAGACTACAAATCTACCCTATGGATGCCACCACCATAAGCACAGCTCCTGTTTTTATAAAATCTCAAATGGATAAAGGATTCAAGGCCACCAAATGGCCCTTGTAAATTGATTTTTCCACTCTTCCTAAAAGAGTGCACCTATGTTCTCACAAACTTGCACAGTTGCACAGATGCACAACAATTTATACGCAGAAAAAATTTGTTTATGCCACCTGCTAAAGGGTCCCCTCCAAATGCTTTTGCAATTGATGCACTCAGTGGCCAAAATGAAGACTAAGGCAACCTCTCAGGCAAAGAAAAACTTAGGAGTTTTCCTGCTAATTAAATGTCAGCAAATTGAAAAATGAATTTTACAAGCAGTGCCGATCAAGAAGAGAACTGTAGCAGAGTTGCAAAGTCAAAAGGAATAATCCGAAATGCTAATATAAGAAGTCAGAGTACCAACTTGTGCCAATCCAACATTCTCCATTGAAGCGCCTGGAAGATATGGCATACACTGTAATTGAATTCTAGCCAAGTTTTTACCCATTTAACAACTTGAAAACCCATCTTATATCCACTTAGGAATAGTTTACTAAGCGGTTTAAGCTCAAACTAAAAGTAGCTCAAAAGAAGATGTACTGATTTTTGTTATGAGGTGTAAAGGAGGGTTACTCTGAGAGAGAGCTTCCAAGAACCAGTCCAAAGCTAGTACAAACTATTATAAAGGGGGAAAAATTACAATCTGCCAAGGCACATGGGCTTGTTCAAATCATAACTGCTAATTTTTTGTTTTTCTATTTATTTGTGAGTGTAGTTCAAATCATAACCTAATTGCTATACCTGTTAATATTCCAGCAAGCATATTGGATGAAGGATGGGCAATCATGGATTGGCTGCAACATTTCTGAAGTATTCATGCTTGAGAGCATCCTTGGATTCAAGCTAAGCATTTGCTGCAAAACATTTAAGTAATGTATACAAAAAGAAAAACAAGCTATTAGAGCTACCACAAGAGCTTAAATTACACATAAAGTTTCACTTTCAGTATGTACAGATGTTCTAAAACTGTGAAGCTTAGTTAGACACAAGTGGTGATCAGATGCAATCTACCCAACAAATGACTTGCAAATTGCAGGCATGGCTGCAATGCCATGTTTAAAACTGGAGCAATGTTCTGAGTAGGAGCAATTATCATTGCAAATTTTGCAGCTTGTAAAAGTGTCGTGAATCATGATCCTCATGGTGGATTGAACGGTGTTCTTTTTTTTTTCTTTTTTACTTATTTTTTGTTTCTTCTGATTGCGACTCTGAAAATATAATAAAACCCAAACTTACAGATAGAAGATCAAATCCAGCAGGTTCAAGGCCAGTGACAACATCTGCTCTCACCTGAGTGGGTAACTGTTTGGCAGATGCAGAGCACGGTAAGAACATGTCTTTTGAAGATTCTACAGCAGGGATACTAAAGAGGAAAGCAAGCTGAAAATCTCCTTTACCTCTTCCATTTTAGAAATGTAATCACATAGCGAAGTTATTCCAGGCCATATTGCCTTTGGCACACCAAACATGCTTCACATAAAATAAATGTATGTGAATAAGACTGAACTAGAAATCGAAGATACAAGTGCATATAAGTTTGTGTACTTAAGCTATATATACTACCTTGAAATTTCAGCCAATAGATAGCTCTCAATATTACTAGTGAATAGAGGCTGCTGAGTCACCATCTCAGCAAATATGCACCCAGCTGACCACACATCAACGGGGGTCGAGTACTTCAAATCAAGAACAAGTTCAGGTGCCATGTATGGTACAGATCCCACCTGGAGAAGTCCTGGAAGTGTGAGAAGAGTGAACACCAGTTGGATAACAAGTAGAAAGTCTGATTTTCCTCAAAAGAATCTAACTTCTCTCTTGGGATACAATAAAAGATGTTAAAGAAAACCGACTAGAGCACATACAGTCTGGAGGAATGACAATGTTATAAGTAAATTTGGGAGAAACAAGAAATTATTTCTTGAAGAGCTTGGCCAAACAACCCCAATCTACAATTGTAAGTATTTTGCTTAATATAACAGTCTGGAGGATTAACTTTTTTATTAACAAATTTAACGACATAAATATTTTACTAATTTGAGCTAAGACTAAAAAGAACAAAACAATAGTGAGACACCAAAGGAGCATTTTCAAAGAGCACTGGAAAACTAGGCCCATTTCAAGAGGATTTTTCAACTAGTTTTACAAGGAAATTAAATAGATATTGATTGTCTTAGTGAGAGAAGAAAGTATTTCATCCTATGGATTCCAAAGTTTTTAACTTGCTCCCGAAATTTCAAGTCACAATTCAAGAAATTTTTTAACAATTTCGTCTAATGAAATTAGGTTGAGAGTTGTACCATTTTTTTCACTCTGGGGTCACTTATAGTGATTAAACTTGGTGTTTTGAGGTTTATGGCGCTACAAGGCTGAAACAATGTGGGTCTCTGACAGCATCTAGGGCTCCTTGAACAATGTGATATCCAAAAATCTACAGGGTGAAGGGAAATTTAAAAAGACTGGGAGACCAATACACTATATTGTATTCTACTATCCAAAAATCTATAAGTTGTAAAGGAAATTTTCAAAACTTTGGAGGGGCCTTGGCCCCTACCCACCCCCAATCCGCCCCTGCGTAACACATTTTAAGATGAGTGAAATATGGGAATCAACCGCGCGCGAACCGGTCTCTCATTTTGAGAGTCGTAACATTTTTTCACTCTAGAGAGTTGGAATATTATTTCACTTTAAGGACATTTTTAGTTGTCAAACTTTGCATTTTGAACTCTTACGGTGCTAAAAGTCCCAAAAATCATCGTTGAGCCATCAAATATGGCGCGTAGCACCATCTAGGCACAAATGACATGTGAGAACCAACCTCACATGAGTCGGACTCCCGATTGGAGAGTTGGAGTATTGTGTCACTTTAGGGATGCTTTTAGTTGTCAAACTTGACATTTTGAACTTTACGCGTTGAAATCTCCAAACAACATCATGGAGCCATAAAACTTGGCACGTAACATGGTTTAGGCATAAGTGATGTGTGGGAACCAACCGCACTTGAGCTATACCCCCGGTATGTCAGTTAGAGTATTGTTTCACCCTAGGGACACTTTTAGTTATCAAACTTGGCATTTTGAGCCTTTAAGGTGCTAAAAGCTCCAAACGGCATCGTTTAGTCATCAAACCTGGCACGTTGCATAGTTTAGGCACAAGTGAAGTGTGGGAACCAACTGCGAGCGAGCCTGACTCCCGATTTGGGAGTTAGCGCATTTTTGTTTTTTTAGCTCTAGACACACTTTTAGTTGTTAAACTAGGCGTCTCTAGCTTTTAAGGTCCTAGAGGCACAAAATGGTGTCGTTGACTGGTCAAACCTGTCCCGTAGACAGTCTAGACATGAGCGACATGTGAAAACCAACCACGGGTGAGCCGGACTCCCAATTTGAAAGTAGGAGTATTTTTTCACTATAGGGACATTACTGTATTGATCTTGGTTGCTACAACATCCACAGAATTTAAAGAACCCACCGTCACTTGTGCCCATACCTTGCTACGTGCCAGATTTGATGACTCAATTTGGACTTTAGCACTGTAAAAGCTCAAAACACCAAGTTTGACAACTAAAAGTGTCCTTAGACTGAACAAATGCTCAAACACCTAGACCATGCGTTCGGTGTGCATGCGGTTGGTTGCCCACGTCACTTGTGCCAAGTTTGACGGCTTGATGATGCCATTTGGGGCTTTTAGTAACGTAAATGCTCAAAACGCAAAGTTTGATAACTAAAAGTGTCCATAGAGTGAAAATGCTTGAACTCCCAAACTAAATGTCTGGCGCACATACGATTGGTTCCCACACATCACTTGTGCCTAGGTTTTGATATTGTTCGGGCCTAATACAGCCTTCGTAATACGCAAAGCATTTGAGTGATAACTCTTCAATCACTATATTCTTGCAATAGTGAAACCTTAAAGTTTATTATTTTGTTCCATAACAATGATCATTCATAGGCCGGTCTGACTAAACACTGAAAGCATAATCCGGGCAAGCTATATTATGAACTAATATGAGCAAACTGGGTCTCATTAATGGAACAAGATCCATATCTCAACAAGAAATTGGAATTTGAAAGGGCTGGAAAGAATCAATGTGATAGCGACGTTGAGCAGTAGCAAGGGGCAACAGGGGAGGTGTGGTTCATCCTCTAAGAGTCTAAGAGAAAGTAGATGTTAGTTACCTTTCAGAAAATTCTAATGATAAAGGGAATACAAATCTGCTCTTTGCTTTGCTTATGCTGGTTCTAAATCCACTTTTAAGTATACCCATTTTGTAGAGAAGCCTATCTAAGCATCCCTTATTTATGCTCTTTTTCTTTAATGGAAAATAATTGCCAGAGAGAAATTTATTAGCAAGCAAAATATTACTCACTGGGGACTAAGATGAGGATTTCAAGAAAACAAATTCCCAGCTATAGTTGCTTATGTGAACAACATCAATTATTTCCTTCACTTCTTTTCCCTTCATGTTTTGATAAGTCCAGAACAATGTATATTTTATGATTTACAACCAAATGTGTTTTGTACAAGAAAATCAATAACATCACCGTGAATAAAAATAATGTTGTTGACCAAGTTGAATAGATTTTTGACAAAGAAGAATGAGAGAGAGGCAGAACAGAGAGAGAGAGAGAGAGAGAGAGAGAGAAAGATTAATAAAATAGACAAACAAAAGCTAAAGCAACTAGTATCCAGACTTATATATATGGCAGAGGAAGATAAACTATAGTATACTAAATAAATAAATAGCAACCAGCTTATAGATGAGCAGATATGTAGCACATGGAGAGAGAGAGAGGTTGGCCCAAAAGTGCAACCCAAGAGGGGGGTAAATTGGGTTTCAATAATAATCACAAATAATTTTAACTAAAACCTGATTAAGCAATAAGATTAAACAATCTAATAGCAGAATCAAAGTGTGTGTGCAATTTGTTCAGGCAATCTCAAACAAGAAGTGAAAAACAGAGCACAAAATGAACACAATGATTTATCGAGGTTCAACTACAACTCGTGACTTACGTCCTCACCCTCAAGACCCCTTTGAAAACTCTTCCACTATGCAATGAAAGATTACAAAACAGGTGCTAGCTAACCAATTGCCTAGCTCACTTCCTATAAAAACTCTTCCCAAGCTCTCAAAACTCCTCAAGTGATTTTATCCAAGCTTCACTCAAATTTATAAGTGTTTTTAACAAGAACACTTAAACTCACAGGTTTACAAACCCACCTAAATAGAGTAAATAAGATTTACACGAAGTATCTCTCTCAAAGAGTGGATAGAACATATGTAAGATCAAAAAATGCCCCAATATCTTAGCAAAACAACTGCAGCAACTAGGGTTTATGCTTTCAGATTTGATTCAACACATGAATGTATGTCCTCTCTGTGTATAAATGATGTGGGGGTCTTGTATATATGTCTTAACTTTGATTCTAGCCGTTAGAGGTAGTTAGGGTTGCATTAAATGCAAGATCAGAACTGTAGAACGTTTAAAAATAACCGTTATATTGGCATGGGTCGACCCTTCGGCTGCATATGTCGACTCCTTCATGTTCTAATCAGTACTCTTTAAGCAATCTACTTCCATATGTTGACTCTTGATAAATGAAGTGTCGACTCCTTTGAGTTTTAGCATGTATCCCTAAGGCACTGTCTCGATATGTCTACTCTTGTAGGCTCATGTGTCGACTCTTTTAAGGATATTTTTAAAATTATGTAATCTGTCTCCATATGTCGACTCCTGTAGGCTCATGTGTCGACTCTTTTAAGGATATTTTCAAAGTCATGCAATCTGTTTCCATGTGTCGACTCTTTTAAGGATATTTTCAAAGTCATGCAATCTGTTTCCATGTGTCGACTCTTGTAGGCTTATATGTTGACTCTTTTAAGGATATTTTCAAAGTCATGCAATCTGTCTTCATGTGTCAACTCCTTATGAATTAAGTGTCGACTCCTGATGAATTAAGTGTCAACTCTTGGAGTGGATGTGTTGACTCTTGCCAATTTTTATAAGCTTCATTTTGCAGGACTTCCTCAACTTTCTTCCGAACCTTCAAGCACTTCAATGATTTTCAAGATTAGGCTTCTAAGGCTTTAAATGTCTTCTTTCATGCATGTTGTTCTTTAAGAACTTCTTTAATCAATCATGGCTTTACTTGGTTTGTTGAAACTTCATCAAATCTTCCAAAGATCTTCCAAAACTTGTGATATTCTTTTCACTTGTTCCTTAGCACCTTCAATCTCTGCGAAATAGAATCATTTCAAATTGATTACATCTAGGACTCTTCAAAATTCAATATAAATTGGTTTTGTTGAAACTTCATCAAATCTTCCAAAGATCTTCCAAAACTTGTGATATTCTTTTCACTTGTTCCTTAGCACCTTCAATCTCTGCGAAATAGAATCATTTCAAATTGATTACATCTAGGACTCTTCAATCCATATAGCTTCTTCCATCTTCTTCAAGATTTCAGCACATTCTTCAAATCTTCTTAACAAACTTTACAAATTCTTCAATGCATTCAAGGTATTAAGCTTCAAATCTAATTAATGCATGATATAATCTGCACACTAAGTAAAGTAATTAGACACTAAATAAAGTTTTGTTATCATCAAAATCAAGACATGAAGTCAACATGAGGTTCTTTTCCTGAGCCGATAATTTGAAGCAAAAGAGAGAGAGAAAAGGGTCCATTTCGAAAGGAAGAGAATCGAGAATCTTTCTGGGAAAGGATTTTTAGCCTTCTTTTTCCTCCAAAACAGAACTTATCATCAAAAAGAAATTTTTATGTAACTCTTTAGGAGAAACAAAATAAAAAATGAAAACAAAAAGAGTAACATTCTTATTTAAGACTTGAGCTTGAGCATGAGAAGTGGCTTCTCTACTAAATTTCAAAAGAACCTCTACATAATTTCATGAAGACATATTTTCTTTCAGTGATGCCTTATGACGTCAAAATGCACCCTAAGGGCAAGTTTGAAATTCTGAACTATTGAGTAATTTCTCTTTTTGAAAATTTTATAAAGAGTAATTCTCATCATCATGCATTACAAATACACATCCGAATGTAGCCTTAGGTTCAAATTCAATATTCAAATGCCTCCTGCTTATGGGGCGTGAAAATTGTAATTGAAAGCTAAGAACTATTATTATTATTTCATTGTTTTTTAGGTACGAACAACTATTATTCACCAAAAAGGTTGGATGTAAATAAAAATAAGGATAAACAACATGGCAGCAGTGGTGAAAAGTGACATACATTCTCAGCATAGGTCCCAAGATGAACACAAAATGCCCTGGCCAACCCAAAGTCAGCAAGCTTCAATAAATTCTTACTGAAATCTATCAGCAAATTCTGAGGTTTCAAATCTCGATGTAAAACTTTATGAGAATGACAATAGGTGACTCCACGGAGAATCTGATGCATAAACTTCTGCAAAAAAGATAACTAAAAAATTGTTCATGAAGTCAATTGGAACAATCCTACATAATTTTTTGTAGCTATTTCCAGTAATTATTCATTATCTGTCACATAGGCAAGAAGGAACTATTGGACAATGAAAGGAAGATGTAGAATAAAGAGAATTTGGCCAACTCCTAGATATTGATTCTCCTATCCCTAAAAAAGTAAATTTTCAGTGAGCATATCTGCATGCATGTTTTAAATACTTAGTTCAGCAATATGGTTGGCCTAATATTTTTCTGTTTTATCAACGTCATTTTGGATTAGGAAATGTTGGATTAGATCAGCAATCAATACAAGTGATGTGAAATACAATTGAATACTTTTGTTTCCACGACATATACAAATAGAGTGTTAGGGAAATAACAAAATAAGAAAAGAAAAGAGAGAGAGAGAAGATTAAGATGACACCTAGATATATCAAATGTAGACAATAAAAGGACACAGTGATATTGTGGTCACAATCCAGATGTAAAACTATGAAAGAAAAAAAAAAAACAACGTTTCATTTGTGAAGATAAATGGTTTGGAGAAGATTAAATAGATCTTTTCTGCGATAAATATAGCATCAATTTGTTCACATCAAGTACCAGAAACTACAAATGACAGAAAGATCTCACCCACTTTTACCCTACGTGGATCCTTTGCAATCTCTGGATAAGAATTAATGAACTTTTTCAGGTCTAGGTCTAGATACTCAAAGACAAGATCAACACTTTTCTCATTGTGCAGTACATCCAGCAACCTTTTCCAAAATTCCAATAGAAATTGTTCAAATATATTCATCAAATAAGGGATATATCACAGATTACAAATAGCTAAATATACAAAGCAATAATCAATGACATATTCCGAAATGACATGCAATCTAAGAGTGAACTTGCTTTTACATGGAACAATCACATTCCGAAATGACATATTCAATGGAATAGAACCCTTCTGATAATATGACTGCATTCTACATTCAAAGCCATCAAGTTGTACATATATCCCTCACCTCCAACCGAAAATTATAAGTGTATAGAAATCCCTTCTCAAGAAATGTACGGAAACAAATGTGCAATAAAAGCAGGCATCTAGAAATGGCTGATTGCACTGCATGTACAGGGAAATATTTGAAGCTAGTGCATCTGAAAGTTCACATGAAAAATGTAAATCATCAAGGCCACACTAAGACAATCATCATGTTCTATAGCATTATAAGGAAGACATCCAACACTGTCAATGGAAAATAGAATTAACTTCACAGAAATATCATTAAAAATTTTATTTTTATTTGAAGAAACTAAAGAAATGATTAATATCGTCAGTGATGAAGCCTCCCATTATCTTTTATGACCCCATTCTAGTTGATAAATTTCATATCAAATTCTATTTAGAACACACAGGACCATTAAGTTATAGGAGATATAAAAAAATGCACCCTGAGCATTTGTTTCTTTCCCATTCTAACTAGCTAATCCAATGAAAAGGCTTATATAAATAGATTCCACATTTGAAAAATTATCATTGATAAGCATTCCAGGAGAGCCCCAGAAAAGAACACAACAAAGAAAACAAGAAATAAAATGCAACGTCCATTTCCATCATCCTTCGTGCTAATGCAGGGAATCAGTGTAAATCTAGGGCTGACCCAATTCTGAAGGACTAAATGATTGAGAGACAAAAGTCGCAAGCACCAAAGTATGATTATGAAAAATACATTAGAGAACAAGGTAGGTTAATGGAATTTCTTTTCCTTCCTTCTGCTCTGTTCATGACTATTGACCACCGGTAATTTGAACACACATTGGTACTAGCTTTATTAATGGTGGTGCTTTTAGTTAGTACTCAGAAGGTTCACATTTAATTTTGAATCACATAATTCTAACTTAAAACAAAAAATTTGAAACCATTTAGAAGGCACTTCTATGTTATAAAATATCATCCTTATGATAAAACAAAATATAAATTGCAAAGAAATTACGTGCTAATGACTCAAAACAAATATAGAGACCTCCCTCAAACTTATGAAGTATCACAAATTCCAATTCTCCCCAATGTCAGCTTGTCAACAGATGATTAACTAGATTTTGGAGATATAGTTTTCCATCTTAATGGATTCTCAGTCATTATGGTCCTGTTGTCTTAAGCAACAACGAAAGCTAAATGGAAAAAAATATAATTTCCAAGTAATAACTACAGTTTACCACTTATTCCATTTTTTTCTTTTTAATTTTTCTTCAAACTTCCACAAGAAAGAACAATCAATTGAATAGTTCAAAGGAGAAAAACAGAAGTAGTTTTTATGCGGCATAATAACTTTATAACCCCAGTTTCA
This sequence comes from Euryodendron excelsum, assembly GCA_033060915.1. NCBI lineage: Eukaryota > Viridiplantae > Streptophyta > Magnoliopsida > Ericales > Pentaphylacaceae > Euryodendron > Euryodendron excelsum. The sequence continues at coordinate 28,190,664 of CM065388.1, read as the reverse complement.
TGAAATGGAAACAAGATTATTACTGATATAGGCAAAAGGAATGGAAATTGTTTAGAAATTCGGTAAGTAAGGCTAGTCAGAACATCAAGCTAAGGTTTGATAATGTTTCCATAAAAGAGAATATATTTTGGGAAAAATGAGACAGACGAAATTGGACCAACCTGTCTTCTCTTATGGTTTAGTTTCATTATTTGTTACTTGTAACTCAAAAACCAATAAAATCCATAAGGAATACAACCTGATTATGTGGCTATGATCCAGTTCCTTCAAAAGGGAAATTTCTCTTATCACTAAGCAAGGTACACCAACCTCATCTTCAAAATAAATTTTCTTCACAGCTACAGTCTTATTGGCCACACAGTCGCGATACTTGTGAACGATACCAAAGCTACCTTCTCCAATCTTCTCAATCAGCTCATACTGCAAACCCATTAGCATGATTAAAACTGTCACCGGAGATAGATGGAGAAATGTCAAACAGTGTTAAAACAAAAGAAACTCAGTTACTCTACCTTATTATCCATTTTATCACGTCAAACAGCCGCAACGCTGAGAACAATCTATAGTTGCTGGGATTGAAGATAAGCAAAGCCAGTTTCAGTAATGAGCTCAATTAGCAAGGTAAAGCAGAAGGCAATGATCTATAACATTTGCAATGGGAGAAAAGCAAACAACTCCTTTTCTCCCAAAGAAAGACAGATTGGAAAGACCCAGAGGCAAACTCTGAAGGCTGTAGAATTCGTCACCACTTATGCCAAGAAAAAGGTATTCAAACTCATAATTAAATAAGTAACATAAACCTAGAAACATAAAAGTCAGACACCGAAGGCAAAAAGAAAAAATTATAAAAAATTAAACCATTAGGTTAGGAAGCGCGGACATTCTATTTAGGGTATTATATCTATGCTCAACATGTGTTCGACACACATATTTTATAGACATATCAATTAGAGTGTCTTATATTTTTGTGTATTATTTTTCAATAGATACATGTATGACACTTCAGAGACATACAAAGACACATATTGTACAAATCTATGACAAGTATTAAACATATCTAGAACACATTTAGAGCACCTTTGCGATTTGTGGATGTCATATTCATATACATTACACTTAAAAATATACACAAATATAATTTTTTTGTTATGTCCCTACCGTGTTAATGTTCTTACTTTTTTAAAATCGCCATGTCTTATGTTAATATCCGTGCTACTTAGCCATTAGGAATGCCTAAATCCATCTTTTAAATGGATCTTCTCTTTTTCCCCTATCTACATGAATAGACAGAAAAATTTCCTTTTGTGGATAAGCATCAAAACAACTAACTTCTTTCCTCTTAATCTTCTTCCAACAAATTACTACAGCATCCAAATCAACACTTTTTCTTTCGTTCTCTTTTTTTTTTCTTTTTATTTTTTTTATTTTTTTGTGGGGATACCCAGCTTTGAAAGAGCAAGCCTATAAGGTTTCATTGCTATTCTCTCTTTCTACATTTTCTGTAGCCAACGATCCATAAAACTAGCATCTTCCAACTAATTTATATGTAGGATAGATGAATAATCTGTCTACAAATTTCGGCTACAGAGGAGCGATCTGAAATATATGATCAATAGTTCCTGTAGTCCCTAAGCAGAGAATGAAACTCAAACTGTTTTTAGTGGCTTGTTAATCCTAGTTGCCAGAAACTCACTTCTGAACCCATTCCACATATATGATTTCTTCATTTTATATTCAAGCTTCTAAAGTACCAGCTTTTTAGATGATCAAACCATTCTCCAAAAAATAACTGTATACGCCAGACTCATGCACAAATACATACACATACAAGTACAATTATCTTTATATGTGTACATACACAGACACATATATATGGCCTATGCATGTAGATAATCAATCAGACTCCCTTATTTTCGGCAGAAAATAAATTAAACAAAATAAAATAAAACAAAATCATGATATTCATTGGAGTTATTTATTAATCACAAATGGATTCAAGGAATTTAATGTACTATAAGAACTAGCACTTGAACCATCAAAATATCAGATTAACCATTCAATTAGGCTCCTAAATCAACAAAAATCTTTCCCCCCACCCTAAAAAAAATAAAAAAAAATGCACCTTAAATCACCAATTCATATACATGTATATATAAACATTTATCACTCACGCATAGACAAAAATATAAATAAAAATATCTTTGTGCGGGCATTGTCTAAACCAACAACATGAAAAGGGGCCATAAAGACTCACTTTAAAACTTATGAATGTATGCAAGATCGCAAGATGAAATCGCGAAACAGAAAGACATTGTCTTTGAAATTAAATATTACAGATTCCTATATGAATCCATCTACGTGTATATGGAAAGGGATAGGGAGATAGAGATTACTAGAAGTTATGGCCACTACTGGTTTGCCCTCACCGTCTTCTTGAAAGTTCTACGTCGAAATCTAGAGAGAGAGAGAGAGAGAGAAGACTCTGATTCTGTTATAAGGACCAACCTAATCAATGGAAGTTATGGAACGGCATTTCCCTCCAAAAGCATTTTTTGGAAGAAGTGGTGGAGATGGAGATGATAAGGTGTAATGAGAGAGTAAGGTGATCCCTATGATATTACCTCTCTCAACCGTCAAATAAGCAGAAGAAAACAAAATTTTGAATAATTGTTTTGTCCTCCAACTTTACCTAAAATTTTAGTATGTTCCTATTATTTTTATTTATTCAATTCAAGTCCTTTAACTTCTAAAATTATGCCAATGTAGTTCCGCACTTCAACACAGTGAGAAAATTTAAGGACTAATTATGCTTTGATCCCTCAACTGTAACTCCGTTACCCTTTCGAACAAAAAAATCGCTACATTCTTGACCCTCAAAAACTATTTGGAGTCAAAGCTAATGACTTGTTTATCAAAGTAATATATTATTTTGTCAAATAAAATAGAAAAATAAAGATTTTATGGCTATGAATGTTATAAGTTTCCTTACACTGTATTTAGATCCCGAATTTGTTAAGAAAAAAAGGATATAAAATTACATCTTATGTTTAGTTGTGAGAAAAAAATGGAGGATAAAAGAATATAAAAAGAAAAGAGGTAAGAATTTGAAATCCCTTATATTTTTTCTTTTTTTTCTTTCCTTTTCTTTTTCCTTGATAAATCTAAGATCCAAACATAAGATTAATGGTCTAAGAAAATAGTCAAAATTATCTATAGAATATCATTTTTGTTGACCCACCATTATAATTGGCCCCCACCAAATATTAAGGGAGTTCTAAAATTAGACATTTACTATGTTTGATCAGAAAGATTTAAATGTCAATTTTTTCTCATGTTAACAATGTTTACATAAACTTAATTTTAATAACTGTTTTTAATTTAGGTGGTAAAGTGATATTGAGTAATAGTTGAGATAGTTAAAGAGTAATTAACTCTTAACGTTACTCAGCTCTATTAAAATTTTGGATTGTATTGGTATACTTTTGAAAATGATGATATTAAATTGAAGAAATAAAAGTCAAGTGATAATATTGAAATCTTAATAGAAGTTAAAGAGCCAAATGATTATTTACAAAGATATGTGTGTTGATGATATATTTTTTATGTCATTACAATCATACGACCTAAATGATCACATGATTTCAACTCTTTGTTACATGTATCACCTTTTGTGTTTATTTCTACGCTATATTTGGATATTGATCTTGTGGGGGGAAAGGAAACGAACATAAAATAAAAGAAAACAAAGTAATTCCTTATTGTGTTTGGTTATGTTAGGAAAATGATAAGAAAACCAATAGGTATTTGTTTTTAAAAAAAAATTTCTTGTTTGGTTGCCCATAAAAAGTGATATGTATAAATAAAGTTCTTTCCCTTGACAAATTCAACATATGAACATAATGTTAATTTCTTGTTTTTGTGTTTTAGTGACTTGGGAGATGTTAATATTAACTTTAGAAAAATGAGAAGAAAATAAATATGTATTGTCAAAAAAATAAATTTTTATTTGATTATCTATAACAAAACAAATATGTGAGTAATTTTATTTACTTTTTCCATAACAAATTTAAGATCCAAACATAGCATTAGTATCGTAAAGGTTTGGACATTATCATTAGAACCATTTATCCTTTTTTTCGAAATTTACTCATGATTTTTTTTATTAAATTTGTGCTTATGAAAAAGCCGTCTTCTAACTGAAATAGAAGACTGAATGCATACTAGCATGTTTAGCGGAATAAATACTTTCCAATGGCGGTCTTCATCTAACTCAACCCTTACTTTGAAGGAATTTGAGCTGAAACTGGGAATCTCATAATGTGATGTGGACATATTTACCAATGCGTTTAGTTTAATTGCAATTTTTGGTTTTCTTTTTAATTTTAAAAATACATATAAATTTTATACACAATACCGTTATAGAAAGGTATCCGTCGCCTGCCTAGACGAAGCCAAAAATTTGGTTTAGATGGACATTGCATGGTCAAAAAGTAATTATGCCAGACAAATTCAAATGAAATTAATAAAATTTAAGAATATACATATATTTTCAAATGGAATATGAATTTTATTATTTAAAGAATAAGATATTTAAATACACCATAATAACCATAGCTAAAACAATTTAGTAGTATTTATTTCCCAATTTCTATGAAAAGGCATACTCATCTACCCGGTCAAAATACTATATTTCAAAATAATTGCATGGTTGTCTCGTTGTCAATAGTTTTTGAATTCATTTCTCTCAACGAAAATAATCAAATTATTATTCATTTATTGATTTCCCATTCAATTAGTTATCTGTTTTTAAATAAGGTCATTATAAAAAATGTTTGCACGTATGCCGGTAATTTAGGATATCTATACATATATATAGTCTTTTTCTTGGCTGATTTTCAGAGGGGCATGTGCCCTCCTCCCTCCTCTCGGAGGGCCAAGGAAATTGGTGACTTGATGCTCAAACATGACTAACCTATTCTAGGGTCGTGCCCAAAAAAAGTAAAACAGTACTTTATTTTTTACATCTAAAACAATACTTTTTAGATATATGCATCTGGAAATCGATCTAGTGATAAATTTACTAAATTATATTGAACCATATACCGACCTCATCAATGTGGGGCAAGATGGGGTGACACAAATTCACATAAGCTCAATTACTTTTGGTAAATTACATTTTACACTTTACATTTTACACCAAATCCATTTTAAGACCTATTTTTCAATTATAAAAATTAAGTCTTTATACTATTAATTCATTGTGATATCACCCTCCTTTAAACTTTTCTTTGTGCACTTAACAATCAAAAGTTTTGTGCACATGAACATTTTTCAAGGATAAAAATAAATTTTCATACTAGTTTGGCACCAAAAGCCCTTATCTCTTACTATCTCTCTCAAAGCATCTAAAAATCAAGTCATTCTATGTTTAAAAATCAATTAAAGTTACAAAATATCTCCCAACCGTCTCATATGAGAGAGGACTAAGTGCATCTGGGAGCCCAAAAGGTGAGGAAATACATTTTTTTTTTTTTCCTTTAAAAAACAATCACATAAGACGCACAAGACTTTTAGCTGTCAATTACACAAAAAAAAAAAAATACGAAAAGGTAACATTGTAATGAATTAAAAGTATAAGGGTTTAATTGTTACGAATGAAAGTGCAAAAGTAAAATTCGGTGTAAAGTGCAAGGATGCAAAGGATAATTTACCTTTACATTTACCTCCCTAGAGGTTTTTTGAAATGCAAGTCGTGCCTGCTTAAATGTCACCTAATTCAAAATGAAATTTTACAAATATTGCCGATTGAGAAGAGAACTGCACAGAGGCACAATATCAGAAGGAATCAAAATGGAAACATTGATGTAAGAAGGCAAGACTTGAGAGTGCCAACTTGTGCCATCAAACATTCTGCATTTGAAGCGCCCGGAATAAATTGGCCTACACTGTAATTGAACGCTAGCCAGGTTTTTACCCCTTTAACAACTTGAAAACAAGTCTTAGATCCACTTCGGAGAATTTTAGTAGTGAATTTAAGCTCAAAACAACAGTAGTAGTAGTACCTAGTTGCCTACACTGTAATTGAACGCTAGCCAGGTTTTTACCCCTTTAACAACTTGAAAACAAGTCTTAGATCCACTTTGGAGAATTTTAGTAGTGAATTTAAGCTCAAAACAACAGTAGTAGTAGTACCTAGTTCAAAATAAGATGTACAGAATTTTTGTCATGAAGTGCAAAACAGGGATTACTCCGAGAGAGAGCTTCCAAGCACCACTTCGAAGCCAGTACAAACTAAATTCATGGGCAAAAAAAAATTACAATCTACGGAGATACCCATGCTAGTTCAAATCATAGCTGCTTTTTTTTTTTTTTCCTTTATTTCTCTGATGAGTCTAGTTCAAACCATAACCTAATTGTTATACCTGTTAATATTGCAGCTAGCATATGGCATGAGGGATGGGCAATCAAGGACTGGCTGCAACATTTCTGAAGTATGGATGCTTGAGCGCATCATGAGCGGTAATTCTTCTACTTGGATTCAAGCAAAGCATTTTCTGCAAAACATTAAGTGGGTATTCAAAAAATGAACTATTAGAGCTACCACAAGAGCTTAAATTACACATAATATTTCACTTCCAGTATGTTCAGAGATTCTAAACTATAAAGCTTGGTTGTATTTAAGTGGTGAACAGATACGATCTACTCCGGCAAATGACTTGCAAATAGCAGGCATGGCTGCAATGCCATATTATGATCCATGGTGGACCAGTGGTTTTTTTTTTTCCTTTTCTGATTGCTACTCTGAAATATAATAAAACCCAAACTTACAGAAAGGAGATCAAATCCAGCAGGTTCAAGACCAGTGACAACGTCTGCAAGACTTCTCACATTAGAGGGAAACTGTTTGATAGATGGAGAGCAGGGTAAGAACAGATGTCTTTTAAAATTCTACAACAGCAAACTAAAGAGGAAAGCAAGCTGAAAATCTCCTTTACCTCGCTCATTTTAGAAATGTTACCACATAATGAAGTCACTCCAGGCCATGTTGCCTCATTTGGCACACCAAACATGCTTCACGTAAAATAAATGTATGTGAGTAGGACTTAACTACAAATCGAAGATAGAAGTGCATATAAGTTTGTGTACTTAAGCGATGTATAGTACCTGGAAATTTCAAGCAATATATCAATCTCGCAAGTGCTAGTGAACAGAGGCTGCAGGGTCACCATCTCAGCAAATATACACCCAGCTGACCACACATCAATGGGGGTCGAGTACTTCAAACCAAGTAGGAGTTCAGGTGCCCTGTATGGTAGAGTTGCCACCTGGAGAGAACTACTGGAAGCGTGAGAGGAGTAGAGACAGTATGGAGGATTATTTTTTTTATAAAAAAATTTAAGGACTTAAAACTTTTTTACTTATATGAGCTGAGGGGGAAAAAAAGAAACAAATACCATAGCAAGACACCAAAAGAGCATTTTTAAAGAGACTGGAATATGTGACCTATTTCAAGGGATTTTTAATTTAACTAATTTTACAAAGAAATCAAATTCATATCAACTGTCTTAGTGGGAGAAGAAATACTTCATCCTACGGATTCCAAAGTTTTTAACTTGCTCCTCTAATTCCAAGTCAACACTCAAGAAATTTAACAATTTCCTTTAAAGAACTTAAATTCTCAGTAACCATTATGCGGAAAACCCATCTAAATATCCCTTGGGCTGTTTTTCTTTAATGAAAAATAATTTCCAGAAAGAAATATTTATTTGCAAGTAAAATACTTTTTTCCTAGATCTTCTAGTCATATGGGATTAAGATGAGAATTTCTTAAAAAACATTTTCCCCCTATAGTTGTTGGGTGGACAACATAAAGAACATCATCAATATTTGAATGATTCTCTGTTATTGGGCCTAAAAATCCTAATTGAAAGCTAAACTACTATTATTTTTTCGTTTTTTGTTAGGTACTAACAACTACTCTTCAGTGAAAAAATTAGATATAAAATAAAAGTTAGGGCAAATAGCAAGCCAGCAGCAGTGAAAGGTGACATACATTGTCAGTATAGGTCCAGGGAAGAACACCAATTGCCCTGGCCAACCCAAAGTCAGCAAGCTTCATTATTTTGTTATTGAAATCTATCAGCAAATTCCGAGGTTTCAAATCTCGATGTAAAATTTTATGCGAATGGCAATAGGTGACCGCACGCAGGATCTGATGCATAAACTTCTGCAAAGAGATATTTAAAAATTGTTCATGAAGTTGATTGAGCAATCCTACTCACACAGACAAGAAGGAACTATCAGACAAGAATAATGAGAATCCAGCCAACCCCAGGATATTGATTCTCCTATCCCTTACATAGTCAAGTTATATGAAAACATCTGCATGCATGTTTTAAACAATTAGTATGACGACATGGTTGGCCTAATATTTTTCTGTTTTATCAACATCAGTTTGGATTATGAATACGTTTGATAAGATCAACATTCACCAAAACTGAATAGTTCAATTTCCATGACATATACAAATACACTGTTAGGAAAATAAGAAACTACAATAAAAAAAAGAGAAAAAAAAAATCAAGATGACAGCTATATATATCAACTGTAGACAATAACCTGACACGATGATATAACGGTCATAGGAGACCAGATGTTAAAAATATGAAGAAAAAAAAAACTAAGTTTCATTTCGTAAAAGATAAATTTTTTGGAGAAGATTAAATAGGTTTTTCCCCAGTGATCAAATTATTATCAAAAGTCAAATGCAATCTGTTGACAGAAAGATCTCACCCACTTTTATCATACTTGGATCCTTTGCTATCTCTGGATAAGAATCAATGAACTTTTTCAGGTCTAGGTCTAGACACTCGAAGACAAGATCAACACTTTCCCCATTGTTCAGTACATCCAGCAACCTTTTTCCAAAATTCCAATAAAAATTGTTCAGAGAAGTTCATCAAATGAGTGACATATCAAAATTTATGAGTTGCTAAATATGCAAAGCAATTGACACCTAAAGGCAGCATATAAACCAGATCCAATAGTGAACTTGCTTTTGAATGGAACCATTACATTCCAAAAGAACATATTACATAGAAAAGAAACCTCCTGATAATACGACTGCATTCTATATTCAAATCCATCAAGTTGTACATACATCCCTCGCTCCAACCAAAAATTATAGGAAAATGGTATAGGAATCCGTTCTTAAGAGCATATATGGATACAAGTATTGCGTCTAAAATAGCCAAGAATGCAGACAGAAACCAGCAGTCTATGCTTCATGGAAAACAGGCATCTAGAAATGGTTGATTGCACTGCATGTGCAACAAAATACCGAAGACTAGCGTATCTGAAAGTTCACATGAAAAATGTAAATCATTAAGGCCACACTAAGACAATTCTGTATTTATCCAAAGTCAGCATGGCATCATTGTGTTCCATAGCATTACAAGGAAGACACCCATCACAGTCAATGGAAAATAGAATTAACTCACAGAAAGATCGTTAAATTTTTAATTTTCATTTGAAGAAAGTAAAGAAATGATTAATGTGATCAGTGATGAAGCCTCCCATTCTTTTATGATCCCATTCTAGTTGTTAAATTTCATGTCAAATACTATTTAAAACACACAGGACCATTAAGTTATAGGAGACATAAAAAAAATACACCCTATGCACTTATTTCTTCCCCATTCTGACTAGCTAATCAAATGAAAAGGCTTATAAAATAGACTCCAAATTTAAATCATTATCATTCATAAGCATTCTAGGAGAGCCCCAGAAGAGAAAACATCAAAGTAAACATGAAATAAAGTGCAACATCCATTTCCAGCATCCTTAGTGCCAATGATAGGAAGCAGTGTACAATCTGGGACTGAGCCAATTCTGAAGGACTAAATGATTGAGAGACAAAAGCCACAAGCACCAAAGGATGATTATGAGAAATACATTGAAGAACTCGGAAGGAGAGTGGCATCTCTTTTCCGTCTTTTTGCTCTATTCTTGACAATTGATTGCTGGCAATCTACCAAGCACTGATATGGACATGTGCACGGCTACGGACATGGATACGGACACGGGGCACTGCAATTTTTAGAAAGTGAAGACACGGACGACAAAAAAATATATTCTTACACATTTTTATGCAAAATGTATATAAATGTAACATCCACAACTCATCAAAAGTGTCCTAAATGTGTCCAATATGTGTCTTAGATGCGTCCAATGATTGTCGCTAGAGTGTCCTAGACGTGGCCATTGAAAATGAAATAAATAAAAATTCAGGACACGTCAATTGGCATATTAAACATGTATACAGGCGTGTATGAGAAGTATTTGTGTCCGACACATGTTGGACACAGAAACGGGACCCTAAATGGAGTGGCCGTGCTTATTAGCTAGCAATTTTAACACAAGTTTGTTAGCCCAAAGGTTATATGTGAAATACATCTCTATTAATTTTGATGATAACATACTTTATTGTTTTAATTTATTTATTCCTAATGCTCTAATCCTTGGTCTATGAGTTTGGATTATAAGGTTTTGTAGGATATTTTAAGTGATACAATCTGCGTGCCTTTTCAGGTTCAAGGAAGAAATTCAAATTCAAATGTTGCCTGGCAAATTTCATGGAGCTTCGAATTTCAGAATAAGACATGGAAATCAAGTTTTAAGGAAACTTGGTTCTCCTACACTTGGACTTCGATAATACTATATCTAAAGATACAACCCTTCCTTCTTAGGAAAGACGTGCACATCAAGTTATATTGAAGGAAAGATATGTGCCAGCAAACAAGAATATTCTAGAGAGATATGTTGAAGATTCTAAAGGGATATCTTGAAGATTCTAGAATATTTTATTGAAGATATATTGAAGCTTGACCGAAGATTATTTGAAGATCAAAGGAAAGACACTATATGTATTTCGGTCAGGACTTCTTCAATGAACTACATTGTCAAAGCAAGGAAACTCAATATGCTGAATATTTTCGGGTATGCAAGCTTTTCAATTCAAGATTCAATTCATTCAATTCAGCCACAAGATTGAGGAGCCTTTACATATCATATCTATAAAACAAGGAAACTCTATATTGCTGCTAATTCAAAAATTGAAGACTTTCTATTTAAGAGACAAGCTAGCAATAAAAATTGAGCCTATGGAGATTGAGATCAAGCTAAATTCAGCAAGCACATATTGTGGAATATCTCATCCAATGGCTAGAAGAGGGAGACAAGAATGAAGCCCTATATATGCATACACGGCTGCCATGGAAGAAAAACAAGAAACTGGGCACTAATTCTCCAACAGTGAAATCTTCATCTCAAAGTTCTTAAGTCTTTACCAAGTTCATTCTTGTAGTCTCTTAGGTTTAATTGGCAAATCTATTATGTGAGAGAAATTCTTTGTAAATCAAGAGTGATTGTACTTCTGATCTTTCTTCTTGTAAGAGAGAGACTAGCTTGGGGATAGAGCTAAGGTTTGGGTTTGACTAGTACTTGGGTTCAACTAGTTGGAGTGTGAGGAGCACTTGTGAAGGAAGGACTAACTCCTAGGAAAGGCTAGTGTACTATATTCTGGATTTAGATATAGTGGAGAAGAAAATCTCAAGCAACGAGCCTTGGGGAGTGGACTAAGTCTAGGGGTGACCGAACCACGATAAAATCACTATGTCATACTCTTTTATCTCTATCTCTTCTTTGCATGTGCTTTAGATTATCTATGCTTGATTGTCATACTGAACTGTATGATTGATCCATATTTACTCTGTTATTGCATGAGTTTAATTGATATTTAAGTTGAATATCTTGCCTTGAAATTCATCTCAAAGAAATGAAACTGAGTTTGATCGAGTATTAGGTATTGAAATAGTTTTCTAAAGTTTATGAGATTGCACACTTAAAGTATAGAGTCTGCTTATATATTTGTTTATGAAATCTGCTCTCTGAAGTTTTTGACATTGCTCATATTGTATATTGAGTCTGGTCATATCTCTGTTTATGAAAGTTGTTCTCTGAAGTGTTTAAGATTGCTCATATTGTTAATTGAGTATGCTCATTTAATTGTCTGCATAAGTTGACTCTCTGAAGATTATGAGACTTCTCATTTTGTTTGTGAGTTTGCTCATTTTACTGAATAAGTTAAAATTGATTATAATTGATGAAAATTAGATAAACCCAATTCACCCCCCCCCCCCCCCCTTCTCCCCTCTCCGGGTTACTTTTTGGGTAACAAAGTTGGTACTAATTATGATGCCCAAGACCAGAAAGACCTCTTAAGTGGAATGAAGTGAGGTTTGCAGGTGACGTGGTGCTATGAGTTGAGTCTCACATCGCCTGGTGAAGTCGAAGTGAAGTGCTATATATGTAGGCATTTGCATCTACTTGGTACAATGCGTTTTAAAGCCGTAGAGGACAAGGCTCAAAGTTGACAATATTATACCATGTGGATCCTGAGTCATAACAGAATGGTATCAGAGCCTAAACCGATAAGAAGTGTGCGGACTAGACCCCACACAAGGACGTGTGGCCTCAAGGAAGGTAGACTGTGACACCCGAGATCAGAAAGACCTCTTAAGTAGGCTGAAGTGAGGTGGTGCTATGAGTTAAGTCCCACATCGCCTGGTAAAGTCGAAGTGAAGTGTTATATATGTAGGCACTTGCATCTACTTGATACAACGCGTTTTAAAGTCATGTGGGTCAAGGCTCAAAGCGGACAATATTGTACCATGTGGATCCTAGATTATGACACTAGCTCTGTTAATTGTTGGGAATTTAGTAAGAAGTTTCAAATTTAATTATGAATGACATAAGTCCAATTTAAAATAAAAAATTTGATACCCTTTAGAAGGGACTCCTATGTTGTACAATATCCTCCTTATGACAAAATATTATATAACTTTGCAAATACACAAACGACCAAAGGGTTCAAAACAAATATAGAGAACTCCTTCAGACTTATGAAGTATCACAAATTCCAATTCTCTCCATTGGCAGCTTTATCAACAAATGATTGCGATTGCGATTGGGTCGTAGGGTTTTAAGTGGTCTAGCAAGTTGGGAATGAGGATTAATGATTGCAAACGGCCGGTTGGAGCAAAGAGTATTAGCCCAGGTAGAGGAGGGCCAATACTTAAGCTTAAGCTCCTGGTTCTTATCGAGATTGACCGACAATTAGATGTGGCTGTGTTAAGGATGACACACATATGTACCCCTGAACGTATGGGGCTGATTAGAACGCCATTAGACTCCTCGATGCTTGGGCGCTGCGGGGCCCTCAGCTCGCTTGCCAATCAACTAAGCCCCCTTTCATTGTCAAAGGGGCGCCCCAATTCCTTGTTATGGTGGTTTCATTGTTCTTAACGACGAAGGTTTCATACACTTTGTCGAAATTTCAGGCCTCAGATACACTCAAATCATTTTCAGGATACCTGTTCAGATAACACATAATAGTTTCCGTGTAATAACTGCAGATTACTACTAACAGAAGTAGTTTTTATGCAGCATAATAACTTTAAATCCCAGTTTCATGAAATGGAAACAAGGTTAGTACAGATATAGGCAAAAGGAATGGGAATCTATTAGAAATTTACTAACTAAGGCTAGTCAGAACATCAAGCTAAGGTTTGATGATTTTTCCATAAAAGAGAGTAAAGTTTGGAAAAAATGGGCGGACAAAATTAAACCAATCCATTATATTTTACTGTTTAACTTCATTATTTGTTACTTCCCACTCAAAAACCAATAAAATCCATGAGTATCACCTGACTATATTGCGATGATCCAATTCCTTCAAAAGGGAAATTTCTCTTATCACTGAACTAGATACACCGTACTCATCTTCAAGAAAAATTCTCTTCACAGCTACAGTCTTATTGGTCACACAGTCGCGGCACTTGTAAACTATACCGAAGCCACCTTCTCCAATCTTTGCAATCAACTCATACTGCAAACCCACTAGCATCACTAAAATTGGAAGTGGAGATAGATGGAGAAATGACAAACAATGCTAAAACGAAAGAAACTCAGTTGCTCTACCTTATTGTCCATGTTATCAGGTCAAGCCCCAGCACTGAGGACAATCTATATTCCTGAGATTAAAGATAAGCAAAGACAGTTTCAGTAATGACCTTAATTAGCAAGCTAAAATCAAAGGCACCGGTTCATAATATTTGTAATTGGAGAAAAGCAAACAACTCCTTTTCTCGCAAAGAAAGACAGATTTGAAAGACACTGAGGCAACCTCTAAAGGCCATAGAATTAGTCACCAGTTATGCCAAGAAAAATGTATTTAAACTCATCATTTAAGGCATACTATAAACTTAGAAAAATAACGGGGAATACTTCAATCCATCTTTTAGATGAATCTTCGCTGTTTCCCCTCTCTAAATGAATGAAGAGAAAAAGTCCTTTGCATGGATAAACAACAGAATAATTAATTTCTTTGATTCTTTCCGATGAATATTCTTCAAACAAATTACTACAACTGGAACCTAAATTAACACATTTTTCTTTCTTGTTCTTTTCCTTTATTTATTTATTTATTTTAAATATCCATCTTCCAGAGAGTAAGCCTAAGAGTTTTATTTCTATTCCTTGTCAAGCAACATGTTTTACATTTGCTGTGGCCAAAGATCCACAAAACTCAAAGCTCGACAAGTTTTCGTGATGATCTCTTTCTCATAACACCTCAAAGTCTTATCTGTTTTTTATCCCACTATTTGTCTTTCATCTCTCCTTCCAGTTATCTACAACCAAGGCCCCATAATCTCTCGAAAATCCTTCTTACTTTAGTAATATACTAAGCACGAACAGGATACACCCACGACCAAGCCAAGAGGATAACTTTTTCTCCATCCACACTCATTTATCTCTTTTTGTGTCTTTTATTTTCTTTTTTCTGCTAAAATTCTAGCTTTACATTGTAATTATTCCTGATTAAACTGCTAGCATAATTTGTCATCCATGTTGTGAATCAGCTTTCTATGTTTCAGAGTCTCAAACCAGAAACACATCGTAATGCATCCAGCAAATGGGCCCTAACATGAGCAGTATACACTCTATGAGTGCCGCTCCTTTTGGCCTCAAAACATCACAATTAATCTGAATAGCACAAAACATATCAGAAAAACTATTGTTAAATTTATATTACCATAAATCTCTGCCAAGAAGAACAATGATAAGAAAGAAAGAAAAAGCATGTGGTAAAAAAGGGGAACATAAGAACAGAAAAATGAGCAGGAGGAGAAGGGAATATAGTATTAGCAAAGCTTTGTCTGATGGCTTTCCAAATCAAAATGATAATGCCCATCTGCAAAGTCTAAGTCTTCTTCATCCCTTTTTTTTTAATTCTCAGTGGGTAATTGAGATCGTGACAAAATATGAACAAAAACAGCAGATGAAAAGAAACAAAATCCAACCAAATGTTGCTATAACTATTTCGGAATACAAGCTAAGTTTACAAAGGATCAAAGAAGAGATAACAACGATCTCAAACAGAAAGTATTGGTTCTCCAAGCAAGTCATGGTTAATTCCCAGCCATCCTATTTTGGCACTTCTGTCCATAATCTAGTTCCAACATCCTCATAAACCAAGTGCACCTCCCACCAGCTGTCTTGCTGCTAATCTTGTTCATTGTTTGTTATTTTGTTCTGTTCCAGCGTGGCAGAAACTGGAAGCTTCCGACTCTTTATATATAGAATCGATGTATAATTTGTCTACAAATTTCTACTGCAGAGGAGCATTCTGTAATATATGATCAATAGATCTTATGGCCGCTAAGAAGAGAACAAAACTCAGAACTGTTTCTGATGACTTGTTAATCCAAGTTGACAGCATTCTCTTCCAACTGGCAAAGAACAAATGCATCTTAAGGAAGGGTTTAGAACATGAGACAATGGAATACCACTTCCTTTACCCAGTTCCACTTCTGAATCCATCCCACACCTCTTTTTTTTTCCATTTAAAATTCACTTATTAACCCATACCACATAAATGCCACACTAAAACTCCCATCTGGCAAAAGCATCATTTCTATATTATTTACCTCTCCAAATCCATGGAAAGAGTGGACCGTTAAGCAGATCTTCTAGCATCTGACACCATTAATTATCTGTAATGATATACTCAAATTTTGCCAAGGAGTGGATAATTGCAGAAAACATTATTCTAAGACTATATCTCTCTAGGATTGAAAAATTAGGACTGATTCAATGCTAACTGTATGTTTGTGCTGGCACCCCAATGCAATAACTGATTGATTGGTCAAGCTCAGCTATGAATTCTCCATGTTAAATCCTAGCTTCTAAAGTCCCAATTGTTTAGATGATCAAATCATTCTCTGACAAATAACTATACACATAGCACATGCACATGCACAAATACATACACACATCTCTACATGTGTATATACATAGACACATATATGGGCTATGTGGGTAAACAATCACTCAGACTTCCTTATTTTCTGCAGAAAAGCTATAATACAAAATAAAAAAAATCATGATATTCCGTCACATATGGATTCAAAAGGAATTTAATGTACTCTCGAGTCTCTGAGAACTAGAACTTGAATCATCAAGATATCAGATTAAGCAAATGCTTTCCAGGAAAAAAAATCCATCTTAAATCACCAATTCATATACATTATACTGACATTTATCACTCATACATACAAGCAAACATTAGACATAAATAACATTAAAGAAAAGAAATTATGTGCGCGTTATTGTCTAAACCAACAACATGAAAAGAGGCCAGAAAGGCTCCCTTAGAACATATGGAAGTAGGCAAAATCGCAATCTCAAATCGCGAAACAGCAAAAACATTGTCTTTGAAATTGAAGATTACAGATTCATATATGCATTCATGTAAGAATACAGGAGAGAGACTACTATAAGTTATTGGCCACCACTGGTTTGCCCTCACCGTCTTCTTGAAAGTTCTACGTCGAAATCTACTGAGAGAGAGAGAGAGAGAGAATATGACTCTGCTACAAGGACCTAATCAATGGAATGGCATTTCCCTCCAAAACCCTTCGTTAGAAAATGAGGATGAGAAGGAGATGATCAGTTGTAGCGGAGGTGATCCCTATGATAGTACATCTCTCAACCGTCCAATGATTAGAAACGAATAAATATATAATCCTTTATTCCTTTTTACCCTTCAACTTTACCTTAAATTTTTAGTGTTATTCCTCCATCTTTACTTATTCTATTTGAGCTAGGGTGGCCACGGACCTCATGTCCAGCTCAAGCCTCCCATTATTTATAGGTTTAGGAATTTTTTTTTTGGGTACAATTAGATTAATGGGCGGAAGGCTAGTTCGGTCATGCCAAAAATTTATAAAAAATATATTTTATTATATTTATGTTTTAAAATTTTATATTGTTTAACATTATTTTTGAAAAAAAATATTTATAAATTAAATGGACAGGCTTAAAAATCATAAATTTTATTTTTGACTACTTGAGATTTAGTTTTAAGCCGAATGGAAAAAAAAAAATTTAGTGTATGCCAACTCGTGCCCCACTTGAGCTGATCAATGTTCATCTCTAATTTAAGCCCTACAACTTTTAAATGTAAGTCAATGTAATTAATACTTTAAAAAATGTAATAAAATTAATGATTAATTATGCAACTCAATATGACTTTTTCCCAATAAAAAATGTTATGCTCTTGAATCCTCAAAAGTTTTCTTTGGCACATAAAATATATATGTAAATATGTTAATTGACATACCCACCAAGAAATATTGTCTCTCGGTAGGGATGGCCAAAACGCCTGATAATTTGGGTTTTCAACCCTAACGGGGTGATTCTGGGGATTCTCATCGGTATCAAGTTGGGTTCGGGAGCAAAAAGTTAAACCTGATTGGGTTCGGGTCAAGATCGGATTGGGTTCGAGGATCTCAATTAGTTTCGGATGGCTTTATAAAGCTAGAATAGTCGCAGAAGTTATACAGAGACTTGTTAGTTGAAATTCAACCAAAGCTATATGCATATTCACATACAATATTCTTTAACAGCGCTCCCGCGAGTCCAATGCACTTCATGCTAGGATGATAGGGTCGGGGTCGGCCGGATTGATGAACTGGGCAGACGATGTTTCTGAACGACAAGGGTCAGCGGGTGAAGCTCTCGACGCAACTCCATCCTCAGGTGCTCACGCCGCTGCTGGATCTCGACGCACCTCCAAGTGAAGAACCAGATCTATGTCCCCATTGAGAGCTTCTTCATTTCAATGGCAAGATCTATGTCCCCATTGACAAATCTCTGCATAAACCTCTCTCTCTCTCTCTCTCTAAATTTCTCACAACAATATCAACTTCGTTCTCAAGTTCTCAAGTAAACCAACTTCACTCTCTCTCCTATTATCTCCTGAATTCGACTCAGACCAACAACAATGAAACCCTCAAACTCAATCAGTTGATGCGCAGAGTGTTCATTTCAAGTCAGCTATGGGGGTGATCGGGTCGGGGTCGGGATTTTATAGTTTTGGGACGGGTTGGGATGGGGTGAGGGACAAGCGGGTCGTGTTCGACTTTGGGATTGTGTTCGACTTAACGGGCCGGGTTAGGATAGGGCTCTTCCGACTTAAACCCGCCCCATTTGCCATCCCTGCCCTTTAGCATTCCACGACCATCATTGGACTTCATTGCTCCCCTGCCAAAATAAGGACTTTTTCAGCAAACTTTAGATGCTGAATAGCAGGTTTAATCTTAATAAGCGATTATTAGTATTCGAACTCAAGTTGTGAGTGAAGAAATTCACCTACTAAATTAACCGGTTGCTTGTACTCCTCAAAGCTATTAGAAATCTCGTTAGTGGCTTCTTTGGCCGAAGTTGTATATTATTTCATTAAATCAAAGAGAAAAAAAAGTTTTTATGGTTATTTATCAATATATAAAAAAATCCAAAGGTTGCAACCTACAAAGAAAAAAAAATATACAACGTAAAAGAACTCAACTCATAAATTAAGCACATTTCTAAAATCAATTAGAGAAAAAAAATAATTTACAAATTTTGTTTCCACAAAAAACGAAAGTTGTGACTAGACAACAAATTTTTTTGAATCGGTGCCCAATAAACTTTCTATTTCATTTGTTTAGGATGTATAGAAAAATATAAGTATGACCCATTATTCATTGTACAAACTTTAATATTGTGATTAGGTTAAAGCTTTAAGGAGGCTTTTAAATTGTGGAGTGTGTCAATAAAATAAATTTTTGCTAAAGCATTATTAACATATACTATATTATATAGAAGAATGATATATAATCTGGTGGCAATGCCGAACCCAGGACCTAGGTAATTTTTTTAAATTGTGTGAGGACCTAGGTAAATTTTTTTTTTTTGAATTTTGGGTTTTGGGTTGGGGGGGGGGGGGGGGGGGGGGGGCAATGCTTATATTCACTATAAATTTTAAAAAATCTATAGGTATAAGAGGAAATTTCAAAAATTTTGAGGGGCGTGGCCCATCATGGTCTGCCAATGCCTTGGGACACCCCCATTCTCTGCACAATTTTGTTCTTACTTTGTGTTGTATGAAGCGTTTTTAGGAAAAAATTACTACATTGGTGTCAATTTACTTTGAGGGAAAGCTATTTGTATGGCGTTCAGTGCCTTATCCAAGACTAATTAATTGAGCTTGTTTGCCAACTTTTTTTTTTTAAGTGGGGTATGTTTTGAATTTTTATAGAGGAGAAATGCTGTTCTTTTCAAAAAAAAATTTATGCGACGTTAACAGTTTTTTAATTAAAGATATCATAATAAATATTGTTATTTTATAGTAAAAATTACTCAGTTAATTATATTATTTTGTACATAAATTCTTATGAATTTTTTGTTGTATAAAAGTACTTACCCAACATAGAGGTGAAATGCTAAATCAATTATTCTTTTCTCTAATTATTATTTCGCGGTAATTTTTTTTGCAAAACGTAAAAAAAAAGAAAAAAAGAAAAGAGGAACGGTCACGATTTAGAGCTTCTCCGAAACATATTACGCTCTTGGCCGATTTTACGATCCACTTAATCCACTCCATCACAGCCGTCGATCCTATTCCTAAACCCTAAAACCCTAAATCACCTCCCTATATAATCCCCTTTCTACGTCCCGTCTCTCGTCGTGTATATCTCATTCACAGGCGCGTAGGGAATAGAGCTTCTGTTGTACTAATCGAGCTATGAAGATATCGTGGATCTGGGGGTCGACGAGGATAGCTTCTCGGATTCTCGTTCGGTATATCTATCTGTGCTATAGCCGTATACACACCATTATATATATATATATATATATATATATGTGTGTGTGTGTGTGCGTGTATGTGTATGTATGTATGTATGTATGTTCATGTAATTTATAGATCATTGAGATTTGCTCGGATTTTGATGTGATTTCGTGCCCCTAATGTTGGTGTCAATGATGAGAAAACCAAAGGCTTGTTTCTCACAGACATTCGCAGTGGCCGCCTGAGAGAGCTCTCGCCTTCGCCGGGCTTGAGAGCTGGTGTTGCCCGCTAATCCTTCCTTGGATGTCTGAGACACTCTTGTTTTCTCTTACACTATTCAATGCACACACACAGAGACTTTAAATTTCCGAAATTCTTAGAGATACTGAGCTTGAGTTTAATCTAACAAAATCTCAAGCTTTCTTGCATATATGACTATGAATATTGAAATTCTAATCATTCTTGTATTTTCCAAAGAAAACCCATTTTAGGTTTAGAGCTAAAAGTTTTGCTTCATGATGTATTATAGATTTTAGTTACACCCTTTCTGTTGGGGACTTAGACGCCCCTTTAGCGTAGCTTCAATTGCTTCAGGGGTGAAGAAGAAGTCCCTGATATTCATCCACCCTATTCACTTTGTCAGCATGATCTGTTTTTGTCTTGCTGATCATTTGAGGTTGGCACATAATCTTGTTGATCATTTTCTGAGTTTCTATTGTGTTTTTGTTTGTATTATATAGATTTTTACAGTTGTTTAACTTCAGCATAGACCCAGTGATGTTTGCAGCTTATTATTTGTTTGCTTTCTGTCTGTTTTTGTTATTTATTTATTTAATTTTGGGTCTTTGTAACTACAAAGTCGATGATGACAAATCAAAAGGCTTGTTTCTCAAAACATTTGCAGTGGCCGACTAAGATCTTTCGCCTTCGCCAGGCTTGAGAGATTGTGCTGCTTCAATCCTTCCTTGGATGTCTGAGACTCGTTAAAGTTGTATTTTTTTGGTCCTTTTTTCTTTTTTCAAATGTACCAGAAACAAATTCACGCATTATTTTCGTTCTTTGGATAGTTTGTCTTGAGATGATAATTTGTATGCTTTCAATTCTTGTGTTGGCATTATGTCAGTTATATATTGCTCATTTCATTTCATTTTAGTGTCTTCTATGGAACCTTGAAATGGCAAACGAGTAGAGATCAACACACCAGTGAGTGCATGGATTCTTATTTTCGTATGTATTGGACGGATGTAGAATGAGTGATAGATCTATGTTTCAATTTGAACAAGATTTATAATGTGACATCGCCCATGTTGATGATGACAAATCCGAAGGCTTGTTTCGCAAAACATTCGCAGTGACCACCTAATAGCTTTTGCCTTTGCTGGGCTTGAGAGCTAATGCTGTTACCATCCTTCCTTGGATGTCCGAGACCTTCGCTAAAAGTTGGTATTGATTTGCTTTTATTGTCTTTTTAAGCATTTATAAAAGAAGTATATTCATGAATTGTTGTGTTCTTTTATTAGTTTGACTTGACATGACACTTGTAACTGCTGCATGATTATTCGTAAATATTGGATGGATGTAGAATGAATGATGGATCTATGTTCCAAGTTGAACCATATTTTGTAATGTTAACATGACATTGCAAAGTTGATGATGACAAATCCAAAGGCTTGTTTCTCAAAACATTCACAGTGGTCGCCTAAGAGCTTTCGCCTTCGCCAGGCTTGAGAGCTAATGCTGCTACCATTCTTCCTTGGATGTCTGAGACATGTTTCAATTCTTTGTAGTCTATTGGCACAGCCTAAGAGCCGGATCCCATTTTTGGCCGGTTTGGACAGTTGGTGCTATCTCAATCCTTCCTTGGATGCCTGAATACTCGTTGGCTCTTTCTCATTGTGATAAGATTTTGTAATGTCAATTTGACATCGCTGATGATGATGACAAATCCGACTGCTTGTTTCTCAAAACATTCGCAGACCGAATTCATGATTGGGACTATGCATAGGACTA
This sequence comes from Euryodendron excelsum, assembly GCA_033060915.1. NCBI lineage: Eukaryota > Viridiplantae > Streptophyta > Magnoliopsida > Ericales > Pentaphylacaceae > Euryodendron > Euryodendron excelsum. The sequence continues at coordinate 28,168,421 of CM065388.1, read as the reverse complement.
CTAAGGCTAGGCTTCAGAGGAGGTGCTGTTTCTATCCTTCCTTGGATGACAGAGACCTTCAACAGAAATTGTTATCAATTTACTTTTATTGCCTTTTTGTGTTCATTTATTTCAGAAGCATATTCATGAATTACTGCATTCTTTCGATAGTTTGTCTTGAGATGATGATTTCTATAGAGTCAAATCTTGTGTTGGCAGTTAAGAATATTTGCAAGAATGAAATTGCATAGTAGTACTGATGAACGCACTTGTAATTGCATGCATGAATATAAAAAACTAGTGGTCGCACGTGTCAACTACATTTTCTCTGTAAATGCAAATTTAAGGACAAAACAATAGGTCAGTGAATAAGCATCCTCGAATTGGTTTCGTCAATTTTTATTCACACAAACATTAGTTTTTATTCCTATTGTGTTTCACTACAATTGTTACATTTGTTATTTTAATTTATCAAAAAATTTTCATATTGATTTCGCTAGTTTTCAATCATGCAAATTTATGTTTTTCTTTCTAACACAAGCTTTTGTCTTTCATCATAATTGCTATCTATGTTATTACAATTTATTGAGAAATCTTCATAAATATTATTCTATTTGTTAAAGTTTATTAGCTTATTCATTAGACTCTTTTGCTCAAAAATTATAAACATAAAATTAGATATATTTTGATAGCTTTTATTAATTTATTGGTTAGTAAGTAAATACTCTCCAATCTATTTTGTCAATGTCCTATCATGGGAACTAATTTTATAGGCACTGTTTTTTATTGGTTGTTAACATTAATCTATTTGTCAATGACAAAATACTCTCCAATTGATTTCCTCAGTTTTCAATCACGCGAACAAGTAAAACTCTTTTTTGGTTGCTACTTTGGTTGGGCTTTAGTTGTTATTCTTTTTTGTTTAAATTTGAAGGAGCCTTTTATAGTTATTCTTTTTCTTCTTGTGCCTTTATCCTAACAATGATCTTACTTCATATGGTTGCTTAATGTATAAGTTGAGAGGGTGTGCACTGTGCTGATGTGACCTGTTGCATGTGAAAACATTGTAGGCGATTAGAATATTTTAGAGTAATAATTGTTGTACATAAGAACATTTTTATGGCGGTGAAAAAGGATGATGGCATACATTCATATGATAGGTTCCACATGATTTGGCAAAGGTGCAATCTCGTGGCAAATGTATGAATCCGTATGGTGGGTTCCTTTTGTTGCTTACCGTTTAGGGACCGTTGGGTACTTCTTTTTTGCCTAGTTTTTTTAAGTAAAAATTAGGATTTTTTAATTTTTTGTTTTGCTTTTTTGTTGTTGTTTTTTTGTTTATCTTTAGCTTATAAAAGTAAAAAAGTAAAAAAAATTTAATTTTTTTGTTGATAAACTGATAGATACCAACATAAAGGGCATATTGGTAATTCACTTAAGGTGCAATCTCATATATGGCAAATGTATCAAACCGTATGATGGGTCCCATTTGTCTCTTACCATTTGGTGTTATGCATACAAAAAGAACAACTTTGTTTGTGATAGACATCAACATAAAGGGCATATTAGTAATTCATTTTAGGAGGAAAATCTTATTGCTATTCTCGCTTTTATATAGGTAATGGATGTTGGATGGACGTAGAATGAGTGATGGATCTATGTTCAACTTCCAAGTTGAACCAGATTTTGTAATGAGCGATGTATCTATGTTCCGAGTTGAACCAGATTTTTTTATGGCAATAGGACATTGCAAATGTTGATGATGACAAATCCAAAGGCTTGTTTCTCAAAACAGGCGCAGTGGCCGCCTAAGAGCTTTCGCCTTCGCCTTTGCCTGCGCCTGGCTTGAGAGCTAATGCGGCTACCATCCTTCCTTGGATGTCTTAGACATGTTTCAATATTTAAGGCATTACAAATATTGTGCTCCATGTATATATTTTTGGTCATGGGCTTGATATACAAACTTTGATCTTGCTGCTCCTTTTCTTTGTTAGATTGTTTCAAGATATATATATATATGTGTGTGTGTATTATTTATATTTATATACAATTAAATATGCAAATTTCATCTGCTTTAGTACATGAAATTAGTCTGAGTAGTGCATTTCCAACATGTTAGCTAAAAGTACATGAAATTGGTCTGAGTAGTGCATTTCCAAGATGTTCGTTCCTAGCCTATACACTTGTTCGTATTTCCTACAATCACTTCTTGTTAAGAGTGTTGTGACTAGTTTTTCTATATTACCAACTTCACATTTCTGTGGTTTTGATAGAATATTATTGTGTGAATACTGTTCTTTATAACCTTTTATCCACTGTTGATTGATTCGTGCTTTGACAATTACATGTTTCTTTGTTTTTTTTGTGTTTGTTATTTTAGTGGGATAGTAGCCTTGTTTCTTGTGGCCGTTGACCGCGACAGATTTGGACATTTTACTGGATCCCATTTGTTGGCTGGATTGGAGAGCTGGGGCTATCTCAATCCGCTTCCTTGGATGCCTGAAACCTCTTTGGCTCTTTCTCATTTTAAAGTGGTTTTTTCTTGTGAATTTCTAATTAGATCGGCATTTCTTCTTGTGTTTCTGACGGGTTTGATACTCATTACAGTAACAAATTAAACTTCTAACATGCTTCAAGAGTCTGCAGTAGAATTTATTTTCCTTCCTGGACAGACGTGAAACCCATCCAAACAAATAGGCTTTCTGATTGTGCTGTTTTTGTATGCAGTTTCTGAAAATGGTAAATTGTTGTATGAATGCCCATTGCCCCCGAGAGTTGTAATTTTGTGTAATGGTAAAAATTTAAAGAATCAAACTCGAATTTGGGCTATAATTCTCCCTATTCCTCTTGGCTATGTTGCTGAACAATGCTCAAAATTTTGCGGTCTAGAACTGGGGTATTCCTTGTCACAGAACAGGAACTGGTCACCTCAAATTTCATCTATCCATGTTTTCTCATGTCTGCTCCTTTCTGGTTTAATGACTAGGCAATAATAGTTTTTACTTTATTTACAAAGCTAAATTGTCCTCACTAATTAGTGGGGCTAAAATTGTTTGCTTTATACAGAGTCAAGTCAGGGAGCAATGGCAAAACTCTGGCCAATTGTCACCTAGTTTGACTTCAATGGAATTATTTATACATGTTTATATTTTTATGAGTAACTAGACAAAAAAAAAAAAAATGTTCTTTAGACAAATATTATTATTTTCTTAACATAAATATAGAAATGTATTTAGCTTTGTTTTCCTTCATTTTCTTTTTTTAGCTTTATCTTCTTCTTTTTTATTTTCACCCCACAAATTTAAGATCCATCCAAACATAGGTTAAGTTTCTTATAAATCAATTTTAATAGGAAAAACTATGGAAATTTCATGTGTTGATAACAGTGATCATAAAGATTCATAATGATATTCACGTGTTAGACTTTAGAGGAACTTGTCAAATATAGATTCAGCAGAGTACCACCATCAAAAAAAACAAAAAAAAAATTCCCACAGTAGGCCTGACTCAGTTTCCTTAGGATGACAAATGATACGAGTGCTGCAGCCGGAAAAAGACCTTTTTTACTATCTTTAGGAGTGCCTACAGCTGATTCACGGATTGGAAAAAGAAAAATCTGATTTCAGAAAACATTCTCAGAACCAGGCTGCCGAGGAATGGGAATGACACACACACACACTCTCTCTCTCTCTCTCTCTCTCTCTCTCTGTGCGATATTTAGAGAAAGAATTTAGTGGAACAGCTGCAAGGGGTACCTTGCCCTTCCTTACCACAACATTGAGTTTTTTTTTTTTAAGTTGTAGGGAGATTATGAAGGGGACAATTGAGCTGGTGTGATATCTTTGGGCTTCATCACGTTACCATGATCATTAGCTGTAGTAAGTTCCTCCCAGCGATGATCCCAAACCTCCTTTCTCAGGCTTTCAGGATCCACTTTGATCAACCTCTTGGCCTAAATAATAAAAAATGTAATCGTTCTCAATAATAGCAATGAAGCAATTACTGTGATTTCCATAGGTGGAGCAGAGAATGAGAACTAAGGATTCTGTAAATTCATTCAGCATTTGGAAGGTTGCTGTAAATCTGTCAAAACCAAAGCATTCTGTTGATGACAAGTTGGAAGAAAAGATGTTCTGCCAATTCTGACTCAAGTTTGCGGAGGAGATCGAATTGCTCTATCTGTCTCTCTCTACCTTGTAAAATGATAACTATGTGGCCAACTAATACCGAAGTATAGAGCAGAATATGTACTGCAAGAACATGGACTGCTGCTAATAGTAAAAAATTCTAGGATTCACAGAACTAAAGAACAAGACCACTGGAATGATTATACCGCACATGTAGCTAAGTTACAGGAAAACAAATAGAAGAACTTGATACAAAGTGTGAAATGATTATACCCTCACATGCAGCATGGAGGCCGGCTACTTCACCTCCAAATTTACCTGTATGATTAAGTTTTGGAATGCTAATTCTCCCATTAGTTATATATATATATATATATATCTATTACCTATATAAAAGCGAGAATAGCAATAAGATTTTTCTCCTGAAGTGAATTGCCAATATGCCTTTAAGATATGTATCTATTACATACAAAGTTATCCTTTTGTATGCATAACACTAAATGGACTAAATGGCAAGGGACAAATGGGATCCACCGTACGAATTGATACATTTGCCACATACGAGATTGCACCTTTGCCAAATCATGTGAGACCCATCATATGAATGTATGCCATCTTTTTTTCGTCGCTACAAAAGTACGATAATTATTACTCTAATACTCTAATCGCCTGCAATGTTCTCACATGTGACAGGTCACATTAGCACAATATCAACTTATACCTTCAGCAAACATATGAAGTAAGGTCATCATTAGGATAACGGCACAACAAGAAGAATAATAACTAGGGTGCAACCAAGTTAGCAACCGAAAAAAGAAGTGTAACTTGTTCGTGTGATTGGGAATTGATGAAATTAATTGGAGAGTGTTTAGTTACTGATCAATGAATTGATGTTAGCGACAGAAAAAAGGTACGTCTATAAAATTAGTTCCCATGATAGGGAACTGATGAAATAGATTGAAGAGTGTTTACTTGCTGGCCAATAGATTGACAAAAGCTACTAAAACACATATGATTTTGGGTTTATAGTTCTTGGGTCGAAGAGTCTAATGAAGGAGCTAATAAACTTTAACAAATAAAACATTAATTTATGAAGATTTCTCGATAAATTGAAATAACAGAAATAACAATTATGGTGAAAGACGATTTGAGGGTGTTTATTTGTTGGCCTATTGTTTTGTTCATTTGTTGGTATTTATGGAGAAAATGTGGTTCACACATGCCAACCCACAAGTATATATATATTTAACACACTGGGTGCTTTTTCCCTTGAAGCCGCTTCAACTTATGTCACTTGGATTCTTCTAAATTTGTGAAGTACTTATGTCGAATACTTGATACTTGACATTCGACATTCAACACTAGTTGAAATGCATCTAATAAGGATGTATAAATAATTGAGTTTACTATAAAACTAAACATATGACTTCTACTTTATGTATAAAATACTATATTTTAGCTTGTAAATGTTATTTTATCTTAAAAATACAAAAGAAATATTTAAAAAATATGAAATCTAACTGTGTCCAGTCCTAAGGTCCTTGAACATAAAAATTAGATGAATCCGATACTTGAAAATGTACCTGCACCCGATAACCGTACCCGAGTTTTGGTAACATAGGCTTCAACCTTGGGAACTTAAAATTCTAGAGGGATCGCCAATTCCATAGGAACACTCGGAGGTCCCAAACATGGCAGCCATGTTCCATAGGCCCTAAACTTGGCATGAGTATCTTCTAATATCACAACAGTGACAACAATCATTGACACCACTACTGAATTAAATGTACTCAAAATAAAATTATAACCTATATCAAAGATTAAGATGAAGACTGCATTACTTCACATTGTTACTCGAGAAATCATCCGTCTACCCTGGAGATGAAGTAATTTGATAAAGCAGCATTTCTAGAAAGTTTGCTCCAAGCACGAGCATGCGTACCATTTGTTGAGCCAGATTCAATAACAAGTTAAAACATGTAATTTGCTGGTCCATGTAAGGGCAGAGAATATGGGGATGCCATCAGGAAATCAAGGTAAGATTCTGAATACCTCTAAAGTAATTTGAGAAAACAACATTTCTAGAATGTTTGCTCCAAGCACTAGAATGCAGAGGGCATATTCTTAGACAGATCCAATGACAAGTTACACAATGGCCAACACAATTTTCCTCACATTGAAACCTACAGTTTGCTGGTCCATTCAATGACAGAGAAGATGGGATTGCATTTCAGGGAATCAGGTTGGATTGTGTAGATCTCTGAAGTAAGCATGCTTGAGAGCATCATGAGCTGTGATTCTTTTACCTGGATCCAAGCAGAGCATTCTCTGCCAAACAAACGGAGGCATAAGCTCAAAGAACCACAAATTTGTTCGATGAAACTTTATTTGGTTTTGGCACCTAGAGACTTTTAGTTTATCAATTTAATGTCCATGTAGTAGGATTCTTCATGTAGCCGATCCCAAATAGTTGGGAAAAGGCACTCCAATTTCAGGAATCCACATATGGTTATGAAGGATAATTTATTCATTGCATAGTTGTGAGAATTGGGCAACTCTCATCAATTTCTAACATTCATGCAAGGATGTCATGGTTCCTTGAGGTTTGATAGTCACCCAGAAATTTTGTAAGTAAATACTTACGGAGAGAAGATCAACTCCAGCAGGTTCAAGGCCTGGAACTTCCTTTGCCAGGTCCTGCATGGAAGAAGGGGAGACAAGGTAAAATCACACCTATTGAGATGCTATAACTAGGTGAGCGAGGAATAAAACTGCACAGCAAAACTGCATTACCAGAGGAGGATTCTGCTTTATGCGAACAATGGAAGGAAACAATGAAGTCACTCCTGGCCAGTTCTCTTCATTTGGTGTGCCCATAATCCTTCATATTTAAAACTAGATGTGAATAGGATTTTACAATACAAGGGCCATAACAGGGCATAGGTGGGTGTGTTTAAGCCATATGGAACCTGAAAATTTCGAATAAATGCTCAACCTCACTACGGCCACCAAACATATGTTGATGCCTCACCATTTCACCAAATATGACACCAGCAGACCAAACATCTACAGGTGTGGAGTACTGGCCAGAGCCAAACATGATTTCAGGGGCCATATAATGAAAAGTTGCCACCTGGAAAGAGCTACCAGCAATTTGAGCAAATAGACATCTACTGGAACTGGAAAAATGAAAGAGATGAAAAACTTAAAAATAAAAAATTTCAATTTTCCGTCTTGTGTTGAGTATATAATGCATTTGTTGTATTAAAAGTGACAAGAATGACAAAAGACGCCAGATGTTGGAACTGTGTAAATCACCCAATAAAAATCCCTTGTTTCCTATAGATATTTCAGGATTTTTGAAAAATGCACCAAACACGAGTTAGAAGAATGTTGAAAACTTACTAATGACCTTCAAATATTTGATTTCTAAAGTTCAAACCACCAAAAAAGGGGGGAAAATGATATTGTCTACTAATTTAAAGAATTTCTTGCTTCAACATGAGGAAGAAATTGTATCTGCCAAAGATACAGCATTCAATTGCACATCATTAGTTAGAAAATCCCATAGACAAGCTCATACATATCAAAATAATCAGGTATTGCAAGGACAGCAAAGGCTGAAATCTGGCCAGGGAGTGGCCAAAAATATAGCAGAATTCTCTTACCTTCTTTGTATATACCTTGAGAGGAACATCAATTGCCCTGGCCAATCCAAAGTCTGCAAGTTTCACTATGTAATTATGTGGATTTACCAGTAGATTCCGTGGCTTCAAATCCCGATGGATAATTTTATGTGAATGACAATATGCAACACCACGAAGAATCTGAAGCAAGAACTTCTGCACAGACAAAATCAAAATAGAATCATGAACTTACTGGAAATACTTTTAGAGCAAAACTATCATCAGATTTAACCACAAACATCTTGACAAAACTTAGTTCCATGCATCCAAGAGGACTTTAACTATCCCATTGTCTTCTAAAGATCTAGGCTAAGAAGCACGGACACGGACACGGACACGAGTGTCGGACACGACACGGAAGGGACACAATAAAAGACTATATTTTTATATTCCTTATATATTATACATACAAATATTACACAAAAGAAGTAAAAGATATAGAAGATTACACGAATTAAAAATAAAAAAAAATAACACATTTCACTACTTAATTGGTAACAAATTCATAATTAGTCAATTATATTCCATAAAAAATATAAAGTAAACAAACACATCAACACACATTAACAACAAAAAAGTTATTCTATCAATACACAATACTATAAAGTCATAAACTACCAAAAATATTAAAACGTCGTTACATTTAATCAACTATCCATCATCATAGCATACTTGTTTTTCTTCTTCTTTGAACTAACAATTAGTTTTAAAATTTATAGTTGAGGCCCCGCGTGTCCCTAAAGTGTCCAAAACGAGACACGCATGTCCAAGCCATGTCCGTGGAGTGTCCAATGTAAAAATAAATAATAAATAATTGGACATGTAGAATGGAGTGTCCGACACGTGTCCGACGAGTGTCCCACGCGTGTCGGTGTCCAACAACTGTCGGACACGGGTACGGCTCCTCCAACGGAGTGTCCGTGCTTCCTAGGATCTAGGATTAGCTCATGGTGTGTTACACACCTTTTAAATGAGACTTTGGTTTCCTTAATGGTTCGGGTAGGTCATGCCAGAAAACAGAAAGTGTTTTCTCATTTCAGTTTTTTTCATGAATAGTTCGTAATTACGATGACACTCCTCTTTAGAGACCAAAGCATGTGAATTCTACTTAAAACACAACAGAATTGTTTCATGTCTCTGGGGCATCTGAGCAACCCAAAAAGAGAGAAGGAAAACATATCCCAATAGCATGGCAATTGCAAACATCCGTACACCTTCATCTCATAGGAAAATAACAGTAAATCACTGTAAAGGAAATCTCTGTATGAAAATTATCAATACATTTGAGAATGTCGAACATTAAGAATACAATAACTTATTGGAAGAAAAAAAAATTCTTGAAGATCATCATTACAAGTATCAGATATTCTCTACATATCAAAAAATGTGGACAAACATGTAATGTGGCATTTGAACTACAATAAAGAAAATAGAAACAAAAGTTTTACATTAACCGCATGATTAGAAATGGTTGATAGGGCTCACTTTTATGACTAGTGGATGCTTAGCGATAGATGGTGAATTGCGCATGAAATACCACAGATCACAATCCATATACTCAAAAACTAGAAATGCAGTATTTCCATTTTCCAGCACATCCCGCAACCTGAAAATGGAAACACCATCAAACCATTTTTCCAGAGAATTCAATAAATGAAAGAAAAGGTGTGGGAAACTAAAACATCAGGACAATGATGAAAAGAGCCAAGTCACTTCTTGTAAAACTAGAACATTACAGAACAATAAATTTACTAAAAGAATTATCATCCGAAGAACACACTCTACCAGATAACATCTAGTTGTTGACTACATCTGTAAATTACTAGCAATCAATAAACAGTACCATTGAAGTGTCCTCTGGCACAACTGGGATCTAATGTTTCACGTTCGTGGCACTTCAGTAAGAACAAACGGTATCTATCATTTGCTTGTAAAACAGTTTGATACTAGAAGGTTTTTAAATACCATTCATCACTAAGCACACCTAAAAGATTTTTGACATCAAGTTTTTACCGTTTTGCCATAGGAATCACGGTCATCTTAACCCAACACCAGGCTCATAAGTAATTTACAAATTCATAAACAACTAAATTAAGATAAGTCCACAATACAGAGTGGACGATAAAAGAAGCGATAATAACAAACATAGGGATGTACAATTAAAATCTAAAAGCCTTCATGTTAATTGCATAATTCAATATCATCATTTACAAAAAATTGATCACTTAGATCGCTTTATGCAGCTTGCAAAGGAAAGAGATCACCATTTGGACTTTGTATAGTATTCTCTGGCTCTCCATGGCCAGGTACTTGAGCTGGACCTTAAAAATATAGAAATCAATGAAATACCATAGGGTGTTCTTACAGGGATGAAGCAAACAATGGGAAACTGAGAACCAGAACACTCGAATTTTCAGTTTTGATGCACAGTGGGTGCAAAATCTAGAGAAGAAAAAAGAAAATGAAATGAAGAGACCCCTTCTTAGCAACAAAGCATGTTGATGTATGGTCTTTTTGTTGTATTAGAAATATTTACTTCAGTTCCATGACAATCAAATCTCTTAGAGTCTGGTTAGGGACACCCCTTCCTTTCCAAGTATGCTTAAAAAGCTAAAATTAGTTCTTAGACAATTGCTGCCTCTGTGTTTCACCAAGACAACTATGGAGAAAAGAAACATATTGTGAATGAGCATATGCTGCTTCTTGTGAATCTGCATCAAGCAAATCACCTTGAGAGTTGAGATCGTAAGAACTTTTATCCAAATGGTAGTCGTTGAGATGTTCAAAAGACAACTATTATAATCCTTCTTTTCTGGAATTTCACAAAATAGTTCCTAGCACTTTACAAAGATGTTTCAATGAAGTTAGAAGCATAAGTTCCTACATAGTCTATAATGATTCTTCTGTCACAAGTTAAACCTCTCCCCCTGTGTGTGTGTGTGAATTTGAACCCATGCGTGTACACTTGCATGTGTGCATAAGTTTTTGGTATTTGTTTACTCTATTACATCTCAAAGCAGAAATAGATTATGTATTGTGATAACACATTCATCAGCTACATGAATGTTATTGTTGGTACTACCAAAAAAGACTCATGCTTAAGTTACTCTTAGTGATGGTTATATTCTCTAGGACCAGTAAGACCCAGTTATACTTGTATCTTCCATTTTCATCATTATATTGATTGATATATATCTACTTCTCAAAGTAAAAACTAAAAATAAAAAAAATTGAAAATGTATTCCCCTTGTGCTCTTGCATAAGAACTTGAAATCCATATTAATATTATTATTTTGGGAAAGAAAAAACATCTCCTAGTCACTTTTTCTAGCACCTCATTTGTGTTCTTGGTCTCTTTACAAAGTACTTTTGCTTTTGTTTTGATTCTTATATATGTCAAGATTTTGGTAGGCATATCCCAAATTAATTAGAGGACTGAAATTGTAAATAAAACATTATAGTGCAAAGCTGTAGGTCTCCAGGGGACCTTCTATTGTTAGGAAGATTTATATGTTAAAGACATCACCTCCCCTAAGCTTCAACTACTGTGCTGGTTGAATGTACAAAATGACATAAATCCTTTGTTCATTAGTGTGGTCAAAATCCAGTCAAACAATGAGAAGGGTTTGAGATTTGCAGCACATATTTGTATTTTCTGAAGTGTTTTTTTGTTTAGTTTCCCCCCATCCCCCGTGGGAAAACAAAAAAAACAAGAAATGGGTCCCCAAGCACCATTTAGAGAAGTGACAACTATAAATAGCAAGATTACATGTTTGATGGATCCAGCTAAAAGAATCTGTGCAAGAAATCTGACTTAATTAATTTTGAAGCAGAGTTGTATCCTTGAAAAAAAAAAACAAGTAATGGGTTCCCAAGCACCATTTAGAGAAGTGACAAATCTAAATAGCAAGATTACATGCTAGATGGCTCCTAACTAAAAGAATTTGTGCAAGTAATCTGACTTGAGATGATTCCTATTAATTTTGGAGCAGAGTTTTGTCCTTCGTACCTAATTTCCTTGAGATGATTCCTATTATCTTAAAGAGAAAAGAAAATCTACATAGTGGTCCCAAGCAATTTCCTCATCCAAAACTGTCACACATAAATCATGTTGTTAAATTAGTAACTTTGGTACTAGTTCATTTGCCTGAAAACATATTTGCATAGCCACCAGGTCTTCTTGTTGCCTACATTTTCTCTATATTTTCAGAGCTACTTTATGTTAATAAAATATTTCCTTCAAAAAGGATTGATAGCTATGAGTGGTGTCATTTGGTAGCATCGATACCTGTTCCAATGTGTGGTATGTGGCAGCATTATTTGCTAAGTAATGAAACATAAATCCAGGTCCATATTTCTTTATTTTTTGTTTTTTGCATTGAATTTTATTGAGGTACTCCATCTGTCATGTCCTAGTTGTATAAACTGGCATGTACTTAAAAAGGCCACTAAGCATAGGGAATGGCATCCAGCATATGAAAATATCCCTATGAATCAATTGCATGTTATCCTTATACATATTATCCTGCCTTTTGGTAAAACATTGCATTTGTCCCTTTTATTGTTTTCAAATGACATTATTTTTTTTCTCTTTATGCACCTCACGTAAATTATGTGTTCTCACTGTTACTAACTATTTATTACCATGACAGGTTTAGCATCATTGTAGCAAAATAAAGAAAATAAAAAGTTCAACTTAATTGGCAATCAAAAGCTCACATGCAGAAGTCTGTGCAGTGTGCACACACGCAATAAGGGAGTGTTTACCTGACAATATTGTCATGTTCCATCTCCTTCAGTAGAGAGGCTTCTCGTATTACCACACTTGGGATGCCAACTGTGTCATCTTTCAAATCAATAATTTTCATAGCTACGGTTTCACCACTCTCACGGTCACGGGCCTTGTAAACCACCCCAAATGTCCCTCTTCCTTTCAGTCCTTCCAAATGGTACTGCCAATGCACAAGCAAGATCAATCAGTACAAAACGAAAAAAAGTAGAATATGGAAAACTGCATAGAAAACGAAAAAAGAAAATGAAAATGAATCATAACCTTACCTTATAGTTCATTTTATCAGTGTTAAACTGCTACACTAGGCACTGATTCATAAATAGAAGAAATGTCAGAAATAATTCAGGAAGGCATGTCTTAACTGAGATGGAGATATACAAAGATATTTAGAAGACAAAGAGGTCAACACATGCTGTAAATGCTACACTTAGCAGCAGCATAGAAACAGGCTGATTTGACGAGATTTTATTTCCCTATTTAACACTTTTGTTTTCTTTTATATCATTCTATTGTTGGCATAGAGTCCACCCAGTGTCGCCGGGAGGAGGAGGAGAGAAGAGACGCGGGGGGGGGGGGGGGGGGGGGGGGGGGGGGGGGGGGGGGGGGGTGGGTGTGGGGTTGGGGTTTGGGGGTTTTGTTTGTTGATGTGCCTACTAGCAATATACAAAACATAAGATTCCAATTTTTTTTTTTTTCTTTTTGGTGCAAAACATTAGATTTCATTTTACATCCTTGTTGATGCAAAATCTTTTCTTTTCTCTGTAGTTCAACCTTCTTTAAAGTGTCAAAACTATAAATCCCTAAATTTTTCCATCTGAGACTCTACTTCAAACAAATAACAACGATTTATCTTCTGAGGATTATCTTCAGTTATAAGGATGCAATGACAACTTTTGGCTTCCACAATCGTCTGTACTATGAAATAGCGCACAGAATTTTCTTGAACTACCATTCATTAGTTAGAAACATCATTTCAATCTGACACATTCTGACATAGTGTTTATTACTATAGTCTAGTATGAATATGATAATGACAAATATCCTATAATTCTTCCAGTAATTAGTTGATTACTTCTCCCAATTTTCTGTTTGTCTTGTCTTACATTCTAAGGTCGATCTCCACACACAAGTTTGTATGGTATATTGCATCTAGCAGGTCTCTTAAGAGCATCAACAGAATCCACAATTTCGTTTACTGATCAGTAAACATGAATAAAATGCAAGCTTGAAATGAGAAAACTTCAAGAATCTATGTCGTCAGCGTATGAAATCAAAGATTGAACTAGCATAATATCGAGTAACTCTGTCATCATCTAGAAAGAGACTACATGAGGATTCACAACTCATAATCATCAATTGGTAAAGATTTCATGATTTGAAAGGTATAAATCATCAGATTCAACATCTACAACGTCTAGTCGATCAAGAGATAAGGGTAGATAACACAATTGAGAGAGAGAGAGAGAGAGAGAGATTTCACCTGGTGAAGTTGAGGATTCGCTTCTTTCCAAGAATAACAGAGAAGAGAGAATCTAATTCTGTTATATTATATTTAGTCATATACTTATGTATGTATTTCAGGCGCCATGACAGAATTCCAACGGAATTTCCCTCCAGAACGCTTTCTCCTCTGGAATCGTCTTGGTGATACCACTAATGACCGACCCACTAACCCGCCTGGGTACTGACGGATTTGGATCTCTACAATGGGAATGGATTTTGGGTCAACCCAATACAAACCTGATGCTGACAGGTTGGGTGAGGGTAAAGGGTTCCCAATCAAAACCGGTTCAAATTCATCTTGGTTAGTATTCTTTTCAATTTTCTTGCTGTCCTACATTGTTGATTTATGTTTAGTACTATTCTATGTACTTATTACAGCTACTATTGTTTGAGATAATTTATTTACAAAGCTAGTAATACTACTGCCATGTTTTATTTTTGTACAAGGGGACCATTTGCTTACAGAAAAAAAAAAAATCATTTCATTTTAAATTTCACTAATTCAAAATTTGTTAATTAATCAGGAAACCAATTGAAGATTTTATTTTATGCAATAAGCAATTGGTTGGTCCTTTTTATTTTTTTTATGAAACTAAAGTAAGAAGCCTTTGTTCATAACTGTAAGAAAATATATATGGGTATACGAAATACTTTATGTGCATAAAAATATGATATACGGATCGTCTTTACTTACTTTATGAGCCCTTCCGGTCACGCGTGCAATACACCACGAATCCGGCCAATCTGAGACTACCACCTTGGTAGCATAAAATGAGGTCTGCAGTTCCTTGCAAATATCGAAATGTTCTCTTAACTGCAGCCCAATGTGCAGCTCCTGGATTACTTTGATATTGGCTGACCATACCAACTGCAAAACATATGTTGGGTCAAGTACACATCATAGCATACATTAAACTGCCGACTACACTGACATATGGAACATTGACCATTTGCTTATTTTCTTCCTCTGTCTTAGGACACTACTTAATACTAAGAATTTGACCCTTATCTATTGGAGTGTCAATGGGTCTTGAATAGTGCATATGAAACCGTACTAAAATCTTTTTTATGTAAGTCTCTTGAGACAAACTAAGAAGTCTTTTAGACCTATCTCTTGAGATCTTAACCCCAAGCACATAATTCGCTTGACCCATGTACTTCATCTCAAATGTGGAGGATAGCCACTCTTGAGTGGCGACAACCATCTCCATGTTATTTCTAGCTTATAAAATATTGTCCACATAAAGCAAGAGAATAAGAACTTATTCTTACTCTTGTTAACATATACGCAATGGTCCTTTTCAGTCATCGTGAAGCCCATATAGATAATGACTCGATAAAACAAAAAATACCACTACCTAAACGATTGTTTCAGGCTATAGATGGAGCGCTTCAAGCGACAAACCTTACGCTCTTATTCCTCTACTTGAAAACCAATGAGTTGAACCATATAGATCTCCTCATCTACGTCTCTATTGAGATTTGCTATCTTCACATCCATTTGGAGCAATTCCAAATCTAAATGTGCAACGATAGTTAGAATTAGGCTAATGGAGACAAATCTCACCACAAGGGAGAATGTCTCCTCATAGTCTACACCTTTCTGTTGGGTATAACCTTTCGCCACAAGACGGACCTTGTACTAGTCAATTGACCCATCAGCCTTGCGTTTGATTTTAAGACCCATTTGTTGCCAATGGTCTTACGCCCAGGCAGAAGATCAACCAACTCCTATACATTATTCTTAGTCATTGAGCACATCTTTTCCTGCAAAATAGCTAGCCATTTCTCAGAAGTAGGTAAAGTTATAGCTTTAGCATACGAAGTTAGCTCATCAGCATTCACAGATATACTTATGAAAGACTCTCTGTAATATCTTGAATCTCTATTTATTTAAATTAATGTGAATTTATAGTGTTGTGTTATTTAATACTAGTTATTGCATCCTTGGGGTAAAGAATAACCAATGAAAGACTATGTTGTAACTTGAACCTTTGAGGTGAGACACATGATATTATTTTCCATGTGTATCATCTCATATACACTTATGCACACACTCTCTCACAAAACACACACACACCCAACCGATAGAGAGAGAAAGGGAAGCTAAGAAGAGGAAGGAGAAGGAGAAAGAGAGCTTGAAGAGCCTCAGCCCAAGCCAAGAGAGGTCATTTGAAGACTTGGGCAAGCTTGAAGGAGGTAAGGTTCCATTTTCTTCTACAATTGTATATGTGTATGTATCTATCTTTGTGGGTTGTGATGTTGGGTTGTTCTAGGTGACTTCTTTGAGTCCCAAATTGATTGAATCTAGAGTACTGTAAGCCCCATTAAAAGATTTGAAAGTTTGGGATTGAAATGCTCAACTTATGCAAGTTAGGGCTTGGGTTCCTAAAACCCTAGATCCCTTCGATTTACTTGTTTAAAGTGTTTCATTCTAAGTTATTGTGGTCTTCTTGGGTTAATCTTTATTCTCTAGAAGCATTTGAGGAGTTTGGGAAACGTTTGATGAAGTTTGGTTTTGGTTTGAGTGAGGTTTGGAGATTTTCAGGTTCGAAATTTGGGTTTTTAGCTCCGGAGTTGACTCTTTTTCATTAGGAGTTAGCTCTTTCGTCCAAAGAACTCCTAAATTCATTTATTCAGCTCAAGAGTCGACCCTTTTGCCCAGTTCCTGGTTTCGCTTTCTCAACTCTAATACTGTTTAGTAAAACGGGCATAACTTTTTTTAAAAAACTCAGATTGATGCACCGTTTAAAGCATTGGAAAGTAGACTCATAGAATTTGTACTTATATTAATTTTGTACTCTAATCACTTATATATTGAGAGATATTGAATTTTGAAGTTGACCTAAAATTCTGTCAGTAACATTCTTCTTCCAAAATTTTAGTCCATTTTCTATGGGACATAACTTCTTCACCCGAAATATGTTTTTGGCTCATGACCTATCAAATTAAAGCCTTTTAAGCCTATTTTCAAATGGAACTAACCTGTAGTGTGAACTCTTCCTTGAGAAGTGGTTGAGATGCAATGAAGGAGTCGATGTCCCAGCTTTCATGTTCAAACCTCAACATTTGTTCTCGTTTTACATTGGGGCTTTGTCTTAGAGTTTAGCCTTGCTCTTCCATTGTGTGAGTGAGGTGTTATTGAGTCGGGGTTGAGGGACTTATGTGTTTAGCCTTAGCTTTCGTGTTATTGCTTTACCTTATAGTCTTGTATTGATGTTTCTATACTTCCATGTGTATTTTGTGTAGGAACACTTTATTTAGCACCCGTTTTATTGGAGAGAGGTGAGTAACGATACGCTATGAGTAAAACTCTATTAATTTTCAAATGTTTTAAATTCACCTCCTTATCATGAATTTTTCCCATACACTTTCAATGCATCAATGCTAAGTTCAATTACGCTTCATGCATTTCTTTCTATTTATTTAATGCATCAATAATTACGTTCAGGTATGAATGTCATGTTTTGAATTATATACAAACCTTACCTACGATATGAATTATAACCTACGGACTAGAACATTCACATAAAGTAGATGTAGGACTCCTAACGTATGACTCTAACTTAAGGTCTTTTCGTGGCAAGACTTTAATCTAACCCAATAGTCCTAGGATGGGGGACGTGAAATAAACCATCGTCATGTAAGGTCTTTCGTGGCAAGACCCTAAACTAGCAACGATGGTCCTACAGTAGGTGACACAAAATAATCTATCACCATGTTGGGAGACGTCCCTTGGCTTAAAAGTCTAGATGTGACCTTATGGTTACTATAACTGAGCATAGCTCTTATGATTGACTTAAAAAGCTTATGTGTGACCTTTACGATTACTATAACTGAGCCTAGCTCTTATGATTGATCTAAAGTACTCTACGTGCTAATGACTAAGTGTAGCTCTTAATGACAAGCCTTGTCTCACAATTGAGCCATGCTCTCATGATTGGCTTAAAGCACTCTAAGTTGCTAATAACTGAGCGTAGCTCTTAATGACTGAGCCTAACTCTCATGGTTGGCCTAAAGAGCCTTATACATGACCCTTGTGGTTACTATGATGCCCCATACCAAAAAGACCTCTTAAGTGGGGTGAAGTGAGGGATATGTTAACCTAAAGAGCCTTATGCGTGACCCTTGTGGTTATTATAATGCCCAATACCAGAAAGACCTCTTAAGTGAGGTGAAGTGAGAGATATGTTGGCCTAAGGAGCCCTATGTGTGACTTTTATGGTTACTGATGCGGAGCCTAGCTCTGATGTTGGCCTAAAGAGCCCTATGGTGACCTTTATGGTTACTGATGTGGTAACTTTTATGGTTACTGATGCGAAGTCCAGCTCTAATGTAAAGACATGACACATACTTATATTCTAGAATGAGAAATATGATTCATTCAAGTAATTCGCAACAAGTTGCATATGTTTTCACAAGTAATAAGGTCACGATATACCTCTCCTTTTTATGATATTATGATATGTCCTACGATACCATGCCATGGTATACTTATGACAAGTCACATTACGCCATACATGATCATGTTTTAATTTACACCTCATGCCTATGATACTATGTTCAAATGATATAATGTTTCAACATAATGCTATGATACCTATGTTCTCAAATTTATGCCTTATGCATTTTGAGATCGACGATATGGATGTGTCTAATGTTATACGATGAGTTAAGATGTATGCTTACAAGTTATGATATGTTATACTAACAACAAGCTATGTCATGTACTACGGGAGCATGCTACGACAAGTCTCTCTCTTTTTCAACATTTTGTTTTAGAAATGATGAAATATCGTAACACAAAACCCTATGCCACACATGTTTGTAAGCCTACGCTTATACGTCACTGAGTTCATGCCATATATGCATAAATGTACTTCTGTTGTCATGAACATTAAATATAAATGTTAGTCCATAATATTTTATGCTCATGCATCATTTTTATTCACTAAGCATTAACTTACATTTTCTAAAAATATTTTCAGGTGACCAAACAGGGAGGCCTTAGAGGGAGACCCATTATGAGGATATTTAGATTGCGACCCACGGGCCTTATGATATGTAACAAGTATAAGGGCTAGACCCTAATGTTGTAATATTATAATGTTATAAGTGGGGTGGCCTTCGATAGGCTCATTTTATGGTATGTTTATGTTTTGGGGATTAGGCACAACTCTGTCATGTATGACACCTATTTTACTTTACGTTTATAAAAGTTTAATTCTACAATTATGTATCTTGTAAATGATAAATATATAGGTATTCAATCGGTTTATGTAATGCGGTATTGGGTAGCCAAGCTACTAGTCGGTCATACACCCTAAATCCGTATAGGCCGCATTTTGGGGCGTGACACTCTCCTTCAATATTGAAGTGGTGACGAGGAACTATTAATCCTCGAGTGCTTTTTATGTAACTGTAAATCATGAGAGTCATCTAATGGTATACTCCCACTAGGTAAGGGATCACTTCCACTGTCTCCGGCAATTACAGGATAAAGGTTGGGATTCCTCATTATGCCAATAAGATAAAGGTGCATCTCCTTGGGGTTCCTCTAACTCATAGAGTTCAAGATCTCTCTTAACTTCACCAATGCTTGGGAAATCCCCCTCTTGGAAATCAATATCGTGTGACTCAATCTCAGTCATTCCCCTATCTAGGTGTTCACCGTACATAACATAACTCTTAGAATGTTCTTAATATTTAATAAAAACACATTTATTAGCTCTAGGGCCTAATTTCCCATACTTATAGGAGGAATTATTAGCATAACCAGCAGATCCTTATAGGCGCAAGCCATCCAAGTTAGGTTTCTCACCTTTCCATAACTCATATGGAGTGGTTGGAATTGACTTTGAAGGCACTCAGTTAAGGATGCAGGTAGCAGTCAAAAGTGCATTTCCTCAGAAATTTATTGGGAGGTTTGCTTACGCCATCATTAACCTAACCATATCTAGAAGAGTACAATTTCTTCTCTCTGCAACATTATTTTGTTGTGGAGTGCCAGGAATCGTTAACTGCCTGCGTATCCCCTTTCTTTACATATATCTTTAAACTGATCAGACAAATATTCTCGACCTCTATCAGTTCGAAGAAGTTTTAAAGTCTTCTCTTTTTGATTCTCAACCTCTGCTACAAAGCGTTTGAAACAATTCAAAACCTCGTAGCGGTGAGACAACAAAAATACTGAACCAAATCAAGAGAAGTCATCTATAAATATAATAAAGTAAGATGCACCATGTTGTGCCTTGACATTCATTGGTCCGCATATGTCAGAATGGACTAGCTCTAATGGGTGAGAAGCCCTAATTGCCTTACCAAAAGGCTTTCTACATGACTTTCCAGCTAAACAAGGCTCATAAATCGATACGCTTACTTTGGCAAGAGAGCCCAAAAGCCCTTCTCTGGCCAGTCTAGCCATTTTTTCTTATCCTATGTGACCAAGTCTAACATGCCATTTAATTGAATCAGACATTACATCAGAAGAAGAAGAAGATGCAACACAAATAACATAATTATTTGAATCCAAATCCAACATAAAGAATCATTCTTTAATGTACCATGACCATAAAGCCCACTTTCGAGATAAATAGACAAACTACTGTTCTCGAATTGGAAAGAAATCCTAATTGCAATAATGAGATAACTAAAAGTAGATTATATCGGACAGTGGATGCATGAAGCACATCATGAATGAGCAGATTGTACCCAGTGCGTATCTTGAGCTGTTAAGCTCCAACTCCCAAGACATCTTCCTGTGCTTCATTTTCCATAATCACCTAGTATCTACCCTTTGGAACCCGACGGTAATCTACATATCCAACTCTATCTCTCGCTATATGTTTGGTTGCTTCTGTGTTTACAATCCAACCAGAGAGACAATGAATCATAAAGACATGCGAGCAAACAAAAATATTAAGAGAGCTAGAATAAGGGTTTATGTCGCAGTCGCAACCTAATTAGACATCATTAATGTCACATTAGGTAGGGCATGATCGCACAGGCTACCGTGTCTGCGAACAACACCTTACCATACACCAAAAGGTAAAACACAAATTAACTAAATAGATATATATTCACAAACTAAGCATCCATACCGTACGATACATGAAAAGTAAACCATTGGTTATATCATTACAAAGCAGTATATAAAATCAAGTCCCAATGCCTTATACAAAACACGGCAAGAAATAAAAGGAAAGCAGCCAAAGCTTGCCCCCAAGATTCGACACTACTGACACCAACATAGACGCCACTGCAGCAATGTCCAGGACTACAATGAACCGAACTCCATCCTTAGCTCACCTGTCAATAAGGTCTATGTGGGCGTGAGCTAAAAATTAATGTGCTCACGGTAAATAATCAAATTCATAAAGAATGATAATAAACACCCATAATGCTCACAGGTATAAATGATCAATAGATATATATCATGGATGTCTCAATGCAATGCATGTTTCACTCATATGTGCGCGCAATTTTAGATAACGTTGGCCCAATATATTGATGGCGCGTTATCAACGAATGCCCACCGTGACATCCCTAGGCTAGTCCACTGTGACTAAGCCTTGGTTAACCCACCATGGTTAACTTTTTCCAGTGCAATGCAAGGCATACAATATGGATGGTATGCAATACTATCATCTATATATAACATAACTTCTCATATATATAAATACCAATTTCACCTGATATATGAACACTTTCAACACCTCATATGAACTCACCACCGCCATACATATAGAAAATAACAAGTCATTCAATATGCATAAGCTTATTCCAAAACCCCACCTGTCACCATACACTCACTATGCCAAAGATCACTTCTTGGTTGACATTGAAGGATCTTGCTCTCCGCTAGCTGCTATCACCACAACCGTGTTAGTTTAGAAATCTCAATGTATAATTTTGTTAAAATAATCGAACATAATGTAGACACCCAAAATAAACCATAGAACTAAAATCATGCATTAGACATGCCACATGATAACCTCAATTACATTCCTATGCAATGCAATAGCTTATAAGTTCCAAAATCCACTAAGTCCTCTAATCTACCAAAATTGACACAGACCTAATAATATGGGCATAACTTTGTGAGTTTATATAAACAATTCCAAAATTTTGAAAATACAACAAAATCATCTCAGAGAATATCCATACCAAATTTTACATTTTTTGAAAATTCTTAAATATTTATTTGGTATTTTCTAAAACAAAGCAGAGCTGCTGAATTTAAGTTTCTACAGTAGATGATTTATCTTTGATAAATTAGTAACATAAGTAAAAGATATCTAAATGATCTGAAATTTAATAAAAATTATCATAACCTTTTTCCTAGATACAGTAAAAATTTCATAATTTTTGAGCTATTCTAACTTGGTCGAATGTTCTGTTAAACTAGAGGTTGCAGATCTGGGTAGATCTAAGCATCAAAATCCTGCAATTGCAGCTTAACTTTGAAAAATCACCATAATTCGAATATTAAACATTTTTGGTTAAGACCAAAGCCCAAATTTCCCTAAGATTTCAAAGTTTAAGTTTATAAAAACTTAGCAGGGAATAAGATGTGTAGCTAGGCCAAACAGCCTCCGAAAATGGCTATTTCTGTTGATTTTCGCAATAAAAACTCCTTCAACTTTGGACAAAGTTTTCTCTCTCAATTCTTAACCAAACTAAGCAAACTTTGAGTCTAAAGTGAAGGGTTTTTTGTGCTCTTTCCAACCATGGTCTCAGAATTGAGATCAAACCTTGTTAAAGTTTTAAAAACAAGGTTGACAATAACTGCTCTTGCCTAGATTCTAGGCAGCAGCCATGGATCTCTCACCCTTTTTTCCTCCTTCCATGACAAGAATCCATAAACAACATACAATATACATACATCTTACAAGAAACAAATATGGAACTCACCTTGATAATTGCAACCAATCCTTCCCTAGGGTTTTTCCTCTCTTCTTCTTCCTCTTCCTCTCCTTTTTTTCCTTCTTTTTCTTTCTTTTCTTTCTCTCCCTTGCTCTCTTTCTTTCTTCTCACCGAACCATCTCTTGGATTGCTAGCTAAATAGATACACCTTTGTATCTAACACCCTTAAGTGTCACCCCTTTCTTTTTCTCACCAATACCTATTCACTAGGTGACTCACACCTAGGTGCCACACTCCTATTGATACGGTAATTTAATTCAACTAATTATTTAAGGTCATTCATTAAACTCACTAAACATAAATGAATTTACATATCTCTTAACCATGCAATAAATGTAATTTACTTGATTACGAAATTATGAAATTAGGGTTTCATAGTTTACCTTCTTTGGCTCAGTACAATCCTGAGCGAAGTGACCCTTTTGTCCACAGTTATAGCACTTTAGCTTGGACTTATCTTTCCTTTCACCACGCCTGCCTCTACGACGTTTGGACACTCTACCATCTTTTGGTGCTAGATGTTGGTCCAATAGGCAACCCAAGAGGGGAGGTGAATTGGGTTTTTCGAAAATTAATACAAGTTAAGATTAATTAAAATTAATCTAAACAATATAGCAGTGATTAATCTATGTGCAAAGCAATGTTATCAATATAAGCAAAAAAAAAAAACAGAGCAATAGAAGAGAGACACAGATTTACCGAGGTTCAACCACAAACCGTGGTCTATGTCCTCACCCCAAGACCTCCTTGAAGTCTTCTTCCACTATGTAATCACCTATTACAAGATGGGCCACTGATTGACAAAGTGCTCAACTCACTTTACAAAGAACTCCTCACCGAGCTCCTCAATCCCCAAGTGGTTTTGTCCAAGCTCCACTCAAACTTACAAAAGTTTTGCTTCATATAAGAGAACTCTCAAACTCTCAATTACAAGTGTATAGAAGTATACAAGTAACTAATACACTCTCTACCAAGAGTAGATTTTACATTCAAAGCTCACAAGAATGAAACTGGAAGAATGTTTAAGAATATCAGGTTGATCAGTGATTCTTGTCTCTTGTTGTTTCTTCCTCTTAATTCCTGTGTATAAATGCAGTTGGAGGCTAGTATATATACCCTTGCATTGATTCCATCCGTTGGAGGTGGTTGGGTATCATTAATGCACGTCCAGTCCGTTATAACGTTAAGAAAAATAGCCGTTATATCAGAGGGAGTCAGCTCCAGGTCTGTGGAGTCGACACTTTCTGCTTCTGCGTTTACCAGACGTTGTTCACTAACTTCATGAGTCCGCTCTTCATATCAATGAGGCGACTCCTCGTTCATTCTGTTTTCACATCTTCGGCTTTTGCTGTCATGAGGCGACATTTCATTATCATGTGTCCGCTCATTGATCATTTGAACTTCAAGCCTTTTTACTTCTGCTACCAAGAAGCGACACTTCGTCTTCATGTGTCCGCTCATTGATCATTTAAACTTCAAGCTTTTGCGTCTGACTCCATGAGGCGACTCTTCATTACAATGTGTCCACTCATTGCCTACTTGGTCTCCAGGCTTTTTGTTTCTGTGTTCAAGAGGCGACACCTTATTTCCATGAGTCCCCTCATTGTTCAATTTGTCTCCAGGCCTTTTTGCTTCTGTGATCAAGAGGCGACACCTTACTTTTATGAGTCCCCTCATTGCCCATTTTATCTTCAGACCTTTTACGTCTGTGATTAGGAGGCGACTCCTCATTTTCATGAGTCCCCTCATTACCCAGGATTCTGTATTCTATCTTCCAATGATTCAGATCATCTTAGCATAGGTATAAAATATTCAAGGAGTATGTCTTTGGGGTATGATGATCAATCAAATCTCTTTAACTCATCAGAGTTAACTTCTATTCAATTTGGATTGAATCAATCATTGGATATTGATCTTCTTCTTGAATCTCAAACAATCGAAGCTTTATTTGATCAATGTTGATCTTTCTTTCTTCATTGTATAATATCTTCTTCAATGCCAAGCTTCCTCAATTGTGTAGAGCTTCACAATGCTTCAATTTTGATTTCCTCTCTTTGATAGCAATTCTTCATTCTTCATTAAACTCACTTCACTGAGACCATTGCAGACATGATGAAGCCTTCATGCATCTAGTCTTCATGGATCCTTTATATTGTAGAAGAATTCTTCACTTAGATTCCAGGTAGAGATCAGATAATTATTGTGAGCCATCTTCTCTGCAATTTCAATCATATAATCTGAAATTGATCTTTGCATACTAGATGTAATCATCTCTTGAGGCATTCATAACATTTCTATTCTTCATCTTTAACTGAACATTGCACCTCCTCAACTGATGAAGTCTTCAGTCTATCTTGCAAATCAATCTTCATTGAAACTATGCATACTTGAAAGAAGCTTTAATTGAAGACCTTCAATCTTTTCGAATGTAGAACATATGTTTGAAGTAGAGATAGGCGACAATCCTCTGTTTGGTTCATTGCATAGCTCTTTGAATTTATTGTTTGCTTTTTGAACTTGTTATGCATTCTCTTTGACATGTATTAGACTTAAGATTCAACTTTAAGTCTAAGTTATGAACTTTGTTAATCTGCGTACTAAGTAGATTCATTAGTAAAATAACACAAGGTTTAGTTATTATCAAAATCAACATGGGAATTATCCTTGAGTCAACAAGGATCAACCTTGACTCAACACTAGATTCTTTGATTTTTTTTATCTAGCTCCACCTTGCTGTCCATTACGTTGGGGCTTATAATCCCTTCGATCTCCAGCTTGGGCGACAAGTGTAGTGTTGCGGGTCGCATCAACGTGCTCTGCTTCAAACTCCAAATGGTGAGATATGTCATCAAAGTTCTTGATCCCCTCATTGCGCTTGAGCACAAGTTTCACCGGTCCCCACATAGGTTTAGGTAAGGACCGGATGACAGCAAGAGTTTGCTGCTCATCTGTGAGATCGTTGCCAGCTACTTTCATCTCTCTGGTTATAGCAGACATCACCCTAAGGTGCTCAATCATAGTATGCTATGGGTCTGTTACATACTGATTGAACATCAGAGTCAAGGGACGTATCCAGTGGCAGTGGTGCCACCATACTTAAGACGCAACTGTTCCCACATTTCTTTGGCAGTGAGAAATTTCTCAAATTTCCCTTTGAGGTCATCATGCATGCAGCTTAGGATAGTAAAGCGTGCAATTCTGTCCCTCTTAAACCAAGTGTCATATGCCTGTTCATTACGGCAATGCTGGGCCATGCTGCCTGACTCAGGCAGAGTCATGCTGTTGGTTAGATGGTCGAGCAACTCTCGCTCGTTGAGGAGGTAATGAATCTTTCTCTGCCAGATATCATAGTTCTTTCCATCAAGTTTCTCTTCCTCATTAAGGTCAACAATTACGTTATTTGAGGCCATTACACTGCATACATTGTGCAAGAAATTAATTAGGCACATATCTGTAATATTTTATCCTAAATTCAATTAGATCACAAAATTTTACCCTACATCAAAAGATCAAAAATTTTGCATTTTAGGTGCTAGTAATCATCTCCTATAATATAAATTAGAATTAAATTAATTTAGAATAAAATATGAGAAACTATTCCCACTTTCCACAATGTCAATTTACAAGCATACAATAAAAAAATTGAGCCCAAGTTAGGATTCTATCGCCAATTTGGTTCATCATGCTAAAATAATTCAATATTTATAAATTTGATACAAAACACATCCCCTTATAAGTCTTCTCATAAATAATTAAAAATTACATTCCTTTTTTACAAATGAGAAAAACCTACTACATCAAATCTAATAAACAATTGAGTAAATGGGAATGCCGCACCTCCTTTGTATCCAAAGAATTATTTTGTAGCAACAATAAATAAATAACATACATTCATCACATGAGTACCTTAAAACTCATCACTTATGAGAATGAGTATGTAGTCCAAAAATAATCCTAAGGTGTCAAAACATAGTGTGCCCATGTGGCATGCAAAATATCACTTCATTATGTAGTATATATTTAAACAAATGTGATTACAAATAATTTAAATACTACTACTGCAACAGAAGTGATGTAATGACCCTAGGAAAAAATTTAAAACCATTAAACTATTTTAAAACTCATTTAAAATAATTTTCTTTAAAAATATCATTTATTTGTTAAAAAAATAATAAAATTTTTTTTAAATAATATTTACGTCACACAAAACACATAGTTATGACGTACATGTTAAAAAGAGTCTATAAGAAAAAAAATGTATCGAAAACAGAGTTCGATAGACTGCACAACATACCACACATGCAACTCATGCACGTCGGATTAAATTGCCAATTACAGTACACATAGTGCCACGTGGCAAGTTGGGATTTGTTACTGCAATGTCACCTACAATGCAGCATACTCTTAAGTGACATCAGCAACCACATCACATAGTGATGTGCGCATGATGTTACCAAGGTTGGCAGCACAAAGCTACCAACGTTACGCGTCATCAACCCACGTTACGCGTCATCGAGGTTGGCAGCACAAAGCCAACCATGTTTGTCATGCAGACCTGCCACAAGCTACGCGCCATCAACCTTCAAGAACAAATCCAATTCCGAAATTCGGCAGAATCGATATTCTGCGAGAGCTACTTCGAGTCTTTGTATTTCATTCATCTGAGATCAATTTTTCACAAAAAATTATATGGTTGAAAAGATATCATGACATAGAGTATATCTATATAAATTTTGGAGTTTGAAAAATTAATTTTTTGATTAAAAAAATAAGGCTAAATTTTCAGATTTATCACAAGTTTTTAAAAACTTTAAATTGAGATTTTTTTTAAACTGTGCAACAAAAAATTATGAAATTTTAAGGGTAAGCTCCTGACAATACAAGGAACGTTTTGATATAAATTTTATCACCTGAAACTCAGTATATAGAAAAATGGCATTAACATACAAAGGTATGCATGCATACAAAATATTTATATTGATGGCATAATATAGACGAAATCAAGCATAATAAAACTCTGATAGCAATGTAGAAAAATATATATGGGTATACGAATTACCTTATGCAGATAACAATACAATGGACAGATCGTCTTTGCTTGCTTTACAAGCCCTTCCAGTCACACGTGAAATACATCACAAATGAATTCAAGATCTCCTTTGTGTCTTCCTCGTCGTATAGTAGAGGGCTACTAAAGTCCAATACGAAGAACACAAGTTTCAAATCCTAAGATACTGAGATGATAATTTTAGATCATAGAACTAAAGAGAAAAAGTAATTTAGAGAGAGAGAGTCTGTATCAAATAATACGTAAATTTTTCTCTTGATATATTCTGTATATAACATATATACACCATGATAAAGATAAGACCCACTTATCTTTATCTTTATCTTCTAAGAGTTCAAATTTAATAAAAATAACTCATTATCTCTTTATCAATAGGAGGTAAAATATATACTGAATATATATCTATGTGCCTATGTGAACATACCATGAACCCCATGCAATAATAACTAGAGTCTTAATTTTTTTTATTTTTAATTTTGGTTTTTCTCCTTAAAAAGTGTTCTCACTCAGTCACTCTTCCTAGGAAAAAGGTATAATAATTTGAACTGCAAGAAGCAAAATACTATAAGAGAGAGAAAGATATGATGCCCAGGTGTTAACGGGATTTGAAGTTAAGGCCCCGACTGATTGGCCAAGAGTTTGTGAACATTTTAATTTTTACGATATTGTTTATATTTGTATATATATATATTGAAATTATTATTCTCTTCATGGGTTTTTCTGTTCAAGGATCATCTTTACTTTCTTATTGACGTGGGTTTAATTGTTGCAAATAATTATCGATTCCCCTGATGGTTCAGCCCAAATTAAGCCCTATCCAAACCATTTTAGGCTTTCAAGTAATAAATTATAATGAGGTTAGTGACATTGTTTTCTGTTTTTTTTTTTTTTTTTCATGGTCAACAAGACAAGAAAAGAGGCTAGAGTTCCATTCCAAACATCAAGATTAGGAGACAAATTGGACAATGTTCTCTTGTCTTCCGTGCCACAAACTCGATAATTAAATACTGAGCACATTGGTGTTTGCCGAAACCATAAACCAGCAACCATAATTATAGATATATTGAAATTATTATTCTCTTCATAGGTTTTTCTGTTCAAGGATCATCTCTACTTTCTTATTGAAGTAGGTTTAATTGTTGCAAATTATTATCAATTTCGTTGATGATTCAGCCCAAATTAAACCCAATCCAAACTATTTTTGACTTCTAAGTAATAAATTATAATGAGGTTAGTGACATTGTTTTCATTTTATTTTATTTTTTTTCATGGTCAACAAGGCAAGAAAAGGGGCTAGAGTTCCATTTCAAACATCAAGATTAGGAGACAAATTGGACAATGTTCTCTTGTCTTCTGAGCCACAAACTCGATAATTGGACACTGAGCACAATGGTGTTTTTCGAAACCAAAAACCAGCAACTACAGAGGTCGCACACACTCCCACACGCCACCTGATACATGACTTGTGGAGGGCAACTGGTCTAGGCCTTGTGTCACGTGTGTTGGGTCTCGGTTTGGTCAATGGCTTAGTCAACAGCTTGCCAGCACTTCCTCAGTTTCACTTGGGGTACGACACAACTCATCAGGCTAGCTCAAGCGCATGGCTTAACCTTGCGTGAGGTTAATGGGCCCGCTATGCAACGTGCGAGCCACGCATCGCTTTCCCAATGTTATTTTTCAACTCGAACACCGCTGTTCCAACTGTCTAATTGTGTTGAGTCTGTTGGTTTAATTATCTAGGTGTTTTGGCTTACTAAATTGGAGGAGTGATATTTGTCCGCCTTTGGCATGAATCACAGTGGTCTAGAGTTTCAGTTCATCTTCAAATTTTCGCTAGATTTAACTAGTTTCAATATGATTTTTAGGTCCTCAATTATCACAATCCAAACACCAAATTATGCATATAATAGGTCAATGGAAAGCTAGAGAGACAAGGAACACAATGATACAAGTTTCATGGGTCAAAAATCATCATGGTGAGAGATCTAAGCGGACAAAGTTTTAGCTTTACAAAGTTCATTTCGATTTTTCTCTTGAACCAAGAGGTCTTTAAACCTCAAATTTTTAGAACTATATTCCATGCATATATGAGCTACAATATAGTTGAAAATAAGGCCGAACTAAAGGATTTTTTGGGGTCACCATTGAAGCTCAATTGGAGCTTTTTTCTCCAAAACGGTGTATTATAACACTAAAAATGAGCACGAAAACACCCACTAGCTAGTTAGCAATTCTCTGCGGCAACCTTAAGTACTTTTTTTTTTCTTTCAGTAGATCATAAATAAAACACACATCTTATTGATGGAATGCTCCTAGAGTGGTCTTAATTTGTCCTCTCAACAGTGCCACACAAAAGTAATTTGCTACTGTGTCAAAACAATGCGTATACTGTGGCTTCACAAGAAGATCAGCTCCTTGAAAATGGAATGTCATTGTTGATATCCATTGAAGGTCTTCCTAAGTTCAAAACAAAGTTCGAAGCCTTGATAATATCCCAAAGTCTCTGAAGCTTAAAAGTTTGAAATTAAAATGTACACTGACAGTGTATCAAAATTAAATTTTATTCTTTCAGAAAATTTACTACCAAATAATGTAACAATAATATTTTGTAATTAAGAGACACCAACATTACTCTTACAATATTATATAACTTTTGCAATGTAACAGCCGGAATACAATGTGGCTTTGCTATGCAGCCTTTAAGTGTATCAGAAAGAACGAAGTTACACTAAAGCCAAGGGGGCCTGGCCTGAGTTTTTAAAATTTTCTTTAGACTTTTTATATATTTTTGTGTATGTATAGTATGAAATAGCGGATTGACACCTAAAATTTAAAATTTTTTACTTTAGCCCTCCGAATTTCAAAATATTTTACCTTGAGGTTCAGCAAAATTTTTGGGGCTGCCCGTCTGTTAGGTTATGTGAGATTTGCTATGCATCCATTTTTCTACGATTACGAGTCTTTGCACGTCATCTATGCTTATTTCATATAATGATAATGATGCTAAAGTGTATTAAGTGAAAATCAAACTAATGTGCATTCTTATGATTATAGACCTAGCGTATCATGTGCACACTTGATGCTATTGACATTGTTTATTTGCATATGTGATCACATGTTTCTATTGATCATGTAAATTGTCATATTCTCGATTACCTCGTAATTGGCATTCTCAATATTAATGTTGGTACTCTACTCCATTACCACCACGTTCACTTTCATTTTTTCTTTTGGTCTGAGCTACATGAGAGCAAAAAGGGAAAAACAAACGGGAAGAAAATAAAAACTACACATCTGTCAGAGAGAACATCAAACACAACCATGCTAACCAATCCCACTAACGGGAAAATCTTCAGAAAGCAAAAATTCTAGCTGCTGAGGAATATGGAAGGACCAATGACGAGGTAAAGTTTTCTTTTTTCCTGATGAGGCTATCCAATTAGCAGCCTTGTTTCCAGATCGAGGAACATGCTTTTACACTGGCTGAAGAGAAGGATTGGAGTGAGCATTGAATATCGCTACAAATACCTTAGATTTGCCATGAAGGACATATATTAGAGTGCTGTTGAACTCCATCGACCACTGTGGGGGCATCTGCTTCAAAAATGACATTAGATACGCCCATTGCTTATGCCAACCAGCAACTTCCCTGAGGGCTAATGCTTCTGCAACAGGAGATGATTCTCACGGAAATCTTGAATATTTGTCTGCCACCATCTTTCCTTTATCATCTCTTGCCAAAAATGACAGAATAACCAGTTTGCTTTATAGTATCAAAGGCAAAGTCAGAATTAAATTTAGGAAAATAGGTGGCAGAGGGCACCAAGAATTGGACGATGAATGTTGAGAAGATCTGTCCAGATAGGGAGAAATTTGAGATTCACTTTCATTGTTCACCCCTTTTTCAAAGCAAAACAAAGATTTGTGATTATGCATGAGGAAAAGGGCTACTTAGTATGTGCTCGTAAGCACCCTTTTAAACCCTTTCGACATCCCTTGGTCAAATCACAATTTTTTCCTTGGAGCACTTGACACTTCGGCATGTTTCAGAGGCCATGCGGCCTTGTAGAAGGGTGAAGCCATCCTATTTGAGTATGACAATACTCAAAATACTTGGTCAAATGACCGGTTGGCCCTTCAGGCAGCTCAACACGCTTCAAATGCCCAATCAGCCTTGTAAAAGTGTGTTGAGGTGCCTGAAGGGCCAACCGGTGATTTGACCAAGTATTTTTGAGTATTGTCATACTCAAATAGCATGAAATCATACTTAGCAAAAAAACAAAAAAGATGCATGAAATTATCCAGTTTAAGTACAACAATGCTCAAGATACCTGGTGAAATGACCGTATTGCCCTTCGGGCATCCCAATTGGCCCTTCAGAGACGTGAAAACATCCCGACACACTTCAGAGGCCAAATGAGATGCTAAAAAAATTGTTAATAGTTTCACAACTATACATTTTATTGTAAGGAATACTTGTGTTTCACTAAGAGATATTGATGATGGATTTGACAATTGTCTAGAGAAAGTTATTTTCTATTTGTTTTAAATTTATCTAGAAGAAATGATTTTTAATTGTAACTTCAGACCAGATTTTCTATCTTTGCAATAAACGAATAAAACTGCATTCACAACATTTGATCAATCCTTTTGGAATGTAAAGACCTTGTCCTAGTGGCTTGACCAGCTACAAGAATTTTACCCTAACTAATTCAATCCAGGCTAAGCTGAAGATTCCAAGACCTGCTTCCCCTCATCCGCGGATAAGGGCCAAATGTTACCTCAGGCTACTAGTCACTACTCGCAGATAGCTTTAGATTTGAAAGACTCATGAGAAACAAAACACTGTCCTGTGGTGTGGAAGGTTGGTTCTAATGCCTTATAATCTCTTTGAAGCTCCTTAGCAGCTACTTTTCCACTTCAATGGTTCTTTCACCTCTGAGCAAACTAAAGAGCCAGAGTTAGCAGAATATCTCTTCTTCCTACTTGCCATCAACAGAATGCTTTGGTTTGATAAATCTACAGCAACCTTTCAAATGATGAATGAATTTACAGAATCCTTAGTCGTCATTCTCTACTCCCTGATGCTCCTCCTTTCAGAAATCACACTAATTGTTTGATTGCTATTGCTGAGAAGGATTACTTTTTTAGGCCAAGAGGTTATGCTATATTAGCATTTTTTAATATAACCTATATCAACAGATGAAGACTAAATTATTTGACATTATGACTCAAGAAATGATCCCATCTACAAGCAAGTAGAAAATTGAATAGCTTATGCTAGAGATGAAATAAATTGAGAAAGCAGCATTTCTAGAAAGTTTGCTCCAAGCACTAGAATGAAGTGGTCATATTCTAAGACAGATTCAATGACAAGTTAAACAATGGCCATCACAAATTTTCTCACATTGGAAACTACAATTCGTTGATCCATGTAATGGCAGAGAAGATGGGGATTGCCATCAGGGAATCTGTAAATCTCTGAAGTAAACATGCTTGAGAGCATCATGAGCTGTAATTCTTTTACTTGGATCCAAGCAGAGCATTTTCTGCCAAAACACAAACAGAGCAAAAGTTTCAAAGAACCAGAAATTCATTTGATGAAACTTTATTCAGTATTAGCATCTAGAGATTTTTAGTTTATTAATTCAATTCCATGGAAAATAGGATCCATGCAGCCAACCCTAAATAGTTGGGGAAAGGCTTAGTTGAGTCGAGATTAATTTAATGACTATGGACTCCAATTTCAGGAATCCAGATATTTTTATGAGCAATGGGTTACGCTAATCGATGTCTAACATTCATGCGAAGATGTCACAGTTCCTCGAGACCAAGCCATTTTCACTGGATAGTCCACCCTCGAATATTTAAAATATGTACTTCAGAGAGAAGATCAACTCCAGCAGGTTCAAGGCCTGGGACTTCTTGCTCCAGGTGCTGCATGGAAGAAAGGGACTAGGTAAAATCAAACCTATTGAGATGCTATAACTATGTAAGCAAGGAATAAAATTGCACATTAAAACTGCATTACCAGAGGAGGACTCTGCTTTATGTAACCAATGGCAGGAAACAATGAAGTTACTGCTGGCCAGTTCTCTTCATTTGGTGTGCCCATAATCCATCATAATTAGAACCAGATGTAAATAGGACATTAAACAGAAGGGCCATAACAGGGCAGAAGTGGGTGTGCTTAAGCAATACAGAACCTGAAAATTTCGGATAATTGCTCGGCCACGCTATGGCCACCAAACATATTTTGATGCCTCACCATTTCGCCAAATATAACACCAACAGACCAAATATCGACAGGTGTGGAGTACTGGCCAGAGCCAAACATGACTTCAGGGCCTCTATATTGAAGAGTTGCCACCTGCAAAGAGCTTCCAGCAATTTGATCAAACAGATGTCATCTGGAACTGGGAACACGAAAGGGATGAAAAGCTAGGAAATAAAAAGGTTCCATTTTCCAACTTTGTGTGGGTATATAATCCAGTTGTTGTATTAAAGTGACAAGAATGACGAAAGATGCCAGATGTTGTAACTGCGTAACTGCCCGATAAAATTCCTTCATTCCTATAGATATTTCAGGATTTGTGAAAAATAGCACCAAACATGAGTTAGAAGAAAGTTAAAAACTTACTAATGACCTGCAAATATTTGATTGCTAAACCACCAAAAGAGGAAAAAACCTGAGGAAAATGATGTTTTCTAGTAATTTCAAGAAGTTCCTTACTTCAATGAGGAAGAAACTGTATCTGCCAAAGATGCAGGATTCAATTGCACATTATATTTCAGTCAGAAAATCCCCTAGACAAGCTCATATATCTCGATAATAATCAGGTATTGCAAGGACTGCAAAGACTGAAATCTGGCCAGGGAAGGGATAATATATAGCAGAATACTCTTACCGTCTTTGTATATACCCTGAGAGGATCATCAACTTCCCTGGCCAATCCAAAGTCTGCAAGTTTCACTTTGAAATTACGTGGATCTATCAATAGATTCTGTGGCGTCAAATCGTGATGGATAATATTCTGTGAATGACAATATGCAACACCATGAAGAATCTGGTTCAAGAACTTCTGCACAGCGACAATCACAATAGAATCATGAGCTTAATTGAAATACTTCTAGAGCAAAACTATTATCAGCTTTAATAACATAATATGACTGGAAAGGAAATCGCTGTATGAAGATTATCGATACATTGGAGGATGTCAAACATTACAATACACTAACTTATTGGAAAAGAAAGTTCTCAAAGAGTATCATTACAAGGATTGATAATACTATATATAAATATATATAGGCCAAAAAATGGGGCAAACATGTAATGTGGCGTGCGTACTACAATAAAGAAATAGAAATAACAGTTTTACATTGACCACATAATTATCAACATGGTTGAATAAGGCTCACTTTTATGACTTGTGGATGCTTAGCGGTTGATGGTGAAGTACGCATGAAATCCCACAGATCACAATCCACATACTCGAAAACTAGAAATGCGGTATTTTCACTTTGCAGCACATCCAGCAACCTGAAAATGGAAACTCCATCAAACATTTTTTTCCAGAGAATTCTATAAATCACAGAAGCCAAAAAAAAAGCTGTGAAAAGCTAACATATCAGGACAATGCCTCAAATCAAAAAAGCCAAGTTGCTTCAGGTAAAACTATTACTTTACAGAACAATAAATTCACTAAAAGAATTATAGTTTGAAGAACACATTCTACCGCATAGCATCTACTTCTTGACTATACCTGTCAATCACTAGCAATAAATGAACAGTAACATTTAAGTGTCCTCATGAACAACTGGGATCTGATGTTTCACATTCATGGCACTTCAGTAAGAACAAAAGATATCTATCGATAGCTCATGAAACAGTTTGATGCTAGAAGGTTTTTGAATACCATTCATCACCAAGCACCTAAAAGATTTTCAACATCATGTTTTTATGGTTTTATGGTCATCATAACCAAACACCAGGCTCATAACCATCTGCACTTCGTGTAGTGTTCTCAGGCTCCCCATGGCCAGGTACTCTAGCTGGACCTTAAGATAAGAAAATAAATGAAATACCATTGGGCGGATTCTAAGAAGTACTGAAACAGACACAAGTGTTGGACACGATAATTGTTAGACACACTGACACAGCAATTTTTAAAAAATGTAGGACACGACACAGTAGGGACATGACAAAAGAATATATATTTACAGTTTTTATATAGAAATATTTTACAAAACAAGTGAAAAATATGCAAGATAACACCAATTAAAATAAAACAAAAACAACATATTTCATTATTTGATCGGCAACAAATCATTCACAATTAATCAACTACATTCCATAAAAAATGATTAAGCAAATATACAAGTTAACAACAAAAAAGTTATTCCATCAATAAGTAATAGTATAAAGTCATAAATGCTTAAATGCTGAAAGCATTAAATCATTATTACACGTCATCAACTATCCTTAATCATCTAATATAAAATCCATAAATTAACCACAATATTTGTAGCATACTTTTTCTTCTTCTTCTTCGATCCAATAATTAATTTTAGAACTTCTAGTTAAGCTCCTGCCTTGTCTCTGAAGTGTCCAAAATAGAACACACTTGTCCAAGCAGTGTTCATAGAGTGTCCGCTATAAAAATAAATAAATAAAAGTCAGACACGTAAAATGGAGTGTCCGACACTTGTCCTCGAGTGTCCCACGCATATCACTGTTTGACACGTGTCCCACACAGGTACGGCTCCAACCAAGTGTTTATGCTTCCTAGGGTGGATTTACTAGGATGAAGCCAACAATGGGAAACTGAGCACCAAAATAATTGAAATTTCAAATTTGATGCATTGTGGGGGGGGGGGGGTTGCAAAACTAGAGAAGAAAAAGAAAATGGGATGAAGAGACCCCTTCTTAGGAAACAACATATTGAGTCTTTTTGTTGTATGACAAAGAATAAGCATGTGTGGCTTCTTGTGAATTTGCATCAAGCAAAATACCTTGAGAGTTGAGATCCTAAGAAGTTCTATCCAAATGTTACTCATTGAGAAGTTCAAAAGACAATTATTATAATCATTCTTTTCTGAATTTTTTTAAATAGTTATCACTTAACACTTACACAGATGTTTCAATGAAATTAAAAGCATACGTTCCTACATAGCACTATTATTTCTTCTATCCCTATTTAAACTCCTCTCTCTTTCTCGCTTTCTCTCTGTCCGAGTGTGTGTATATGTGTTGGTGTGTGTGCAAGTGAATGTGCACATGTACACTTGCATGTGTGCATAAGTTTGGGGTATTTGATTACTTTATTAAATCTCAAAGTGGAAATAAATTAAGGATTGTGATGATACGTTCATTAGCTACATAATGTTATTGTTGCTACTATCAAAAAAGACTAATGCTTAAGTTACTCTTAGTGATGGTATTATACTCCAGGACCATTAAGACCGCGGTTATACTTGTATCTTTCATTTCTCATGTGTCATGGGCTGGCAGGCCGGGCACCACACGGTGACAGTAATGCGACTCGCCATGATCATACGCAGCGAAATACACCCGTGAGGCGACTATGCACCAAGCAATAGTCCCGCCAAACTCAAACACCAAGGCATAAGATTATGCGCTTGTCCAGGATGCATCCGTAATGCCCACATAACTCTTCAAGCACGGACCTCTGATGCTCAAGCCATAAGGCAACCCAAGCTATAGGCGATAGCAACGCCATACTCAAATGTGCGCACACACGGCAAGCAATGTGCTTAGCGCCAGTCCCTCTTGAAACACAAACCAGATGGCCATGTGCAGCTAGACATGCGCGCGTCAACCAAGCATCACTTGTTAAGCACAACGCCTCCATCCTTGAAGCTCTTAGCGCCCCGCGTCAAGGTTGCCCGCAAGGAAAGGCACCACCGAATAGCGACTGTTAAGCCTACAGCATAGTGCCCCGCGACACTAATGCTAGCCAAACCAAGCGGCCGTGTGCACAAGCGTGAACCCAATGCGCAAGTGCACACGAGACACACGGCATGCAAGTGTGCACACCGAGGTCCAATCCGTCATGGACATAAGCCCCACCACTTCATAATTATGGCGTAGCGGGTGCGAATACCACAACCTCATCCTCGACACTAATGCCCAACATTTACCCCAACGGGCACAATGCCGTCCATGTAGCCCCTTGACTAGCATGAGGACTGCAGCCACGTGCCACAGCCGGCCCCCAAGTCTCGCCCACTCCCTTGGGGGACTCACTTGAATGCTGTCCCTTTCGGTAGCACCAGGGGGTGGTAGAGTCAACACCATGCCCCCCCTTATAATAGCATTCTGAGCCATCTCCAAACTGATAGGAAGAAACATCCTACCCCTTCGAGGAGTCATAATCCATAAAATCCAATAAATATGGAAAATACAAATTACGAGATTGCCATGCCACCGGCCAATCATGCTCAGACATGCCCCACGCCAAGATCCCTCGCGGCCCCCGACGTGCCACGGGTGGCAACCCGTGACACCATGTATTGATGATACATACCTACTTCTCAAAGTAATAAAAGAAAACAAAAAAATTGAAAATGTATCCCCCTTGCGCTTTGGCATTAAAACTTGAAGCCCATACTAATACTATTTTTATGGAAAAGAAAAATATCTCCTAATCACTTGTTCTAGCACTTCAAGTGTGTTCTAGGTCTCTAAACAAAGTGCTTTTGCATTTGTTTTGATTCTCATTCTACCAAAATTTTGGTAGGCATATCCCAAATTAATCAGGACTGAAATTGTAAATAAAACATTAAAATGTAAAGCTTTAGGTCTCCAAGGGAACTTCTATCATTAGAAAGATTTATATGTCAAAGACATCACCTCCCCTAACCATCAACTGCCGTGCTGGTCAAATGTACAAAATGACATAAATCCTTCTCCATTAGTGTGGTCAACATCCAGTCAAAGATTGAGAAGGTTTAAATTTTTTGTTAGTCCCCCTACCCCACCCCCCCCCCCCCCCCACCCCCCAAAAAAAAAAAAGACAAAAAAAAGAGGAAGAGAGAAATGGGTCCCCAAGCAACATTTATGAAGTTACAAACTAAATAGGAAGATTACATGCTAGACGTATTCTAACTAAAAGAATCTGTGAAAGAAATCTCACTTCATTAATTTTGGAGCAGAGTTGTATCCTTCGTACCTAATTTCCTTGAGATGATTCCTATTATCTCAAAGAGAAAAGAAAATCTGATGTAGTCGTCCCAAGCCATATCCTCATACAAAACTGTCAAGAGAAAAGTCATGTTGTTAAATTTTATCAACTTTGGTACTTGTTTATTTGCTTAAAAATATATTTACATGACACTGGTAGAATTTTGAAGCCACCAGGTCTCTTCTTGTTGTCTATATTTTCAGAGATAATGTATTTTAACGTAGTATTATGCTTAAAAAAGGATTGCTTGCTTATGCAAATACATAACTTGTACTGCATATGAGTGGTGTCATTTTGGAGCATCGGTACATGTTGGTGCCCACCACAACACCAAAATAAGCCGTGGTAGTGTCACTGACTATGTGTGGTATGAAACAGCATTTTACTAAGTACTGAAACATAAACTTAAAGCTATATTTCTTTATTTTTTGGCTTTTGTATACAATTTTATTGAGGTACTCCATCAGTGTTAGACTTTTGAGGTGAGTCTGGTCATCACCACAAACATGTCGTAGTTAAATAAATTTGCATATACTTAAAGGCCATTAAGCATAGGGAATGACAACCAGCAAATGAAAATGTCTGCATAAATCAATTACATGTTGTCATTATACATATTATCCTGAATTTTGGAAAAGCGTTGAAAAGTCTCTTTTTTCGTTTTCTAACGACATTATTTTTTTTCTCTTACTGCACCTCATGTAAGCAATGTGTTCTCACAGTTACTAACTATTTAATAACATGACAGGTTTAGCATCATTGTAGCAAAATAAAAAAAAACATAAAAAGTTAAAATAAACTGGCAATCAAAAGCTCACATGTGGGTGTGTGCACAGTGCACACACATGCATACACACGCGCTATAAGGGAGTGTTTACCTGACAATATTCTCATGTTCCAGCTCCTTCAGTAGAGCGACTTCTCGTGTAACTGCACTTGGGATGCCAATAGTGTCATCTGTAAACTCAATAATTTTCATAGCTACGGTACCACCACTCACAGGGTCAAGGGCCTTGTAAACCATCCCAAATTTCCCTCTTCCTTTCAGTCCTTCCAAATGGTACTGGCAATCCAAGAGCAAGATCAACCAGTACAAACGAAAAATGTAGAAAATGAAAAACTACGCAGAAAACGAAAAAGAAAAAGAGAAAGTAATAATGACTCACCTTATAGTTCATTTTATCAGGTTAAACTGCTAGACTAGACGCTGATTCGTAAATAGAAGCAATGTCAGAAAAAAAAGAAAAAAAAATAGGAAGGCATTTCTTAACTGAAATGAAGATGTTAAAAAATATATAGAAGACAAAGAGGTCAACACCAGCTCTAAATGCTCTCAAACTTAGCAGCAGCGTAGAAACTGGTCGATTTGTCTAGTTTTTCTTTCCCTGTTTTATAATTTTCTTTTTTTTTAGATCTTTATTTATGTCTTTTTATTGTTGCCATAGTGTCCACCGGGCCCCTATTGCTGAGAGGAGGTGTTTGGCCAGTATTTTCTGGCAATATGCAAACCTAAGATTTCAATTTACCTTCTTAGTGATGCAAAACAATTTCTTTTCTCTCTAGCCCAACTTTGTTTAAATTGTCAAAACTCTAAATCCCTAGTTATTTTCTTCTGAAACTCCAAATTATTTCCTTCCAACAAACAACAAGATTACCTTCTGCTTTTGGGTTCCACGTTCTGTACTATGAAATAGAGCACAGAATTTGCTTGAACTATCACTTATTCCTTAGTGTCAATCATTTCAATCTGACATTCTGACATTAGTATTTATCAGTACGTAGTCCAGTATGATAATGAAAAATATCCCATAATTCTTCCAATAATCAGTTGATTATTTCGCCCAATTTTCTGTTTGTCTGGTCTTACATTCTAAGGTTGATCTCTGCACACACAAGTTTCTATGATATATTGCATTTTAGAGACTAATACGTCTCTTAGGAGCATCCACAGAACCCACTATTTCTTTCACAGATAAACGAAAATGAAAAGAATCTAAGCTTGCATGATACAAAAATTTCAAGAATGAAATCAAAAATTGAACTAGAATAATATTGAGTTACTCTGTCATCATCTAGATGTTGGGAATTTTGGCCCTCCTAAACACACCCCTTTTTGGAAATAAGAAAGAGAGGAATATCAAAATAAATAGAGAAAAACACAATACAAGAATTTACGTGAAAAACTCCCAAAATAGGAGAATAACCATTAACTCCAAAGAAAAATACACTATGTAAAAAATTATTACAATCACATAATTTTTTCTCCACACCCTAAAAACACACCCACTAAGCTTCCTCACTAGCGATACTTTAACGTTCATCTCATCAAGAGAAATTTTACTAAATTAAAAATTACTAGTTAAGCTATTGACTGGTGCACTTAATCAAGAAGCCACACCTCTCCTTATATTAACTTTACCCCTTGCCCCCCTTCCCACACCTGACCGATATGCGATTGGAAAATAAGGAGCAAACAAACCCAGCACTAGAAAGAGACTACGGGAGGGAATACAAGTCAGAATCATCAATTTGTAAGATTTCGTGACTTCAAAGATAGAAAATCGTCAGATTCAACATCTACAACGGCTAGTCAATCGAGAGACAATGGTAGATAACATAATTTAGCGAGAGGGAGAGAGATTTCACCTGGTGAAGTTGAGGATTCGCTTCTTTCAAAGAATAACAGAGGAGAGAGAATCTAATTCTGCTATATTATGCGTAGTCATATATTTATGTATGTATTTTAGGCGCCATGACGGAATTCCAACGGAATTTCCCTCCAGAATGTTCTTTTCTCCAAATCGTCTTGATGACGCCATTAATGACCGACCCACTAACCCGCCTGGGTATTAACCAATTTGGATCCCCACCGACCATGGGATTCATGGGAATGGATTTTGGGTCAACCCATTATAAACCTGATACTAACGGGTTGGATCAAGGTAAAGGGTCCCCAACCAAAACCGGTCCAAATTCATCTGTTAGTGTTCTTTTCTCGTTGTTTTCAATTTCTAGTCGTCAGTCTTGCCCTACATGCTTAGTAGTATTCTGTGCACATTACAGCTGCTATTATTTTTGATAATTTATTTACAAAGCTATAAATAATAATTCCAAAAATAATATTTGAAAGAATAAGCTAATATTGTCGTGTTTTTACTTTGCTACATGGGACCATTTGCTTAAAGAAATGAAATAATTTTCTTTTAAATTAATTAATTAAAAAATTTTGAATTCATAAATAACAGTTCAAGGTTTTTTTTTTTTTGGGCATGAAACTAAAGTAGCTATGCAAGCCATTGTTCATAAGTAGTATCACAATTTCTCTTTTTTTTATTTTTTATTCTTCTTAGGGAGAAAACTTAGAAGAGCTCCCACTCTTAATGGGAAAGTTAAGGTTATTTGAATTGCAAGAATAACAAAATATCATGTTTGTGTGTGTGTGTGTGTGTGTGTGTGTGTGAGTGAGAGAGAGAGAGAGAGAGAGAGAGAGAGAGAGAGAGAGAGAGATGATGCCTGAGTGTTGAGTGGGGTTTGGAGTTTAGGGCACAACTGATTGATCAAGAGTTTGACAGTAAACTTAATTGATTATTTTGCCAAAAACAGAACAAAAAAAGAGTTTTTAATTTTTAGGATATTGTTTGTGGATATGTATATATAGAAATATTATTCTCTAAATGTGTTCTTTGTTTCAATAATTATCTCTAGTTTTTTATTTTTTTATTTGTTTATTATTGAAGTAGGTTTAATTGTTGCAAATCATTATCAACTCCTTTGATGATTTATCCCAAATTAAACCCAACCTAAACCACCATTCTCTAAATGTTTTCTTTGTTTCAAGTATTACCTCAGGCTACTGCTCTCAGCTCACAGGGATCATAGAGGAAGCTCTAGAGTTCGGAAAATTCATGAGAAACTTAAGACTTTGGAGTATGGTATGGAAGTCACTTCTAACGCCTTATAATCGCTTCAAAGCTCCGTGGCAGCTAGATTTCCAGTTGGATGGCTCTTTCTCATCTGTGCAGACTTGAGCAGCCAGAACTAGCAGAGAACTCTTCTTTCTACTTAATTGCCATAAACAGAATGCTTTGGTATGATAAAAATCTACAGCGATCTCTCAAGCAATGAATGAATTTAGAGAGTCATTGGTCCTCATTCTTTACTCTCTCATGCTCCTTTTGGAAACCACAGTTATTGTTTTACTTCACATTATTACTCGAGAAATGATCCGTCTACAAGCAAGTAGCAAATTGAATAGCTAGCTTATGCTAGAGATGAAGTAATCTGAGAAAGCAGCATTTCTATAAAGTTGAGTATGTATACGCATATGCTAAGCTGCACTCAATGACAAGTTAAACAATGGCCAACAGAAAATTTTGCTCACATTAAAACCTACAATTTGGTGGTAGTCTATGTAATGGCAGAGAAGATGGGGATTGCCAGCAGGGAATCAAGGTAGATTCTACACATCTCTGAAGTAAGCATGTTTGAGAGCGTGATTCTTTTACTTGGATCCAAGCAGAGCATTTTCTGCCAGAACACAAGCACAGAGGCATAAGTTCAAAGAACAAGATATTTGATTGATGAGACTTTATTTTGTATTGGCATCTAGATATTTTTTAGTCTCAATTTTATGTTCATGAAATAGAATCCATGTAGCGGACCCCAAAGAGTTGGGAAAAGGCTTGGAAAATTCAAGTTTAATGTGATGTCCATGGACTCCAATTTCAGGAATCCACATATTCTTACGACGGACAATTGATTCTGTGCATGGTTGTGAGCATTGGGTCTCTAATCAATGTCTAATGTTCATGTGAGAATGTCAATGGATCCTTGAGGCCAAGCCATTTTTACTAGCTAGTCACCCTTGAATATTTAAAGCATATAACTTACAGAGAGAAGATCAACTCCAGCAGGTTCAAGGCCTGGGACTTCTTGTGCCAGGTCCTGCATGGAAGAAGGAGAGACAATGTAAAATCAGATCTATTGAGATGCTATAACTAGGTGA
This sequence comes from Euryodendron excelsum, assembly GCA_033060915.1. NCBI lineage: Eukaryota > Viridiplantae > Streptophyta > Magnoliopsida > Ericales > Pentaphylacaceae > Euryodendron > Euryodendron excelsum. The sequence continues at coordinate 28,124,132 of CM065388.1, read as the reverse complement.
GCGAGGAATAAAACTGCCCAGCAAAACTGCATTACCAGAGGAGGACTCTGCTTAACGTGACCAATGGAAGGAAACAATAAAGTCACTCCAGGCCAGTTCTCTTCATTTGGCGTGCCCATAATCCTACATATGTAAATCTGGATGTAAATAGGACTATACAATACAAGGGATAGAACAGGGCGGATGTGTTTAAGCCATACAGAACCTGAAAATTTTGAGTAATTGCTGAGCCTCGCCACGACCACCGAACATATGTTGACGCCTCACCATCTCACCAAATATACAACCGACAGACCAAACATCTACAGGTGTGGAGTACTGGCCAGAGCCAAACATGATTTCAGGAGCCATATAATGATTTTCTTGCCACCTAGAAAGAGCTACCAGCAACTTTAGCAAACAGACGTCAACTGGAACTGGAAAAAGGAAAGAGATGAAAAACTGAAATTAAACAACCGCTAGTTTCTATATCGTGTTGAGTATTTAAAGCATTTGATTTATTAAATTTGATAATGAAAAAAGATGTTAGATGTTCTAACTCTGTAAACTGCCCAATAAATGTTCCTGCCTTCCCATAGATATTTCTGGATTTTTGAAAAATAGCACCAAACACAGGTTAGAAGAGAGTTGAAAACTTAATAATGACCAGCAAATATTTGATTGCTAAAGATCTTGTAATCCATTTTTAAAAGGGAAAAAAACACTAAGGAAAATGACATTTTCTACTAATCTCGAGAAGTTTCTTACTAATATGAGGAAGAAACTGTATCTGCAAAAGATGCATTATTAAATTGCACATTATTATACTCAGTAACTCTCATAGACGAGCTCAATCACTTATAAAAGAAAAAAAGTTGCAAACCTAACACATCAAAACAATGCCTCAAATCAAAAGAGACAAGTTGCTTCTTTCAAATCTGCTACATTACAGAACAAGGTACATGTTATCATTTGAAAAACACATTCACCCCGATAAGATCTAGTTGTTGACTATACCTATCAATCACTAGCAAGCAATGAAGTAGCATTTCAGTGTCCATTGGGACAAGTGGGATCTAATGTTTCACCTTCATGGCACTTCAGTTAGAACAAACGTTATGTATCTTGTGCTTTTAAAACTGTTTGATACTAGAAGGTTCTTCAATACCATTCATCAGTAAGCACACCTAAGAGATTTTCAAACATTAAATTGTTACTGTTTTACCATAGGGAATCACAGTCTTGTCAACCAAACTCCAGGCTCATAGGTAAATTTCAAATTCATAAACAATGAAGTTAAGGTAGAGACACTGGGTGCAAAAGCTAGAGAAGAAAAAAGAAAATGAAAAGAAGAGACCCCTTCCTAGGAAACAACATTTTGATGGAAAGTCTTCCTGCTCTATTACTGTTGAGTTGTTGACCACCAACTTGTCCAAAAGCTCAAGCTGCTGTTAGAGAGATGGGCAATTTAATTATTTATTTCTTCACAATTACAAATACTTACTTCAGTTCAGTGAAAATCAAACTTCTTACATTCAGGTGAGCAACCCCCCCTTCCTTCCCAAGTATGCTTAAAAAGCTTATAATAGATCTTTGACAATTGTTGACTCTGTGTTTTACTAAGACCTCTATAGAGAAAGAGAGGCATATTGCGTATGAGCATATGCTGCGTCATGTATGCATCAAGTAAATCACCTTGAGAGTTGACATCCTAAGAACTTCTATAAAAATGTAACTCCCTGAGAATTTTGAAAGACAATTATTATAATCCTTTTCCAAATTTTCTCAAAATAGTGATAACCTAGCACTTTTCAAAGATGTTCCAATGAAATCAAAAGCATGCATTCCTACATGGTCACTAATACTTCTTCTATCCTTATTCAAAACCTCTCTCTCTCTCTCTCTCTCTCTCTCTCTCTCTCTCTCTCTCTTGTGTGTGTGTAATTGTGTATGCACAGCATGCATGTGCAATTGTGTGTGCCCATATGTTTGGGGTATTTGATTACTTTATTACATTTCAAAGTGGAAATGAATTATGGATTGTGATAATAGGTTCATCAGCTACATAAATGTTACTTATAGTTGCTACTACCAAAAAGTACTCGTGTTTAAGTTATTCTTAATGATGCTTTTATGCTCTAGGACCACAAAAACCCCATTTATACTTTTATCTTCCATTTATCATTATATTCATGAGATATAACTACTTGCGAAAGGAAGAAAAGAAAAGATCTTGATAATGTATCCCCCCTTGTGCTCTAGCATAAGAACGGCATAAGAACTTGAAGTCCACAATGATGTTTTTAATTTGAGGAAAGAAAAACATATATCTCCTAAATCACTTGTTCTTGAACTTCATTTGTGTTCTTGGTCTCTGCACAAAGCCTTGATAGGCATATCCCTGATTAATTAAAGGACTGAAATTGTAAATATAACATTAACGGATTTGGATCTCGTCCATGGGAATGGATTTTGGGTCAAACCCAACACAAACAGGTTGGGTCAGGATAAGCGATCCAAACCAAAACCGGTTCAAATTCATCATGATTTTTTCCCCCCCTAATTTCTAGTTGTCCTGCATTGTTGATTTATGTTTAGTAGTATTCTGTTGTGAACTTACTAGAGTTATTATGTTTTTATTTATTTTTATTTTTTATAATTCATTCACAAAGCTAGATATAGTAATTCGAAAAAATCAGTTCATTCAAAAAAATTTAATTCAAAGTTTTTTGCAGCACTAAACCAAGCATTTTTCTTTTTTCTCTTTTTGTCTATTCATTATTAAGCACACAGAGAGAGATTCATGACCCAAGATTTATATGGTAGAATATTGTGCCCAAGTCTCACAATTCACTTTCTAAAGGACAATGTATCTCTACGTAAGTTAGAGTAGCACATTATCAATAAATATAAGTGTTTACATGTACGATACTTATACTCTTATTCTTCAAGCAATGTGAGATCATAACACATGCATAGCCTGAAAATCAGCATATGCCACTATTTCAAATATCTCGCCTACGTGCACTCACCCGAGTCTCACGAAGAGATGATGCTCCCTGATTGATCAAAGTTTTAGGGCACAAGTGATTGAGCAAGAGTTTCAGAGTAAACAATTGATTGATTACCTGGCCAAGTTGAAAAAGAACATTTTAGTAATAAATTCAGCATAAATTAAGCACAACCCTGACCATTTTTTTGCTCACAAGCACATGAACTATGTTAGTGACTTTTTATTTTTGTTTTGTTTTTTTTTTGATGGTCAACAAGACGAGAAAAAAGCCCCGATTTCCATTCCAAACATCAAGAGTAGGAAGCCAACTACATCATGTTCTCTTGTTTGTACTGTTTCACCTTTTTTTTTTTTTTTTTTTTTTGTGGAATCTACATTTTGTTTGTTTCAACAAAATTTTTTTACACTCATTGTTTAATTTCCTTTTTCTAAAATTTCATCACAAGATTTAAGTTTTTATTTTATTTTCTAGTGTTTGGCTAAAATTCATTTTGCAACATTTTCTTGGACATACTCTATTCAAACGCTTAATTAGCATCGATGTAGAGCTTATGATTTAAATCAAAACCAGCATTGAAAAAAGACCTAATTAACCTGATCATTGAAGGACGACAATGATCATCCCACAGGACTACTACAGTTACCAGCAAACTAATTTGCTTATCGTTTTTCTTCTTTTGTGGAAGTTTTTGCATTTTCTGGTGTCACCTCCTGTCATAAGTGCAGAATTCTACACCGAGACCTTTTGCTGCTAATTTGCTACTAGATCTTAAAGCCTCTATGCTGAAGATTGCAGACTTTAGATTGGCCAAGATAGTTTAGATTCCCTTATGGCACTATCACAACTGGATTTTGGACCGATTAAATATCTCGTGGGTGAGATGGGGTTCAAAATCAGACTTTTCGTGTGACTTGGAGATTCTATGCCTTTGGACATGCATGAGAGGTCCTTATCTTTGTCTGTACGGTTCGATTGATTGAAAGGGCTCTTAATTTTGAAAAAATTTCAGAATCGCCACCTAACATTTGAGGTGTGCTAGGTGACCAAAAAGTGTATTTTCACAAATATGAATTTTGGGCTGAAATCATGGTTTTGACGTAGAAAACATGATTGTTAATTTAAAAAGGTTCCAATCATTTTAAAAAGACATTTGTACATACTCTTAAAGACCCTTGATGGTTGGACTCCATGTTGGTCTATGTAATGAGGTCTAGGTTTGGGGATCATTTTCGTGTTTGGAATGTATATGCGTTCAAATCATAACACCCAACCCCGCCCAAAATTGGCATCATTCCCGCTCTAGCAATCTCTTTTCCAGTGTCTATCATATACAACATTATCATCATTGTCATTGTGTTTCTATGCATGCATCATGTTAATTGTGTGCAATTGAAAATAATTTTACTTTGTATGCTTTTGTTGTGGGCTAGTGGGTTTGTATGGTTGATGCACTGATGCTGATAACATAATTGTTATGTTTCTTATGGATGCAATGTTAACGCAATGTTGTTAATTAAAATGAGTGCTTGGCTTTAAAAGATTTATTTTTGAAAAGGTTATTTTGATTGCTTTTAAAAAGTTTCACTCCTCTCTTGGAGGTTTTGAAATATTATTCCAATTAAGGAATAAATTGTTGATACTTATGATGAGTTTTAATCGAGCTTGAAAAGAGAATTTAGATTACCTCCGTATCCTAACTGTGTAGGAATCAGGCTAAACGTAGTTCAGAATTAATTGGAAAGATATCCCACTCCTTGGAAAAATGACAATATATGGTGGCCCAAGTCTATAGACAGAGCTGCGGCTTAAAAGGTTGGTTCTCGCTTGCTCAAGGAAGGGTGACTGAGTTTGGGAAGAAAATCCAGATTGCCTACGTCTCCTAGCTTACCAGGAATCACGTCAAATGTAGTTCAACTTAACTACAATGATCTCCCACTCCTCGTGGAAATAATATATGATGGTTAGAGTCTACGAACAGAGCTCTGGCTTAAGATGTTGGTGTCGCGCCCCGGTTTTTGGGTGTCCAAGGTCCTTTCGGATCGAAGACAAAAAGCACGAAACTCTGTCACTAGAATTCATCCTCTTAGAAGGACAAGTGCGACTAGGTTTGAAAATTAGTGTGACTAAGGGCTTTTCAGAAAAATAGGAGTCGCCACTTAACTTAATTAAGGTGAGTTAGGTCACCTAAAACTAAGTGTTAATTTGAAGATCAAACTTAGGGTTTTTGAAAAAGATTTTAAAAACTCCCCAAGAGAGGGTTTTTAATAAAATAGGTTGTTTGACAACCTTTGGAAAGATTTAAGCCCTTTTGAAAATAACTCCATTTTGGTCTTTCGAAAATAGAAATCTATGGTTCGAGGGTTGGTTACGTGTAAGGAAGATATCCTAAGATCATCACCCTACCCCACCCTTTCGATAACTACATGTCTAATCACCTTTTGCTCACTCACTAGAATAACCGGTTATCATTGTCCACTTAGTATCCACTTTGAAGTTTTGAAAACAAGGTCTAGTTATCAGTTTTCGGACAAATGATGCATGATGTAAGTTTTGGAAGAAATTTGAAAACATGGGAGTTTTGAAGGAGTTTGAGATAGAAGTTTTGAATTGATAGAAACTTTTGAAAAGGGGATTGGAGTTAAAATAGAAGTTATGACTACACCATTTTAGGTTGCCTACGTATCTCATTTAGCGAGAATCAGTTCATTCGTAGTTCGGGGAAGAGCCCAATGAAAAATAGGCGAGTTAGGGTCTTTGAAAAGTTTGAAGATACTTTGAGGTCTTTGGAAAAGTTTAAGACACTTTGAGATCTTTGGAAGAGTTTAAGACACTTTGAGATCTTTGAAAATGTTTAAGATACTTTGAGGTCTTTGAAAAATTTGAGACGCTTTGTGGTCTCGAAAGCTTTGACTTGGAATGGAATAGCAAAGTGTTTTGAAAATATTTTTGGATCAAATCAAGGGATTTTTGGTAAATGCTTTGGAGTAAATCAAGAGAGTTTGAGAGTCTTTTTGAAGTCTTGTTTTGAAAACCTTGGAGATATGACTTCGGAATGTTTTGATAAATTAGTTTTTGAAAGTGGCTTTTGAAAATGGCTAAGGGTTTGGAGTCCTAATATGTACAACCTTGGAGGTTACTCTTGATATATCACCTTCCGTTGGGGTCCTTAATCATAAGAGGGCTAGGGACACCTTAGGTTTGTGACCCTTTGAAAACACTTTTGGAAATGCCTTGAAATTAGAGCGTAAGGGATTTGAAGAGGTTATGGAGTTGGCTTTCTGAAATTTCAAGAGAGTAGGAGGTTTTGAAAAAATGAGTAATGGGTATAGTTTAAAATTGAAAGATCATTTAAGAAGGGTTCATGAGTTGAAACCTTGAAGCATACTAGCCTATGTTATGTCAGCCTATGGTTAGGGGTGACCTATGGTTAGGTTGGACTAGGGTTCACTAACTAGGGTAGGGTTAACCTAAGGGTAAGATGACTTAGGGTTAACTAACTAGGGTTAAGTTAACCTAAGGTGGGTGAACTAGGGTCAAGTTAACCTAGGGTTAAATTGGAAGATGATTTTGAAAAGTTGTTTGATGCACTTTTAGAAAGAGTTTTGAAAAACAAAACATGTTATGCAATGAACTTTGGTAAGACATATTTTTTAAGATCATTTCTATGAAAATTTTGATTCGAGCCAAGAGTATGGTTTGTATGGGTGGTGCTTCGAGACCATTCTAAGGAAGGCTCCCTCATGGCCATTATAACCATTATCTTTGTAAGAGTGAAAGGGGTCAAAAATCAATATGATAACAACTTTTTGAAGCACCATTTTTAATGCAAAGATGGAGAGAATGAAGTTTTAGAAACCATCTTTGGAAAAGGTTTTTGAAAACCATTTTCTAAGGAGACCATTTCAACAAGAGAGGGTTTCTATGGCCAAACAAAAGGGAGACCACTCAAGAGAGGGCTCCATGGGGCCATTTCAACCACTAAACTTAAAAGAATGGAAACCTTGGAATTTGGAGAGCTTGAAAACAATTCTTATGCAAGTCAAAATGCCATGATGCCAAAAAGAGAGTTAGGGGGTTAGTAGGAGATCTTCTAGGGCATGATTTCTAAGGTCCCATCCTAACTTCAAGGAGCCAACTCTTGGAACTATTTTTGAAAGAAATATAGAGCTTAGAAATAGTATGGAACTAAGAGTAATGTAACCATTGTAGAACATGGTAATAAGCGTAAAAATGAAACCAAGCACACAAGATATGATCAAAATAATGATATGTAAGGGGTTATGATCACATATAAGGCTTTTAGGTTACACCACATAAACAAGGGGCTCCTAGGTCATACCATCTTAAAGTAGGCTAGTGAGAGACCCCCCTACACAATGGCTCTCACTTGTTTTTCTTTAGACATGATCTAAGAGCCCTCTTGGCTTAAGCATGCAAGAATGGGGGGTTGAAGATGGGGATTAAAATAAAGAATAGCTTAAGTAGGCTAGGAGGGAGAAGAGAAGAGTGGGGGAAGACAAAAATGTAAAAGGGATACCACCTTTGCCTTTAACACACTTGTAGTCTTCAATGGATGTCTTGATTGGAGCTTGAATGACTTCAAGAAGGCTTGAAGGGTTGGAAGGGAGTGTTTAATGGTGTATAAGGCCTTGTAGATAAAGTGTATAGGCTTGAGGGAGGTGGAATCTAGCCTAAGTATTGGAGGAGGAGAATATGTATGGAGATTCGAGGTTCTGGAGTAGTTTTAGCAGAGTTTCGCATCAATTTCGAAGATGGAATATGCAAAAGGGGAGGCTGGTATTTATAGGCAAACTGAAATAGGCCTGGCGCATATGCTACATGCGCCTAGCCAAAATTTGCCTTGGCATATGTAGTACATGCGCAGGTACTGTTCCATTGCCAGAATGACATGTGGCACCTAGTGTACTGGTTAAATCCTAACGGTTGATCGAACTTTGGTTGATTTGATTAAAATCTAGGCGCATGTAGCATATGCTTCGTTACCGGGAGTGTTCGTTTAAACTTTTCCTCGATAATTGAGTCAACCGAGAATGTTTCGGGGGAGTTGGTTGCACCCACGATGTTCTCCTAGGGTTTCTCGTGAACTTTAATGTTTTTGAAAAGTTTGAATTGTGTTCGAAAGAGCGGGATATCCTCTCGGGAAGCGTGCCTAAAAGGACATCTTTGCGGAGTGTCTGTGATACGCTCCGAGGGTGTTCGAAAGTAGCTGTTTTCGTGTCGTGTGATTGAGGCCTTCGGGAAGCGATCTTTTCAATCGGACCGTACTAATGGAAGGTACTCTGAAAATAATTTCTGGAATTTCCAGATTTATGCATTTCTCAAGTCGTTTGACAGTGCGTTGCAATTAGGGAATCGAAGAAAAAGTCAACCTTGGTAGAGCGTTTGTGAGACGCTCTAGGGGTTGCTGGAAGTTGTAGTTTTTGCACTGTGTGATGAAGGGCTACCGAGAGCGATCTGTCAGATCGAGCTGTATCGATGGAAGGATCTGTGGACAAGGTTTCGGGAATTTCTTGGTTTACGCATTTCTGGAGTCATTTGATGGTGCGTTATATCCAGGGAATCAGGAAAAAAGGTAATTTTGGCAGAGCATCTGCAAGACGCTCCGGGGAACTTTTATCGTGTTGTGGGTGTTTAGCGTAGTAAGGTCCTCCTTAGGTTGAACAGGGGTGTGTGACAAGACCCGTTGTTCAATATCTTAGGACCAGTGTTGTTTCAGGGCGCGTTTGGGTTGTCAGGGGTAAATTGGTCAATTTGGCTAGTTTCGGTTAAAAATGGTCAAGAATGGATTGGAGTGTTATGTTAAGTGTGCTGGGTTGTTCAGGGATGGTTTTGGGAAAGTCTTTTACCGTTCGGTGGGGTTTGTGCAGAGCTGGGGCGTTCAGGGTTAAAACGGTCATTTTGACCGGAGTTAGTCGGAATGTGACTGAAATTAGACCGGATGGCTTGTGGAGTACGCCTTATAGTTTAGTAACATTTTGGAAGGGTGGACTTACCATTTTGAAGGATTTTAAATTTTCTCAAAACGTGCCTAGAGACCTAAGGGGCAAGTTTGGTTATTAGACCTCTATTGGGCCTAGTGGGCCCGAGAAGCGGTTGATTGACTGGATAGGGGTTTAAAAGTTGATTTAAGCTTGAATGTGCTTACGGAGTTTTGAAAAAAATTTTGGTCAGACCAAAGATTACCAAGCGGGCAAAAATGGGGTGCTTACAACTGGTTTCCTGATTGCTTAGGAAAGGGTGACCAAGACTGATATGATTACCAGATTGCCTACATACTTTAACTATATAGGGATCAAGTCAGACATAGTTCCGACTCTAATTTTAAAATGGTGATTCCCTATGATTTGGGAAAATTTCTGATGGCTTGGGATCTATGGATAGAACTCTAACTTAAAAGGTGGTTTCCTCATTTGCTGGGGAAGGATGACCGAGCCTGGGAAGAGAACCTAGACTACCTACGTATCTTGGCTTGGAAAGAATCAGGTCAGACGTAATTCATCTAATTTTGAAACGGCTATCATGGTTTTCTTGTATGTCGAGAAAGCATTTAATGGCCTCGAGCTCTATCAACAAAATTTTGGCTTAAAGCGGTTGTTTCCGTGTTTGCTGGGGTAGGGTGATAGAGCTTAGAAAGAGAACTCCTACATATCCTGGCTTGGCTGGAATTAGGTCAAACATAGTTTGACTTAATTGAAATGATCTCCCACTCCTTGGGGAAATAATGAAATAGCTCATATCTACGTACAGAGCTCCGGCTTAAAAGGTTGGTTCCCTGTTTGCTCGGGGAAGGGTGATCGAGCTTAGGAAGATAACCAAGACTACCTACATACTATAACTATGTAGGAATCAAGTCGGATGTAGTTTCAGCTATGATTTTGAAAAGAAAAGAGGCTGATGCCACAAAGCTTTTTGGTTTTGATAAAATGGCTATAAGAAGATTATGGCTCTTTATACATGACTTTGATGAATGAAATGAGATTGGATTTTGAAAAGAAATATTTCTCGATCTTATGTAACTTTGGCCGGTTTGTACTGCTTTGAAGATAACTAACCTAGTCCATAGTAAATATAGTGTTCTTAATATGAAAGTTCCAATTGTTGTTCCAAAAGGCAACCGAAGAGGAGGGGTGAATTGGGTTTTTCGAAGATTAATACAAGTTAAGATTAATTAAAATTAATCTAAACCATATAGGAGTGATTAATCTATGTGCAATGCAATGTTATCAGTAAAAGCAAAGAAAACAGAGCAATAGAAGAGAGACACAGATTTACCGAGGTTCAACCACAAACCGTGGTCTACGTCCTCACCCCAAGACCTCCTTGAAGTCTTCTTCCACTATGTAATCACCTATTACAAGATGGGCCACTGATTGACAAAGTGCTCAGCTCACTTTACAAAGAACTCCTCACCGAGCTCCTCAATCCCCAAGTAGTTTTGTCCAAGCTTCACTCAAACTTACAAGAGTTTTGCTTCACACAAGAGAACTCTCAAACTCTCAATTACAAGTGTATAGAAGTATACAAGTAACTAATATACTCTCTACCAAGAGTAGATTTTACATTCAAAGCTCACAAGAATAAAACAGGAAGAATGTTTAGGAATATCAGGTTGATCAGTGATTCTTGTCTCTAGTTATTTCTTCCTCTTAATTCTTGTATATGAATGCAGTTGGAGGCTAGTATATATACCTTTGCATTGATTCCATCCGTTGGAGGTGGTTGGGTATCATTAATGCACGTCCAGTCCATTATAACGTTAAGAAAAATAGCCGTTATATCAGAGGGAGTCGGCTCCAGGTCTATGGAGTCGACACTTTCTGCTTCTGTATTTACTAGACGTTGTTCGCTGACTTCATGAGTCCGCTCTTCATATCAATAAGGCGACTGCTTGTTCATTCTGTCTTCACATCTTCGCTTCTGCTGTCATGAGGTGACACTTCATTATCATGTGTTCGCTCATTGATCGTTTAAACTTCAAGCCTTTTTATTTCTGCTACCAAGAGGCGACACTTCGTCTTTATGTGTCCGCTCATTGATCGTTTAAACTTCAAGCTTTTGTGTCTGGCTCCATGAGACGACTCTTCATTACAATATATCCACTCATTGCGCACTTGGTCTCCAGACTTTTTGTTTCTGTGTTCAAGAGGCGACACCTCATTTCCATGAGTCCCTTCATTGTTCAATTTGTCTTCGGGCCTTTTTGCTTCTGTGATCAAGAGGCGACACTTTACTTTCATGAGTCCCCTCATTGCCCATTTTGTCTTCAGACCTTTTACGTCTGTGATTAGGAGGCGACTCTTCATTTTCATGAGTCCCCTCATTGCTCAGAATTCTGTATTCTATCTTCCAATGATTCAGATCATCTTAGCATAGATATAAGATCTTCAAAGAGTATGTCTTTGGGGTATGATGATCAATCAAATCTCTTTAACTCATCAGAGTTAATTTCTATTCAATTTGGATTGAATCAATCATTGGATATTGATCTTCTTCTTGAATCTCAAACAATCAAAGCTTCATTTGATCAATGTTGATCTTTCCTTCTTCATTGTATAATATCTTCTTCAATGCCAAGCTTCCTCAATTGTGTAGAGCTTCACAATGCTTCAATTCTGATTTCCTCTCTTTGATAGCAATTCTTCATTCTTTATTAAACTCACTTCACTGAGACCATTGCAGACATGATGAAGCCTTCATGCATCTAGTCTTTATGGATCCTTTATATTGTAGAAGAATTCTTCACTTGGATTCCAGGTAGAGATCAGATAATTATTGTGAGCCATCTTCTCAGCAATTTCAATCACATAATCTGAAATTGATCTTTGCATACTAGATGTAATCATCTCTTGAGGCATTTACAACATCTCCATTCTTCATCTTTAACTGAACATTGCACCTCCTTTGATGAAGTCTTCAGTCCATCTTGCAAATCAATCTTCATTGAAACTATGCATACTTGAAAGAAGCTTTAATTGAACACCTTCAATCTCTTCAAATGTGGAATATATGTTTGAAGTAGAGATAGGTAACAATCCTCTGTTTGGTTCATTGCATAGCTCTTTGAATTCATTGCTTGCTTCTTGAACTTGTTGTGCATACTCTTTGACATGCATACTCTTTGACTAAGTAGATTCATTAGTAAAATAACACAAGGTTTAGTTATCATCAAAATCAATATGGGAATTAACCTTGAGTCAACAAGGATCAACCTTGACTCAACACCAACTAACGACAATTGTAGAGCATATACACACAAACTCAAAATTAAAGCCTAAGCCATTTTTTAGAAAACAAGAGTTTTTCAGGCAAGGGCATTTTCATCATTTTGATAATTTTATCATTTTTGATATGGGAGAGCTGCCTAATGGCACCCATAGAGCACACGTGCTATGCCTATGAAGTTAGACAATGGCTTTGTTGAGAAAATACTATTTTTTTTAAAAATGGTACCTTTGTCATTTTGGCAGGTATGTATTTCTGATATGGAAGATCCGTCTAGCAGCAAGAGTAGAGCATGCATAGAATGGCATATGATGATGGTCAGACATTTGTTTTGCAAGCTATGTTTTGGGTTTTAAATCGAGCATTACGATGACTTATAATTGGCAAAAAAAGTAGCTTTTGGGTTTGAAAATGAACATTATAATTGCTATGATAAATTAACATACAATTTTATGAGTTTGAAAATGGGTATTATGATGGCTTATGATGAGTGAAAATATAGCTATGGATGGATATGCAGATACAATAAGTTAGCTAAAAGCCTAAATAGGCCACTGGAAACTGAGGAGTAGAAATAGAGATGCATGGTGTTCATGGCTTAAAAGTAGATTTATGCACCTACAGTGATTTTGGCAGAGGTCCAACAAAGTAACGGCTAGGCAGGGACCAGTTTAGAGCCAATAAACAGACATGGGTCGACTATACTGGAGGGATGGTGGGTGCTAGAATTTGCCCTTGGTAACATCTTAGGTACAGATTAAATCATGCCAGACACCATAGTATTACAATGCCTTAAGTTGGAACTTAAACCGATCAGTTTGAGTTACACCTTTTTACTGGTGAGATTCCAGTAGCACTTTAGCCTAGCCAGGGTCTATTTTCATTGTTCCCGTCAAACAGAGTTCTGGCTAGTCGGAAGCACTATCTGACCCGAAAATCAGACAGAGCTTCGACTAGTTTAGAGGGGGGGGGGGAATGTTTGAATTGTCGGGCCTAGAAAACAACTTTATTCCGACTCAGTAAAGGCGATTTCGGAACCTATTGATCTAACAGAATTTCGACTATGATTGAGTGATTTTGGACCAGTCAATTAGACAAGGGTTTGACTCTGCTGGGATTGATCGAGCTGATTTTGGCAGCATGAGGGAGTCCCCTATTTATAGAAATTTCAGCCAAGGCATTGTAGTGTTGTGAAGATCAATTTTACTCTTCACGACACTATAATGATGTGATGGGAAAATTTACCCTTCGCAGCACTAGTGACAGATGTGCCTCCACTAGAATTTTGCCATATGCTAGGGATGATGTCACCTTAATGATGTCAGCATGACAAATGGTAGTATGGGGCAAAACAGTGCCCAAGCCTTCTAGAATGCACATCGTGGCATTGTAGTACAGTGATGCTCACGGCACTGTAGTGCCGTGAGGCCTGCTTTCCTTTGTTTTGGCTTGCTTTAGTGTTCTCAAGTTTGAGTTTCTCACCCTAACTGATGGGCCAGACTTTGGAGGGCGATATTGGTGATCACCGACCTCCAGTTTAAGTCATCGGAGCTTATTCAGTTTTGATTCTATGAGTTTCGAAGTTTCAAACTTCTGGATTAGGGTTTAGGAGTCTGACCGGGTTGTGGTCACCTAGACTCTAACTGAATGATACTAAAAGATGTCGATGTATGCTTTGGAGATATTCGATCCCCAGATCTAAGGTCATCGAAGTCCAACAGGTATATGGTCGCCTAGACTTTGGCTTAATATAATTGGAGATGTCTGATCTTCAGAATTGAGTCATTAGAGTTCAACCTGATACAGTTGTTTAGACTCTGGTTTAGGATAACTCGAGACGTCTAATTTTCGGAGCTGAGTCATCGGAGTTTGACTGTGATGCGGTCTTTTGGACTCCGGCTTAAGGTGAGTGGAGATGTCTAATCTCCAAAGTTGAGTCATAGGAGTCTGATCGGGATGCAGTCGCATGGACTTCAGTTTAAGGTGACAAGAGACGTATAATCTCTCTAGACCTAGGGTTACAGAATTCCTACCGGAATGTGATTGCCTGGAGGTTAGACATCTGTATATATCTTTGAAGAAAACATGCCTGAGAGTATCATGAGTTGTGGTTTTTTTACTTGGATCCAAGCAGAGCATTTTCTGCCAAACATAAACAAAGGCATAAGTTCAAAGAACAAGATACTTGTTTGATGATACTTTATTTGGTAATGGCATCTAGAGATTTATTAGTTTCAATTTTATGTTCATGGAATAGGATACCCAAAGAGTTGGGAAAAAACATAGCAAATTCAAGTTTAATTTGATATCCATGGACTCCAATTTCAGGAATCCACATATTGCTATGACGGACAATTGATTCCGTGCATAGTTGTGAACATTGGGTCTCTAATCGATGTATAATGATCATGTGAGGATGTTATGGTTCCTTGGGGCCAAGCCTTTTTTACTGGGTAGTCACCCTAGAAATAACATATGCTTGCATAGAGAAGATCAACTCCAGGAGGTTCAAGGCTTGGGACTTCTTGTCACAGGTCCTACGTGAAAAGAGGGGAGACAATGTAAAGTCAGACTGTATTACTAGAGGACTCTGGCTTATGCGAAATGGAAGGAAACACTAAAGTCACTCCTGACCAGTTCTCTCCGTTTGGTGTGCCCATAATCGTTCATATGTAAAACTAGATGTAGATAGGACTTTACAATACAAGGGAGATAACATGGCATAAGTTGTACCGAGTAGACGTAAGTATTGTCATATATAATACTTTTTTTTAACTTCACCCCATTTAAGAATTCTTTTTAGTGTGCAAGCCTTCACTTCACCCCACTTAGGATATTTCTCGAAACCATTTGCAAACCGTTCTCCAAAAATCAAGATAATAATGGCCATCATGAAATTTCAATTTAAACATAATGTTTTTAACCACTTCTTCAAAATGATGATTAGGGACATTATTTGGGTTTTTCTGACCACAGAATGAGGCAAATTAAAAAGGTAAACCCTGTTTTGAGAATATCAAGTTTAAAAAAAATATGTTTTCAATGATATTTTAAATTTCAAATAAAAGTCCTATTTTGCATATGTTGAGGCTGGCATAGGATTATCAATCATTTTTAAGTCTCTTTTACAAACATTGTCCCAAAATTTTATTTTCGATAATTTAAATATTTTAATTGGTTAACTCGCATTATTGTTATTTCTGACCACCACGCTTTCCAAAGCACCAAGTATGCTAGCTCTAGTCTCCACTGAAGCTTGACTTGGACATTTAGAAGACAGTTATAGTCATGACCATCATTAGCAGCCAAAATCTGGTACTTTTTCTTAGTATTATTTAACCATGCCTTAGCATATATTCTGCATCATTGTGCATAGTTTTTGCAAAGCAGCTTTCATAACAATACGAGTTTCAGGAAGAGTGAGAACACATTTTAAGTTTTCTCTTGAAAAAAACCAAAAATAAAAATAAGAAAAGAATGAGACTATAAACAAAAGCTTCTATTGCATAAAAAAAAAAAAAAAAAAAAAAAAACTCTAATTAATTAACTTATGAATTAACAAATTTTGAATTAGTGGAATTTAAAATGAACTGATTTCATTTCGATAAGCAAATGGTACAAAAACAAGGACATGACAGTAGCTTTGTAATAAGTACATCGAATACTACTAACGTAAATCGACAATGTAGGAAACTAGGAAAGGGAAAAGAGTACTTATTAACCAAGATGAATTTGACCCGGTTTTGATTGGGAACCCTCGCCCAACCTGTTACTGCATTCCCATGGTGGAGATCCGAATCCGTTAATACCCAGGCGGGTTAGTGGGTCGGTCAGTAATGGTACCATCAAGACGACTTAAGAGGGAGAGAGCGTTCTGGAGGGAAATTCCGTTGGAGTTCCGTCGTGGCGCCTGAAATAGATACAAAAGTACATGTCTACACATAATATAACAGAATTTGATTCGCTCTCCTCTGTTGTTGTTCTTGGAAAGAAGCGAAGCCTCAAAATCACCAGGTGAAATCTCTCTCTCTCTCTCTCTCTGTAAATTGTTTAATCTACCCTTGCCTCGACTAAACGTTGAATCTGATGATTCGTATCTTTCAACTCATGAAATCTTTACCAATTGATGATTCTGAGTTGTGAATCCTCCTGTAGTCTCTTTCTAGACGATGATAGAGTAACTTGATATTATGCTAGTTCAATCTTTGATTTCATTCGCTGACGACATAGATCCTTGAAGTTTTTCTCATTCCAAGCTTGCATTTTGTTCATGTTTGTTGATCAGCAAACGAAATTGTGGATTCTGTTGATGGTCTTAAGAGACCTGTCAGATGCAATATACCATAGAAACTTCAAACTTGTGTGTGTAGAGATCAACCTTAGAATGTAAGACCAGACAAACAGAAAATTGGGAGAAATGATCAACTAATTATTGGAAGAATTACAGGATATTAGTCATTATCATATTCATACTAGACTATACTTATAAACACTGTCAGAATGTGTCAGATTGAAATGTTGGGCACTAACAAATGAATGATAGTTCAAGAAAATTTTGAGCGCTATTTCGTAGTACAGATGTTCGTGGAAGCCAAAAGTTGTCGTTGCATCCTTATAACCAAAGATAATCATAAGAAGATAAATCGTTGTTATTTGTTTGAAGGAAATAATTTAGAGTCTCAGATGGAAATAACTAGGGATTTGGAGTTTTGACACTTCAAAGAAGGTTGAACTATAGAGAAAAGAAACTGTTTTGCATCAAGAAGGATGTAAAATGAAATTTTACGTTTTGCACCCAAAAAAAAATTGAAATCTTATGTTTTGTATATTGCTAGTAAATCCTAGGCAAACACCCCCCCCACAGATGAAACCTCTCTCTCTCTTTGTGTAAATTGTGTTATCTACCCTTGTCTCTTGATCAACTAGTCAACGATTTATATCTCTTAAGTCATGAAATCTTTACCAATTGATGATTCTGAGTTGTTAATCCTCATTTAGTCTCTTTCTAGATGATGACAGAGTTACTCGATATTATGCTAGTTCAGTCTTTGATTTCATACACTGACGTCATAGATTCTTGAAGTTTTTCTCATTTCAAGCTTACATTTTATTCATGTTGTTGATCAGTAAATGAAAGTGTGCATTCTGTTGATGCTCATAAGAGACCTGTTAAATGCAATACACCATAGAAACTTGTGTGTAGAGATCAACCTTAGAATGTAAGACCAGACAAAGAGAAAATTGGGAGAAATAATCAACTAACTATTGGAAGAACTATAGGATATTTGTCATTATCATACTCGACTATGTACTGATATAACTACTATGTCAGAATGTTTGGCAAATTGACTGTATTAAACAGTAAGAATTTGTCAGATTCAAAAGGTGTGATTCAAAAGATTCACACTAAGGAGTGAATGATAGTTGACCAAGAGTTTGACAACGAATTGATTCATCATTTTGCTCAACAGAAAAGACAGTCAACATAATGGAAGCGAATGAAAGCAAAAGGGTGAAACCTACCATCCGGAAAGATAGGATCAGCAAGTTAAGTTCTGAGCTTGTTGTGAAGATACTTGAATGTCTTCCAACTAAAAATGCGGTTGGAACTACAATCCTATCTAAAAGATGGCATAAACTCTGGACATCCGCATCACATTTCGACTTTGATGAGGGATTGATGTTTGATGAACACAAAACTTTTAGCAGTGGACGGTTGTTTGTACGGTTTGTTCACCATGTTCTTCGTATGTCCCTTTCACCCACTATCCAAAGGCTGAAATTGTGTACGCTGAATGAAATTCATCCGGCTTATGTAAGGGCATGGATCGAGAAAGCAGTACAGAAACGTGTCAAAGAGCTCGATTTGAATATTTTTTTTGATGAAAAACAGCATTCACTACCTGAGTCACTTTACACTTCTGAGTCACTAGAAGTTCTGCGGATCCATTCGTTCTTCAACATGGAGGTTCCAATGTCATCCTGTTTTACAAGGATTAAATTGTTACACATTTCTAGGGATTTTACTGCTGATGATAATGTCGCAGAGAGACTTTTCTGCAGCTGTCCAGTCATGGAAGAACTGACCATTGACGGAACCATACCGGATGAAAGCCAAGTAGTATTCTGCATCAACGCGCCCATGCTGAAGCGACTACGAATCAATCTAGTAGAGACCGTTTGTGATGGGGAAAACTTTGAACTTACTGAAATTCAGATCACTGCTGTAAACCTCGAGTCCATTGACATTGAAGACAGCTTTTTTGCAAACTATTCAATGGTCCACTCTCCAACTCTACTTAAAGCGAATGTTGACATTGGATGGTCCTATCAGTACGAGGAAATTAACGAGGAGAATAGCTCGTTCATGATTTTAAATGCTCTGTCTGCAGTTCGCACACTGCAGTTATCGGCCAAAACAAGTGCTGTAAGTTGTTTATATTGATCCTCTGTTACTGTACATTAATTATGATTTAAAGTTGATTCTAAATTCTCTTTTTTATCGTTGTGAAGGCTCTGGATATTGTCCAAAATAGAAGTTTGATTACATTTGACAATATGATTCGTCTAGAGCTGGGAGTCGCTGATTTCTTTTGGTGGAAATTGCCATCAGTGCTTCTTCAGAACATGCCTGCATTAGATGTGCTTGTCTTGAAGAAGGAAGACAAGCACATTGATTCTTCAACACAGGAAATCCACTGGACACCGCCTGAATCGGTCCCCAATTCGTTTCTGTCACATCTTAAAACAATTGAAGTCACAGGTTTTGAGGGTCTGAATCATGAAGTGGAAGCACTGAAGTATTTGCTGACCCACGCACATGTACTAAATAATGCAACTGTTCTTCATACAATGCCATCTGAGAAAGAGACTGAACTGCAAAGGAATTTTACAGATTTTACAGCAGCTTTAAAAATTGGTCCTATCATGTTCCTGAGGTTGTAGATGGTTCCTCCTCATTTCAAAGTTGAGGATTGCTGCTGGTAATCAATAAAAGAAATCTGTCCTCCTTGCTCGATCTATCACTTTGCAAAGTTCGATCCTGATCTGGTTTTGATTAGTTTTTCAAGTTAATTTTCTGGCGCTACTAGGATATTTGTTGATGGCCAGATCATGCTATAATGATGTAATCAGTGGGTTCTTGGAGTGATTGACAGGCTACAATTCTTGGTGGTTCTATGACTTCTTGCTGTTGTTCGTATTTCCTTTTCAGCAATAATAATGAGCTGTGATTTCATTCCCACTATGTTTTTGTTTCGTGTGGTTGCCTCTGTCATGGTGTGTTTTGTTGGTCTCCAATATTACAGGTATATGCCAAAACTAAGGCCTTAAAACTTGAGAAGATGGTAGAGCAGGATCACATCTATGATGTTCTAGTACGGTTAGTTTGGAGTTTGGACTATGAGCAGGTTCAAGCAAAATTCTAGGACAGGAGTACTCACTCCCTTCAATCTAGAGTAAGCAACTACCTGCTGGGAGGAAGACAACTATGCTTAAACTTACCTCGTAGAAGCAAGTCAGCCCTAGCAACATCTTGCCATATAGAGGGGTTAGCAGAGACTAAGAAGCATGAGAGAGGACAACTTAATAATATGGTGACTATTGCACAGGAAGACAATCAGGCACTTCATGGTTCCTATCCAGCCTCTCCCCTGTCATATATTAAGGAACTTACTCAACACTTGCTCTGGCGTGAGAAACTCAATATTAGGAATGGTTCATTCTTTTCAATATTAAGCATGGTTTCATTCCTCTTTCGTCTTCTGTCTCTTTCCTCCATGCTAAGTTTCCAAAATTTTCAGCATATTAACTCCAAAATTATCAACATATTTACTCTTTGTCGATAGCATTACTAAAGCCACTAATTCTGGACTGAACGTTGCTGACCAAATTATCTAGAGGCTCATAGAACAAATTATTTACTTATTCCAAACTCAACTTTTCAGTATGGCTCCCGAGTTTCTCAGCTTAAAGCAATTTCCACAATATTACACTGCATATAGTTTGCCTAGGAAGGGCTTCTTTCCTAGAGGCGGCCATAAAGAATTGAATCTTATACTGATTGTTGAGAGATATGCTTGGACCTAAGAAGCCAAGGAAACTTTATTGCAATAAAGCTGCAGTCACTATTGCACATAATCTAGTGCAGCATCATAGCAGAAACCATATTAAAGCAGATTAAACTTCATAAAAGAGAAGCCAATTCCATGGATAGATGCATTTACAATGTGAAGGATGATAGTAGATGCATAGACCAAAGAAGTTTCTAGCAGCAGCTTTCATTGTATTTTAACCAAGAAAGCAATGCACGTCACACTAGCACAGGCAAGAGGAAGACGTAATTATTTTATCATTTTACGAGTTCATTCATATTATTAGTTTTACCAAGGTCATCTAATTGGCAGATAAAGAGGGGATCTTATACTTTCTGTAGAGGAGAAATAAACCAACTGAAAGTAGGATAGCAGTAGCGATTTCTGTTAATCAATATATTAACTGATAACTTGGGAACAAATCATAAAATGGCTTATGAATAAAATAAATGTCAAGTCTGTTGCCAAAGAGTTGTCTCAATGTTCCCTGTTTTATAATATGATTCCCGATACTCACAGAAAAAATTTACTAAATGGATATCAAGTAGCTCGTATGGGCACAAGTGGACTGCACAAGTAGATGAATAAATTGGGTAGATTTAGCTGGCTTCTACTCTATTAAGTACCATCTAGCTTCTTACAAATCCATATGTATACATAAGACGGGGGGAAATGCTGGAGTTAAAAAGCAAAATGCAGGACTTAAAACCAAAACTATGTACCCAAGAAAGTTGGAACATTATCTAGGAGTGGCCCAAAATGAAGATAGGAGTCTAGAAACATAGGCAAAAAGACTCTGTATCTCGACCACCATTCATGATCTTTACGAAGCCAGCTGAAGGTACATCAAAAGCCATAGTAACAAAAGCAGTTACAATGACAAGAATTACGAAGACAATAGACAGGATAACATATATGGTGTGAATCCTGTGACCCCATACACTAGCAAACAAACGGTGACGCTCCTTGTAGACAACACCAACATCCCTGGCGGTGCCATTGTGGAATAGTACCCCTGTACCAATGCAGTAGAAGAATCTCGTTAGGACACTAGGTGTTGCAGCGAGGAGCTTGGAAATTGGACTCACTGTTTCCTGCACCAATTCCACCCAAACAAAAGCAATGGTGATACTCCAAACACCCACAAAGAGAACAATACCAAAATAGTTCCTAGTTTCAGTGCTTCAGTTACCCTGCCTATGAAGGCAACAGTATTAAGGAAGCAAAATGTAAGGAACAGAGGCCCCCAAAAAAGGCATCCTGTCAGAACAAATTCCTCACCTGTCAAGCCAAAATATATGCAAGCTCTGTGGCTGGAAGTGCAAGTCCCTCTCCTTTGCTGGCAGAACAACCCTGATCAAAGCAGCTGCTTCATTCCTCCCAATATATGCTATGTCAGCTTTTAAAATCCTAAAACCGTCTGTCAAGTTATGGAAAGTAAGATTTGTAATATCTGGTGGGGAAAATCTCCAGATAAACATGGATGCCATACAAAGGCCTGGAGTTATTTGTATAACCCTAAAGAGGTTGGAGGGCTGGTTTTCAGAAAACTCTTCCAAACCAATCGTGTGTCGCTTGCTCAACTAGGATGGCAGCTTCTTAAAGGTGGAGGCAGGCTATGGACTTCACTATTGCTAAGGAAATATTGCCATCAAACTCCTTTTCTCCATGTCCCAAACAAAAAATCTGACTCATTTATTTGGAAGGGTATTCTGGATTGCAGAGATTTGATAGGTAAAGGTTCATGTTGTATGGGGGTGACTGGTGATGGTTCCTCTATATATATCTGGAAGAACCCCTGGGTCCCCAATATTCCTTCCTTCAAACCCACAGCTGCAGCGCATTGTGTCCAAGCTGAGACTTATGTGGGGAAATTAATTTTGAATCTCTGTCATGGAATTTGGAGAACTTGAATAGGCTTTTTGATCAACATTCAGTTTTGGAAATTTAAAGATTCCCCTCCCTGCATGGCCTAGGGGAGAGAGACTCTTGGGGTTGGTTGTATGAAAAATCAGGAGTGTTTTCTTCCAACTCTGCTTAACAGTGTGACACTGACAGCAGTGATATGCAAGCCTATGTTCTGTCTTCCCCACAGTGGAGATATTTGTGGGGCATCAAGATTCATCAGAGGCTCAAAATGATACTGTGGAGGTTTGTCTCCAATGCTACCCCAACTAGAGCCTTACTGGCGGTTCGTTGAGATCAACACTGTTATATGCCCTCTATGTGGGAATGATGGAGAAACCACAGTGCATGTATTCTTCATGTGCCCTGTTGCAAGAGGAATCTGGTTCAATCTGTGAGTCTTCAAGTCAACTCCTTTTCTCCAAAATCAGCTGCTAAGTGGTGTGATTTGATTTTAAATCCAAATAAGTTGGGGCTTTCCGTCAGCAGAAGCACCTTTGCAACTTCAGTTATTATGGAAAGATTTTGGAAATGGAGATATGCTATTTGTTTTGAGTGAAAGGACTTGCAGGTGGAGGTCTTAATAAATGAAATCTAAGAGTTATGCGGGGAGCTCAACAGAAGCACCTTTGCAACTTCAGTTATTATGGAAAGATTTTTGAAATGGAGATATGCTATTTGTTTTGAGTGAAAGGACTTGCAGGTGGAGGTCTTAATAAATGAAATCTGAGAGTTATGTGGGGAGCATAGAGATACAAGAGATGATTTGAATGGAAGAGAAGAGTCCAATCTTTGCATTTGTCAATTGTTGTTTAAAGTGGCAGCATCCTGGTCAAGACAGAATTGAGATTAATTTTGATGCAGCCTTCCTTTAAGGGGTCTATGTCTATTGCACCTGTTTCGAGAAACCGTCATGGTGAGGTAGTTTTTGCTAAAGCCATTTCAGGATCCTCCTTATCAGCTCTTGCAGAGGAAGCATAAGCAGCCCGTATGGGGGTGTTTGGGCTGATGGAGAAGGTTGGATTAAGTCTTGATAGAATGTGATTCTCAACTAGTGATCCATGCTTGCTCTGGCATTTCTCAAACCTCTCACTGGTCCATAGCTCCTTTGGTTGAAGATGTCAGGTCCTTTATTTCTAACAGAAGAAGTGTACCGAGAGTGGCCAATGGTGCTGCTGATGCAATGGCTGCTTGGGCCTCCAGGTTGAAGTTCACTGGTTCTTTGGATGCCTCCAGTCTCCCCCATCCAGTAATGAGGAGTATCTATGAGCATGTGAATCAAGAAGGGGCTGAGGAGAGCTTGGTGTTCCTTTTTTTTTGGTGTTTTTTTCCTATTTTCTGTGGGGTCTGCTTTGTGTTTCTGGTTCATACTTGTCTCACCAAAAAACAGAAAAAAAAAAAAAAAGAGTTCTATCAGATATATGTTGTGAGACCCTAATTTGCTTAGCATCATAATTAGCTTAATAACATGCAACTCAGTAGCTCGTGATCGGCCATGGTCTGCTCAGCCATGGTCGGCCGTGGTCTTGCTCGGCCATGGTTTGTTTGGTCGTGAGTGGGCATGGTCTGCTCAGTCGTGATTGGCTATGGTCTAGTCTGTCATGATTGGCCATGGTTTGGTCGGCTATGGTCTGCTCATTGTTAGAGGTTCTGATCAGTCTTTGCCAGATCTGTGAAACCCTAACTTGCTTAGCATCATACTTAGCTTAATTAATCTTTAGGCTTAGCTTATGTTAATCATGATTAATTATCATGGGTGTGATTAATTATGTTAATTAAGTGAATTAGAGGTGATTAAGGAAGCAAGGAGGTGCTAGGTGGGGGTTTAACCCTTAGACACCTAGGTGTGTGCTTCATATGTGAGAGGTGTGTGTTTCACTAATTTTGCTAGCAAGGGTGTGTGTGTGATATGTGTGGATAATAGATACACATTGTATCTATTTTGTGCCTTGCAAGACAAGAGAGAGAAGCTCGGTTCTACGATGGTTGGGAGATAAAGAAGAAGAGAGAAAAAGAAAAGAGAGAAAAGAAGAGGAAGAAAAAAAATTCAAGAGCGAAAGTTTTTGTGTTTATTCCTTAAGGTGAGAACTGTATGTTGATACTCGTTGTGGTGTTGGGATGGTGAAAGTGGTTTCATGTCTTTGGTTGCATTAGGGAAGGGTTTAACATCCTATTGGGTTCTAATGCATTATGATATTCTCAATCATATATTTAAAGAGTATAAGCTATAATTATGCATTGGTTAAGAATTATAGCATTTATTTCATCATGTTTGATGTGGTGGTGTTTGGTAGGTTCGGAAGCGGATCATACTATTACGGTTCAACCGAAAGAGTAGCTCAATTTGAGAGTAAGCAGGATCAGGTGAGGATATTGATGATCTTATTCATATTGAACTGAATGCTTTGTTATGAATGGTAGCGATTGCTTGATTATGAGGTGATAATTGCATATAATTCATACATTGTGTGCATACTTTGCATTTCATTGCATAGAGGAGGTTCAGCCGAGTGGGGGCTAACCTAAGGTTTAGCCAATGTGGGGCTAACCTAAAGGGTGTCGATGTGGGACATCCTTGATAACAAGCCATCGATATATTGGGCCAATGCTATCAAAATAACGCGTACATATCTGGTGTATCATACATTGCATCACAAGAGGCATTTTGTTTATTGTTGATGGTGTATTATCTATTGATGATTAATTCAGTAGATGTTTCTCATTCCGCCTTTATGAGTTTGATTATCTTGTGAGCACGTTGATATATAGCTCACACCCACACATGTTCTTTTGCAGGAAAATTGGGGAATGTCCAATCCACTATTGGCGTTGAGTTGGGGAGCTTCGAGAAGCTTTGTAGTTGACTTATTAGTCATGTATATTGTTGTACGTTGTATTAAAGTCTTGTTGGAGTTTTGTTTATTTGTGGTTGTGTAATAATATTCATAAGTGTGGATTAAGAGTTTCCTTAATGATGTATGTTGGAGGATTATGAGATGGTTTTTACTTATTTAATATGATGTTATTTATTCTTATAAGATTTTTATCTTTGGGATTATGTTGAGGTTTCCCTTACAGGTAGGTGACCTGTGCAATCATGTTCGTCTTAAGACGGCGTTAATGACGCTTGTTTAGGATCGGGCGTGACATATGTACAATGTGAAATCCTGATTTTTCATTTCATTGAGCATCTTCTTTTGGAATGTAATGCCTTCATGAGAAATCAAGTTCATTCTAACATGTAAATATTTACTGCCTTTTATTTTGTAACTTCACATGTTTTTGGAACTACTCTCTTTGTTTATTTATTTATATATTGTATCTTCAGCACTGAAAAGAGGCTTTTTGCGACGACAGAAAACTGTTGCAAAAGAGTGAAACCATTGCCAAAAGGCTTTTGCAATGAAAAGTTGGGCATCGTGAAAGCGGTGACACAAAAGGCTTTTGAGACTGCTGTTGCGACGGCATGACACCTTTTGCGACGGCTACTTTACCGTTGCAAATAGTTCGACACGTACAAGGTTTTGTGTGATGTCTCCAATTTATTGCCCAAACATCATCGCAAATAGCCCTTTTGCAATAGCTGAACCTGTCACAAACAACTGACGCCAGATAAAACCGTCACAAATATTGTTAATGCTGTTGCAAATACTTGATATTAGTGACATATTTGAATTGTCACCGAAAATATGTAGCTACGTTTGAAGCTTTTGCTACGGCTTTTGGCCATCGCAAAAATAATTTTGCTGTCATAAATATTCTGGCATAAATTTAATCGATTATATTAAATTTCTTATTTTTTTAATTCCTTGGAATTCATGGATGCATAAAAATAATATAACTAAATAAATTAGTAAAAAAAAATTCATTCACCAAATTTCATAGTCCACATCCACAAAAAATATTACGAATCCTAAAAAATATAATTTTTATATAACGTAATAATTAAAGTGCAATTGTATACAACAAAGTTTTCTTAAAAAATATATAAATGTCAAACTCCAATAGTACGCTAGCATTCAATAATTCAAAATACAAAAAGAAATAAAACATGAGCCATCCCTTCAAATCAGACCTGCCAAATGAAACGACATCTTTTTGTTTGGTATTTGCGATTGGAAAAATGCCATTGCAAATAGGCCTGACGCAAATACCTACACCATCGCAAAAAGCTGTAGCATATAATACTTTTTGCGACGATTCCAAGGTTGTCGCAAATACAGATGGGGCGATGAGTATTTGCGACAGCTCATTTCATGTTGCAAAAAACATTATTTGCGACTGGAAATGAGCCATCGCAAATATTCCGACGCAAAAAGGTTTATTTTTAGTAGTGACACATCCAATATGTTGATGGACATATCATACATCGACAAAGTAATGGGTCTCATTTTTGGTGATAAATCATAGCCATAATTTCTTCAGATTTAGCTTCTTCCTGCAGTAGCTTGGATTTTAGTGCCATATTTCGAAATATGGATATATGCATGTCAGATTTCGGTTTTTCCCCTTGCCAACGGCATTCTAGGTAACCGTATTCGTAATCTTTTTGCATTTTATTTTTTAGTTCCTATATTTGTTTACATTTTTCTTTCCTTCTTCCAATCCTTTGTTTATTTACTAGGTTAACTAGGAAATGTAAAGTAAAATTAGATAATATTATTGACCACCTTGGCAAAGTGACTGAAAAATTTTCCCCTTCTTTTCTTGTTTTCCTCCATTAACTGAGCCATACTATTTATTGAAGTAACCTGGCCATTTAAGGACGACAATGATCATCTCATAAGACTATTACATTTAATTGCCATCTAACTAAAAGTTGCTTATTTTGTTTCTTTTGTAGAACTTCCCAATTTTCTGCTGTAGCCCAATGTCACAAGTGAAGTATTCTGCACCAAGATTTGAAGCCTTCTAATTTACTGCTAGATCTCAGTGCATCTGTGCAAAAGATTGCAGATTTTGGATTGCCTGGCCGGGATAATTCAGATTCCCCTTTGGGCGTGTAGCCCGCAGGTATTTCTTGTGACCTCAAGTTCATTGTGACTGAATGTAGTCTTTAAACGGGCTGTGTATTGCTGTTTCTAATCCACAGTGCTTTCAGTTGTTCTCTACAATTTTGGCTTGGTAATTGTGAGCAATCTAATTCTTTCACCTTAAATGATGTTCACTTATGAAATTCCTTAAATTTTTTTTCCTGGTCTCAAATCAAAAATCTTTTTTCTATCGGACTCTTGTTCGAACTACGACTGACCTGATTTCTCAAAAAGGATATGTAGGCAATCCTCATGAGTGCGGTCACAACCTTTTTCAAGTTTCTATTTTCACTACCATTTTCAAGTTTCGAATTCCACAACCTTTTTCAAATCTCCAATTCCATAATCTATTTCCAAGTTTCTAATTCCTAAAATCTATTTTCAAATCTCTATTTCTAATCTCTAAAAGTTTTTTTCAAAACTCAACTCTTCGTTTCAAATCCAATTTCAAATCAAGTTTTTCTTTTAAATCTATTTTCAAATTAAATTTTATTCTTGCACTTGCATATCATGCATCATGATAGTTTCTTTTTAAACATTATTTTCAAAATGGATAGTTTTGGATTTTTGTTAGACTAAGGCTTTAATGGTTGAATGTAAGGTGAATAGGCATATAGGTACCGCAAGGGCGGGGTATGGTGATGGCTTAGTGTGTCTTCCCTACACGTAACCAATTTCCTAACTTGGATCACTGTTTTTGAAAGACCAAATAGAGTTATTTTCAAAAAGGGCTTAAATATTTTCTAAAGGGTACCAAATAACCTGTTTTCTTAAAATCCCTCTCTTGAGGAAGTATTTTCAAAATCGTTTTCAAAAATCCAAAGTGTAGTCTTCGGATTGTGCTTAGTTTTAGGTGACCTAACTCACCTTAATCAAGTTAGGTGAAGACTCCAAATTGTTTTCCAAAAGCCCTTTATTCAAATCAATTTTTAATTCAAACCTAGTGACACTCATTCTTCTAGAAGGATGAGTTCTAACGAGAAAGTACAGTATTTTTTCTGCTTGTGTGTGTATTCCTTGAGTGTGAAAAATCTGAGCGCGACAGCTGGCAACTCCGCTGGGGACACTTAGAGAATTAGGCCATAGTCATGTCTCTTCACCCTTCACCCATGTACAGTATTCAATTAACTTGTCGAATTCTATCCACTTTTAATTTTCAAAATAAAAAATTCAAAGTTGTTTTAAAAAACGTGCATTTAATTCTATTCGTAGTATCTTGTATTAAGCTTGCCATCCACATACTAACTCTTACATCTCTGCTTTGTAGGTGCGCTTTTTGTTTACAATCTTATTTTATTAACTGTTATGCATGAATGTCATGAACAGGATGGATGAGAGTTGTTGGGCTCTTTTCTCCGCTTTCAAAAATCACACACACACTGCACGTGCACTTGCATTCTGCATACTTGCATTTTTACCCTGATCTGTCCCTTCTAGTTAGAAGGGGGAACGGTATATTGGTTGTGGGCAAGATGCCGTGTTAGTTTCTTCACTTACAGCCTCTTGATGGTTCCCCTGCTTGGATCACCAACCGATCATGGCACCACCTCGGGGAGTGGGCCTAGGTTTGAAGATCCGGTAACTGAGCCTTTTTAGGACGCATTAGTAAATCCTCAACTTTATGCTCATATAGACATCTTGCATAGTGAAATCTCTGTCAGATTTAGGACATGCACACCATTTTCCAAAACCATGGAGGAAAAGACAACTACTTTTACTTTCCTCTATAACTGTTTATTCCTGTTGTTATAATAATTATATTTTTACTGTTATAATACTTGTCTAATTGCTCATGCATGTACGTTTACTTTACCATTGTATTCTCTCTTCTTACGCTCTTTGTATCTATATTCATGCATATAATATTGCATCCCAAGACAAGATTTCCAAAGTAACTCAAGTCACTGCATTCTCATGCACATGATCAATCCATTGAGAGTGACACCAAGGTCACTCCCCCTTGCATTAAACCTACCCAAATCCTAAGAGTTCCCACATAACCCTAAGGAATCATTACATGCATTTTAAGTCATCCCATAAGAGGGGCCCTAATCCCTCTATGCTCACAGAGATAGGATTGCCAAGAAGACAAGGGATAATCAATCAAAAAGGTCTCTTAATAACCTCTTTAACGTCAAGCTCGAAGAAGGCAAATCCGAAGACTCAAGAGTAGTTTAAGATTTCTAATGTAAAAGTAGATAGATGTAAGTCTAAAGGAAAATGTTCCCCCTCCCCTCTATTGAAATGTATTTCAATTCTTTTGTATCTTAAACCCAAAGTTAAATGTACTTCTTTATTCTCCGCGAATGAATGGATGAAGGTTCCCACTTGACTGTAAGGTATCTGCATACAGGGAAAAATCCCCTATCTCCCAAAGTGAGCAAACACATTATGTTTAGTTTCTCTCTCAAGTAGGGGCACCCCTAGGACATGCATTACATAAAATTTTTCAAATCAAGGCACTAACTTATCTTTCGTTTTTTTGTTTTCTATCCTCCCCCTTCTCGTCTCCAAGTACCACAAGAACCGAAGACAGAAGTAAGACAAGAAGTCAGAGAGCGCAATTGAATTCATGGAATCCCTCTAGTACTCCACCAAATTCAAACTCATGGAAGGATGAGCCTAGTTGTTAGAAGAGGTCGAACCTACATTAGGGAGCAAGAAGAACTAGCCATCCATCAACAAGACGTTACCTCCACACCATGCCGCGACAACCACCGTCCATGCAAAAGGAGGCTTCACCATTTACAAAGTCCTATCAAACCCATGCATTGCTATAAAAGAATCTTTTAACTTCCGAATGAATGCCAAACACCACAAAAGATCTGTCAATTTGCCCTCCGTCGTT
The DNA here is from genome assembly GCA_033060915.1 of Euryodendron excelsum. Lineage (NCBI taxonomy): Eukaryota > Viridiplantae > Streptophyta > Magnoliopsida > Ericales > Pentaphylacaceae > Euryodendron > Euryodendron excelsum. Next base: position 28,094,017 of record CM065388.1, on the reverse strand, counting down.
TGGTGATACACCCGGGGAATGAAATACCAAAGCAGTTGGCACAGTTTCAAAACCCTGTTAAGGGTTCTCACCAAGAGGTCCACAAAAAAAGGGAGGTTTTCACAAAATTCGTCTATTTTCCTTTCATCTCTCTATTTCTCGCATATCTTTTTTAAATAAACATTGCATGTCATGTAATCATATTTTTAAATGAAAATGGGTAGTTTCCAGGTTATCCCCTTTTTTTCATACTCTTGTGGATAATTATTACTTTTAGGGATTATTTTCCATTTGGTGAATGACTCGACTTAAAGGATGAGATAGCATGGGTAACCCATTTAAAGGAGGTTAAAACCTTTGAGAAACAAAGAGAGAGAGAGAGAGAGAGAGAGAGAGAGAGAGAGAGAGAGAGAGAGAGAGAGAGAGAGAGAGAGAGAGAGATAGGAAGGAGACAGTCTCATCAAAAAGGTGTGGAGTTCATTGAAAAGGCGACACTTGTGTGATATCCTGACTAAGTGATAGGCAGCCGAGTACTCAAAATGATGAGGAGCCATTGTTCTATTTATCCTAAATAAACACTATCCTTTGGTTAGCCCACTAGAGCCGTACATGATTTCTTTTCAGATAACCCCAAACCAATAACCATCCCCCACATTGGGATAAGTACAGAGTAGTTGACTCGATAGAATATATAGTGGTTTACCGGTAGAAATGTGTCATCTCTAAGAATATTATCTAAATTTTGTACAAAGGCTTTATGGACTAAGCAATTCAATTTGAAATTATTAGAGGCCCTCAATTCTACTACCATACACAAAAATATCCCCTTTGCTTAACCCACTAGTGCCTCGCGAAAAGCAAAAATTTTTTTGTCAACCCTGATTCAAAACCATCCCCCCATACTGGGGCAAACAGGTAGCAGAAGATTTGGTAGAGAATGTCATCGACCATCAAGCTGAAGTAATGTGAAGGCTCTATGGATCAAGCAATCTTGTTCAAAATGAAGAGAGACCCTTACTTCATTTCCCATACAGTTAAAAGCAACCCTTGTCAAACCTGTTGAGCCAGTTACCTTTTTCTAGAAAGAAACCCTAGCCTAGGGATCACCGCCCACAATGGATTAAATTGAAATGCTAAGGAAAGGATCTAAGAGAAAGAATTTGCGAAAATGTTCGTCTTACAGAAAGCAAAAAGAAAGGGAAGAAACAGAAAGCAAAGAGAAAAAGCTACCACGGGGCAAGTCAAAAAAAAAAAAAAAAGGGGAAAGAAAATGAAGTGGCAACTTCGTTAGAAGGTCAACGATCAAACTACAAGAAAGGTGAACTTCTTGAAGAATATATAGTTATTGAAAGGTGATCCTAGGTAACAAAGAAGTCCAGTAGAAGCAATAGGTTTGAGCCTTTACCCTTTCTTATAAAAACTCAAAACCATGGCCTACATTACAACCCTATTAAAGTCCTGTCCGATTAGAAAAAAAAGATTACTTGATCTAAATGAGCTGGATGTGTTGCTGAAGCTAGAGAAGGATATCAGGGGACGAAACCCCGCTGGAAGACCAACCAAGGATGGTGTGGATCTAAACCCTACTAGAAATAACATCAAATTTGAGTCTGCGTATCCTTTTCATTCATAAATTCCTTAACCGAGCCTATGTTACGGTCCTAAAAGAAGCCTTTTTAGATTGAGGGTTTAACTGTTTATTGCTCTGCAAAAGGGCATGCGAGTTGTCGCTCTAGCCACGGTGGCATTTTGAAAATCTGAGAGAGAAAACCAAGTGAGGTCAGAAAAACCCAAAACAGCAATCCTGTAGAAAATAGGGATAGGGTAGCAAACCAAAAGGTCAAAATCCCTGAAGAATGGTGCAAATGCTATCACACCCCGATGAGAATGGGACAAAACCGAATGGGGCAGAATCCTAGAAGGGAAACAGAATCCTAAGAGTATGGGCCCTGGGGCAATCCTGGGACACTCTTTGTGAATGACCTATATACATGTAGTATTAATGCGTTCATGACTTGTATAACTCGTACATCCATTAAATTTCTATGTAGTTTGGATCTATTCATGCATTCATCAAAAAGCATGTCATGCATTTAATTCCAGTATTGTAGGTGCATTCATCCAAAAGTATAACATGCATTAAATTCCATTCCTGTATGAATCTGTGCATTCATAAAAAAAAATAAAAAAAAGTAAGACATGCAAAATAGGTCATGCATCTAACTCCACGTGCATTCACAAAAAAAAAAAAAAAAAATGTATAACATGTATTCACCTATTTACCTGTGCATTTTTAGAATTGGCATAAATAAAATATTTTTATAAAGGAAAAAAAAGAAGAAAAACTAACTCCATGTCTTCCTCCATTTCTCAAATAGAAAACAAGGAACGAGGTAAAATACACAAAGGAGCTAAAGCCACCCCTCAAACATCTCTAACATCGGCACACGCCTCAGAAAGCTCAGATTTCCATGGCTAGTAAGAAACAGAGAATGAGGCAATGACCCACCCTCAACCTCCCCAATAAAATGACTTCTGACTCAGGATACCATGTATGCTTAAAAAGATAAGTAACAAATAGGTGTCTGATCGCCCAAAGTTGAAATAGTGAATAACATCCCCAAAAATGTGCGTTGGCCCCCTAACGAAGTCTAGTAAGGCTCACGAAGGTCTCCTCCACAACTATAGGAGCATATGAGTGCCCCTCATGAATCCTGGCAAGCAATACAAGTAATCGACAGTCAACCACGTCATTCCCTCAAGGAGAACGTCCAGAATCTTAAGAAAAGCCAAGCCATGGCCGCCATTATAGAGACTGACCAATCTTGAGAAGTATGCCAATCCCTTATCCTTCGCAAACTCAAAATGAGAAAAATAAGAACTTCACAGGGACATAAGGAAACTGGGACAGTAGATTAGAAGAAAAGGCCATACAACGGAGCTCAAGCTGAGAAGAAACAATCGTGATGTAGCCATCAGAAAAAGTAAGTCCCACAATGTCAGCCAAATCCTCTAGAAGACCTAGGAGGCAACCATACTCATGATGAGAGGAAGCAAGCTTATGGAAGAGAGACAGGTCAGGTGACCAGAAGGGAACCACTGCTAGAAATAAGCTGCATCAATAGGAGAGAAGCCATACAACCAAAGGACTAGCGAGAAATGTCTTGCTCATCTAGAAGATACTCATCATACCAAACCGTAGCTGACTCAAAATCGTGTCGGCCATCCTAAAAGTCAAAAGTGAGAAACCTCAGCGTCCATCTCATCCTCGAAGGCTGGCTTAACTGGAGGGAAGGGGTCGACTGGAGGTCTACTCCCCTGGTTGCTCTGGCTAGAAGATGCCTGTCCCGTAGATTGCCGACTACTCCTGGATCGATTGGAACTGCTGATAGAATTTGTTCGAGATGCCTTCCCGAAGCGGCATCTCCTCTCAAAATCGTCATCGCTCGTATCTTCCATCCTAAAAAGGTAAGACAAGGTAAGAGGTGTTAATATACAGTATATGCAGATAAGAAATACAAGTAGAAGAAAAAATAGTAATAATGATAACCAAAGATAAAAAATGACACAGCTGTTAGTAGATCTTGCTCTAGCCGATTCAAAAGATTTTTAAAACTCAACTCTCAAAAAATTTCTTAAATTCAGTTTCTCAAAGGGTTTCTTAACATTTTTCTCCAAATTTTTCAAAAAACTCTTCCCTCCAAAGATTCTTTTTCAAAATCTATTTTCAAAAGATTTTCTAATCCCCTTACAGTTCAAAATTAATTCTCAAAAGTCAATTTCTAAAATGTTTTTCTTTCCAAAAGTCCATTTTAGGAGTCGTAATCTAAAATCTCAAAGTTCCATTCCAAATCTTTTCTAATCTCGTCAATATTCTAGACTTTTCAAAAATTTTTCCTTCCAAAATTTCTGTCAAATTCCAAAATTTTTTCGTTTGTCTTCAAAAATTCCGTCTTCTAAGTCAAAATGAATTTCCTACACATTTTGATTTTAAAATTTCACTTCTAAGTCAGAATGAATTTCCTACACATTTTAATTCTAAAATTCCACGTCTAGGTCAAAATGAATTTCATACACATTTTGATTTTTCAACGTCCGAGTCAAAATGAATTCCCTACACATTTTGATTTTCTAACTTCAAATCTCAAGGGGTTTCTGTTTTTTTCCTTCAAAAAGATTTTATTTCAAAACCTTTTCCAGTTCTTTCCCTGATTTCTAAAAATTTTGGTAGAATTTTGTTTAAAAATGGTCCATACAACACCCGCGACATCAACACAAAACAAAAACCATGCACTTTACAACATCACAATCACATGGCGGCACCACCCATACACACTTTTCAAAATTTCAAACTTTTCAAAAGACTTGTTTTATTTTTCAATAAATCAATGGTTTTCAAAGTTATCCCAAAATTTCTCAAATTAATTTCAAATATTTTCTAAAATATTTCTACATTTTTCTAAACACTAAATTCTAATAATTTTTCAATTTTCTCCAAATTTTCTATTTTTCTAAGTAATTTTCTATTTTTGTAAAAATTAAAAATTCAAAAAGTTTTCAAAAGAACACGAAATTTCGCACGGTTGTTAAACACATTTTTCTAAGGCATACCGTATAAAAATCTAGCCTAAAATCTCAATGCCCAAAGTTGTAGGGATAAACCCCCCCTTTCACGTAATCATGTAAAGTCACTCAAAGTCAATCAAACAAGCACTAAAATGAAAAAATAACTTCATCGCAGTGTTCAAAACATATCAAAATATTAATTTACAGTATTCACATGGTTCAAACGGAATCCTACATGTCAAAATCAATATAAAATAAAAAACTCACCTTTTGGAGTTCTCTAAAGAAATCTTCTCTTCCGGCGACTTGTTCGGTGCCGGCGACTTTTCCAGCGACGTCGTCTACTTTCGGCAATCCCCCATGGTCCTTAAGAGGCGCTCCTTCAATGTCCAAGTCGGTTTCCTTGTAATGTCTCTCGGTTTTGCGAAAATCCTTCGAATCCCGTAAGTGCTCGAACTAGAAATGTTTCTGATTTTTGATCCCAGGCCTAGCGCCACTGCTCGGCACTAGCAGTGGCGCCAAGCCAATTCTGCCAAAGGCACCACTACTAATGGCACCAGTTCCAAATTTTGGGCAGCTTTGCCTTTTTTCCCACCAAAACTCGATTTCAAAGGCTTTTTGGGCCCAATATCCATTTCCAAGCTCCCGTTTTTGAAAATTTCCAAAATTCGTCTCTTCGACCGCCTCACGATCAATATGGAACTCTTACTCTATCATTTTTTGTCTTTGTCAAGCAAAGACAGAAAAAGAGGGGTAGCTGTAAGCACCCCATTTTTGCCCGCTCGGTAGTTTCCAGTCCGTTCAGACTTGTATTCAAGTCAATATGGACATATTCTGAGTCAACTCAATTTTCCAAATCTAATCCCGTCAATCAATGACTTCGCGGGTCCTTTGGGCCCAAATAGAGGCAAAATGACCAAAATGCCCTTGGGGGCATTGTTCGGTCCAATTCCAATAGGCACATCTTCTTGAAGGCAGTAAGTCCCTTTTTCAATTCCAATTAAATCCGACACACTCAAGAAAGTTGATTTCTTGAGGCGGTAAGTCCATCATGTCTAGCATGTTTCCGAAGAAACTCTTTAGAACGGTAAGTCCCTTCAAACCCGTCGATCGGGATGAGAGTCCAAGTCCCTAAGATGGTAGAATGGTCCACCTTTGGTGCCTGCTAGCCCGCCAATGAAGAAATGTCTGTTTCAGCGCGCTTTTTGAGAAAGTTGATTCCTCAAGCACTAAGTCCACCTAGCAGTTTTTAGAGATTAGACAATCTCTGGAATGATCGCGACCCGTCAGAATAACGGAAATACTCGTAAACATCGCAATTGTCAGAGTGACGGAAACACTCGCAAACAGGTCGATATAGGGAATTGCCAACAAACCCTTATGTCACGGGACCGCCGTCAGAGTGACGGAAACACTCAAAACCTAGGACAACACCAGTGCCTGCTAGCCCACTCCGATGAAAAATTACCAAACTACCCCTAGGTCCATTTCCGGCATGTTTCTTGAAAAAGTACCTAAGCCCTCAAAATGATAAGTCTACCCTTCCAAGATTGTCTTAAAGACAATCCAACATGATTGGGTGCCTTCTAGTAAGTTTCGGGCCAATTTCGATACATTCCAGTTAAGATGACCATTTTACCCCTAGGCATCCGAGCGCCCCGAGAACCACACCGGCTCTGGGTGATATTACTAGTAACCTCCTGAGAATGCTTCTTATAGTATTCTCGACCTTCATTACCTTTCCGAATCATTTCGAGTCAGTTTCGGCAAACCTGATACAAAATGACCATTTTGCCCCTAGTGGGCTGGCCGTCTCTTCCAACCATACCGGCTATGGGTATCAAACAGGTAACCTCCTGGGACATTCTAAGTAATGTTTCCAAACCTCGAGTCTTCTTCTGGGACATTCTGAGTCAATCCTAGTAGCTTTTCGGCCCGATTGACTGTTTTGCCCCTAATGGCCCGGTCAATCCTTCCAACACATCTTGTCATCATTTTTCTAGTCTATTACTTCTGGGGCATTGTTCTAAGTGTTCCTGTCCCTTTTTGGCCCTCTGGGCCATTATCGGCCCTTTAAATCATTCCCGAACCTTCCGAAGCCACTCCTAGTGAAGCTAGGCTAAAAATTGTATGGCAGTCACTAGTACAGGGGCCCAAATCTTCTGAAGATACGTTGCTTGCCGACCTTAAAAGTTTCCTAAGTGGTTGGCATCAAGGCAAATTTTGGCCTGGTGCCACTGCAACAGGTGCCAGGTCATTCCTCTGTCTATAAATATAGAGCCTCTTCCAGTGTAAAAAGGGTCCGCAAACTCAATCTAAAAACTCCCCTCTTCGATATACAGAGCTTATAGCCTCCCTAAACCCTAGTCTTCTTTAGGTTTTCCAAAACCCTAGCCTCTATACACAAACCCTAACTTACATATACTCCTATACACTCAAACACTAACCTCTAAAGTCTCCATTGAAGACTTGAAGTACTGTAACCTGAAGCTCTTAAGGATCAAGACGAAGACTAAAGTGAAGATCGAAGCAAAGCTAGAAAAACAAAGCAAGCGAAACAAAGCAAATAAAAGAAGACGCAAGGTAGGTTTTCTTTTTATGTTTACGCATCTTCCCTCTCTCTCTTCTCTCTCCTAACCCACTTGAGTTTTCTTCTATTTTAATCCCCTATCTTCTTCCCCCTTTTCTTGCTTGCTTGAAACAAGGGACTTCCCAGTCTATGTGTAGGATTAGGCTATTGAAGGTCACCGTGTCGGGGGCTTTCTTTTAGTCTAATCGGAGACCACGTGGGTTCAGCCTCCTTGGTTATGTGGTGAAGCCTTTAACCTTGTATGTTCACGACCCCAACTTGTATTGTGCATGTCATGATCTTGCATTCCTCCAAAATTCATTTTTTAAATTATTTTTAAAATTTGCATCAAAACTGTTTTCAAAACTTGCATTAAATTTTCTTCTTCAAAACTTGTTTTCAAAACCACAATCCTAAGGTGATTCTAGCCTTTCCATGGCTAGGGTTGCTTTAGAAAAGTGTTACATTTAAAATGACAGATATGGTCCATATTTTCAAAATCCTTGTTGTTTTCAAAACCGCTATCTTAAAGTGGTTCTAACCTTCTTATGGTTAGAATCGCTTTAGGAAAGTGAGATATATTTTTATGGACTTTCCAAAACTCTTTTTTCAAATCTCTCTTTCTAAAAAATCTCTTTTCCAACATACTTTCTAAAAATTCTCTTAAATCTCTTTTTCAAAATTACTTTCCAAAATTATTTTCTAAAAATTCTCTTCAAAAATCTATTTTTCAAAAACTCTTCTCAAACTCCTTTCCAAAAAAACTCTCTTCAAAGATTCACTTTCTAGAAACATTCCCTAAATCTCTTTCCTAAAAACTCTTTCCAAAAATCTCTTTTCTAAAAGCTCTTTTCAAAAATCTATTTCCAAAAACTCTCATTCCAAAAGTTCACTTTCCAAAAACTCTTTTTTAGATCTGCTTCTAAAAATCTTTCTTTTCAAAATTTCTACTTTCCAAAATCTCTTTCCTTAGAGCCTAAGTCAAGTCTTAGAGTCAACAATTAGGAAACCCTAATTTTCCTTCCCAAAAACATAATTTCTAATCTTGCCTCAAAACCTAGGTTTCCAAAATCTTCTTTTTTACATTTAAATCACAAGTTTCCAAAATCTATTTTCTACATTGAAACTATAGTCTTCAAAATCTAGGGTTTCTAAAACTTCTCCTTCCAATTCCATACCAAATCCAATCTTCCCTTTAGGAAACGAAATCATATCTCCTTATTTAGGAAACTAGATCCAATCCTCCGTTTTTGAAAATAAAATCAAACAATCTCTTTTTAGAAACAAAATTCAATCATTTGTTTTAGGAAATAGGAATCTCAATCATTCCTAGTCTAAACCTTTCTTAATTCACTCCTTCCTAATCTCATTCCTTCCTAAACCTTAAGTTTCCAAAATTTAAACTTTTAAACCTTACCTTAAACTTTAAGCTTCCAAGTCTTTCCTAATTCGAACCTTTCTTAATTCCACACCTTTCCAAATCTGAGTTTTCAAACCTTTCTTAAACTCAAACCTTTCCTAATCTCAAATATTTCCAAATCTCAAATTTCAAATTTTCCAAATCCCAAGCTTTCTAAATTTCCAAATCTTTCTAAACTTAAAACTTTCTAAGTTTGAAACTTTCTAAATTCAAAACATTTCAATTTCAAAACTTTTTAATTTTGATTCTTTCCTAAACCAAAACTTTCGTAAAACAAAACTTTCATAAAACAAAACTTTCCTAAAATGAAACTTTCCTAAAACGGAACTTTCCTAACTCAAACCTTTCCTAAATCCAACTTCCTTAATTTTCCTGGTCCAACGTTCGAGTCAAATCTTTCTTAAACCTCAAGTCTTTCTTAAATTCCACCATTCCTAAGTCTAGGTTTACCAAAACTCTATCTTACCAAATCTAGTCTAAGTTCTCTTTTAAGATTCAAATCCTCTTTCAAGTTCAATTCTAGGTCTAAGTTCAATCCTGATTTCCTAATCTTCCAATCCAAATTCCAATTCAACTCCTTTTTCCAATCAAACCCTTTTTCAAATCAAAAATCTCTTTTCTATCAGACCCTTATTCGAACTACGACTAGCCTGATTCCTCAAAAAGAATACGTAGGCAACCTTCATGAGTGCGGTCACAACCTTTTTCAAGTTTCTATTTTCACAACCATTTTTAAGTTTCTAATTCTACAACCTTTTTCAAATCTCCAATTCCATAATCTATTTTCAAGTTTCTAATTCCTAAAATCTATTTTCAAATCTCTATTTCCAATCTCTAAAACTTTCTTTCAAAACTCAACTCTTCTTTTCAAATCTAATTTCAAATCAAGTTTTTGTTTCAAATCTATTTTCAAATCAAATTTTATTCTTGCACTTGAATATCACGCATCATGATAGTTTCTTTTTAAACATTCTTTTCAAAGTGGATAGTTTTGGACATTTGTTAGTCTAAGGCTCTAATGGTTGAATCTAGGGTGAATAGGCATGTAGGTACCGCAAGGGCGGGGTATGGCGATGGCTTAGTGTGTCTTCCCTACACATAACCAACCTCCGAATTTAGATCACTATTTTTGAAAGATAAATGGAGTTATTTTCAAAAAAGGCTCAAATATTTTCTAAAGGTTGCCAAACAACCTATTTTTTTAAAAACCCTTTCTTGAGGAAGTATTTTTAAAATTATTTTCAAAAACCTTAAGTGTAGTCTTCGGATTGTGCTTAGTTTTAGGTGACCTAACTCACCTTAATCAAGTTAGGTGGCGACTTCAAATTGTTTTTGAAAAGCCCTTTGTTCAAATCAATTTTTAAGTCAAACCTAGTGACACTCATTCTTCTAGGAGGATGAATTCTAACGAGAGAGTATAGTATTTTCAAAATTTATGATCTATTTTTAAATGGTTAAATATTTGCAAAATGTCTCATACCTAGATTGACCTTTTGTCGATTCCCTTTCTCATCACTTATGGAAAGGGCTACCAGTGAGTCTGATTGCAGTTACCATTGTTTTGTGACAACAGGAGAATGCTACCTGCTCATGTTTGTGAAAGCCGCCATATTTTTACATTTCTATATTTTTATTATTGAAGAGATGGGGTTGGATTTACACAAAAAAAAAAAAAGGAAAAAAATGAAGGAGAAGAAGAAAAAAAAGAAAAAAAAAAGGGAAAAGAAAAAGAGTATGGGATGAAACTGGTGTGACTTTTAGGTGAGTTGATCCACGAGCTATTGTACAATCCTAGATCACGCCTAGGGTCTATATTTTCATTAGTCTCAGTGAAGTTCACACTTACACCACTACATTGTCACTAATATGGCCTTGATCATGTCACAACCATTTGTGCTCGATTTGTGTGGTTTCATGTATATTCGATATTGATCTTTTTGAGCTAAGTTGCATCTTAATATACATAAATCTATATTTGCCTTTCATTGATTGATCCTGTCTTTAGAGGGCCTCATAATTTGAAAGGTTCAATGACTGAGTTTGCCTGCACTTCTTAATAACTTTCAAAGAAGGAAGTTACTTATTGCTTTGCCAAAGGGCGATACCGATCATCACTCAAGAAAGCCCACCGATCCAAAAAGGAATCCTAAAAGAAATTGAGAGATCCACTAAAGAGATTTTTTCCATCTAACAAGAAAGAAGACGGAAAGCGAGTTAATGGATTAAACCTTTGAGAATGGTGCAAGTGCTATCACATTCTAACAAGGAAGGGGTAGAATCAGAAAGGGGAATCCCAAAAAAGAAACAGAAATTCAAAGGACTACTTGACACTAGGATATAACACTCATAACTAAACATGAATCCTAGGGCAAACCTAAAGGGGTATGCATCTAATCTTGTCCATATGTAAAAAATGTGCATTGAGCATTTAATTCTATTCCTGTATGTAAATTATCCAAAAGTATAACATGCATTCAATTCCATTTCTGTGTGAACTTCTGTATTCATAAAAAAGTAGGACATGCATTCAATTCAATTCTTATATAAACCTATGCATTCATAAAAATAGACCATGCATTTAATTCCATGTGCATTCATCAAAAAAGTATGACACGCATTCACCCCTTACTGGGGCATTTTTAAACTATTTTTACACAAAAACTCACTCTATGTCTTTCTCTTTCTTTCAAATAGGAAACAAGGAACAAGGAAAAGTTTAAAATGGAGCTAAAAAGACACCCCGTAATCAAGTAACCTCAGAAATCTCCAGCACTAGCACACACCTCAACAAGCTCAAATTTTCACAGCCGACAAGAAACAGAGAAAAGGGCAATGGCCTGCCTTCAACCTCCCTATTCAACCTTAGACTTCCCCCTAGAGGAGCAGCGCTTTGCCAGACGAAGTGCCAGTTCAAGAAGTATTAGACATCAACCTTAGACTTTCCCTTAGAGGAGCAGCATTTAGCCAGACGGAGTGCCGATTCAAGAAGTATCAAACATCAACCCTGGACTTGCCTAGAGGAGCAGTGTTTCTCCAGACGGAGTACCGATTCAAGAAGTATCAGAAATCAACCTTGGATTCCCTAGAGGAATAGTGTTTCGCCAAACGAAGTATTGGTTCAAGAAGTATCAAAAGTCAACCTTGGACTTCCCCAGAGGAGTGGCGTTTTGCTAGACGGAGTGTCAGTTCAAGAAGTATCAAAAATCAACCTTGGACTTTCCCAGAGGAGTAGCGTTTCGCCAGACAGAGTGTCGGTTCAAGAAGTATCAGAAATCAACCTTGGACTTCCCCCTAGAGGAGCAGCGTTTCGCCAAACGGAGTGCCGGTTCAAGAAGTATCAAAAGTTAACCTTGGACTTCCCCAGAGGAGTAGCGTTTCACCAGACGGAGTGTCGGTTTAAGAAGTATTAGAAATCAACCTTGGACTGTCCCAGAGGAGCAGCGTTTCGCCAGACGGAGTGCCGGTTCAAGAAGTATCAGACATCAACCTTGGACTTTCCCCCCCAGAGGAGCAACGTTTCGCTAGACGGAGTGTCGGTTCAAGAATTATCAAAAATCAACCTTGGACTTCCCTAGAGAAGTAGCGTTTCGCCAGATGGAGTGTCGGTTCAAGAAGTATCAGAATTCAACCTTGGACTTCCCCAGAGGAGTAGCGATTCATCAAACAAAGTGCCGGTTCAAGAAGTATCAGAAATTAACCTTGGACTTCCCCAGAGGAGTAGCGTTTTGCCAGACGGAGTGTCGGTTCAAGAAGTATCAGAACTCAACCTTGGACTTTCCCAGAGGAGCAGCATTTCGCCAGACGGAGTGTTGGTTCAAGAAATATCAAATGTTAACCTTAGATTTCTCCAGAGGAGCAGTGTTTCGCCAGACGGAGTGCCGGCTCAAGAAGCGTCAATTCCCCCAGAGGAGCATTGTTCTGCCAGATGGAGCGCCAGTTTAAGGAGCATTAATTTCCCCAGAGGAGTATCATTTTACAAGACAAAATACCAAGCATCGACCATCTACTCGAGGTAACTTTTATTTGGATTTCAATTCTTCCAATCCCACTGATCGGCTCACGGTCAACATGGGACTGTTACTTTATCATTTTCTGTCTTTGACAAGTGAAGACAGAAAAAGAGGAGCAGCTGTAAGTGCCCTATGTTTGCCCGTTCAGGAATCTCTAGCCCGACTAGGCTCACTTTCATATATTATATGCATATTTAGACTCTAACCCGACTTCTAAACTCCAATTTACTCCACCGGTTGCTTCTCAGGTCCGTAAAGCCTACTTGAAGCTAAATAACCATTTTGCCCCTAGGCATTCGAAAATCCCGGGAACCACACCAGCTCTGGGTATCAAACCTGTAACCTCCTGAGAATGCTTCTTATGGTATTCCTGACCTTTCATTAGCTTTTCGAATAATTTCGAGTCAATTCCGGCAAGCCCGATGCAAAATAACTATTTTACCCCTGGTGGGCCGATCGCCTTTTTCAACCACGCCTGCTCTGGGTATCGAATCGGCAACCTCCTGGAACATTTTAGCTAATGTTTCCAAGCCTCAAGCCTTCTTCCGAGACATTCCAAGTCTATCCCGACAACTTTCTGGCCCGATTGATTGTTTTGCCCCTAATGGCCTGATCAACCCTTCCAACACATCTTGACATCATTCTTCAAGTCTAAGACTCCCGAGACACTATTCCAAGGGTTTCTGTCCCTTTTCGGCTTTCCAGGCCATTCCTGGCCCTTCAAATCATTCCCAGACCTTCTGGAGTCACTCTTAGTGAAGACAAGCTAAAAATTGCATGGTAGTTACTAATACAGGCGCCCAAATCTTTGAAAGATACAGTGCTTGCCGACCTTAAAACTTTCCTAAGTGGCTGGCGCCACTGAGCCAAAATTTGGCCTGGTGCCACTCCAACAGGCACTAAGTCAATCCTCTATCTATAAATACAAAGCCTCCTCCAGCGTGTAAAAGATTCGCAAACTCAGTCTAAAAACCCTCCTCATCGATATAAAGAGCTCGAAACCTCTCCAAACCCTAGTTTCCTTTAGGCTTTCCAAACCCTAGCCACCATACATCAAACCATAGCCTCACATACACCCCTATACACTCATATATCAGCCTCCAAAGCCTCCATTGAAGACTTGAAGTGCTGCAACTTTGAAGTTCCCAAAGATCAAAACAAGCTCTTGAAGACCAACACAAAGTAAAGCAAAGATCGAAGTAAAGAAAGCAAACAAAACAAAGCAAATAAAGAAGATACAAGGTAGGCTCTCTATTTACGTTTACGCAATTCTCCCCCTCTCTCTTCTCTCTCCTAAGCCACTTGGGTTTTCTTCTATTTTAATCTCCCATCTTTTACCCCCCTTTCTTGCATGCTTGAAATAAGGAACTCCCCAGTCCATGTGTAGGATTAGGCTATTGAAGATAACCGTGTCAGGGGCATTCTTTTAGTCTAACCGGAGATCACGTGGGTTCGGCCCCCTTGATTATGTGGTGAAGCCTTTAACCATGTATGTTCACGACCCCAACTTGCATTGTGCATATCATGGTCACGCATTCCTCCAAAATCCATTTTCAAAACTTGTATTAAAATTTTTTCTTCAAAATTTATTTTCAAAAAATCATAAACCTAAGGTGATTCTAGCCTTTCCATGGCTAAGGTTGCTTTAGGAAAGTATTACATTTAAAGTGACTTTTGTGGTTCATATTTTCAAATCCTCTTCAAAATCTCTTTTTTTTTAAACCCACTTTCTAAAAACCTCTTTTCGTAAAATCTTTTTTCCAATGCACTTTCCAAAAAATCTATTTTTCAAAGTTGCTTTCTAAAAATTGCTTTATAAAAACTTCCTTCAAAAATCTATTTTCAAAACTTCTTTTTAAACTCCTTTCCAAAAAAGTTCTCTTCAAAATTTATTTTCTAAAAACGCTCCTTAAGTCTCTTTCCCAAAAAAATCTCTTTCCTAAAAAGCTTTCTTTTCAAAATCTCTCTTTCCAAAAACTCTGTCAAAGTTTCACTTTCCAAATCTCCTTTCTAAAACTCTTCTCGAGTTTACTTTCTAAAACTCCTTGCTAGGATCTCCTTCCCAAAATCTTTCTTTCCAAAAGTTTTACTTTTCGAAAACTCTTGACCTTGGAGCCTAAGCCAAGCCCTAGAGCCAATAATTAGGAAACCTTAATTTTCTTTCCTAAAACATGATTTTCAATCTTGCCATAAAACCTAGGTTTCCAAAACCTCCTTTCTTACATCAAAAACATCAATCTCCAAAACCTATTTTCTACATCAGATCATAGATGTAAGCACCCCATTTTTGACCGCTCGGCAGTCTACACTCCGTCCAGACTTGTACTCAAGTCAATATGGACGTATTCCAATCGAAACCAACTCTCTAAGTCTAAATCTCGTCTATCCATTGTTTCGCAGGCCCACCAGGCCCAAATAGAGGCAAAATAACCAAAATACCCTTAGGGATATTGTCCTGTCCAAACTCCAATTAGGCACGTCTTTCTGAAGACGGTAAGTCTCCTTTCCATTTCCAATAGGCACGTCTTTCCCAAGACGGTAAGTCCCCTTTCCATTTCCAATAGGCGCGTCTTTCTGAAGACTGTAAGTTCCCTTTCCAATTCCAAATTAGGCATGTCTTTCCGAAGACGATAAGACCTTTTTACAATTCCAATCCTTCTCTCGAGACGGTAAATCTACTTTAATCAGGCACGTTTTTCTGAAGACGATAAGATCCCTTTCTAATTTTAATCCCTCTCTCGAGACAGTTGATTCCTCGAGACGGTAATCTGGCACATTTTTCAAAGAAAATCTCTTCGAAACGGTAAGTCTCTTTAAACCTGTCGACCGGGACGAGAACCCAAGTCCCCTAGATGGTAGAACGGTCCACCTTTGGCGCCTGTTAGCCCGCCAATGTAGAAATGTCCGTTTAGGCACGCCTTTCGAGAAAGTTGACTTCTCAGGCACTAAGTCCCCTTTAGCAGCTTCCCAAGATCAGGCAGTCTTGGGAATGATCGCGAACCGTTAGAGTAGCGGAAATACTCACAAACATCACAACCGTTAGAGTAGCGGAAATACTCGTAAACAGGTCGATATAGGAAATTGCCAACAAACCCCTGTATCACGCGACCGCCATCAGAGTGGCGGAAACACTCAAAACCCAGGTCAACACCGGTGCCTGCTAGCCCACTTCGGTGAAAAATGACCAAACTGCTCCTTGGGCCTTTTCCGGCACATTTCTCAAGAACACACCTGAGTCTTCAGAACGGTAAGTCCAACCTTCCAAGATTGTTTTAAAAGTAATCCAACACAATTAGGTGCCTTCTAGTCAGTTTCGGGCCAATTCTAAGACTTTCCGGTCAAGATGACCATTTTGCCCCTAGACATCCGAACGCCCCGGGGACCACACCGGCTCTGGGTATCAAACTGGTAACTTCTCGAGAATGCTTTTTATAGTATTCTCAACCTTTCTTTATCCTTTTGGATCATTCCGAGTTAGTTCTGGCAAACCCGATGCGAAATGATCGTTTTGCCCCTGGTGGGCCAGTCACCTTTTCTGACCACACCAGCTCTGGTATCAAACTGGTAGCCTTTGGGAACATTCTGAATAATGTTTCCAAATCTCGAGTCTTTTTCCTGGACAGTCTGGGTCCGTCCTGACAGCTTTCCGATCCAGTTGACCGTTTTGCCCCTAATGGCCAGTCAATCCTTCCGACACATCCTATCTTTATTTTTCAAGTCAAATACTCCAGGACACTATTCTAAGTGTTCCTGCTCTTTTTTGGCCTTCCAGGTCATTCCTAGCCTCTTCAAATCATTCTCGAACTTTCCGAAGTCACTCCTAGTGAAGCCAGGCTAAAAATTGCATGGTAGTCACTAGTGCAGGCGCCCATATCTAGTCAAAGATACGTTGCTTGCCGACCTTAATAGTTTCCTAATTGGCTGGCACCACTAGTAGTGGCGCCAAACCAATATTTGGTCTGGCGCCACTCCTAGTGGCGCTAGAAGCATTTTTGGCCTGGCGCCACTGCAACAGGCGCGAGGTCTATCTCATCTCTATAAATACAGAGCCTTCTCCAGCGTGAAGGGGGTCCGTAAACTCAATCTAAAAATCTTATATTTCGATATATAGAGCTCATGCACTCCCTAAACCCTAGCTTCTCTAAGTTTTCCAAACCCTAGCCACCATACACAAACCCTAGCCTCCTATACACTCCCATACAAACCCCTATACACTTATACACTAGCCTCAAGCCTCCTTTGAAGACTTGAAGAGCTGCAATCTGAAGTTTCGAAGATTGAAGGCAACTCTTGAAGATTGAAGATGAAGATCAAGACGAAGACCGAAGAAGGGCAAGGCGCGCAAAGCCAATTAAAATAAACAAGACAAGGTACGCTTTCGTTTTAAGTTTTTGCACTCCCCCCCTCTTTCTTCTCTCTTCTAACCCACTTGGGTTTTCTCTATTTTAATCCTCCATATCTTTCCACCCTTTCTTTGCATGCTTGAAACAAGGGGATTCTCGGTTCATGTGTAGGATTGGACTATTGGAGGGTCACCGTGTCGGGGGCTCTCTTTTAGTCTAACCGGAGACCACGTGGGTTCGGCCCCCTTGATTATGTGATGAAGCCTTAACCTTGTATGTTCACGACCCCAAATTTGCATTGTGCATATCTTGATTCTTGTATTCTTCCAAAAGTTGTTTTCAAGGTCATTTTCAAGATCGTTTTCAAACTTGTTTTCAAAATTGCATCAAAATCTCCTTTTTCAAAACTTGTTTTCAAAATCACAATGCTAAGGTGATTCTAGCTTTTCCATGGCTAGGGTTGCTTTAGGAAAGTGTTACATTCAAAGTGACCAATATGGTCCATATTTTTAACTCTTGTTGTTTTCAAAACCATTTTCTTAAAGTGGTTCTAGCCTTCTTATGGTTAGAATCGCTTTAGGAAAGTGAGATATTTTTATACTTTTCAAAAAACTCTATTTTCAAAAATCTCTTTTCCTAAAACCTCCTCTTTCAACGTGCTTTCTAAAAATTCTTCTTTCCAAAGTTTTTTTTCAAAAACTCCCTTCAAAAATCTATTTTCCAAAATTTCTCTTTTTAAACTCCTTTAAAAAATGCTCTCTTCAAAGTCTACTTTCCAAAAACGTTTCCTAGGTTTTCTTCTTAGAAAAACCTCTTCCTAAATCTCTGTCTTAAAAATCTCTTTCTAAAAACACTCCATAAATTCACTTTCCTAAAAAATCTCTCCAACAATCTCCTTCCAAAAATCTTTCTTAAAAACTCTCTTTCTAAAATCTTCCCTCTAGAAACTCCTCTCTAGGATTTCCTTCCAAAAACTTGTTTTCAAAAACACACTTTCCAAAAACTCTTTTCTTAGAGCCCAAGTCAAGCCCTAGAGCTAACAATTAGGAAACCCTAATTTTCTTTTCAAAAACATGGTTTTCAATCTTGACTTAAAACCTAGGTTTCCAAAGCCTCTTGTTTTCTACATCAAAACTATACATATTTCCAAAAACCTCTTTTCTACGTCAAAACTATAGCCTTTCAAATTTAGAATTTCTAAAACTTCCTTTTCCGAATCCTTGTCGAATCAAATCTTCCCTCTACAAAAGCAAATCCAATCTTCTCATTTAGGAAGCTAGATCCTATCCTCCGTTTTTGGAAACAAAATCAAACCTTCTCTTTTAGAAACAAAATCCAATCCCTTGTTTTAGGAAATAGGAATCTTAACCCTTCCTAGTTTAAACCTTTCCTAATTCAAATCCTTCCTAAACTTCTACTTTCCTAAATCTTAAGTTTCCATAACTTGAACATAAAAATCTTTCCTAAATTTTAAACCTTAACTTTCAAATTTTTCCTAAACTCAAACCTTTCCTAATCTCAAGATTTTCTAAAATTCAAACTCTAAAACTTTCTAAATCTTAAACTTTCTAAATTGCAAATCTCTCTAAATTCAAAGTTTTCTAAATTCTAAACTTTCGTAAGTTAAATCTTTCTAAACTTTCAAACTTTCTAAATTCTAAACTTTCCTAAAACTTCAAATCTTTCCAAATTTCAAAACTTTCTAAACTCAAAACTGCCTTATTTTCAAAACTTCCTTGTTTTCTAAACTTTTCAATTTTCAAACTTTCCTTATTTCAAAACATTTCAAATTCAAAACTTTCCTAAGTTGAAACATTCCTAATTCAAAACTTTCCTAAGTTGAAACCTTCCTAATTCAAAACTTTCCTAAGTTGAAACTTTTTTAATTCAAAACTTTCCTAATTCGAAACTTTTCTAAAATGACACTTTCCTAATTTGAACCTTTTCTAATTTGAACCTTTCCTAAATCCAATCTTTCTTAAATTCTCGAGTCTTTCTTAATTCTCATCTTTCTTAAGTCTAGGTTTCCTAAACCTCAATCTTTCCAAATTAAAGTCCAATATTTCCAAATTCCAATTTCCGAATTCCAATCTTCTATTCTAAATTCCAATTCAATCTCTTTTTCGAATCCAATCTACTATTTTCATTCGGACTCTTGTCCGAACTACGACTAACCTGATTCCTCCAAAAGGATACGTAGGCAACCCTCATGGGTGCGGTCTCCACATTTTTCAAATCTCAAATTCCACAATCTTTTCAAATCTCCAATCTATTTTCAAACTTCCAATTTCAAATTTCTATTTCCAAATCTTTATTTCTAATTTTTCAAACTTTCCAATTTCAAATCTATCCTTTCAAATCTTTCTTCTAAAATAAAATCAAATTCTTCTTTTCAAATCTATTTCCAAATCTATTTTCCAATTCCCTTTTCTTGCACTTGCATATCATGCATTATGTTTTTCTGAACATTATTTTTCTAAAGTGAATAGGATTGAACTATAGTTAGTTGAAAACTCTCATAGGTGAATCTAGGGTAGATTAACATGTAGGTACCGAAAGGGCGGGGTAGGGTGATGGCTTAGTGCGTCTTCCCTACACGTAACCAACCTCCGAACCTAGAATCACTGTTTTCAAAGACCAAAAAGAAGTTATTTTTCAAAAAGGGCTAAATGTTTTCTAAAGGTTGCTAAACAACCCGTTTTTCTTAAAAACCCTCTCTTAAGGTGGTATTTTCAAAAACCTTTTTCTAAAACCCTAAGTGTAGTTTTTGGATTATGCTTAGTTTTTAGGTGACCTAACTCACCTTAATCAAGTTAGGTGGCGACTCCAAATCTTTTCTAAAAGCTCTTCATTCAAATCGATTTTCAATTCAAACCTAGTAGCATTCATTCTTATAGGAGGGTGAGTTTTAACGAGAGAGTACATTGTTTTTTCCGCTTGTGTGTGTATTCCTCGAGTGCGAAAAATCTGGGCGCAACAATAGACTTCCAAATCTAAGATTTCTAAAACTTCACCTTCTAATCCCAAACCAAATCCAATCACCTCTTTTGAAAATAGAAATCAAACCTTTTTTTTACTTCAATCCTTTCCTAATTTTAAACTTTTCTAATGTTAAACCATTCCAATTTTCAACTTTCCAAATTTCCATCTTTTCAATCATTCTAAATTTAAACCTTTCCAAAATTCTAAATTTTTCAAATTCCAAATCTTTCTTAAATCAAACTTTCTAAATTCAAACCTTTTCAAAATTCTAAACTTTCCAAATTCGAAACTTCCTTAAGTTGAAACTTTCTAAAGTTTAAATCTTTCCAAGATCTAGATCTTTCTTAATCCTAACTTTTCAAATTCGAACATTTCCAAAGTCAACTTTTTCTTAAAAATAAACTTTCTAAATTCAAAACTTTCTAATTTCAAAACCTTTCCTAAGATGAAACTTTCCTAAAATGAAATTTTCCTAACTCGAAACTTTCCAAAAATGAAACTTTCCTATTTTGAAACTTTTCTAATTTCAAGATTTTCTAAATTCAATCTTTCTTAAACTCCAACTCTTCATATTTTCTAAATCCAACTTCCCAATCAAATCCTTCTTAATCTCAAGTCCTTCTTAAATTCGATCTTTCCTAAGTCTAGGTTTCCTAAATCCCAATCTTTCCAAAATAAGTCCAAGTTCCTCTTCCAAGTTCTATCTTTCCAATTCCAAATTCCAATTTCAAATCTGTTATTTTTAAGTTCAAATCAAATCTCTTTTTCAAAAAAAACATTTTTCAAATCAAATTTTTTGTCGGACTCTTGTCCGAACTACAATTGACTTGATTCCTCAAAAGGGATACGTAGGCAACCCTTATGAGTGCAGTCACAACCTTTTTTAAGTTTCCAAATCCATAACCTTTTTAAAGTTTCTATTTCCATAACCTTTTTCAAACTTTCAATTTCAAAACTTTTCTTGACTTTCAATTCCAAAAGTCTATTTTCAACTTCTAAAACTTTTCTTTCAAAAATCAAGTCTTTTCTCAAATCTATTTTCAAAGTCAAATCTCTCTTTTCAAATTTATTTTTCAAAAGTCCAAATCTTTCTATTGCATTTGCATATCATGCATCATGTCAAAATTTTTTTCTAAAAATTCTTTTCTAAAAGTGGATAGTATTGGACATTTATTAAACAAAAACTATAATGAGTGAACCTACGGTGAATAGACATATAGGTACCGCAAGGGTGGGGTAAGGTAGGGTAATGGCTTAGTGCGTCTTCCCTACACGTTACCAACCCCCGGACTTAGGATCACTATTTTTGAAGGACCAAATGGAGTTATTTTAAAAAAGAGCTTAAATATTTTCGAAGGTTGCCAAACAACTTGTTTTCTTAAAAACCCTCTCTTGAGGAAGTATTTTCAAAAATCTTTTTCAAAAACCCGAAGTATAATCTTCTGATTGTGCTTAGTTTTTTTAGGTGACCTAACTTACCTTAATCAAGTTAGATGGCGCTTCCAATCTTTTTCCAAAAGCCTTCTATTCAAATCAAATTTCTAATTCAAATCTAGTTGCACTCATTCTTCTAGGAGGATGAGTTCTAATGGGAGAGCACTCTGTTTTTCTCCCTTGTCTTTTTCGGTTGCGAAAAATCAGGGCACGAGACCTGTAAGCCCACTCCGATGAAAAATGACCAAACTGCCCTTTGGCCCCTACTGGCACGCTTCTCGAGAAAGTATCTAAGTCCTCAAAGCGACAATTTCACTCTTCCAAGATTGTCTCAAAGACAATCTAGCACGTTCAAGTGCCTTTTAGTCAGTTCTGAAGCAATTATGAGAACATCTAGTCAAAATAACCATTTGGCCCCTAGGCATCCAATTGCGTTTGAGAACCACATCGGCTCAAGGTATCAAATTGGTTACCTTTCAGGGATGCTTTTAATAATATTCCCAATCTTCTAGTACCTTTCCAGACCATTCTGAATCCATTCCGGTAAACTCGGTGCGAAATGACCATTTTACCCTTGGTGGGCCAGTCGCCCTTTCCAACCATACTGGTTCTGGGTATCAAATTGGCAGTCCCTCAAAACATTCTTAATACTATTTTTAACCTTAAAATCCTATCCTAATAAATTCCAAACCAATTTCGATGTTTCTCAATTCAAATAATCGGTTTGCCCCTAGTGAACTGTTCACCTTTTTCAACCATACCAGCTTTAGTTATCGATCTAGTTCCATCTGGGACACTCTTTTAGTGATTCTCGTCCATCCCCAACCTTTTAGATCATTCTCAAACTTTTCAGAGTCACTTTTAGTGAAGCCAGGCCAAAAATTGCATGGTAGTCACTAGGATAAGTGTCCAAATCTTCGGCCTTGCTTCCCAAGGGTCAAGAGATCTGTTTCTTGTTACCTTAAAAGTGGCTGGCGCCATTACAAAAACTGGCCTGGCACGACTCCTAGTGGTGCTAAGCCAAAAATTGGCCTGGTGCCATTGCAACAGGCGCTAAGCCCTGTTTTTGTTGCCTATAAATATAGGCCACCCCCTATATAAAAAGGATCCGCAAACTCACTCCAGAAACACTGCCTCTCTGAAAACAGGCCTTGAAACCCTAGTTCCCTCAAGTCTCCTTCAAACCCTAGCCTCCTAACACTCTATATACTCAAATCTAATCCTCCAAGCATCCATTGAAGACCAAGTACTATATATTCAAAGCTCTTAAGATGAAGCAAACAAAGTAAACAAAGAAATCAAAGTAAGGAGAAGACAAGGTAGATTTTCTATTTAGTTTACGCAATCCCCTTCTCTCTTCTCTCCCTAATCTACTTGGGTTTTCTTTTATTTTAATCCCCATCTTCCATCACCTCTTCTCGGTTCATGCTTAGGAAGACTTGTTGAAGGTCATCGTGTTGGAGGCTTTCTTTAAGTTCGACCTAAGATGGTGTGGGTTTGACCCCCTTGATTATGTGGTGAATCCTAACCTTGTATGTTCACAACCCTATTGCATTATAGTTATTGTATCCATGCATTGCATTTAATTTTGTGTTGAAAGTGATCTTTCAAAACTTGCATTCAAAATTTGTTAAAACTTGTTTTCAAAACCACAACCCTAAGATGATTCTGGCCATTCCATGGTTAGGGTTGTTTTAGGAAAGTGTTATATTTAATGTG
The DNA here is from genome assembly GCA_033060915.1 of Euryodendron excelsum. Lineage (NCBI taxonomy): Eukaryota > Viridiplantae > Streptophyta > Magnoliopsida > Ericales > Pentaphylacaceae > Euryodendron > Euryodendron excelsum. The sequence goes on along the minus strand of CM065388.1, from coordinate 28,070,995 downwards.
ACTATCAAAGTCCAAAGTTTGGGTTCAAAGCCTAAATTATTTTTCAATAAATCACAACTTTAGAGTATTTCTAGCGACTCTATGGTTAGAGTTGTTTTAGGAAATTGTTACATTCAATGAGATCATCAAGGTCCAAATCTTGTTTTCAAACCCTAATTGTTTTCAAAATCACAATCCTAGAGTGGTTCTAGTCTTCTCATGATTAGAATTGTTTTAGGAAAGTGAAATATTCAAGAGATTTCCAAAAGTCTACATTCAAATCTCTCCAAAATAGTTCTCTTAATCTACATTAAAAAACTCTTTTCAAAGATTTACTTTCCAAAAATTCTTTTTTCTTAAAGTTCAAGTCAAGATCCTAGAGTCCATGATTAGGAAACCCTAATTTTCTCACATAAAATTATGACTTTCTATTTGAATCAAATCATAGATTTTAAAAATTTTTCTCTACATAAAATCATAGATTTCCTAATTCTAAATTCAAGATTTCCAAGATAAAAGTTTTCCAATTTCATGTCAAATCGAATGTTTCCTAATTTCAAAACTTTCTAAATTCAAAAATTTATATTTTCAAAACTTTTTAAATTCACAACTTTCCTTTTTCAATTGGAATCCAATCTTTCCAACTGAAATACATTGCATAAATCTTAGGTCCTAGGATTACTTAAGTCCCATGTTACCTCAAACCTAGGTCAAACCCTTTCAAATTCAATCTTTCTTAAATCAAAATATTTCCAAATTCTAACTTTCCAATTTCAAATTCAAACCTTCCCAAATTCAAATCTTTTTAAGTTTAAATTTTCTAAATTCAAATCTTTCTAAAATCAAATCTTTGCAAAAATGAAAACTTTTCTAAAATAGAATTTTTCTAATTTAGAACCTTCCTAATTCAAAGCTTTCCTACGTTCAAACTGTACAAATTCTAACTTCACAAGTCTTTCCAAATCACATATTACTAAATCAAATCATGTCTTTCCAATCCTAAATCAAAACTTTCTAAACTAAAACTTTCTAAAGTCAAACTTTTCAAGTTCAAATCAAACCTTTTCAATTCAATTACACGCTTCAACTTTAGGTTACCTAAACCCTAAGATGTTGAAGCCTAGTTCAACCCTAACCCTAAGTTAGGAAATTTTGACTCTTTTTCTAAAAGTCTACATCAAGATGGTTTCAAAGTTCAATTCAAACTTTCCAAAACAAATCTAGGTTCCATTTCAAGATTCAATTTCAAATTCAAGTTCTATTTTAAAATCAAATCCAAGATCAATTCAAATCAAAGTTCAAATCAAAATCTTTTCAAGTCAAACTTTCTAGAGGCCTCAAAGTGTCTATCTTCAATCGGACCCCGAGTCTAAACTACAACTGACCTGATTTCTAATAAACGGATATGTAGACAACCTTTATAGATGCGGTCACAACCTTTCTCAAAATTCCATAATCTTTTTCAAACCTCAAATCCCCTTTTCTAACTCAAACACATTGTATAAACCTTAGGTCCTAGGATTACTTAAGTCCCAAGTTACCTCGAATTTAGGTCAAACCCTTTCAAATTCAATCTTTCTTAAATCAAAATCTTTTCAAATTCCAGCTTTTCAATTTCAAATTCAAACCTTCCCAAATTCAAATCTTTCCAAAAATGAAAACTTTTCGAAAATAGAATTTTTCTAATTTGGAACCTTCCTAATTTAAAGCTTTCCTAAGTTCAAAATTTTCTAATTCTAACTTTACCAGTCTTTCCAAATAAAATATTTCTAAATCAAATCAAATCTTTTCCAATCTTTTCTAAATCAAAACTTTCTAAAGTCAAACTTTTCAAGTTTAAATCAAACATTTCCAATTCAATTGCATGCTTCAACCCTAGGTTACCTAAACCCTAGGATGTCTAAGCCTAGTTCAACCCTAACCCCAAGTTAGGAAATTTTCAATTTAAGGTTTTCTAAACTTTTTCCTTCAAAAAGTCTTATTCGCAGTCTAATTCAGAAGTTTTCTAACCTTTCAACAAGGCTTATTCAAAATCAATTTGATGAGAATGCAAATATCATATTTTTGTCTCGTAATGTTTAATCTTTTATACTTATTTGATACCTAAAGATACTCACTATTCTTATATTTTGACTTAGGGTGCTATGGAATACCCAGAAAGAGGATCCTAGCTGAAAAGGGACGAATTCGAGCAAAACTACATGCAGCGTTCAAAGAGGCGTTCGAACGGTCCAAAGAGGTGTTCGAATGCTACGTCAAACGGATACACGTTAAGACTAGGTTCGAAGAGCATTCGAAAGGTTCAGAGAACATGTTTCACCGTTCGAAGTGCATTTGATGTACCGTTTGAACGGATCCCAAAATTTGGGCGTGCTGTCGAGGGCACCCAAAAATAAAACCGATACTCGGAAAACAAATATGTAGTAGTGCAAGTAAGGATCGTTCCCACGAAGAGTGTTTAGCTTAGTTTTATGCTATGTGAACAAGGATTGTGGGGTTTTGGAGTTAATGAAAACTATTTTAGTAATCACAGCTATGAAACAATTCAGATTAAAGTATTGAAATCAATCAAAAAAACAAACCTTGGTCTAGGTCTGATTTACAACTGATCATCGATGCAAACATATCAATTCACATATTGAATATTCACCGCTGAAATTATTTTCCTATCTCTCCTTAGTCATAGTTAATAAAAAACAAGCGATCTGATTAACCATAACTATTAAACAACCTAGGAAAAGCACACAAGGTTTAATCTAGCAGCAGCCTTAAGAATTAGAGAGATCGATGAAACTAAACAATACAAGCACAAGCGGTTGCATTTAATTTAGTCGAATGCCCTTCCCAAGATATAATAATTTCCAACGCAGTAAATCATTAAATCTCAGTTGCTTCACAAATTAGAGGGATCAAACAATTACGGATTTGATATCTAACTCAGTAGTAGATTGCAATGATTAATAAACTAGTAGGCCTCCTAGCGATTAAACAAGACAACCATGAAAATAAGTATAGAACAACATTCAATACTCAAAGCATAAATCGAATAGTGAAAACAAATTAGATCTCACTGTTTATTATTAATTTCGAGGTTTCTGTCTCCTTTGACCAAGATTCAGAGTTTGGCCATGCAGGGCCATGAAAACAACTCAAATAATAACCTTGAATAATACGAAAAACGTCAACAACCCTAGAAACAAAATAGTCCCAGCTTTTATAGGCTTATGAAAATCTGCAGCTGTGCACGACCGTTCGAACGCCCTTACCACCGTTCGAACGGTCTGTCGAACGCACTTCGAATGGTGAAACATGTTCTTTGAACCTTTCGAATGCTCTTCGAACCTGGTCTTAACGTGTATCCATTTGACGTAGCGTTCGAACTCCTATACAACCGTTCGAACGCCTCTTTTGACCATTCGAATGCTTCTTCGAACGCTGCGTGTATTTTTGCTCGAATTCGTCCATTTTAAGCTAGGATCCTCTTTCTGGGCATTCCATAGCACCCTAAGTCAAAATATAAGAATAGTGAGTATCTTTGGGTACCAAATAAGTATAAAAGATTAAATATTACGAGATAAAAATATGATATTTGCATTCTCATCAAATTCCCCCACACTTAACTTTTGCTCGTTCTCGGGCAAAACTCAAACTCACTTTCCTAAGATATCAAAGTTTCAACAGAGAACAGCCAAACTCTTCAAAACTCATAACATATCATGAATAATATTCTTGAACAACTTATAATCACTTAGCAAGCATTTCCACTTAAAGATGGAGTAAACTGAATATGTAGACCCTTACAGATATAAACACTCTACTCTCATGTATTTAAAGGGTATGTGTATCACTCAAATTCATTCTAATGGAAATGATCTACCATAAGCTCGCATATCTTCTCATTCTCCATCACTAAGATCACATACATAACACAAATTATAAGGACTTTTCAAGGGTTATAACGGGTTTAGGATCATGGTGGGAAATATTTGGGAATTTAGCTCAAAAGCCATCGAAACTAGTGGAGCAAAAATGACTCAACTCAATTCCGAATATATAAAACATATAAAACCAATCACTCCATTCAACAACTTCTATCTTTGTATAAATCCCATATAAACATACCCATCTCTTAGAATTTTAGGAGGAAATATGAACATGGATAATTTGTAACATTAAAAGCAATTTCCTCCATCACTTCCCTTCTCCTTTTTTCCTTCCTTTTTCCTCTCTTTTTTTTTCTTTTTCTTCTTCTTTATTTTTTTTTCAAAATTATATCAATAATGGAACTCATGAATTGAGAATGAAAACACGTTCCTTTTCACTAACCATAGCCCTACCACAATTTCGGACACCCCCACACTTATTTCTCGCACACCCTTACATATCATAAGGATGAACAATGCTCCACTAGCTCCACAGCTTGGGTAAAGGCATTATGTTTTTTTTTAGGTTTAAAGCTTGTAATGTGGGTTCACAATAATGACATATCAAGCTCAAAGGGGGTTCACAAAGGGAAAAATTAATTACAAGATAGGCTATTTGGCTTATGTAGCTTATAACAAAGATGACCTTAATCATGTTCATGCATGCATGTGTCAATATAACCTCGAAGAGAATCAAGGCAAGTTCTAGAGAAACAAATCCAAGGAAGAATACCACACATGAAAGAAAATAGTGACTGATATGAATGTGTCAGTCTAAAGGCTCAAAATCTCACCAGCTTTTATCTACCAAATTCAGTCACTCCAATCTCAAGTAAAATAACTAGACTAATTAATTCTAAGTTGGAAGATTACTTATTCAATCATATTATGAATTCTTCAAGCTTAATTGAATCTTGTTATTGTTTTTTTTATTTTTATTTATTATTATTATTTTTTAAACAAATACTAAAACACAATCTAAATCCCCTCCCCCACACTTAAAACTTACATTGTCCCCAATGTAAAGTAAAATGCACAGAAAGGGTAGAGATAACTAATATATAAATGCAAAAATAAGAAAAGAAAAATGAACGTCCCTTAGGTTGCCTCCCAAGCAGCGCCTTTGTTTATTGTCGTGGGCTCGACCCAATGCTTCCTTCTTCAATCCGTATAGATCGGATCCTCAAGGTCCAATTTCTCCACATTCTCGACTTGGAAACCTTCATGGAATTGCTTAAGTCGATGGCCATTCACCTTGAACACTTTGGAAGTGGCTAAGCTTTGAATTTCAACTGCATCATGAGGAAAAACATTAGTAACAAGAAAAGTTCCAATCCAACGAGAACGCAACTTACCCAGAAACAAACGAAGCCGGGACTAGTATAGAAGAACTTTCTGACCAACTTTAAACTCCTTCCTAGAAATCATCTTGTCATGAAAAGCCTTCGTCTTTTCCTTGTAAATCCTTGCACTCTCATAGGCATCATTGCGAATTTCCTCTAACTCTTGTTATTGCAATTTCCTATGTTCTCCACTTCCATCCATCTTCATGTTAAAACTCTTGATAGCCCAATAAGCTTTGTGTTCTAGCTCAACTGGAAGGTGGCACGGTTTTCCAAATACCAATCGATAAGGTGACATACCAATTGGCGTTTTATATGTAGTCCTGTACGCCCACAAAGCATCATCCAATCGCAAACTCCAATCTTTTCTACTTGGATTAACCGTCTTTTCAATGATGGACTTGATCTCTCGATTTGACACTTTCGCTTGTCCACTAGTTTGCGGATAATATGAAGTTGACACCTTGTGCATTACATGGTACTTTCTCAATAAAGTCGCCACAGTTCGATTGCAAAAGTGAGTACCTCGATCACTTATTAGAGCTCTTGGGATTCCAAACCTGGAGAATATGTTAGATTTGATAAAATCTACAACAACTTTAGAATCATCAGTCCTGGTGGCTTTAGCTTTCACCTATTTCGAGATATAATCAACAGCAAGCAAGATATAAACATAACTGAAAGATACAAGAAACGGTCCCATGAAATTAATGCCCCAAACATAAAAAATTTCACAAAATAGTATGGGATTTTGTGGCATCTCATTCCTGTGGGATATATTACCTATCATTTGACAAGGATTGCATGACTTACAATAAGAATATGAATCTCGGAATATAGATGGCCAATAGAAACCACATTCTAGCACTTTTCTCGCTGTTCTCTTGGCTCCAAAGTGACCTCCACAAGCATAAGAATGACAAAAGGTTAAAATAGACATGATTTCATTTTCAGGCACGCACCTTCTGATTACTTGATCCGCACAATGCTTCTGTAAGTATGGATCATCCCATACATAGTATTTGGCATCACTCTTGATCTTATCTCTTTGGGCCTTAGACAAACCAGGAGGTAGTATGTTAGTAACCAAATAATTGACAATATTTGCGTACCAAGTTAATGTCACACTTGCGGAGAACAATTGCTCGTCAGGGAATGTTTCCTGCAAATGAAGTTCATCCTTGACATGAGCCAAATGACTTAAATGATCGGCGACATGATTTTCTGTCCCTCTTTTGTCTTTGATCTCCAAATCAAACTCACTCAAGAGAAGTATCCATCTAATTAATCTTGGTTTTGCCTCTTTCTTCATCATCAAATAACGAAGAGCTGCATGATCTGAGTAAACAATGACTTTAGTACCAAGTAAATAAGATCGAAACTTTTCTAAAGCAAAAACAATAGCTAAAAGTTCTTTTTCAGTAGTAGTATAATTTCTCTGAGCATCATTCAAAGTTCTGGAAGCATAATAAATGGCATAAGACGCTTTTCCAATTCTTTGACCCAAGACAGCGCCGACTGTATAATCACTTGCGTCGCATATTATCTCGAAAGGAACACTCTAGTTAGGAGGCTGGATAACTGGGGTAGAAGTCAACAGTTCCTTTAGCTTATCAAACACCTTTTTACATACTTCATTGAACTCAAAAACCACATCCTTTTGTAGTAACTTGCATAGGGGTGATGCTATTTTGGATAAGTCCTTGATGAATCTTCGGTAAAAACCTGCATGTCCAAGAAATGAACGAACTTCCCGCACACTAGTGGGATAAGGTAAAGATTGAATAATGTCAACTTTAGCTTTGTCGACCTCAATTCCCCTAGATGAAACAACATGACCTAACACTATACCTTGTTCAACCATAAAATGACATTTTTTAGAGTTCAACACAAGGTTAGTTTCCATGCATCTTTGAAGAACAAGTGTAAGGTTGTGCAAACAATTATCAAAGGAGTCTCCATAGACTGTGAAATCATTCATAAAAACTTCTATGATATGCTCTATATAATCTGAAAATATGCTAACCATACATCTTTGGAAAGTGGCGGGGGTGTTGCAAAGGCCAAAGGGCATGCGACGATATGCAAAAGTTTCGAATGGGTATGTAAAAGTTATATTTTCTTGATCCTCTGGCACAATTGCAATATGAAAATAACCAGAAAAACCATCAAGGAAACAATAGTAAGAATGACCAACTAATCTTTCAAGCATTTGATCAATAAAAGGTAAAGGGAAATGGTTCTTGCGGGTTACAATATTTAATTTTCTATAATCTATACAAACCCTCCAGCCATTCTGAACACGGGTAGGAACTAACTCATCATTTTGATTTTTCACAACAGTTATTCTAGTCTTTTGAGGAACCACTTGAACTGGGCTAACCCAATTGCTATCCGAAATAGGGTAAATCATTCCAACTTCAAGAAGTTTAAGGATTTCCTTCTTTACTACTTCCATCATAGGTGGGTTCAATCTTCTTTGCGGTTGACAGGAAGGGTTTGCTCCCTCTTCAAGTAGTGTACGATGCATACATGTAGACAGGCTAATTCCTTTAATATCCGCAATTGTTCAACCGATAGCCATCTCATGCTCCTTTAGGACCTGCACAAGTTTTTCTTCTTGCAACTCACAATGTTTACTAGAGATGATCACTGGTAATGTTCCTCCGTCTCCAAAGAACACGTACTTGAGGTGACTGGGGAGAGGCTTCAAATCCGGAATAGGGGCCTGCAAAACAGAGGGTAGAAACATGTAATGCAATATAAGGTACGTTACCTAACTACTGTAACTTCAGAAAATCATTCAGTGCTGCAACAGTTTCTTCAAGATCAGTACTCAATGCTAACTCTCCATTCTCTTCCTGAAGATGCTTACTGATTGCAACTTCCAATACATCTTGTCCATCAAGTTCCAAAACTTCCTGTGCTAAAGAATCAATCACATCAATAGAATAAATAGGATTATCATTACAAGGGTATTTCATGGCATTATAAATATTAAACTTAACAATCTCACCATCAAATTCCATGGTAAGTGTGCCACTATGGACATCCATCTTTGTCTTAGATGTCTTTAAAAATGGTCTTCCTAACAAAATAGGGGCATTTTGGTCCCCATTTTTCATATCAAGCACATAAAAATCAGCAGGAAAAACCAACTCGTTAACTTGTATAAGAACATCTTCAACTACACCCTTAGGATAAGCATTAAATCTATCAGCCAACTGAAACACAACACCAGTTTTATTTA